>OX454322.1:53682145-54882145 GCA_949715965.1 Dysmachus trigonus
ATATCATTTATTTTCTATATAAAAACAACCACTCCATAAGACCTCGTATAGTTGGTTACCGGAAAAAGTAACATCTTCAGTAGTTGTTTAGGCGTTAAATATATTAAAAAAAGTCATTACATCCTATTTATTCTGCCGTCCTCTAATAATTCTATAGACCTGTTGACTCTAATTAAGCTCTAGATATTCTTATTAGGTTCCAAAGATTCTAATAATGTTCTGTGATTTCGATTCAGATGAAAGAAAATTAATTTTACATATACTATTATGAAAGTTAGAAATATTATTGTACTTAAATGAAAGGAAATTACACAAGTGTGAAATTATATTGCAGTTGAATGTCATTTACTCGTTCTGAAAATATTATTTATGTTTTAAGTTTAATTAGGAGTTCACAATTTTTTAAATGTGGAATATTTAGGTTTAGAAGAGTTTCTGTAGATTTAAATAACATTTCAATTTTTTATTTTGATAGAATCGTTAGGAGCTCTCGAGTGTGTAGGGTATATAAAGTACTAAATTAGCAATAAGAATTCTTTAATTGCAAAATATTTAGATTTAAACTAGAATTTTTAGGCCTAATAATCTCAAAATAGAATAGAAAGTTTTTTGAGGTTCTAAAAAGATGTTAATTCTCACATCTATAGAATTTTTAGTAGTTAATGAGTGATTTTTAGTAGTTAATGAACCTATGGCTTTTAAGAATAAAAAATATTAATATTATTTATACCGCTGCAGATTAAATTTAAATTGTTCATAGTTATTACTAAAGAATTAAATAAATTTAGGGTAAGGAATTAATTTTCCAATATTAAGATTAGTATGTTAAATACAATAAGATTTGATAGTACATTTAACTAAAAATCAATTGAATCCGGTATTTATTGAACTCTATGCATCATTTAACAAACCTCTATATTCTCCTAAGACTGATTGTTAATATTGTTTTAAAAAATACACTTACGTATTAAAAACCAATTTATTAATATTATAACTAGTAATATAAAAGCAATGAATTAACTTTCAATCAAATTGGTTTCGTTTTTAGATGTAAAAGGTAATCCAAAAGGATTAAGAATGGCTTATTGTGGTCTAAACTTTAATACAAATTGATATGATTCTCGTGTTTCCTCTGTTAAAACAAGGCCATATACGTTTTATATGTGTTCTGTACTTTCTTATACAAATGGATTTCATCAGCTTTTTTTTTCAATTGGGATAAACATAAACGATGAGAAAGTTCTTAGAACAACTTGGATAGATTCTGGTTATCACAGATGCGGTCAGTCTGCAAAAAGAAGAAAAAATTACGAAGTCCGGCTTAATATATTTTGTAAAAAATAATTGTTATTATTTTGTGAGGTTTGTAAAATAGAATTATTAAATGAGCATTTGAATTGCTTTGAAATTACCCCAGACAATGAAATTGTAGTTTTAATAATTTACAGTATAAACAACCTTATGAAACTTTTTATGTAGGTACACTGATCTTAAGAGCAATTTTACATTTTTTTTTTTTTTTTGTAAAAATTTATCACAATCGTAAAAGTACAAATTTTTTGTGTAGTTAAGCAAGAAAGTGTGAAATTACACAATTGTAAGATTTTGGGTATGATTTTCACTCAACTTTGTAAATGTTGTGTGATTTTACAACAAATTGGTGTATACATGAATATCTAAAATTACTTCAAACTGACGTTAACTACGACGTAAATTCCCTCATTCAAACAAAATGAATGTGCAATCACTTTGAGAAAGTATTCCTTAAAGTTAAGACATGCTGTCGAAACTAAAGGTAAAAGAACTAGATTAAGGAACTTTAAAAAATTAAATATGTTATGTATTCATTTATACTAATCTTTTTAACTTTTTTAATACAACGTCGAGAACAACGTTTTGTTATTTTATTTTTATGTACCATAAGTACATATGTCTTATTTTTATGAATTTATTAAATACTTAACAAACAATAAGCTATTGGGGATTTATTATTGAAATAACCTCATTTCTACTATTTCCTTTATTTTATCCAATTAATTAGAGATAACGACCTTGTCCTCTCAACTGTATTGTAAAAATACTATATTCAAAAGAGTATTTAATACCAAAAATTTACATCTGCTATATACGAATTTACCTGTTTTAAAGAAGTAAAAAAATACACATTTATTATGCAAACTTCACATTTATTATGTGTAATTTTCACAAGAAAAGTGTATTTTTACACAGAGATTTGTGCAAAATTTTAAGTGTAATTTTACTACCATTATGGAAGGTATTTAATTTATTTCTAAAAAAGGAATAAAATTACACCAAAATTATTTAGAGTGTAAAGGAAAAGAAAGTGTTAGAACGTACTTGATGTTTACTTTGACTGTTCAAAAGGAGTTTAGCAAGTGGAAAGCTGCCAAAGTGCTCTTAATGCGCATATCTTGGGCAACGCGAACAAGCTTGAGAAGCGATTAAAATAAGATAAGCTAACGACTCGATAAAGTTTTAATAATTCTGAATACAAAAAAATTGTTCATAATCCAGAAAAATCCACCCATGCTAAAAAAGCCAACCCTGTCACCAACACAACCCCATTCAGAAAGAAGCAGTGACCGTCGATTCAAGTTGGTCACCGCATTTCCCCCTATACCCGCAGCATTCCACTCCCCACCAGCCATATATTATCCTCGCATTAGCAAGTTAAGCTTTGACCCTCCATTCAGAGCGCACAAAGTTCTCGAAAAAAGATAAAAGCTGCTCCTTGTGTGGTTCATTTTTTCTTTGGCATTTTTATCCAGTGGCAGTCTTAGGATTTCTTTTCCCTGGAAGTATCCTTGAACCAGAGCCACTCTGTCAGATCGCTTTGTGGCCGAAAGAAAGGGAGTTTTTTGATGCGTGAAATGGTCACCTCATAATCCGATTATGGATTCCATACAACTTTGATATCCAATTTTCGGAAAAATTTGCTGGATTTGTCCTATTCAGCGAGAGAAAAAAGTTTCCTCGCAGTCAATCGAATTCTGGGGCTTTGTCACATAATTGGAAATCGAGGAATGGAAAGAGAGGAAAGATTGGCCCTATAATTAGCAAGTAGGCCACTTGAGAACTCCTTTGATTTCCCCTGATTTTTGAGAGACCGAAGTTGTCCTGATATTTTTTATTTACCCCGATATCCAAAAAGAGAATAAAAGACATCGAAAAAAGATAGGAGTGAGTAATCGAAGCGAATAGAGCCAAAAAGTTAATATTCGATTCATGGAATTATTAGTTAACCTATTAATCGTACCAAAAATCCGATTCGATTCAAATTGTCATAACACATTTTGTAGTAACAATTTTCTTTGTTATGCTCATAATCGAAATTATAAATTTTTAGGAGAAAAAACAAGCACAACAATAATATCCGAAATCAATCGAAATTCGAAAAAAAAAAAATTTTGTGATTTCGAATTATTCGAACAGCCCTAGAAAAAGTTATAAATCACTGATCGACATGAACCAACTGGGATTGCCCGGTTAATCGAAGAAGTGTTTTAATGGCCAAACGACTCTTCTCCGATTCACCGTCCCACTCGCGTTGCGTGCATACCACGCGAGAGTAATTGAAGAGTTTAATGGAATTCCATCCGCGAAGTGGCGGTCAACTTGCGACTGCCGGACTGAATCAGCCCGCTCGGTGTCCCGTGCCCTCGAAGGCAATAACTCAACAAAAGGAAGAATTCACGCATCCGAACGCGGCCCGCGGCTGGTGGAATAACTCATTTTTCTTCCTTTTTCGCGGATCGTCCGGAGGAATTTTCGCAGGAGCTCCACTTTATTTTTGTAATATAAAATTTATGAGGAAGTTCTGTTGCCACTTAGATGTGTTTGCATCTCCCTCTGATTCGCCGGTTATTTGCTGTGTAAATCACTTCAAATGTCCGCGCTGGTTCGCGCAATTGAACGCAAACCACAGTCGCTTCTGTTGCTGTGACGGCATTAATTTTCCAAGTGACAAAATATTATTAACTGCTCCAGTTACAGGAACGTTGAAATAAATTTCAAAATCCAAAAGCAAAAATATGTATATCTTGATTAGACAATCGATTTGTTTTAGCCAATTTATTGGAATGCAACTGAAGAGGAATATCGCAAAAAATAATTTTTTAAGAAATTAACTGCATACTATAAAGTATTGCCAAAAAAATGGTTTCTCCTTAACCAGAGATTAGATCTTTTATTTGAAATCACATAATGTAACCTTTATCATACATACAGCGACAGCCAATGACCTAGGTCAAGTTTTTCAGTTTAAAATTTTGCTTTTTGCTATGCAGTGACCCGAAAGGTAGTATTTCGGAAAAGGAAAGAGCGGAATTTTATCAACAAAATTTTTGTTTATCACTGTATAAAATAAAATATGGGTCATTTGAAAAGTCTTACTAAAGGGTGCTTTTTTAAGACCGAAAGAACTTTAAATTTAAAAAAAAAAATGAGACAAAGAGTTAACTTTTGATTTTTTTTTCTTTTGAAATACCAATATTTAAAAAAGACTTCGTGTAACCCTATAGAAAATAGTCCAGAGGTGTCAGATCGCATGACCTTGGAGACAAATTTACAGCTCCATTTCTCGAAATCACTTTATCGGAAAATCGTGATTTCAATAAATCGATGGTTTGTGTCGCTGTATGGTATGTAGCGCCATCCTGTGGAAACCACATTTTGCCAGGATCAATATCATCCATATTTCCGAAGAATTATTCACTGATCATGGTCCGGTAACGATTTCCATTAACCGTAACGTGAATCCTGCCTCATTTTAAAAAAAAATAATTTCTTACGATTACTTCTCAGACTGCGCTGAGAATAAATATCACATTGATTTATTAGAATTATTTTACGTGATGACAAACAAGTATTAAATTACATTTTTCTTTTTCTCTCAGAATTTTAGATCTGATGTCCAAAAATATTTGTTACTCATTAAGATCTTTTGTTTTTTATTACTGTATCAAAGAAGAATTTTCTCTAGAGCAATTCTCCATGCATTACCTTTGTAAATTATTTTGTCTTAGTTTCATGACGCAAGAACAATAAAAATATAAACAGTTTAACTTTAGAAGTCTTTAAGCATGCTGTCTGGCTAAGCGAAAACATATTCTACTTAGTTGTACAACTTGGATAAATTGTGGTTATCATAAATGCGGTTTTTATAGTAGTCTGCAAAAAGAAGAAAAAATCCCAAATTATATACCCTTATTTATATAATTACCTTTACCAGGAATCTAACTGGCACAAGTAAGTAAACAGCTTACTGCAACCAATTTAGGCAATTTAATTTTCGGCTTCTCACTCAATCCTACTTTTCTCGAAAACGTGAAACTACAAGGGACGAAGTTTAATAAATACTCATTTAAAAGAATGAAGTGTTTGAAGAAAATAATCCAAATTGTTATAAAGAGGAGTTCAAAGCCAATAGTATCCAATTCCAAAAAGTAGGGATCTTTGGCTTACCAGTGAGACCTTTCCTGTACACTTTAATTTAAAACACTTACCTACTTATATTTCCACATTAAAGGGTCTAGCCGGTTAAGAAGGTGAAAAGTGCCCCCAGCGCTTTTGAAAAACAAAAAATATCCTTATACAGTACATGGAAAATTACATCTTTGCTGAAATTTTCAGACCCATAGACCCTCACATAACCTCAAAAAAAGAGGTAAAAATATCGAAAAATACTGAAAAAATGGTTTTTCAATAATTTGATCCTGTTGCACCAAATCTAAAAATCTGAAATAATTCATGGATATAGCTTGACATCCAGAAACAAATTTTTTTTTCGTCGTTTATATTTTCTTTGTTTTTTTTTAATTGAATTTTAAATTTTCGAACTTGTATAAAAATTTGAATTTCCCGCCAAAAATTTCGAAAAAAATATCTTGTTTAGCTGACAAAAGACCCTCTAATTTAAGAAACAAAGGAATTTTTTACATCCACAAGAAGCCGAGATATCACCAAAACACTGAAAATTACATATTAATTTTTTTTGAGGTTATATGAAGGTCTATGGGTCTGAAAAATTCAGCAAAAGCGCTGGGGGTACTTTTCACCTTCTTAACCGGCTAGACCCCTATTTATTGATTTACCTATATCATTCTCTATTGGGAGATTTAAGCAGGGTTGTAAAAGAGCGAACTCAGTGAGTTTTTAATTAAGTGGGATCTAATGTGATTGGACTGAAATTTCATTTATATAATAAAAACAAAAGCCACTACCGAGGAGGTATTTTCTTAACTGAACTTTTAATTCGTTTTCTTTTTGACAATGTTTTTGATGTCTACAATAAAAAAAAACTTTGATTGAATAATATTGATACTAAAAAGAAACGTTCAAAAAAGTGAATTGAAATAATATTGGAAACTGGAAGAAAGGTTGTTGATAAAATAAAATAAAAATTGATTTTTTAAAATAAAAGGTAGGTTAGATTAACCTAACCTAACCTAAGATAAAAGATGATCTTTTTATGAGTTTTTATTATTTAAATACAATTTCAGTTCAATTAAATCAGATTTCGCATAAGGGGAATTTTCGTTTCATTTTTGAAAAAAAAATGGATTTTTTCTTTTTACGAAAAGTGTTCTTAAATATCACAGAAATACTGTCCTAAAAGCGTTTTACCGTTTTAAGAAATTCGTACAGGAAAGAAAGTTTTACCTAGATTTGTAATGGTACCTCTACGCGTTTTATATGCAAAAATTATTAACAAAAAGTTAAAAATCGTTTTTCTCAAAACTACATTTGTTAAATTGCCTACGTCTGTAACTCGAAAACTACTCGACGGATTTTAATAATTCAAAATACATTCGATTCATTATGAAAAATACTATAATAGGAACCAAACGTTTAAAAATATTATGTTAAATACCCCTATTTTTGTAACTACCCCTGTAGTTTACCCCCAAAAAAATGTTTTATATTTGAATTTTCAGAAATTTTTTTATAAAATGATAAAAATATTAAAAATAAAATGTTTTTTAGATTAAGTTATTATTATTTAGTCTTATGAATAGAATTCCGTTGGCATTTTTACTCTATGTGTTTCAGGATGTCTTAGAGAAATTCAGGCGTTTTAAAAAAGACTTTTGGAGAGGAAAGACATACTAAAAATGCAAAAAAATTTTTTTTTATATTTTCCATATGTTCTACTATACGTATAATACTTAAAAGTAATTAGTTTGATGGTGTAGAATATAATAGTTTTTTCATACAAAACAAATTAAAATGTGTATTTCTTTTTCAAAAATTTAACGAAAAGTCAAAGTTAAAGCAAAACGTTTATACAAGCGACAACAAGGATTTAAGATTTCTTGGGCAGAAATTGTAAGGAGAAGGAAAAGGAGCATATGTTTATGAAACCAAACACTTTGAGTTTCCGAGTACTACGAGGATCACTTTAACCCTTTGCGCTCGGATGTCCCCTCTGGGGCACCATTCAGCTATTGCTTATTCAAGGTCGCCGAGTGCAAAGGGTTAAAATCTCTTCAAGATGAGTATCTGCTGGGGAATTATTGCGTTCTTTAACCTATTTCCTTTTTAGCAAAGATACGTATAAAACAACAGCTATTTAAAGCTTATAAATTAAAGAAGGTTAAAGTGTTTCTCAGGCAAAATAAGCTTCGATGATGATGCGAGTTCTATTTCGTTATTGTTAAAACCTAGTCTTACACAGGAAGATTGCGGTGAGTTTACTTTTGTTTTAGTTACATGCTGCTTACCCTTAAATATTATTAGCTTCTTTATGCTTTAGTATGATTTATTCCATCATTTTTGTCGTGAGGAGTCTGTTTTCAAGGTTTAATTTTCTGCAGAAAATTCCGCCATTCAGTAATTGTTCTTATTTAAGTTGAATTGCACTGAGCAGGCGCCTGTAAAAGTTGAATTCTTGATAACAGCATAAGAACGCGCGGACTCTTAAATACTAGAAACATATTTCACTTAAATATTACATGGATTTGTTCCTTAACCGGATATTTTTCCAAAAGACGAGCTCACCCCTTTCGGAGGTGAACAGAATAGAACCGGGTGCCAGCCGTACCAAATTGATTTCTACGCGTTTTCCCATGATTTAAAAGCGATCCTGGCAATAAATTTTTAAATTTTATCAACTGCAAAAACTAGGGCGAGTGGCGCAAAGGTTCCACCTCCTTGCAGAAACGATTTAGAAGGCGCCAGCACCAATTCGCACTCCCGTGCGGCCACCACCCGAGGGCATTCCCTGCACAAATAAATCTGGTGTTTTCCAGTAAGAAAACTGATGTCAGCGATCCCTTTGCCGCCAAGGGCCCGAAGGGTCGACCGAGCAAGGTGGGCCTGCTTCAGAATTAACCCTTTTTCGGCGGCATCGATCGCCCGGGAGTTAATGAAGTTATTGGATTAATGATAGATGCCCCGAGGGGCGGTCCCGGCGTGTTATCGCTTATACCATTTTTGGGCGCACAAAGCAGAAACATCAATTTGCCGATTTTTATGGCTTCATTTGAACGCGATTTGATTTTTAATAAATTTAAAAGGGACAGTGCAACGCCCAGTTTTAAAATGCGCACTGGATGCAGTAGCGAATTTTTTATTGTTTGGTTTCACGGCACGAAGCAGTGGTGCGTGCTGATGAGAATCAATTGATTGCTCGTTCGGAACAAATGTTCCTGAGATTCCTTTATTACTGCAGAAAAGCATTAGCATAAAGTGACCATAAATTATGCTATAAATCGCGTATGAATATTTTATTGGCGTGAAATAGTATCGCGAATTGTACCATCTGTTAGAACATGCTACAAAATTAAGGAAAGAGGAATAGAATGCCCGGTTTTAGTATTTTGAGACAATTTGCTCTTTGTTTGATAGAACTAGATATACACTGTGGAATTTGGATCGGTTATTTTCGAGAAATTCGGTTTTAAATATAGAAAGATATTTGAAATTTATTTCGAAGCAAACATTTTTAAATTACTGAATCTTGAATGTTTTATTATTCAATAAATTAATACTAGGTCACAAAATTTAGTACCTAATTTATAATAGAACAAGCTATATATAATTTCAAAATTTCTGGATATTACGAATTCCTATCACTACACGTGTTTTAAAAAAATTGGGTTGAAAAGTACAAAACATAGTATTTTGGCCATTATTAAAATTTTATGAAAAAATTAAGGGAATGTGCATAAAACTCGTAACATGACTCAAAAGAGAGTTTAAATCCTTAATTATATGTATGGAATACCACAGCACATAATCAGTATTTTCGGAAATAAGAGTTTCATGAGCGATCTTCATTCATTATTTATTGTATGAAGTAATCTGTTTATGGAAAAAAGTGAATTCCACATAATATATCAGAAAGTATTTAAGCCTCTCATATTTGTATATAAAACTAAAGGCTCAAACATTTATTTGAGCTATGTTGTAAATTCCTACGATAATCCGTTATTTTTTAATTAATTTGCAAAAATGGCCAAAATATAAATTTTAAATTTTAAAGATAAGATTTTTTCGTTTGCGAATTCGTAATCTATACCGAAAAACTCCTTGAAAAATCTTGAAATAAAGGTAAAGTATATTGCATAAGCGTTAAAAGACCAATTTTCAAGGAAAACTTTTTACAAAGAAACATAAAATATTTAATGCGAAAAATTGAAAACAATTTGAGTAGTTGACTCTTGCAGTTGAACGTTTTTTCGATCAATTTATTTCATGTTCATCCAAAATATACACGGCATTCAGAAAATAAATAGAATGAGGAGGAATTTTAAACTATTGAACGTTCTTTTTGGCTGTGTTTTCTAAATTATACGAATTATTTTAACCCTGTTTTTATATATTCATTTATTTTAGTATCGTTAACACTTTAAAATAAAAAAAAAAAATTAATGAATTAACCTCAAAGTACAATAGCAAATGTCTGCAAAATTAACTACCCATAAAAGTTTTTTTTTCAGATTTTTAAAAATCATATAAAATTGATAGGTTACTTGTGCGGCAACAAATTTCAAATACTCTTTTAGCGGGGGGTTAAAATCATGGCTGCCTTTGCACCCGACATTTGTCTCATCAAGTTGTTTCCGGTTAGAATAAACCATTCGATTAAGTTTCTTCAGTTTGTACCCGAACTCGCTGGATTAAAAGTTATCGTCCAAAGTTAAATACATTGTTCGAATTATTTTTCCCTATTGCTACACTGAGAGAAAATTCTAATAAAAATTACGGTGCTATCCCCTGTAATCTGGACTTAAGTGACAAGTAACTAGAAAATTTACGAGGAATAACAGATAAAATACGGTTGACATAGTATTTTTTACTATTCATCCAAGAATTTTTCCGAAACGTCATAGGAACTTTTACTGTACAGCACAGTAAACTTTTACGTTAAGAAAAATTTCCTGTTGATTCAAGGAAAATTTAGTTTGTCTTCATGAAATTGTACTAGTTCATAAAGGAATTTTTACGGTGCCACAACGTAAATTTCTACTGAATTTAGAAGCCGAAGTAGATCGGGTGTACGATCGGGTTTTTTCGGAAATTAGTTCGGCTAACGAGTGTTGTTCATAGTAAATTTGTTCACTGCGTGGTAACGGAAAGTCTGTAAATATGACATTTTTATTATTCCTGCTAAACATGTGTTTCATGGAATCTTCAAATGTGAGTGCAGTCGCACCGGTCAGTTATCCGAAAGTCTTCAAAAGAGTTAGTTTGTCTAGTTCATCATATTCGGTAATTTATTTGTTTTTGATTCGTTTTTTAATTAAACATGGTAAGTCTAGTAAAAACTTTTCTAAAGTTAATCTGTTTCCATAAATTTTTAAATTTAATAATATATGATATTTTGTACGTTTTATTGATAGGATGTTCACGATCATTTTGAAAAACGAGAAATCATTTCCAATGTAAGTACAGTTCTTTGAAAAGTTACGCGATTTATTAATGTTTAATCTATCATATTGACCTTTATTGTTACAGTAGATTTCTCTCTTAAGTCCGATCTCTCAAATGTCTGGTTTTGAAAATTTTTTGCACCTTATTTCGTTTTAATCCTTACTCTGCCCAAGCGTGCGTTCACAAGTACAGACTGACCCAAAGCATTGTTAAATCATAAAATTTTATTATTCTCTGAAATGTCCGAGCGTCCCAAATTGTCGGAGTTTAGAGAGAATCTACTGTATTTAGTTCCATATATAATAATTATTTGAAACTATTGTCAATAACGTATATTTTTAGACAGTATATAGGATTTTATTGAAATCAGCCGATGGAAAATCAGTCATTAAATTTTACCGAAAATACAAATCTTTAACTAAAAGTACAAGAAACAGACTAAGCCGCTCTCTAATCACATCTGAAAAAGATCGTCAGACGGCAGCAATTTTCACTGAAAGTGATGTAGAAAGCATTAATAAGTTTCGGTAAGTAAAATATTGCACTTAATGATTCATTTCATGATCTAATAATGACCTCACTTTGATTTTTTTTAGAATATCAACTGAATTATTACGGTCTTGGGCAGAAGACATTGAAAAAGTATTTCCGGGTGAGTCCTGTAATGTTTGGTATTCGCCATACAGATCCGAACGTAGAGAAGTTATTCAACCGGACGGCAGTAAAATTATTAAACGTATTAAATATAATCCCAGTGGAATTCTATATGATCATTACGATTATGTTCTAAGAGTATTACGACAACAAAATCTCGTACAAGTGACTGAAGAGCTGCAACCTGATCAAATCGTTTCGCTTATTACTGGTATGTATATCTGAAGAAAAACAATTGTGGTAATTTTTTATAATATTGGCGTTGCTAATGGCTTCATTTATAAACTTTCAGATGATGAGCACAACGCAGCGGAATGGTTAAAAACCCATGTCAGCCCACTAGATATTGTCCAACAACACTGGGAAGCTTCACGTTCTGTAAGAAATTTGCAACTAGATCAAGGAATTACAATTGATGAATATTATGAAAATTATCCTGTTCTTAAAACTCAGTTAGGCGCAGACTTGGTAAGATACATTCAACTATCAAAATTGCTTTAATGTAATTATTATCTAACAAGAATATTGATTATAGTTATTGAAGGATTTTGTGGCTAAGTATCCAGGACGCGAAACAATATTTTTTGAGCGCTGGAGTAAAGCCCGACCTATCATCCAACAACTCCTTAAGGATTCCGAAAAATTATTTGGCGAAGACTTGGGATTGCTGTTATCTTTGCCAAATTTACAAGATCACAATAAGGACATAGTGTTGCTCTATTTGCTGCCATATTTAATAACAACACCTCGAGGACAAAATCACGGAAAATTATCAATTCGAGAAAAACAGGGGGATTTTTTGATTAATGTTGAAACAGCGGCTGGAATCGATAATGCTTTGAACAAACAACGAAATATTTGTGTTGCTAACAATACTACTCTGCAACCAACTCCACTTTTGGTAGGAAATTTAACCAATCTTGATGCGGTATATATTTTTATTAATAATTCAATACAAAATCCAACTTTGTATCAATCTTCATCGATTTTGCATGCGATTGACTTAACCTTTAAACTCTATTTTGCGCTTAACTCCTGCTATCCATTTAGATCTAAATTTTTGTGGTTTTTTGTACAAAAAACTTTTTATGATATTCATCTACCTGGCGATAAATGTAGTAGAGAAACACAAGCTTTAAGCGGGAAAATATTGCAACTATTTACTGACGAAAATACCAAACCAAACACTAATCTAGTATAATATTCGATAATGTTTCTTTGTAAGATATGTGATTTGCGTTTACAAGATAATTCAGATTATATAAAACATCTGAGAGTAAGTCATTCATCGGAAAATACATTCAATTGTGGTTCGGAATGTTGTGTTAGAAGCTATAAAAATATTAATTCTGTTAGACAACATATTAATGAAAAACATCGTATAAATCAGAATGAGCCTGCTCCAAAACGAAAAAAATGTAATCAACAAAAATTTAAAAACAATGAAAATACAACTTTTGAAACGCCAGTACTTAGTATTCATGATAGTAATTTATTACATAACGTCAATGAGCTTTCATGTTGTCAATCGGAACACTCAAATAATACTGATTTACCCAACTTTTCAAAATGTTTACCTTTCACCTCCACCTCTTTGCCTGAAATTGATAATATCGATTGGATTCATTTCGCTGCAAAACTATATAATTATCCGAATATTCCACGAAAACAAGTAATAGAGATACTCCAGTATATAAAACATCTGTTAACAAATTTCATAAATACTTTATTCCAAGACGATGAAATAATATATTTATTTAGTGAGAAAAGTATTAATACAGATATAACTGATGAAACGATCGCAAAGAAGTTGAAAAAAAAAGTTGATGATTATTGTACTCCTGACACAGAGCATACTTTCTTCAGCAAATTCAAAAATATCAGTTTTATTGAACCAAAGTCATATCTGTTAGGTGAAATCAAAGAATACAGGTCAGTTCGACAATCGATACAATTGAAAATGAGTCCTGTGACTGCCCAATATGTTCCTTTGCATAAAGTATTTAAAAAATTCTTTGAACTTCCATTAGTACTTGAAGAAACATTGTGCTATGTTAACTCATTAAAACAAGATAGATCAATCATTTCGAATTTTATTCAAGGAGAATTATGGAAGAAATTAAGTGCTGATGATCATAATAAAATCGTTCTTCCATTGTTCTTATACTTTGATGACTACGAAAATAATAACCCTTTGGGCAGTCATCGTGGCATTTCGAAATGCAGTGCTTTTTATGTTTCTATTCCCTGCCTCCCTCCAAAGTATCAGGCAAAACTTGAAAACATTTTCTTGTTTGTACTGTTTAATACTTTGGATCGTAAGTGTTTTCAAAATTCTATCATTTTTTCGAAAATTCGAGACGAACTGAATTTTTTAGAAAATACAGGTGTAAAGATTAAGGTTCAAGGTAAAAGAAAAAATCTTTTTTTTCGTCTCGCTTTAATCCTCGGTGATAATTTAGGAGTCCATTACGTATTGGGATTCACAGAAAGCTTTGTACAATCAAAATTCTGTCGATTTTGTTTAATAAATAAATCTGATATAAATAGTATATTTATAGAAAGTCAATGTGAATTACGTAATGAATGTAATTACGAAGAAGCTTTAACTGTAAATGATTCTAAACAGACAGGTATCGTATCAGAATGTTTATTGAAAGGTATTGGAGGTTTTCATCCAATGAAAAATATATATGTAGACGTAGTTCATGATGCATTGGAAGGTTTTTGTAGGTATGATTTAGGAGTCATTTTCAAATATTACATAAATAAAAAAATATTTTCTCTTGAAACATTGAATAACTTAATAAAAAGTTTTAACTATGGTCCAGCGAAAAATAAACCACCAGAAATAATGGAAAGCAAAATAAAAGATGAGCATATTATCATGACTGCATCAGAAATGTTAACATTGATAAGATTTTTACCTCTTATTATTGGGCATTTGATTTCAGAAAATGATGAAATTTGGGAGTTAGTTCTATTGCTACGCTCAATTATTAATATTCTCACTAGCTATGATCTAGATTATTATACGCATTTAGTATTATCTTTTAAAATTAAAGAATATTTGAATTTATTAATTACATTGTTTCCGGGTTCAATGAAGCCAAAACATCATTTTCTCGTTCACTACCCACGAGTTTTACATTTTTGTGGACCTTTGTGGAAAATATCAACAATGCGATTTGAAGCAAAACATAGAGAGGGTAAAATTACTTCTCATGCTTCAATAAGTAGAGTAAATGTATGTAAGACTATTGCCATTAGACATCAACTTTGTCAAAGTTACAGATTTTTAATGAAAATATCTTCAGAAGATATTATTTATGACGTAAAATCAATTAAAGAAATCTCGGCGATTCATTTAATGGAATACAAAAATATTTGCACATTTTTGCCAGAGTTTATAAAAAGTCAAGGTAATATGATTAAAACGACTCAAAAAATAGAAATCAGAGGTGAAGAATTGAAAAGAAATTCTGTAATTACAATTCCAGGTGAAGAACGTCCGAATTTTTATATTTTACTTCATATTATTATAGAAAATGAATTTAAGTTTCATCTTGTTGTTAAAAAACTGTTAGAAGTATTTTTAGACAAACACACGGAATGTTATTTAGTTTGTAATGATAAGTATTCATTTGAAGTATTAGATAGTAACCTAATATATAATTTTTATCACACAAGTATTGTTGAAACCCCTAATAAAAAAAAATTTATAATTAGGATATAGTAATTAAGGTTTTTTAAATGAATTTATGTGATAAAAAAAATTTTGGATTCAAGTGTAAATAAATCGCAGAAAAGTTATTTAATTTTATTAATTTCATTTTTAATCGTAACCCTTTTATGAATACTTAATTGAACGATTTTATATTTAATTGTTTATTAAAGAATAAAAAAAAATATGTTACGCAAATTTTACGGTGTTTTTTTTTCCGTAGACGGAAATTTTACGGTGCCACAGCTTAATTTTTACTGTAGACGGAAATTTTACGGTGCCACTGCGTAATTTTATCTTGTGCACATAGTACTTTTACCTATGCCTGTCACTTAAGTCCAGTTTACGGGAGAGTACCGTAATTTTTCTTTGAAAAAATCGTAAAAATTATTAGAATTTTCTCTCAGTGTACCTTCTTCTACACGCCCTACAGAGTTTAGATTATTGAAATTGACATATTCATGTATTTCAGTTGAAGATTGGTGGAGAAAGGCAAGAGCTGCAGATTTTCTATTTGTCACTTTATTTCAGAACACAGGGTATCTAACATACAGAAGAAAGAATAATAACTAATTTTTGTAGTCATATTTGCGATGTATGTATAAAGAGAAAGTTCCTTAAACATCTGAGAATAGTTGAATGAACACTTAGATATTTTAACTATGATGGTAAAATTAAAATACCAAAGTCAGACAAGATTTAAGATACTCTTTGGACAAAAGCGAAGATTTCTTGTCCATTTAGCTTTATTTCACTTGACAAATGAGAAATTCGCCCACGACCCGTGCGGTCAAAGATTCCGCCATTGGACCCTTATCCGCGGGTGAACAATTCACAATTTCACAGATGTGTTCACCTAAAAGCAATCTGCAAATCATTCTGCAAAGTGAGCCCGGATTCCACCGCTTCTCTGTGCGCCGCGCCGGCGAGGCAATCAGTGGCGTAGTGGTGCGCGCCAATGTCCACGGCGAAGTACACGAAAAATTCGGGCGACTGAGCCGTGATTCGTTTTGGTACAATTTTTACATAACCCTGGCTCACACTCGGCAGTAGCATTCGCCTTTGTGCGCCGCCAGATTGAGGATGACTCTCAGATTGCTTAGTTGTTGCGGGGCGTCATGGTGTCTACTTTAATAGCTTTCGAATCCACGGAGGGCTGGGGCACCCAATAGATCATTTTCGGATTCAAATTGCTACCGAAGGCATTTTTGGCTGAATAGTGTCCTGCTGGGCCCATGTGGGCTCCGAATGACTCTCCAGAGCCTCTTGGTATTTCCTTTATCTGTTAAAACCATGCCATCATTTTGCTTGCCACCGTGTGCCAGCCGAAATGGTCTTAAATCGAGCCATATAAAATTTAAAATTGTGAATTTGAATGTCAGTTAACCTAGAGATTTTAATTGTATAATATAATGCACTAGGGTGATTCAAAGGACCCCGCAAATTTCTTATGGAAAATGGGTTTCACTGAATTTTCTTCAAACTTAGCATAGTGATAGTTTTCAACGTGCTGATCAAAAGTCTCAATGGGCACGAAGTCATCCTATGATTAGTTGCGGAGATATAGAGGGGTGAAGCGTGAGACATTTGCTCTACACCCAAGTAATAAAAAAATTTCGCGATTTTTTTACACGAAAACGATCAACTTTACAAGAAAATTCTATATAACAGAAAATACTTTAAATGAGCCAAAGAACACGCGTGAATTTTTTCAGAATTTTTTCGACTATTTTTGGATTTTTCAAAAATTGGCCAAATCCAAAAAACCAAAAATAGTCGAAAAAATTCTGAAAAAAATCACGCGTGTTCTTTGGCTCATTTAAAGTATTTTCTGTTATATAGAATTTTCTTGTAAAGTTGATCGTTTTCGTGTAAAAAAATCGCGAAATTTTTTTATTACTTGGGTGTAGAGCAAATGTCTCACGCTTCACCCCTCTATATCTCCGCAACTAATCAGAGGATGACTTCGTGCCCATTGAGACTTTTGATCAGCACGTTGAAAACTATCACTATGCTAAGTTTGAAGAAAATTCAGTGAAACCCATTTTCCATAAGAAATTTGCGGGGTCCTTTTGCTTATACTCTCAAACCGGTTTAATAGTTGCAAGTACAAAAACGAAGAATTCTGGTCCAAGGAGAGCTCATAACATTAATATTTACTAGTGGCTCATTGAACCTTTTAGTTTTCCATAAGAATAACATAGCAAAGAATACTTTACTAGACATTTTCCTCTATCGTTATTTTACTATTTTTCAAAGTTTAGGAATATTTTTAAGATTAAGAAAAACATCAATTTTATAGTAAGAAGATTAGAAATTATAATTTCAAGTGAATTTTTCCTTTTCTACTAACCCATTAAAACCTTAACCCAAGATTATGAAAAAAAATATCTTTGAAACTTTTTTGTCAGATTTCATTTAGTTGGTTTAAAATCATTATAATCTAGGTACTATGACATAAACTGACATTATAAAATTGTTAATAACGATTTTACACCATCAAAATTAAATCTGACGTCAAGGGGATTTTTTCATGATTTTCGCAGGAGAATCGTATGACGGTAGTGTTTTTTTTTCGAAATAAAAACGTTTATATTAATTTGTTTAAATAATTTTATAATAAATATATTTAATTGATAAACAAAAAAACACGAGTAAAAATTTTTTTTAGCCTTGCTCTGAATCCAACAGTCATTTCGATGATATCTACCGTAGATTCGGCTTGAGTTTTAATAGATTAATTTGTAAAGTAAAAACAATTTTTTAAATTTCAATGTGTTTATTTTAATTGTTTATACAGTTAAATACTCTGACAAAAAATCTAATTTCACTAAAATTATTCCATTATTATAAAGCGCATTAAGCGCAAGAAATTAGATGATGAGGATGTTTAATCGTTATGTGATTGGTGAGGAAAAAAAAAGCTTTATTTTTGCCATATGATTAGTTTAAGAGCATAACCAAGTTTTTGAGTTTAATTTAGAAAAGAGGTGCGCTTGGAATGGCTAGGCTATTATAAAGTAAAGGGGAAATTATGAACTTTCTCAACAAGTTTTAGATCATGGTTGAAATAATTAATATATTTGCTATAGTCATTATGTAATAATTCTTTTACTTTCATTCTAAAAGGGACGGAATTTACACTTTTCTGATAAGTTGTAAATTATTGATACAGAAAAAAATATTTTTTTTCTTGATTTTATTTATTCATCGATCGAATTATCAACTGATTCAAAAGACCTTTTTTTTTTAATTATAACTTCCACAAAAAGTTTTCTTAAAAATATTCCCAAAATTTGAGAGCTAATAAACTAACGTGTGTTATTTTCACGAAACTAAGTGTTATTTTCACGAAAACAGTGTATGGGAACTTTTTGATGTATCATTTTATGCTCTTTTCAATGGACTTGAGATATAGACGAAACTGTCTAGTAAAGTGTTTTATACCATGTTATTCTTATCGAAAACTAAAAAGTTAAATGAGCCACCAGTAAATATTAATATTATCAGCTCTCCTTGGTCCAGAATTTTTCTTTAATATACCTGCAACTATTAAACCTGTTCGAAAAAAAGAAATTCTTTTTTTAAAGACCCTAATATATATATATTGAAATCCTTAGGCAAAGATGTATACTCAGATATTTAATCTTTTCGCAAGAAATTTGTTTTAATTTTACTTTTGAGGTTTCTTAAAAAAACTTGATCCAATAATTTAATTTTCCCAAAAAGCACACCAAACGTGCCTTTTTGTATATAGAGATTTTACACGAATAATACAAGGTTTTCTTTTTTATATATAGTAGTATTTTTAATCAAATTTTTGTTATATAATAATTGTGTTTTTTTTTATTCAAATTATCACTATACATAGTAGAAATAGGCCATTTTCTTAAAGAAATTAAGCTAGCTAATTCATAACTTGACTTAAATTCTAGAATAATTCATGACATACTTATTCCGAAATTCATATTAAGGAACTAACTCTTATAAAAAATACAAAATAAAAAAATTATATAATATATAAAGTATAAACATATGTATATATAGAACATTAAATAAAAAGGCGATTCGACATGGACTGCAATCGTTTGTCTAGATAGGCCACTCATATGGTCTAAATAGGCCCTCATAGAATTGGTATAGTATATGTACCCATTACTCTTTTATTGATTTTATGAAGGAAAAAAATACCCTTATAAACATACTCCTTCCTACACAAAGTGAAAACACATGTACAAAGGATTTTGATAATTGACGAATCTACCCATAGTGTAATGAGCTTTATCATCAAAAAAAATCTGTTGTTTCTTGTTCAAGTATCCAACTACCGAAATTACACCGTTTTAAATGATTTATTTCTTTCAATACATAGGTTAATTGTATTTTTTATTCGTGTAAATGCAAATCTATATGCTAAATCCTCCATCCATAGCGTCGAATGCCACTGTGATGGCTCAAAAAATTGTCAACTAATTACACTATTCAACAAATTAAACGGTTTTTTTCTACATCTGAATAAGTAGGTAATATGTCATTTCTATAGGGTTTTTTTCGTTATTACGAATTTGCATACGAAAATACTTATCAGTAACAAGCTCGTTATTGGCTTTATCATGAAACTTTCGTGTATAGAAAAAAGCATGGCAGATTAAACATTGGCTTTAAGATTTTATTTTGCATTCTTTGAAGCGCAGACAGGAGCACCATACGGTAAGACAGCTCTGAAAATAACTTTATATATAATTTATTCATTTTCCACACTTATGTCCGAGTCGCGGGCTATAAATGGATACATAAATGACGTACAGTTGAAAAAATTGTCTTCCATTTCCTGGTTTATAAATAACTCAACAGTTTCATTGACTTTTTCTCTAATTTTTTGAATTAAAAATTGGTTTTGCCGATTTACTAATACACCAAAAATATAATTAATTTAACGTTGGGTATTTAAAAAAAAAATCCTTCATTTTCACATTTTTCAGTTCAATTAAATTGAGAAAAGAAAGTTCTAAAGGAGCAAAAAATTAAGGATTTTTAAAGAAAACTTTTTCTTTAGAAATGGCTACATCACTCCCCTGTGGCATTTTAATGAAAAAAGAACGTTAAAGGGCAGATTCAGGACGAGACAGAATAGATTAAGTTTCAAGACGTTTAAATTCGTAACGGTCAAAAATTGAACACAGCATCTCTTTAGTAAGGGAGCGCCATTCATTGGAAAATCATAAATAAGCAAATCAGTTCAATTGCACTGAAATGCAAATATCCACCCTTTGAGCACTGCCAGCGAGAATCGAACGTCTCGGCGTAAAAAGGAGCTCTTCGAGCGCTGTTGTGCAGATGGTTCCGTCGCCGCGCACCGCCTTAAGGGTAACTCAGGAGAACGCATCCACAATGATCAACAGAGAAATTGCGCACAATAGTCGCCTTTGGGTTGCCTCAAGATGTAATTGATATTTTTTCGCAATCTATTTCCGCCGCATAAATCACATCATACCCATCGTTCTATTGGCACAAACTAAGGTGAGGTAATTTAAAATTTATGGATGAACCCTTGGCTACTGAGCTCGACCCGCCTAAAGACGATAAGGTAAAATGGGACGTAAATAGTGTGATAATGGTTTTAGGTAGAATGTTCACAGAAATTTTTGTAAAAATTTGGAACAATTACACTATATAAGATTTAAGTTGTTAGTAGAACAATATAACATACTCAGAGTGTTATAGTTTCATAAGTAATATGTTTAAATGATATTAGTGGCAAAAAGATTGTTTTATATTATGTATACACAGGGTGATTCGTAACGATGTATTCCAATATATGCTAATCGTTTTTGCGGAATCCCCCGATCGATGTTTGTTTCGAGAACACCCTCTCTAAAATGCATCGTTTAGAAGCTACGAGTAGTTTTATGTGTAACACCCTGTAATTTAAACTTAAAACACACCCTACGAACCTCTTTAAGGTGACAATATCATAGAGAACTCTCTCTCCGTTCCACTGAGTATTCAACCACTTCTCTATCCCGCTCTAATCACGAGTTCCAAATTATCAAAGTTAAAACTGTTAGCATTGTCACTATTTTTTTTTCAAATTTTGTTTCTTAAATTAGTGACAATATTACAGGTTTTTGAACTTTCAAAATTTGTAAACTCATGATGGGATCAGTTGATACGTTAAATAGATTCGTAGAGTTTGTGTTAAGAAAATTACAGGGTGTTGAATGAAAAATCCGTACACATAGAACTGTCCGCAGCTTCTAAATTATGCATTTTAGATAGGGGGTCCTCAGAACAAGCGTTGATCAGGGGATTCTATAGAATCGGTTGGCATATGTTAGAATATATCGTTTGTAACGAATTACCCTGTATAATAAAGAAGCTGCCTCCTTTAATATGATTATAGCGCTCAATTTTAATTCATGTGAATTTAGAAGTTTTAATTGGTTTTCTATGCCATTAAACATGAAAAAAAACAAATGGTCCTATTATGGATCCCTGTGGCACACCTCTTCAGTTTTCTCCACTGCCATTATTTAAAAAGTGAAAGCACTTAAAACGTAAAGATACGATTTCTAGGGCGATTATAATATTCTCTACATAATTGAGAGGTTAAAAGTAAAATTTAAAGATATATACTACCGAGATTATTTTTAAATTATGCGAAAGTGCGTAGAAATCAATTTAGCACAGCCGACAGTGATTTTATTTGGTCCTTGTTCACCTCGTGAGGGGTGAGTGTCGCTGTTTAGAAAATATCCTGATTAAGGAACGAATCCCTACAAAAAGCCCGCGGCGGATTCGAATCACCTGAAAATGTAATTTTCACGTGATTTTATCGCCACAGAAAGGGTTCAGGTCTCACCTGATCCACAGGAAACTATTCCACGGGGGGATAAAGCCAACCAACGCGGGCTTAGTTTAATTGCTTCCTGAGGAGCGGCCGTGAAGTGCGTCGAAAGAGGAAAATCAATTAACAGAGGAGCTGCCGAATTTGTTTTGGCGTCAAAGGGTTATGTGCTCGCTGCTCGGCGGGGAAGCCCCAAAAGCACACCTTGATTGAATCGGGGCGCAAGAATCACCCGGCAAACGTACTTATTGCTTAATAGAAATTACAAATGCTCAGGAATCCCCGGGGCCTATCCCGGCCGGCTTTGTTCTGTCTGGGTTGCGGGGGTGGCGGGTGGAACAGGGAAGGCTTTTGCGCGCGGCCGCTTGTGCCTGTTTGGCGTCGCTGCCTGCAAACAAATCCTTGAATCGACGTGTGACAAACGAAGGCGCCAAACTGCATCCGTACGCGGGGGAGGGCGGCTAAATGGGGCCGCCTTGGAAATAGCCTCCGTTTTGTGTGCGCAATCTAAAATCGCATTGTATGCACCGCAGAATGCACGGCGCGGGGGCGGGACGGCGCGGTGTTAAATGCTTTTCAAATTGAAAATCACGGGAAACGGAAGAAGCACACGGTGAAAATGGAAAAATGACGCCATTCTGCGATTCGTATTCTGTGTGCACTATGCATGCACTTAAGTGCCGCTTTCTTCCCTTTGCCGTTTCATATTTTGTGCGCAGAATAATGCTTTCTTTGCACCCCCTTTCTGCTTTCATATGGAAATTTGAAGCAACACTTTGTGGCTTTCAGCAGCAGATTTCCTTTTGTCAGCTGAAGGAACGCTCTCCAGATAGTGATGCGTGAAAATTCTAGAAATTTCTAGAAAGCTCCCCGGTGAGGGGTGAGACAAAGGGCGCCATTTTTTTTTACGGGGGCTCTCTGTTCCGCTGCAGTCTTTCAGTGAAAACTTCTTTGCGGACAAAATCGCTTTAAAAAATATACCCTCAAACAATTACTTGCCCCACTGTGAAAACCGGCCGATTTAGGTCTTCCTGGTGAGCACCAACGACTCGCAGATATTCGCATGCAGATAAGAATTTTGCGAGCTCAAAAAAGACTCCTTTGACGGGATTCAACAAGGGTCTTATCTCGGATTTCAATAAAAAGTGCTCTGCCGCAAGGGCGATTCACATGAAACCGACAGGAGCATTGGCAGGCTCCTGACCTCAATGGCAAACCAATTGATACTTAAGATCGACTCGGGTTTTTTCGTCCTCAAAGGACTCTCAAGGACAATTCGCGGATGAGATAAAAATTAATTCCTCGTCCTAGTCCACGCTATCGCCGAGCGGCATCTTTCCGGCTCAATGGAGTAGCGTTTTGCGACCCCATTCAAAGCATTTTCATTAAGCCATTCTGACGGTGAAAGTTATTTGATTCCAGGCAATTTTCGGCTCCTTCTGCTGAAGGGATTTTCGGAAGCTGTCGGACTTTTCTTGTTTTCTCCAAAAATATTGGCATCAAAGGTAATTTGCTATTAGCAGACTTTGCAATTGAGAAATATTCGAAAATAGGCAGATTTTGTTTCACGTACTCTTTTAGTTTCTTATATATAGTATCACTTATCCCTCAATTTAAACAGACGAAAATCCTATTAATCGAAACCGTGTAAAACGAGGCGTTATATACAGTCAAAAAAGAAGAAAAGATTCAAATTAACTTTAGACCGTGTAAATAACCGAAAAGATATAAAGAAAAATTGTTGGTTCTACTGAATACAAGGCCTGAAAATTGAAGTTCTAGTATTCATATGAAAAATTCAAATACATATTTTTACGCTACGTATTAATTAAATTCATTTATAAAAATTAAAAACAAAAAACAGAATTCATTAATCTTCCATAAAAAAAAAAAAAAAAAAAAACATATTATATAAAAACATACTCTATAACAAATAAGAAAAGAAAGTAAATTGCTTTGGAATTGCATAGTCTCATTTGTTTTTGTTTGTTATTGAGCTATAATATGTACTAAAATGTTATCATATAAAGTCTTGAAAACTAAACGTAAATCTGTTGTTGATTTACCAATTATCTCATTACAGAAATTTCCTTTTTTTTAATTTAAAAACCGTGTAAATCAATAACCGTGTACATTAAGGGTTAGGTACATTGGTCTCTCTTCTTTAATTGAAATTTTCTTTGCTGTCGGAAGCCCGGTAGAAGGACATCGCGAATCTAAAAGCAGGACTCCTGAAAATGAAAGTTTCAGTCAAAGAACATTATTTCCGTGTGGGGTTGATAGTTTATTTTGTCTGTCTAGAGCAGAAAAATATTTTGCATTGAATGGAAGTTTACTAACAGATACAGCTACCAAGAATAAAGATTTGAAATTTTGGGAAATGTGCATCAAATTACCATGACTTTTATCCAATAAAAACTTCAAATCCTGAACTTAAAAATGTTCACAGTAACTTTATAGTTGTTGTTAGTCATCAATTCGACGTTATTTAAACAAAATTTTAAATTTTGGCTGTAGTACTCATGAGAAATTCCAATTCATGGAAAAATTTCCTTATGTTCTGGGTAAACGAAAAAACGCAGCTGATATACTATATTATGCTATGCTTCTGAGTTGAATGAAAGCAGTTTTCTATTAGAACAATTGGTACTTCTTTTCTTGTCATTATACTAATTTACAAATTTTAACTTTTTTCTTGCCCTCCATGCAAAATGTATTTTTTTTTTATTCTGTAGTAATAGAAATGAGATAATGAAACGATTTCGATTCTTGAACATTTTATTTGATAATTATTTAAAATATCTCAAATAAATTTTTTATATAATTTATTATTTTTATATTTTAATAACCGATACATTTTTAATTATCAAAGCGAATTTCAGGAGAGGCTACTTTAATTTATTTTACAATTTTTTCTATAGCCTAGACAAAAATGAGACATAACACAACGTAACATAAAATAACGTAAAGTGCAAACGTGAATAAGTTTATGGGACCAAACTAAATTGATGTAAGCAAACTTATCGAATCTTCGTTAACTTAGAACGTTAGAAAGGTCACTTTGGCCTTACGTAAAGTGTTATAAGGATGGCTCAAAACGTAAAGTGACGGAGGAAGTTATAGTATTTTTTGGAACTGATATGAATTTTAAATAAAATGATGAATACCTGAGACTACTTTTATAAAATGCTTACTGAAGCTGTTAGGGGAAAAAAATTGTATATTCTAAAGGTGAAGGCGGCTATATGGATAAATTTGTAAAGTGAAAGACATAGGAAAGGGTGAACCTAAATCTTGAAAACAATATTTAAAACGCCTGCCTTAATTTAACGAATTTTCATTAATTTCAAAGTATTTGTAAGTGAACGTAGCAAAAATTTAAGACGCAAGTGAAATCGTCACAATTTCTTTAATGGAGATTAATCACTAAGTTAAAAGTTCAATGTTTTCATCACGTTATATTTTAGAGAACGGTAGAGTTAAAAAATTAAAATACCCCAATTTTAGCCTTCTTCTGGATATCTTTTTAAAAATAACAGAATTTCATAACAGTTTAACCCTTATTCTCCTAATTATGGACATTTTGAATCGGAGTTTTTGCGGTTGAGGCTTTTTCCAGAAGTTCCAGAAATTTTTATAAAATTGACTCAGAAATTGGTATTTTTTTTTTAACTCAAAAATATAATAGGAAGGGGTGTTGTTTTTCTCAGGCGATAATCTGAAAGAGCACTATTGAAAAAAACCAGGATATGAATTTTCAGAACTTTCTAAAAATAAATATCAAAGTTGTCCGAGCTTAAAGTTGACGGACGAAAACGTACAAATTGGGGCAATAAGGGTTAAAACGTAAGAAGCTTGAATCCTAAAATATCAATTATTTGTAAACTTTATTAAGATATGTTTACGAATTCTGCCATATCAATTAGCTGTCCGAATGTTATGGAGTGGTATTCTAATGCAATACTTTTTCCACCAACAAAGCTTCATAAGGGTTTTGATTAACAGATATTTTATAACTAAAGTATACAATTTAAGCTACTGCGTTAGTTTGTAGTGGCAAGTTTTTATAAAAATATAGACAGGCTTTAAAGAGGAAAATGTTGGTTATGTTAATAGATTAAATAAAAAGTTGATTCTGAATAAATAAAAGATTAATTCTTGACTGTTCCAAAAGGCAAAACGGGGTTTCCTTTTTGATTAACTAATATATTTGATTACAGAACATATCTCAGGATAACGATAATCATTTAAGATAATTTATAGCCATTAGGGTCTGGCTACACTACGTTTCGATATTCTTTGACATTCGGTTATTTTTTAGAAAATTCCATAAATCACTAAAATATGGCTATTTAAATGTTAAACCCTAATTTCCTCGAAAATGTGTCGTTTTTTTTATTAAATTTCTTCGAAAGTAGAGAATATTATTAAGATTTAGTACAGTCGATTATTTTAGAGGTATAAGAACTTGTAAACTAGTGTTATCAAACATATTTATAATGATAATATGTATCAACGGTTTTTATAACTACAACCTCTTGTTTACAAAATCTGTGGGGTTGCAGTCACATTGCAATTTTTTTGAGGATAGAAGACATGTTCGAAAGGTGTGAAAGTTAAAGAAGAAGACCTTCTCTTAAATATTTTCCATATCAGTTAACCGCATACCTCTTCACAATGCCGCAGACAATGGAGAAAAATCAAAATCTCATTGATCATCGTTACAGTCCTCGAGCGGGGACCATAAACGATCCCGGCATGGTTCCAGCGTGTCTGGAATTTCCGAGACCTAATGGCGACCGAAAATGCCCTTCATGAAAGGCACCTCCGCCGGCCGTGCCGCGATGCCAGATGAGCCCCACCGCGCACATGCCCATCAATTCTGCACCGGAGTGAATTAAAAAACTTCTGAGGAGATAAAACAGAAAAGTGTTTAATGAAGGGGGAACATGATCCGCCGATTGCGCGCCGGTCCTCCACATCTCCGGAGATGATTTGACTAACGATTTATGCCTTCGGTTAATCAAGCCCCGAATATTCCTCGCTCCTCGGCCTCTTATGATTTTTTTTTTTTTTGTTTCTTGATTGTGCACTTCCTCGGCGCAAGTCGAAGAAGTGACGGTTTGTCGGCTTCTCTGGTTCACGCAGCCGACGTCGTAAGGTGGTCACGAAGGAACGACAGTCGGGGCATATGAAAGATACGCGCGAGAGGGAGAAGCGTTCGGCAAAAAGAGCGCTTCGACGCTGCATATCACCTGCTGGGAATTCATTTGTGGTACCTGACTGGTGTATGCGTTGAACAAATGATGCGCGTAATTCGTAACCCGCTGCAGCGTGTCGTGCCATTGGGTTCCGTCGTTAGGCCTGTTGTCGTTTCCAGTCTCGTCCATCTTTCGCGAACGCTGTATGCTGTACGCTGCGCGCTGGGGCCGGACGGTTTCTTCGTTTTGGTTCAATACTTCGCGCAGACAATAAATAAAAAATTAAATAATATCAATTCGCTGGTTTGTTTGTTTTCTTCTATTTACCGCCTCGCCGGAGATCGGCCCGCTACCCGCCGTTCAATTTCATGGTCAGCAAAAGAGCGAAGCGCTCGGCACACAGTCCGCGAGCATTCCTCTGGCACCGAGTTTGTTTCTTCATCTTTTGTGGTATCTTGTCAAAGTACATTATGGACCATTGTTCCCCGCGTTTTATGAATTACCAAAGTGATAAATCACTTTATTATTATTATCATTCCACTGCTCCGCAGTCTGGGGCTGTTGGTGTGATATTTCATGTGCGTTCCAATAGTCGCATATGTGATTTTTCCCTCCTTTGATGAGTGCAACGCTCAAGCGAGTGGGCACTCCATTCCACTCGATCGCTGGTTTCCTTTTCACGACGCGGTATTGTTCCTCATTCTTTTCAAATCAAACTGACTCCGCCGCGGTGAGATGACTTTCAGGTGTGATAAAAAATTCGGCTGTTTGTCCTGCATGCTGAATGAATGCGGATGTTTTAATATTTTGGGGATCATATACCTTCTCTTTTATAACCTCTCAGCCTAAGTAGACGGATTCCACAATGGCTGTTGTTCGAATGCCACTCTTTCGACTAATTATGTTCCCCGGTCTAGGTACATTCTGATTTCTAAAGCTGTCTTTTGTTACCATGCTCTCAATGAAATCTTTCCTTAATATTTTAGTGCACACATAATAACCTTTTGAAGCACGTATTTTTCTAGAAATCGAATTTTTATGAATATTGTTATACAGGGGTTTTTGAGGTCGCTGATTACGAATTTACTATTAGACTTTTAAAATCAAAAATAGCGGATCTGATATGGGGGCCAAATTGGAAAAGAAATTTTATTGATATGTAAAATAGTATATAAGGGTTTCAAGGATATTGGATCCGCTATTTTGAATTTTACAAAGCAGACAGCAATTTCGAAATCCCCTATGTACTAATTTTAACGGAAATTGAAAATATTTAAAGGATTTTGTTCGCAATATAGGATTCGCCTTTTTGCACTTTAAAAATCTGATAGCTGAAACCGTAATCAGCGACCCAAAAACCCTTACATACAAGTTTCTAGATTAATGCAGCAAATCTTTGATGTTGTCATGAATTTATTCTAAAGGAATTTTTTTTTTTTGTTATTTATTTACTATTAACATTTAGCTCACCGATCGGAGAGATTTTCCCATTTTAAAGTAAATTGGTGCATGGCTTTTATGTTTTTTATAAACAATATGTGAAATCGTTAAACGAAATTGTTACAGTAAATATATATACTTATATATACTACTTAAATAGTTTTCAGACTCCTTTTAATTCAAATAGTGAGTATCATTCGCGTTGTAAAAAATGTGCGGTATAAATCGTACAGTTCATTGCAGCGCGCGCGGTCGGCTAAGCGTTAATAATAATTATTTCAACATTTCATAAATAATTATAATTATTGTATGATTATAAATATCTTAAGAAACTGGAAAATAAAAAATTGTTATGAAATCGATCATATATTAATTATAAATGATAAAAAGCGAACGGAATGTTTATGGGTCTCTGGGTGATCCGATTTTCTTCAAAGGGTTAATGCATAGTGGACTATTATGGGCGAATTTTGTATCATGCGGACTGAAATAAAATGAATTTCAATGTTTTAGTGTCTATGGTTTTAAAAATGTTAATTAATTAAATAAACCTCACATAAAATCTGTCAATAGTTAGAATAAATTGCGATATGACATTAAAGTGGTTATTAAAATAAAATAAACTCGTGTTTTCAAATTGATAAAAACAAATTGTTTAACTTATCTAGATTTTTACCAGTATTAATATTATAGAATTTTTTTTCGGACATAGTTTAAACTGCACTACTTTTTTTTATACATTTTCTTTTATCAATTAATGTTTTAATAATAATGGGCCCTTTTATGGAAGTCAATTTCCCTCGATTCGACTAGCGAATATGCCTTTTAAAAACCAATACTAAAAAAATGAGTTTCGACTTGCATAATAGGGCACAATAATATCAAAATATGTGCTTCCCATTTTAAATAGAATTCCCGAACTTGTATTACTTCAGTTAAACAAATAAATTGAATCACAAAAGCTCTCAAATATTAGAAAAATGCAGTGCATTACATTAACCTGCATTTGAGTAGAATTAGCTGTTACTTGCAGCATTTCCACTGTCAATTAGAAAAATTACGCGTTGTTGACGATTATAATTTTTGGTTTCAACTGTTGATAAATATTTTAAAAGCTCAATTTCCTGCCTTACCCCTTACCCCTTTACTTAAAAATATTCAAAACCATTTCAAGTGTTTTTTATTTCAATGTTATAAAATATGTCAGTTCCTCGAAAGGATTTTCTTAAGATTGAGTGGAAAATAAAAGAGTCCGCAGTAAGTCTATAAAAAAACGCAAGCAGATTAATAAGAGACATGAGAAAATTTTGTTTGAAACCAGATCTGTAGACCATGTCGCCTAGTAGACAAAAAGGTCCTTCATCCTCCAAAAACTGACCCTCACTTTCCCTGCTTTCGCTTTTCAATCAAAGATCCGTCAAATGCAATCAAAAGGAGGCGCATCAAAATCTCACATTCATCAAAGGCAGACGAGATCTGTGCGTCGCTAAGGCGATTTTTTGCTTCGACCCGGCAGCATAATAAAGCGCAATCAAGCTGACCCCTTTCTGCGCTGTCAGATACAATTCCCATAATCGTCGTCATCCGCATCCTGAAGATGTTTGCAGTTCCGCAACCGAATCATCTTCGGTCGACAACTGATCATCTCAAGATACCGCACAAAAAATGTGCTACAAGCGATCGGTGTCCCATTTGGGAACGTCCTTCCTCCAGAAATGGCATGTGAACCGGAACGCAATTCCGAGCCTGTTGCACGGACATCAGACAGGCATCGAGGACACGACTCGTGAACTTGCGGGCATGGCGAATACGCTCGTAATTCATGAGACCGTTAAGGACCCGAAAGTAGACCAAAACTGCACGACTGTATCTTTCGGCGTTCGGCTCCTTTGTCCTCCTTGTTTTAAGGGACCTGGAGGACACTCGCCGGGTCCCCTGAACGAAATGAGCCCAAAGCCCAAAGGGGTGACGGCCTGGCGAACTATTTTTGATTAGACGTGAACAACTACCCAAGCAATTTTCTGGATTTTCTTGTCTTGACGCCTCTGTGAGTTATCTCCGACTCCGTCTGGGGTTTGCGCCGCCGAAGGGTCAGATCCGGATTCCGGATGTCGGTTTATGTTGTTTTACCTATTTTATTAGCCTTGTATTACATAATCAGCTATATCACGGCTCGAAGGATATGATTTAATGCTTCACAGAATCATCAGATCCGTTACGACTGTCTGCGGTGTCTCTGATTTACTGTGCGAAAATTGTAAACGCGTTTCGCTGGTAATGACGCAACAGCTTCCATGTCATTAAGATACTAATTTATGTTTTTCATTTTACGTAAATGTTTTGAAATGTTTCTAGGCAACTGCTGACGTTGATATAGTAAACTGGTAACAGGTCTAGTCTCTTAGCAGTTGTTTTATTATTTTTGTTTTCCTTTTATTTGCAAAATAAATGAAACAATTGCATGCATCACTATCGTCAGTGTGGTTAAATTTCCGAGAATTGATATCTTCTATTACAGCGTCTTGTCTGTAACATATATATTATACTATATAAAAACTTTTATAGTTGTGATATAGGATGTAAAGGGTAAGATATATGAAAGTGGCTAGATCTATAATCTTATGACTTGAAACACGCGTGTTTTCGGTAAACATAAATTTTTAATTATAAGAGTAAAATTACTTCAATATATACAAAACAAACCAATTCTCATAAAAAATAATATGTACAACACATATAGTCGGGCAAGCTAAAAATTTATCGACATTATCATTAAAAAATTAATTCATTCATAAAAACTTTCTATGGAAATAATTGCTTTTCTGTTATTGTATTATAGAGCATAAGCACTGAGAAAATTAGATAGAACTTTTGACTAGTAAAATTATAGTAAAAATTCTTACTAAATACGGTAAAAATTACCAATTTATTGGATATTTTCACCAATTCAAAGATAATGCATTCTACCTCTTTTTAAGATTTGTTAAAATTGTAAACCCTGTGAGAACAGTGGGTAGACTCTAAAAATTGCCAAAAAATCGGCACATATGGAAAGTTTGTTTTAAAAATACTATTACTAGTTTTCTTTAATTCACTTTTATATTTTTGTAATTGGGATATTTCTTTTTTTTCGGAATTGTCAATTATTTTCCTATATTTTCGCGCGTCTTATCTTACTAAACATATTTTTTTAAAGTTTCTACCCCTACCATACTTTTAAAAGGAATTTCCCGTGTTCCCACCACTCATTTTTTCAAACGTTTAAGTAGCTAAAATACATTTACTCAATTTATTTATAATATGGCTTTACGATTAAAGTGCTAAGTGAAACTAAGCAGTAAAATAATTTTTTTTTATAAAGGTAGTTTATTATAATACTGTATAAATCATTCCCTCACACAATCGTCACTCCCTTTACTTTTTTAAATAATGAGAGAATGACGAATTCAGACAAAAGCTAAGAAAACACAGACACATAACCTCAATTTGATTTAGCATTTTGAACAATGCATTTTACTCACCACAACCTATTGAAAAGAATTAAAACATTTATTTATAATAACCTTATCGTCTATATACATTCAGTGAGGTAATAATACAGAGAAATGTAACATTTAAATAATTTTAACCAAATGCATTCTTGCACAAACTCGCGGCGAAGTTGAACAAGAAATCGCCATATTGACATATTAACAGTGTTGCTAGATTTCAAAAACTGAAGGTTGCGTTTAAAAATGTTGTTCGGTACCATCATGAATCGAATATTCGTTACACAGTGAGGGAATGATTTTATTTTAAAGGACGGATAATAAAAATCCTTTTATGATTAATATATTTGTCGTAGCGTAAAAAAAATCCGAAATACAATAAACACTATCTTTCGAATATTTTAACAATATTTAATTAATAAGAACATTGCCTTATTTGAGAATGGCAGATTTTTTATCAATTAACTCGGGCTGAGGGACAACGTGAGCGAATGATTTTCATGACATTAAATTGACTATAACTTGTTTTTTTTTATTGAATGGTGTCTCGTTTTTTGAAATAATAGTCATATATAGTTATCTTGCTTTCAATAAAAATATTACATCAACAATAAGTGCATGTGACTCAGCACTAATAGCACGGGACTTTAATTTCGGAATTTGGTAAGAAATACCCCATTTATATAGGTTGAATCTTCTTTTCGCTCGTACAGCTGAAGTTGTGTCCATAATTGTGAACTTGTGCGTCAATACTAGAATGAAATGTGCTGGCTGGAGCGATTGCGAGCTCGACCTATATATATACGAATAAATAAGTTATCCAGAATATTTGAGTGTGTTAAGTCAAGACTGCCAGAGAGCTGCAAACGAAGACTTGACAGACTAAATTAAGATCAAGAATAAGTCTATTGATTCAAGATCAAGACCAACTTTAACTAGACTATAATGTTTTGGTTTTGATCTTGTGTGGCTTATTACTAGTTATGCCAAAGCGTATTACGGATCAAAATTACAAAGTATACAAAAACCTTTTTTCCATTCATAATTACTAATTTAAATGTGAAAGCATATTACTTTTAAGGTGCAGAAAATTACAAAAAATTACAAGCTTGCGCGCTGGTAGTTCGAGCGTTAAGCATAAGCGAGCATGCTAGCATTAGTCCAATCAGCCTGAGAGCATCAGTAAAGCAAAACTTTAGCATAAGTTCAAGTGCCCAGAGATCACTAGCGATCCATCTCAGTGATTGAAGATCGTTTCTGCCAAGCATCGCTACACGTCATTCAGCTTTCCGGAGCGGGACTATTGCGATTACACCTCGCACGGCTGATTAAATAATACATCTGAGTCAAGGTGCTTCTGCTCGCAGCGCGGCGTGATCCCTATCGCCGCCAGACAAGATGTTACACAACAGTATCTGCATAGTAATTGGATGTCAACGAAACGTTCTGTGCCTCACGCCAAATTTGAATGAGAATGCGCCCCGAAACATATGACAAGATTACGTCGGGAGATGAGGCTCCTCGCCCAGCGGCCGCAGCATCTGCAGCATCCGCGGCTGCGTGGAGCACCACCGACTCCTGCCCTGTCTGTTACATGTCTCTCGGGTTCGTGGAACTTAAATCATTTTTTACGTTTTTTCCGCGTTTTTATCGCTCTCGGGCCGCGAGATGAAGTCGTTGGGAGCCCGTCAGCCTACACAGCTAATTAAAGTGTAAATGAGCGAGGTAACCATTTTCTATTCAGTCGCGGAGAGCGATTTATCTCGTGAGCAAATTAATTCCAATAAATCAGACAGTGCCCATAAATTTTAATCTGGTTAGCCTGAATGAAGCTGTGAATGAAGTGTGTCGATCCGGCCGGATTGGCATTGTGGCGATCGCCGGCGATATTATTTATGGGCTACGACATTTGAATACGAACACCGCTCGGGCAATTAATTTTTGTTGTGGATCATCCGCGATGAATTAATGGGCCGCCATAGTGCGAGGTGATCCGCTAAAGCCTGCAAGACAAAGCACACAAAACGGGCTTTGTTCGCGGTTTCAATGCGTCCCATTAATCAGGCGAAAGCTTTACACGGACAGAAATAATTCTCTATGCTTCAAAAAATGATCTTTTCGATATTGAGAAATTGTTGGTGTCTCTTTAATAGGCACCTGTAAAACATCATTTCACTATATAAAACGAATTTCCAATTTTCAAATAAATTTATCTATAATTCCAGCAATATATTAAATCTCGCAATAAACTATGGAAGCGACAGTAAAGTCAACCTGAAATTTTGACATTCATATTTTTATTGTATGTACTATTCATGTTAAAGGAATTATAATTAGAATAATCGAACAGATAATTATGATTCAAATTTATTAGAATAAAAAACATAAATCATTATAAACTCTATAAAGTATAATATATACCATAAGTGTAATAAATAAATTCATCGATATTTTATTCAGACTATTTTCAGTGTCATTTCAGTTTGTCTTTTGCTTAAAGACAAGTGGCTGAAAAGAAACCAACTGAATTGGAGCGCAAAGTGTATTTCAGTCCAAATTTTTCATTCACTCGAATTTCAGTGCATTTTCTGTATATTTTCAGTTCGTTTTCAGTCTCTTTTTCATCTATCACTTTCCATCTCTTATTCACTATTTCAAACAATTTTCAGTTCGTTTTCCTACTGTCCCTTAACACAGAAAAAAAATTGGTAAATTTTCCGGTCTGTTTAATGTTTTAGTTTTTCATCCGGGTATCAAAAATATTTATGTAAAATTGTCATAAGGATATCGCTAATGTAAAAAAGTTAAATTTTAACTCATGGAGATTTGTACTATTGTAGGTATTTTACAATGATAGTTGAAGTAACAAAGTGGTTTACACGTTACGACGTTGTTATTTCTTTGCTAGATTTGTTTTTACACTTTTAAATCATCTAAAAGTAGTAAAGCATTGCTCTATTTAACTAGTTTAAGTATCGTTTGTGAAATAGTTAAAGTTGAAATAATTTAACACATTTTACTTTTACTATTTCATATCAAATACTTGAATCGAAAGTAGTTCTACAGGAAAAAGAAATTAATAAGTTCACATTTTCATTCGTAAGTATTTAATTTAAGATTTAATTTTCGCGAGTAAATAAAGAGAATTTATTTCATTTTTCCCGAGAGTTTCACGATTTAGTAAAGAATCGTTTAAATTAAAACGATTCACTAGCGAAAGTCCAAATAGTGTGACAGCTGATTACTTTTCAATCCTTTTTCGATATCGTAACGAACCAAATATTCACTTAAAATAATTCTTTTCTCATTCATTTACGAATCGTTAGGTTTGTTGGGAATAATTAAAAGGGTTAAAATCCCTTAAGCAGTTTTATGTAGGATCAAACTCTCATACTGGGTTATCTGAATTTGTACACTACATCCTGTAAAAGGTGCAAAAGCCAGACAGAAGAGTTGTGTTGGTAATTATTTAATACTCAAAACGTGCTTGCCGCCGTATACTCTGTACTCTGCAGCCTGTATGCATTCAGTAAGAATGCCTTCAAACAATGCAAATGAAAATCGTTAACACCTGAAACCGCTTACAAGGGAAAGAGTGTAGGAAACAATTGTTACAAATAGAAAATTTCCAGCAATAATGTAATGTATGGAAGGGAACATAAAACAGATACCTTAAATAGGATAATGCTATTTGAAGGTGGAGGAAGAGGTAGGCTTAAACCCACTGTTCCTGTTAAAACGATTTTTTCGGCTCACCTGATATTCTTTGGAATGACAAAGGTGTGTGTACTGGCTTTTATAGTCGGCGACATGCTGTCTGGCAGGGTTCGGCGATATTTCGTTGTCTTGTGAGAAACTGGCTGAAATATCTGTTGAATATTACGATTTCGACTTGATTATTCCTGGAGATGCAATAAACAATTTTATTGCTACGCCAGGTAACCAGTTTTGGAAGCGACTCAAGTTTTATGGCAGATTTCTGTTCCGAGAAAATTAAAAGCTAATTATGACTGTGCTCTTGTCGGTCTTGATTTGTTTCCCAAATTTGTTTATTGTTGCCTTTCATGGAAGCATCTTTGGGGTGGTCCTTTATTTGCAGCGATTGGTTATTAAATGAGCAGCGGGGTACCTGTCTTCGAATGTAGCTTAATAAAGACGAAGTTTTTTAAATACATATTTATCCATTCAAATAGAAGTGTTAAAAATATAATAGATTGTTTTTATAAATTCTATGAACGTGAATGTAGTAAATGAAAATTACTGAGTTCCAGTACTTTATTTGATTCTTAGAAATAATTAAAATTTTAATTAAAAAAATGTTGTATTTAAAGTTTTGATCAACCTAATCCAGAAATTCGAGCTGAATATTAATTTTCACAATTTTTTTCCCCCCTAAAATTCACAATTAGATGAGAGAGTTTAATCAAATTGAAGGATGAGATAGTAAAATTTTAGCGGGTGATTGATAGCAGATAATTGTTATTATTAATATTTTTTGTTCAGTCTGCAGCTTATAAATACAACTCAGTAGTATATAATTATAGTAAGTAAGGACACTTAATATAAAAACCTGACTCAGTAGGAAAATTCCGAACAGCTGAATGTATCTGAAAATATGACTGGGTTGTTGAATGCATGCTCTTTTAACTTAGTTTTATAGTTTAATTAGTACAGATTAAGTTTCAAATCGCTGGGCACATTATTATACATTTTGAGCTCAATATCGTCAATATGAATACATTAAATTTCTGTTGCATTGAGGTAGAGCTAAACTTGTAAAATTCCTGGTTACAAATTTAATGGTAGAAAAAGTGTATAATTTACGCATTGTCTTCATTTTGAACTTGGAATTTTGGGCTTGCGTAGTGGAATAAAACTTCGATTTTTTCATGCGCATTTTAACAATTTTCCCTTGTAACTTAATTAGGGGTATAATATGGGTAGAGTAAGTGACGCGATTATACCTACCGTATTGTAGGATGGATTGCATCAGAGCAAAGTAAATCGTTCGCATTAAGATTTCTATCTATGGAGTTTCTTATAACTAATATCTTGTGTAGTATTCTCTTAATTCTATTGCGAAATGCCTGTCCAATTTAACATTGCCATCTATTATTACATCAAGATACTAAATTTCATGTACAGAGAGACTCCAACGCATATAGTCCCTGAGAATTATTTCTGTTGAGTAAAATTTTGATTTCGGGTCTAGATTTGTACGAACGTTATAAAAACTGTGGTAAATTATGCAATATCGACATGAATTTACTTTTTGGATTCCTAATCAAAAAATGTTATTTAGTTATTTATTTGTTTATTTATTTATGCTAATACTACTCCGCCAGAATTTTGAAAACGTTTGTACCCTCTTACATATGTATTGCCCGATTGAAACCTTCTGAATGGGCTCTGTCGTTGGTATCTCATTAAAAAAATCTACTTTTAGTAGGACGGCATCTAAAGCACGAAACTTCTTAGATTATAGAAAAAGAAACAGGCGAACTAAATTTATTTTTCGGGCAAAGTATGGTCGCATAAAAAAGCATAGTTTACCTTCTATTTTCGTGTGACTAAGAATAGCCGCTCTCTCGAAAGTAGCAATTTCAGCCGGTACTACACCATTCAAAAATATTTCTACGAATATCAACCTGGCAGCATCCGGTCCAAACAAAAGATTTAAGCGACGAACTCGATTCTCAAAAGCCTTAACGTGGCCAAGTTCAAGTGTACTTGAGTGGCACGGTCTGCCCCGCCGCTGTCACTCGTCTGACCTAACCTACTAAATTTCATAAATTATAATTTATTCAACAATAAATTACCGGGGGAATATATGATTTACACAATGTCGAAGCAAACAAAACCGCTGTCGTCCCGCCAATGCCCAAGAAATTTGTTCTTCCCTTGTCTTTTTTGTAGAGCAACAAACCTTCCCGATGTGAAAAGCCATTGATTGTGAGGCACTTTATTTTCCCCACATACAACAGACACGGCAGATACGGCAGATAGCTCCACCAATCTTCCCATCCGGACACTTATGCCCGCAGGTACTGGGCCTGTGGCTGCAGTTGTTATTTTGATTGTATACGATCACCGGTCTGTTTGGTTATAAGAAACGTCCCATATACAATGCGCTAATGCTAATTTATTACTGATTCATGATACCTCCACTCATCCATGGGTCATATAATACACGAGTGGAGACACTTCTTTAGCACTCGGCGGATGGGACCGCGCGGCGCGGTTTTATTATTCTCATTGTTTAATCCGGTTCTAAAGTGTCGGATTAAGCAAACGAAGAGCGAAGTCGCGGGACGCGCGGGGATCACCGAATCTTTTAGGTTCACAACGGCTGAGGACTTTAATGAGCGCGGATAGATCGGACGAAATCGATTCCTGGGAATTTGCAAATTGAATTTGCCCGCTCATCTGCGCGTTGGATTAAGTGGAGACAAAGCCTGTGCCTGATTAATGGGACGGATGTATCAGGGAAGGGAGAGCTTTATAAATATGACGGAAATTGACAATAGAATCAAAAATGTTAAGTATGATTCTTGTTTTAGATATATAATGCTCATAGCAATCACGCGTAGTTTAAATTAAGATATAAAATGAAATTAAATGCACTTATTGAAAAAATTAGTTATGTAGGTATATTAGATTATCAATTGAGAATTAACACTTTTATCGAATTGCCAGTTATTTTTAAATGACTGTATCTTTGCGAAAAACGAATAGATTGCAAATTATTTTTCGGCTAGTTTCTTCTTCATATTAGCTGTCATAGTCCTATAACATTCATATAGATTCAGTCTATACAATTTATTCCCCACGAACCGAATGTTTAGCTTCGCTTGTGTTTGTATTCGGTTAGCTTGTTGATCCTATATACCTAAATGAATTACTGCATTATATTACAACACAAATGATATGATAAATTTTATACGGTCGCATAATATTATATAAAGGACTCCAATAATTTTTTTGAATAAGTTGTAATGTTTTGAGTGTTTATTGTTTCTCGCACAGTGAAATAAGGTTTGAAAGTGTGTCTTACGTTTACCATTTTGTTTGTTCTGTTCAAGATTCACTCCAATTTAACCCTTTGCACTCCTAAGTCCATCTAAACTGGCCACGTACTTGAAGCCGTTCTACTCCTATGGCCAGTGTTACTGCCCATAATTAATGTTTAAGTTTTAATAAGCGATCGTGCGTTTTTGTGTACTGTGAGAATATGTTCGTCTGATCGGCAATGTTTTGCGATAGGCAATAGCGTGTGACTACCTGCATATAGCCAAATTGCTTGGAGTGCAAAGGGTTAATATGCTCTTGGTGTGGTCAGATTGATTATATAAATCTAATACGTAAAAATAAAAGAAAAAACTTATAAAACCTGACATAATTTCAATATTCAAATTCTAACATTTGCCTAGTTGTTAGTCGGCACGAAAATGTAACTAAAATGAATCCAATACTAAGGATTCAATACAAACGTCTTTATTACTGAGCATTGGGTTAATAGCAGTCAGATGTTCGCGCGAACTCTTATTAACTAATTTATATCATACGAAGAAAGATAAATTGAATATGGAATGATATTCTTATAAATATTGTAATATAATCGTGATATAAACTATACACTTTATACTAGGTACTTATTTAAATGCTCTTCATTTTTGAGAATATTATTTCAATAGTAAAATCCTTTATTAATCTGTATATATAATAAAAAGTTTAAAATTTATACTAAGTATTTCAAATATGTTCCGATCAAATTGGCTCAATTTTGATATTTATTTTAATAGAAAACTATGTTAGATTGGGATTTTTATTACTTATTAAGGGCCATATAATGTGGATTCTTTTATCTTTTTTACATTAAAGTCGTCCTTGTTACAAACTTTTATTTACCTTGAATCATTCATATGTATGTCTTTCCAGTTCAAAATTTGTGCTCGAATTTTAATTTAATTCCTATTATCCGATTGATGAAATTTAGCAGACTTACGTAAGCACATCTAATATCGCTCTAAATCCAATATGGTGGCCGCCCCAAGATGGTGGATTAGCTGCACAACTCCCTTTTGACATGACTATGTAGTGAAAGGGTTAGATGAGTAAAAAACGATAAACTGTCAAACAATACTAACAGACTAAAAAGTACAAAATAAATAAAAGCAAAAATAAATCTTTAAATCAAGTTTTTATATATATAATATATGTGTAATTTATATATATGCATAATTTATAAAAGCTTGGGGCTTGGTTAACATTTCTTTTCATTGCGCAGTTGTTGTAGGTATAACTTGTCATTAGTTGTCCACCTTAGTTAAACGCTTATATATATTATATAACAGCTTGATATATTATATATATTATAATAATTTTTGTAGTTCAGTTCGCCATTTTACTCTTAAACCTGAAACCTTTCTATAGTTTAGCACGACGATGCAACTTGAATCGATCAACGCACGTGCAGTCAACAGGCCATCTCACTTTTCGCAATAATTGAATGCTTTTGTTATCGTTTCATTCGCTTTAAGTTCTGCAGCTGTCCGGTGAAGCGCAAGATGTTGCATTCAAAGGGACTGGCACTTGTTAAAGACATCCTCGACTTCATTCAGGTGAAGGAATGACATCACACAGGCCATTAATTCAAGCCGGAGCACCAAAAACACCTCTTCAAATCAAAATCTGTCAGACGTTCAGATCGCGGCATTATTTAGGCGATCGATAAGGGGCAGGAACAAAGGTAAATCATTTAGGGATTACCTCAAAGTGTTGCCTCTTTATGTCTTATTTCGTTTTGTTTGTGGATATTTAGAGCCGCGCGCACATCTATCGATTCTGATCATTGATTCCGAGAGGTGTTTTAATTTATGCGCCGAGCATTCCAGGCCCAGCATGATGTCTGCATCCACCTTCGTAGGTGACGGGGTCTCAAGTGCATTCCAGCGGGCGAACCGGGGCTGCTATGTGGGCCCCAGTACTTTTGTCTTTTATTATTTTAATGTGGAGCAAGGTGTTACCTCGCCCGAAGTGATAGCGCTTGAATTTGTCTTTTCCGTGGCGGATGGGATTTTCGAATGTTCGAATTACAGGCAGGACAAAAGTTTCAGGTATTATGCAATCACTAAAAATGGGGAGTAAATCGTAATTTAATTTATATTATGGATACACGTTATAGTACACCTGTGTTCAAAAAAATAGTAGTGCACCAATCCGGCAAGTTTGCTGTTCTACAAATTCTCATGTACAAAACAAAGACAACTTTTGCACAAAACACAACATCAGGTGTTTAAGAATCTGATGAACAATTAAAAACATTTTAGTTCATAAGCAATGAATAGCAGTGTCTTCAGACAAGAGCACTTGCACTACTATTTTTTTGAACACAGGTGTAGGTATGAATTTAATACTTCATTCGATCCGTATTTATGAGAAAACTAAATTTAAAATGTTCATTAATAAGAACTAGTGTTCAAGGAGCTGCAGCAAAAAATTAGATTTTACGGGGAGGTTAAGGAAAATATTGAAAGCAATATGTATATTTTGGACATTCAATATATTCTCTAAAAGTGCATTGAAAATTATTTAAAATTTGCATTAAAATTACAACATTTCTTTTGCATAAATAATTGTCCAAAAGTGGAAGTTTCGGTCTATGCTATTATATATTGTATTATATTTGCTTAAAAGCCAAAGCATAAATATTTTTCCACAATTTAAAAATACTTCTAAAAAATTAAAAATTATCCACCTATTTGCTTATTTAAATGTAAATTTACTAAACAATACTTAAAATACTGAAGATCTTATATTTATTATGCTAAATATAATTATATTCCTAAATATTAGGTTAATATTAAAATATTAAAAAATTAATAGTGAACTTTTAACATGATGTAATTTTAATTTTATTTTAATTTTAAATTTCCCACACTGAAAGTTCTTTACACTTAGTAAAAAAAAATAATTTGTTCAGCTACCTCATAGCAAATTTTTTTTTTAAGAAATAAAAGCATCCTCAGATATATACTACATTATATGGAAAAATCAACAAAAGGTGCGTTTTTTTAATGATCTGGATCTGGATTGCAATTTTGCACTGAATTGAAATTTTTCAATAGTTACTCATAGCAATACTTTCTAATTTTGCTAAAGGACATCAAATTGCATTGATTTAGTAAAGTAACGTATTACTAATATATAAGTTCAATTTACTATTCACAGCAATACATAGTACCCGACCTTGACAGTAAAAAATAATTCCCTGAAAGTTATGGCAACATAAGATGTAAGGTATGTTGAAATATATAATTTGTATATTTTTATATAAATCTTATTATATTACCTCTTTATTTTTTATTTTGTTTTTGTTGTTTGCAACAAAATGCTGAAGAAAAGAAAAGTGGTGATTGTGTAGCGGTGAAAAGACGCATGAAGTTTTGGTTTATGGTTCCTTTATTTCACTGTTCTAATTTTAAATGAATAATCACAATTTCACAATTGTTTTTTTTTCTAATAATTTCTGACACTACAAATTAAATTCAAATCCCAAACCCCAACAGGAAATCAAATATCTTTTCTAAATGTATCCAAAAAGAGCATTACTTTGAAAAAAATCGATTCCTGTGCCCAATTCAAATTTGCGTTAAAAAAAAAATAATCAAATCTAATCCAATTCAAGTTCAATCCAAGTTAATCCAATCCGTTGTAAGTCGTAGAGAAAAAAACAAGAGAGCGAATCCATCGTGGTGCTTCCTTATATAGCCATTTTGGTATGATCAAATAGTGTGATTATTTGATATTTTTCCAGCGGAAAAATGCTGGGCAATTTGAATTTCCTTCGCAGGTGCAGTATAGCCTGGGAACTGACTTGAGCTCTCCTTTACTGACCTTGATTCAATTTCAAACGTGTTAATTGAATCATAATATTATAAATTAGCAAATTCGCCGCAGTTTTATTTTGATGGTATATTTTTTTCCGGAAGTCTGTGTTATTGACTTTGTGCGGTAAGGCCGCTCTAGTACATCAGGTCATCTCTTTTCCTCTTATTGTACACATATTTTAAATTTAAATATTTGAATTTTTTAAATTAATTGGCGAATTTAACCCATATCGGGTAATACCGCCAAATTCGCCACCCATCAATTACTGTCAAATCAAGAATGTCAGTTGAGCTCGCCGGGTAAAACTCGTTAAATGTCGCGCGTGGTTTATGTCAGTTTTGTGCTCTGTGTGCTGTGTTTTGTGTTTTATGTTTATTGGATCTGCATCAGGTAAGTGTAATTTATTATTCCCTGAGGATTTGTGTAGCAGAAATTGCATTTTTTCTAGGAAAAAATGTAATCTTTTACTTCGTCCCGGCAACTGTCAAATGGAAATTTTTCAGTGATTTCTGGCGATATTTTAAATTGTTGCCTTTAAATTTGCGTTTTATCATACTTGGGGTGTTTTCTTCATCAGCGCGGGTTGGTTTCCCAAATTGGAGTTGTTAACAATTTTAATGTGTACATTTTTCCATGTTGTGGTTGTTGTTGTACTTCCTTAGATTTGTTTACATATGTTGGCCGATGAAGTTAATTCATTTTCCTTTATTCTATTTCAGCTCAACTTTTATATCGGAGTACCTGTAGAATCTCCAGGTACAGGGAAGTATAATTTAGTAAATTCAGTTATTTCAATTTTTTTCATTAATTTTATTCTCATTTCAGGTTCATATCGAACACTGAGTGATATTCCTTCTGTTTGTAAAATTAAATGTGATGATAATAGAACCACATTGAATTTGTTTTGGCAACGCAGTTTTCTACATCTGTCTAGTAAAACGTGTTTAGAGTGTATTATCATCCCATATTTTTAATGTTATTTCTCTAAAAACACAAAATTATAAATATATTTGGAATAATCTTTGCATATATCCTTCATAATAAATTGATTCAATAAAAAGTAATATGAAATCCAATTTTATTTTCGAGCATTACAAAAGTTTTTCGTTTTAAACATTGCCTACATAACGGACGAAATGAGAATAAAATTAATATTAATTTCATACGTAGGTATTATCTTCAGTATATAAATAAGCTAGCCAAGTTTGACTCGATGGTAAATAGTTTAGAAAATAGAATTATTTATTCGGTTTGAGATATGCATTAGATCAAAATAATTTATTGAAATGTAAGCGCACTTAAAACTCAATGTCTTCAGTAAGTTCTGTTGGGAATTACAAAGTAGTAGTATTTTTACTTTAAAATATAATTTTTTGTAATATAACTTATGATAAGATTCTGAAATTGTGTATTTATTCGTATAAAATTAATATTGTATCTATTGACGAACATGGGGGGCGTGATGTGATATTGGTGTGATTTTTGATTGTAAGCTTAGTCCAAAATCTCATATTGACAATGTGTGTTTAAAAGTATTCAGGATGTTGGGATTGATTAAGAGGAACTTATCGGACTTTTCTGATCCTATTAATCTTAAAACCTTTTATGTGTTTTTGGTTCGTTCTCAGTTGCACTTCAATCTACATGTACTGAATCAGTATAGAGAGACAGAGGGCATTTAATCGTTTCGTGGGTCGAAGATTTCATTGGCAAAATGGAATCCCTCCATATAATTAGAGATGCTGACTTCTTGCCATGTAGACATCAGAGACATGACGTACCATAATTGGAATTATTTTTATTCGTGATGTTATCTGTTTTCGCATTAAATCTACTGCGCTTTTTACACTGATTAATATTTACGTACCTCCTTTATCTTTGAAGTCTAAACCATTGCTATATATTAATAAAACAGAAAAATTATAGATAACATAAGCCGATTTCTTATTGCTGAAGTAAATTTAATGATAATTTAATGTGTAATTATGGTGGTTTGTTGATGGACTGAGCTACTTTTAAACCGATACTTGATTTCCAACTAAGACTGTATTAAACTTGTTAGTTCTTCATATATTAGTAAGTTGAATTTTTTGTTGGAGTACTCTGTAAGTCTACAGTCAATAATAATAAAATAAATAAAATAATTTTTTTTTTTTTTTCGGAACGTTGTAATATTTCAGTGTAAATTGTAATTTCCCACGATATGAAAAAGTTTCAAAAAGTCTTCGTTTTCCCACAATCAAAACTGCAACCGCTACAAGTCGATCGCGAACAATTGACTTCAATCAAGGAAGCAAACATTTTCTTCCAAGGAAAAAAGAGGGCAACCCTTTCCCGCTCGGCTTGCGAAATAATCAAATTTAATGAGAAAATTCACACAACCATAAAAATTTCGTGTCTCACGAATAATCAATCGCAATAAAGATTGCGAGGTGACGTCAACCCTTCGACGGCGCAGCTCCTCACCTGAGCCCTTGTCTGACGACGGAAATAATCTAGATCACGACCCGGCGCAATCGGGTTAAACAAAGTGACAATGGCGCACGGCTCATCAGAGCACATCTCTGCAGCCCTTGCTGCCATTGCACTTTCTCCAGCGGCTGCTGTGATATTTGTGACCTGATGTAAATTTGCGAAAGCCCAAATCAAAGGTGAAAGGGCTGGAGCAGGGACTGAATAATGCGCTGATTACCTGTTTCGAAGCCATTCAATAAAATGCGACAAAGGGTTCGATCTTCGAAAATATTTTTGCGCAAAAGGATTTCGTCCGGACGACTTGCGATTGCGAACCCCGATTGTGATTGTCAACAAAGAATGGCTTGGAACATAAGTTGCCAACAAAAAAGGGTTACGCTAAATTAAATATTAAAGGTCGCACACGTGAGATAAATTTATTCATCCCCTACCCGGAGGACTGGGGTGGTTCGGGACAGACCCCCGACTTCAAGGGTGCGCCACTATCTCTCGCAGTGCAGAACTTCTAGTGAGCCAAAAGACGGTCTTAAGAGCAGGATGACACGGCGATTTTTAATTGAATTTTCATGAGCTGAAGGATTTACAAAGTGTCAAGAATGTGTCAGGGTATTAGGACACACACCACAATATCAACATCGAAGGGATGCAAAGCCCCCCATACCAGAGCGGCGTTTCAATTCCGGCGAAGTGATGTGAAATTTTGCGAATCGAATTTTGGGACTTGTGTCCTTTTGTTATTCAAAACTCAAATTGAAATACGATGCCGATTCTCAGAGCCTTTGTAACGCAAAATCGTGTCCTTTTTGCCGCGCTTTGTGACTGTTTTTGGAACAAACAATTGAAAAAAGAGGCTGAGGGATCGGTATATTCTGCAACAATTCAATTATATTTTGTCAGCGATAAGCGTTGGATAATATGCTGAAGGTATTTTCTAAAATTGAGTTCAAGCTTCTAGGTATATCAGCACTAACAAAAATAATTTAACCTTTTCCTTATTTATATACAGTAATATTGAAGAGTTATGTAATATTTTCAAAAGCAATAATTATATACATTTTTCATTATAAGTTTATATTACCCTCGTTCTATTGAAATTAAAACATTTTTTAAAGAACAAATTAAACAAATCAAAGTTATACAATTTTTTTTAACTATAAATAATTTTAACAAGTCTTAAAAAAAAAAGATAGACTAAATTTCCTTTGAATTGGTATGAATAACTAAGTAGATTGGTTATTTTTATCATTTAAACTCCGTGTTAAATATAGGATCATCTTCTTAAAACTAGCACTCCTCCTTAAAGATACTAAAAATACCCAGCCAGCAAAAATCTCGCAGTTCGGTCTTGTTCTTGGTCAAGACTTGCAAACATGGTCAAGTTTGTTGCATATTTTCAGCTCTCTTTTGCTATCGGTGCAAAACTCGGAATCCTTGACGTCATTCCCTCCAACATCGCTTCAAATTAAATACATTTATATGGTACTAGCTGGCCCAGCAGACGTTGTACTGCCCTTTCCGGTACATTTTCATTATGCCATATGCGTCGACCAATATTTGATCGTGTTCTTTCTTTTCGGATGTTTCTACAAATAATACCATTAATATAAGAAAACAGTGTTTCCGTTTCATATCCCTAATTAATTTATTAAACAAACTTACACGTTGTTTAATATTAAGTAAATCGTTTTACACTTCACAAATATTGGAAAATTACTCGGTTTCATCCGACGTTGGGTAAATACTTACTAATTAAAGACTAAAGACTCAAATGTTCTAGTTTGTTATATCCTCGAAATTGATTCAACCCGAAAACCCCTTTATGGATCCGCCATCTTGAATATCCAAATCTTGATAATATTTAAAATTAGTGGATTAAATAAATCGAGACATTTTGGTCGTCGTGTTGGATCCGCAATCTTGAATTTTGAAATTTTGATAACATTCAAATTAGTGGCCTCAGAGTAATTGTAGTACTAAATTCCATTAAAATCCGTTAAAATCGAGAAATTGTTGGTCACAATCTTGGATTTGGAAATCTCGATAATATTCTAAATTAGTTGCCTGAGAATAACCATTGTACTAATTTTCATTAAAATCCGTTTTAATTGAGACATTTTAATCGCCATGTTGGATCCGCCATCTTGGATTTGGAGATTTTGGTAATGTTCTAAATTAGTTCAATAAGAATAATCATTGTTATAATTTTCATTAAAATCCGTTGTAATCAAGACATTTTAGTCACCATGTTGGATCCCCCATCTTGGATTTGGAAATTTTCATAATATTCAAAATCAGTGACCCAAAAACAATCATTGTACTAATTTTTATTTAAATCCGTTGAAATCGAGAAATCTTTGTCGCCATATTGGGTCCGCCATCTTGGATTTGTAAATTTTGATAATATTCAAAATCAGTGACCTCAATACAATAATTGTACTCATTTTCATTAAAATCTGTTGAAATCGAGAACGCGCAAACGGTCAAACTCGCGAAGTTAAAATAATCGTTAAGTTTTCTGAAATTATCCAATTTTCTGCGCAATTTTCTTAACTTTTCTTTCCGTAAGAACCATCTACAAAGTATTAGAAAACTTAAAAAAAAAAAATGAATGAAATCGGTAAAGTCGTTCTCAAGTTATTGCGTGACCAACGGAAATAGGGGTTCATTTTTATATATATAGATTCCATGATGATATAATCACCACCTTCATCGAATGTATTGCGAATAATTTTTTGATGCTTTAATTTACTTTTCACTCAATATAATTTCTCCGAAAAGCAAAGGTCAAAGTGAAAAAGTACACAGAACCAAAAATATATGCTTGATTTAAAAGCTTTGGTCTTTTCATGAAAAGTTACAAGAAACATTTTAAGGTAAAAGGAAATCTTTTAACGCAAGTGCGATATTTGTGTAAATGTGTAAAATCAATTGTTTTTCTGGATTGTTTGTATTGTACAGAGGATGTACAGAGAGGAATATAGCGATATATCACCGGTAGTTTCTCTAGTAACATGATCATCATCAAGTTCATCATCACAAGTTCTGTAAAAGACAATTAAATTTCAAATCATATTTCTCACCGTTTCTCTCAAAATAAAAAGAGATTTTAAAACTAATATAGGTTGTTTTGCTTTAAAAAAGTCTGTTATTTAATTCAAGGATGTAATTCGAAATATGTGTAATTTGTTTTAAAAGTTCTTCATTTAAGTCAAAATTAACCTAAAATACCTATTAATTTAAAATCTTATCATTTAGAATAAAAGAGTGCTATTTTAAAATACGATTTTGGGATTAAATGCTTTACGTTATTTAAAATATAGACGTTTTTTTAAATTAATCGTTAAAATCTTTTCATTATACAGACATTTTTTGTGAGTGTACGGGTCGAACAAAATTTATTTGGAATTTCACAAATGTTTATTTATACCATTCATCATTCAGTTATGTTAACTATGATTTTTGGATACTGCTTGATACAATATATTTGTTGAATTAGTATTATTATTATTATTATTATTACTTTTTTTTTTAATGTAAAAATTTATCGCACTTTATATGGCTTTTAAATTTCCTCGTTCGACTTTCGTCCGATGACTTGGCAGGTTACAAGGTACCTGGTAAAAAACTTAAATAAAATGGTTTTAAAATGTCCTTTTGCTGCCTTCTTACCTGGTAATACTTAGGTATGTTGCGTGGTTTCAAATATTTTGCGTAGAAACATTTAAGAAATATTTAACGGCGTCATTTGCAAAAGCCACAGCGAATTCCTATAGGGTTCATTACTTTTGCACCACCCTGTACAAGTACTTACAATTATAAAACCGTATTTTCATTCTGTCTATGTTTCTTCATGTATGTGACTTTTGAGTGACACCGCTCTAGAAGTTGGTGCATTGTTGCGCTGAAGCTTCAAAAGAAATTGGTTAAGCCACCTGTAGCAGGAATGAGAGCAATCACCTATTTTGTGATGCTTTCGAATGCAATGTGCCAGAAATTTGGGCTAGTAAATCTTGATACCCGTTAAAACACAATAAAACCGAAGGTAACTGGGAAAGAAACAGATTCCGTGAAGTAGCACCCACACTGCAGCGTGCATCCCACTCTGGCGATCAGTGGCATCGTTTAAGGTAAGAGGATCGATCTTTTGTACCATTTAACGCGTCTATGGGACTTAGGGACTTAGCCGAAAACACCGCCGCTGCGTGCGTCCGGCCGGGCACGCCAGACATTCTGGCACCGAAATTTCCAGGAGTTGTTGTTGCGTCCGCCGCCGCAGCCTGCCATCCAGAACGGCCATTCCGAGTACCTGGCCACCTCGTTTCCCACTTTTTTCTTGTTTTTCCCGACTCCCCGGCCCTTAACTCACCTGGATATTACTTTTATGACACGCCAACAAATGGGATAAGAACCTTTGTGATCAGAACTTGTTGTCTTGTTCTTCCTGTTGCTGTTGTTATCTTAAGGAATTCTTTCGGGTGTCACTTTTTTAGCTCGTTTTTTGTATCTTTGTGTCTTTTCTTACATACGATTCGGTTTATTTCTGAATAACTTTTAACCGGCCCTTTGTGAGGGTCGTCGCTCAATCTAATAAAGCATTTATATGGCAGTTTAGTAGGGCTTTTATGGGCAACACCAACAGAAATTTGATTCGGGCCGCTCTTGAGGATACGTTTCCTGTTCTGTTGTAGGTGAGCCCAAAAATGAACGAAATGTAGTTGTTCAGTGACTTTATTGGCAGCACGAACGGGTTAAGAGGAGTTCTGGGAACGCGATAATGGCTATCGGCATTTTGATGAAAGACCTCTTCTGATGGTTATGAGTTAAAGCTGTTGTAAAACGGGCATAACATAAATCTTTCAAAAAACAGCCACTGATGCTCCTTACATCTTTAGTTGATTCTGGATTTAAATCTTGTTCTCAACAACACAGCAAAATTTTCGTAATTGCCATAAAACATTTGTCATTTGTATAATCAAGAACGTATTCAATGTGGTACAAACGGACCACTGCTTCCCCTTTAGCTTGTGGGTAGCAAATATTCAAATTAAATTTTTTTAATAAATAATTTCTAAGATACGTAATTAACGTCAAGTTGCTTCCTTCACTAACAAAGGAACAGTATCATAAATCTATGATAGTAGAAGTTGCGTTAATGGCACTTATACTGAAATCCTCGCAATCATAATATTTTTACCCATTCATTATGATTGTGTTCATACTATGGTTGTCACATGTTGCGAAGCTTTTTCAAAGCGTCAATTGAAGTTGAATTAATGTAAAGGTACAGTGTTCTATATTTATTTTATTAAATTTGATGAATTGCACATCAAAACTGGTGTTGTAAAGCTGATTTCTATGAAACGATTTTCTCAAATTGACTTCATGTTGAAATATAGAAACCAATTCTGATTTTATTCTCACCAGTTTACTTATTTAGTTGAAAAAGATTATATACCTTTGGAATCGGATAACATGAAATTAATGTTGTAAATATACCCGTTGATGATATGCAGATAACTATTGCTTTGAATAAATTTGTTTATATAATATATATATAATGTTATAATAATATATGTCTTATATACAATGTCCTTATATGAAATCATTTTATAGTAATATAATTAATAATTATAATAAAAAATCTTTTCTCTATGAAAATATGAGTTTTGAATGTTTAAGTAGAATTTGTCCACAAGCCTGGGTGACAATGCCACTTATTTTTATGAACTGTATTAAGGGATTAAGATTTTCCAAAAATAAGAACAAAGGTAAGATGAATACGTATTAGTTCTATTTACCGCTTTTCATAACTCAGAAACAAAGCGAAATGGGGCCAATATTCAACTTACCTTTATTCTAATTTTGGGAAAATCTTAATTCCATAATGTAGTGCATAGGTATATACATTATCGTACTAATCATGTGGATATATTCCACTAAATCATAGTCTTTATGATATATAACTTTTATGAAAAAATAAACTACGTTTGCTACAACAAAACAATGGTCAAGAATAATGTGGTTTCCATTAAGTCAAACTTTGAAAATGGTTGCTTTCACCAATGGTTGCTGCGACATAACAATAACAACAGTCAATATATTTTATACATTCCACCATGAATTTTCCTTGTGTTAACCATGATTTATTTTTTCTGAACTATATTAAAGTGGCTGCAAAAAAGTTATATATGCTGTAACTATCAAATTCAATCATACTAGAGTTTTTTAAAATTATAGTTTTAAAAACCATATTTTTTCCTCACAGTGTAGTCTTATTCTTTCCACGCAAACAAATCCTATTTCTCGTACCTTCTTTGCTTAGTTATTTAACATAGACTATAAGCAAGTAGTAAAAAGTTTTTTATTAAATATATTGTATATGCATGTAAAATCTCTAACATATATAAGAATTAGGAAGCTACTCCTTGATGCTTATAGTAAAAAATAAACTTAAGAGCAATCTTGCTTTTAGTTTTGTTGTATAAAAAAAGTTGGCTTGGCCTCATAGTAAATACCATAAAAATTTTAAAATACCAGGTGAGACCAAACAAGAACTTTACTGTCTTATAAAGTATAAAAACGTATTGCAGTTAAGATAAGGGAAAATGTTTTAATAAGTTAAACAACAATAAAACGTTAAAGGTGGTTTTATTTCCAAACCAACAACGCCATAAATTAGTTTTACCGTGCTCAAAATAAATAAATATAACAATAAAATCCTCGTTACCCTCTTGTGTATAATATGTATTTTAATATCACTACATTACAGTGTTATCATTTTGCAATTTAATCTAACTAGTTTAAATCGAAGTTATGTTAATTTTCCCAACCCCACTCCTAGTTCCAACCTGCGTAACCATTTGAGTGTCCATTCCATCGCATCCATCCAAACCGTCCAAAATGTGGAGGTAACAATTAAAATTATCTTCGAAGATAATGCGATTCACTTCAGGTGCACCCTGTACAATGAATCTTTGTCGAGTCGCACAAACAGGACTTCTTCCTGTTTTTGTGTCAACGCAACATCTTCCAATTATTATCCTTCGTTGGGCACAATGCCGCCAGGACGAAGCTGACAGGACAAAGGGAGCCTTTATAGAATTTTCATTTTCCAAATATCCTGGCTCGATTTTCTTGTCCTTTTGTTGGGACGGAGAAAGAATTAGGAGGCCGAACAATGCACTCCTCGAACTTATTGAGTGAATGAACACTGATGGACGTTCCTCCGCTGAAAGGCGATTTGTGTTTTTGTGTCGCAGGACAGTTTCGGCTAATTGTTTTCCTTTCGCTGTGTAATGCCAGCAACCAGCGTGGTTAATTCTCTTTCGTATTTGGGGAAATTACATTTTAAGAAAATTATTTGTTCGGTATGCAAGCGAGCAGCATCCAATTTAAGGATTCAAAACTAAATATTCAAATGAAATTCATAATCTGAGAACAATTCATACAGATAGATCTCACTTTTGATCGGCATTTCGGTGATTTGCCTGAATTTGCCCTTTTTAGATATAGGTACAAACAAAGTAATTAGAAGGTAAGTTGAAAGCAGGTAACATTAGTCCCAAAGTATTAGTATGAAGTATCTTTAATTCTTCATACTACAAAATTCTGAAATATTTCTTAAACTAAGGGAATTTTCGGGAATCCTGATCCCTCTCTGGTTGGTCAGCCGACCCAGACTGCTTGTCGCCTTCGAAAATTCGTGCCGTCATGGTATCTTGTAGAATTTATCTAGGAAAAATGCTAACACCAGGTAAAAGAGAGGATGATTCACAAAAAGAAAATGAAAAATATTAGGGACTGTTCTTAACCAGATAAAGTGGCAGGGCATCGAAAAGAATTATTTTTGTTCCTTTGAAATGGACTCGGACAAAAAGGTCTCCAGCAGGCCACTTAAATCAACAACTGCGACAACCTGAACAATGCACCTCTGAATGCGACTGTACAAATTCAATGGCTCGACGGGGATGCGGGTGAGAACATTTTTAAAGGGTTGCCGTCATAAATGTATTAGCAGACATAATGAAACTTTACCATTTTGAAGCGGGAGGAGCTAGGCAATGGTGTCAATTAGATCATTTGTTAACATCGCATGAAAGCGGACTCAACATTTCGAATAGGTTTGCCTGATGTCGTGTTATCCAATAAAGCCGGTCAAGTGCGAGTTCTATTACCGCGTAGAGGTTCCATACAAATTTTCTAGAATTTCTAGAAATCTATAAGACCTAGAACTTTCGTATATACTTTTCCTACAAACTTCAACTAAGGCCGTCTTCCAATTCGAATGCACTTGCATTCCCTAACAATTTTTAGTGTACTTAGGAGAACTCTTCTAATTTGACAGATAAATTAGTGCAATTGCAAAGCAAACTACGTGTATTTTCAATCGCCCTACGCACTATTAGGAGTTTTTAGGAGAATTTTTAGTTAGAAAAATATATTTAAGCGCAAGTGAATTCGAAAACGGCCTAAGTCGTTATATTTCCTAATTTTCCAGTAGTTTCGGAAATAAGAGGGAATACTTTATTTTCGGATATTTTTCATAATATTTGTTTAAATATGCTATTTGAAATTATGAAAAAATATTTTTTTATTCCACATAACAACCTCTTTTAAATGATACTCAACATGATATATCGAGGACCTAATTTACCCCCTAGTTAATTCTAATATGAATATTTTAAAGTGTTAACTAGTGCAAAATATGTACTTTCTACGTTGTATGATTTCTGAGAAAATCAGCTCTTGCAAAACAACACCCTAAGGAAAAAGCCAAAAAGTTTTCCCTCTAATTTAGCAATAGTACTCCAGCAGCTCGTTTCTGTAATTTCGATTGAGAATATTCTCTATTAAATGACGTCAAAAATATTGGTCGTCTTTAAATCGACTGAGCTAAGTTGATTTATTTTCGGATATACCAGTAAAGAAAGGCATCGTGAATTGAATCAGGTGAAAATTAACGACCGAATTTGAAACAGAATCTCAAGAGAGGAGAATATAAAAACACAGTGATAGAGAATGACGTCAAAGTGACGTCAAATAGAGAATTTGAATAGAGTTAAAAGTTACAGAAACGAGCTGCAGATCTTTTCCTCGCCAACCCCCGCAAAAGATACACCCACGTAAAGAGTAGCACTTTTTTAAATTTAAGTTTGACAACCTGCATAGAAAAATAATAGGTGTTCGCCCACATGTTCGTCATGGAACTAAGAAGAATAAAAGAAAACCACAAATTTTCTTTTAGTTTTTTAGTTGTACTGCAACTATTAAATGTAAGAAAAAATATTGCTTTTGCGCAACTTGAAAAACGTTTGATTGTATTGATTTTTAACCATTTTTATGTTAAAAGTGATCCAAATGGAAGCAAACAATATTTATGTCTAAATTTTAAAAGAAATGTTTGTTTTTTTATCTACAGATACCTACGACAATCCCTGTACTGCAACGCGAAGATCGCTCTAAATAAAAATTTGCAATGCCTAGTCGCAGTGGCCACCATTTTGAATTTTTGTTTCATATAAACAATTAAAATGTTAAATTTGAAACATAATAAACAATCATGCAAAAAAAAATCAAATTTCTATCTTTTTTTTTATATATATCAATCTAGATAAATACATACATATTTGCAATTTCCATATTTTAACATGGGTCTACTCCCTTAATTTCAAATGATTTTTTATATATATTTAAAAAATGAAAAAGTTTATGTTGATACTTAAATTTTAAACAAAATTTATATGTGACACCAATTTGAAATCTGTGGTGCCAAATAAAAAACAAAGTTCCTAATTATGTTAATTATTACAAAATTTTAACTTATTTACTTCAAATTAAAATATGGAACCATACATTTTTAATCATAAGGACACCTATCCCATCAACTAGAAATTAGAATGCACATTGAGACATCTAATCCACTCGTTAGGCATTTATTTCTTTATTGTAGTACATTCGAAAATTTATTTTACGCTTTGCTTAATTCACATTTATAAACAAAATTTAGTCACTACTATTTGTAAATAAGCTATGAGTAAAATTCATCACTCAATTCCTAACCACTTCGCTAAAATACTACAAAATTAAAAAGTGCGGCATCTTTACTTAGTTTACCCTATATGTATCAAATAACATTGCGGATAACACTCGATCACGCACATTCAGTTTTCGAACTCCGTAAAGACTAATCCCGTGCTATTTATTTTTGGGAAATTTTCATGTACATATTCATAAAAGTTACTGAAAGGTACTTGCGTGTTTTACTTTATAAATAACACAGCCACACAAAAAAAGAAAAGTGGTCTGTACTTTATATGCGATATATGGTTTTCGATGTATTTTCGCGTGCCGAGCACGAATCTGGAGTCAGAATTGAGCCATCACATCACAGTTAATTCCTAACCTCAAAAAACAGGTAAAAAGTAGCAAAAATCCGGATAAATGTACAAGGAAAAATACAAGAATTTCTTTTTTTCATATCCAGATGTGTATTTTTATTTAACAGAACCCCGTGAATCCAAATCCACCGTCAGAGTTGAGGTGGCACGTCGTGTTCTTTTCCTAACCTCAAAAAAACCGGGTCAGAAATATCGATTTCCAAAAATCAACCGATTTACGCTAATTTCGGTGTGTGGGAGTTTTAGGGGTCGCAGATCACGAATCTGAAGTCAGAGTTGCAAAAGTTGTCAAAGTTGAAAAAAGTACAAAAGACCTTATATGAATATTATGAATATTATAGGAAGTTGTAATGTAGCTCAAATGAAAACCTGAATCCTTACCTAAATATAGGAAATACTACTTATCTATATTGTTCTCTAAGAATTTTGCGAAACAAGTACTTCATGACCTTGTGCTAGTTATGATTATACATTCACTATTATATTATATGAAACAATCAGAATATGGAAAAAATTGAATTTCGCGGAATATTTTGGAAAGGTTTAAAGCCTGATATAAAAGTTTAACGTTCAAATTCTCATTTTATCGAAGTAACAAGCTCCTCCAACAATTCGTTATTTTTGAATAATTTTCCAAAAAACGCCAAAATAAGTCCTTTGTACTTTTAGCCCTATTTTTCTCTAATAGAGAAATTTCGTTTCTTCATTCACATTCTACGGTAAAAATTCTATGGAAATTACCTAACAGGTAATTGTAAGCAAAAACCTTGTGTTACTTTTCGGAATTTTGTATAACTCCAAAATGTGTCTAATTATAACGTTTATGAAATTCTAAATTTCGAATTAAAATCTTTTATAAATAGTAATTTTTCACATTATTCTATCTCTTTAAGGGTTAATGTTTTCGTTAAGAAATGATCTAAATTTAAATGTAGTTGTCGTTCTGCAATCAAAAAAGTTATTATTACTTCTGATATATTTCAAGAATATAGTCAGCATCTGCTTAAATGTTAGTCATGATTCACAAAGCCTTTCAATCTCGAATACAAATGCGAACGACACAAAAGCGGCATTTTCAAATTTCCTTAAAACTCTTGGACAAATTCGAGTAATATGTCAACACCGGGCATTATGTGTAGCAAATATAAATCTCTAATTTCAAAATTCATCACAAAGGTGTAAATTTGAGTCCGGGGGATTTAAATTGCAATCAACTTATGGCTGCGCACAAAACACCCCACCGTTGTGTTGCCGAGAGCAGCGTTAACACACTTTCCGCTAAATAACTTCAACACAATGAGCTTAAGGAGCTCCCAAAACAACGGCATGAGACGGAGGATAATAAAATTTCACATGCAGACACATGGGTGAGTTGAATGCGCATTGGCAACAACAAACAATAAAAGGGAATTAAGGGTACTTTCGGCCAGGACACACAAAAAAGGGGCTGAGGGCACGTCGGTAAAAACAAATCTGATCCTTGAACAACAAAGGCCCGGAGGGACAACGGAGGTAGATCCCTCGTATCTCCGATTTAAATTCATTGCAGATTAGCGTAGTTTGATCAGACAAGCAGATCTCTCTCGAGCGAGCATAATTTCCTTTTCCCGCTTCGTCAAGCAAGCCCGAGCGTTTATGCTGCGTCCTGGCTGCTCGCAAGGTGGAAAACAAAAAACGGAGTTTGCTGATTTTGATACACATTCGAAACGCAAACGGCGCGCGGCGCTTCTCGGTCTATCTGAGTATCTCCGCGTCCTGCGCAGCCTGCTGGAAGGCAAGCAAGCTTGTATCACATTGTGTCAAGATTAAAGGGTCTTTGTTGAGGTCCTTTGTTGCGATATCTTCGGCAGTGCTGTTGCCGAGGGTCTAGAGCGGTGCATCTGCCCGGGGCTAGGGAGATGAGCTGTTGCGTCCAGCGAGGAGCAGGGCGACTTGGACAAGTGGCCCAACCTAATTTTGAGCATCCAGCGTCCAGTGGTGTCCAGTTGTCTAAATCTGATTCAAATTAAATTGGACGGCAGGCCTAGAGGTCACGAAAATGTTGATTCCTTCTTAGTCCATGCTTATCGAGGCTTAAACAAATGCTAATTTCGCAGATTTCAGGGCAAACCTGATTTCTGCATGATGGGAACAGAATTGAACATTAGAATTCTTAAAAGAATTGCATTAAATATTAGAGAAAAAAAAACAAAATAAAGAATGGAAAAATCTAAATCTCCTAAACAGAAAAGACTCAATTAAAATTACAAGACTCAGAATAGGCCACTGCCTTATGACCCACAGTTACATATTCAAAAAAGAACAACCTCCGAAATGTTCCTGCAACCAAGACCTCACAATAAAACATATTTTTGACTCCTGCAATGTGTATAACAATAAAAGAAATAAATTTAATATATCTATGGCATCCCTTAAATCTCAATGTATCAATGAAATTAGACAAATAATAATGTTCCTTAAGGATACAAAACTTTATGCCAAAATTTAAGCTTACAACAATTTTGTTTTTATAAGTATTTATATGTATATAGAATGTTTAAGGATTATTATTAATCATACTATACCTAGAATATTAGAGAAGTTGAATGAATTAATGAAATAGATAGATAGGACCTCATAAAACCTAATTGTATTGTGTTGGTAGGCCTATATAACCCAATAAAAAAAAAAAAAAAAAAAAAAAAAAAAATGAATGATAAGCGACGTGCACAGAAAAAAATATCTTCTTGAAACAACTAATTTCATTATGTTATGACAAAGTGAAGATTGTTTCAACTGAATATTAAGTCTAGAAATTGAAGCTCTATTTAAACTGATTTATTAAAATTGAAAACAAATAAACATGAAAAAGAAATGTTCCATAAAAAATATTATAGGAAAATACATAGTTTGTCATTTTTACTCATTTCTTTTCGTTAACAATTTTGATCTTTAATACGTACATATGCAAATAAATGTTATCAAATTAAGTTTTTAAAACCTAAAACCATTTTTCTTGTTAATTGTTTACAAATCTTCATATTTTCTTTAGAGTTTGCGATTAATATACGAATAAGAAGATTCCTTCAAATATAAATTCATTTTGTGGAAGAAGTACGTATGAATGTAAAATAATCGAATTAATTAATAAATTCAATTTTTTTATATTTATAAACCGTGCAAATTAAGTACCGTGCAAATCAAGGGGTAGGTGTATATTCTGTGAAAAAACAGAGTGGGAATAATATAAAATCTTATAATTAGATCTCTGAAGTTTACCACATATGTTTAAAGTTGTTTTAAGAACAAATTGAGTTCAGCCTTCATGGAAAAACATTAATTGATTCAATTTTGTTAGTGTTAGTTAGTTTTTGTTAGTGTTTTTGCTAGGTTTCATTCATTCAATTTTCTATAAGCTTAATTTACAACTTTAATATACATATATAGTTTAAATAAAAGTTGGTTTTATAATTTTTATAAAGATTTCTCTGTTCATGCCAATCTCCAAACACCAATTCAACCATCGTTTTAGGTGAAAATTGCAAAAATAGGTCATTTGCCTCACCTTACATCGTTATTATGAGCGTATCTACGATTTTTCTTTATATTCTTTGATTCGATTTACACGATCCAAAGCTTGTGAACCTACTCTTGTTTTATGTGTATGCGGTGTCTCGTTTTACACGGTTTCGATTAGCACGGTTTCGATTAGCACGGTTTCGATTAGCACGGTTTCGATTAGCACGTCTTTTCTTGGAACATATCTACCATGTAAATTGAGGGATGTGTGTATATGCTTGTTGAAACAAACATTGACCATGGTAGGTTATGAAGAATACCTAGCCAATATGACGTGAATCGAAAAGATAAATTGACACGATTTCAATTTAACTCTATGACTACACACCTCGGTACAGAACTTGGGAACACACAGGGGTCAAACTGACCCAGAACATTTTGAAACTATATCTCGCGAACAATGCTTTTTTTGGGAATTTGTGTTGTAAAGTCTTTTTTATCTAAGTGGACGTACTTTTCGGTAACATGTTTGTCAATTCGTGTCAAATGAATGATCAAGATGTCATTGTTGAATCAACTAGAAATATTTGTTCAAGTGTGGGAGGAATTCTTTAGACAAGCTATTCAGTAACTGATTGTAATCAATATCAAATTAATCATTTATTTACTTATTCGTTAACAATTACTGCAGCAAAGTGACAAAAGTTTATCAACGAAAAGCGAACAAATGAAATATTGCATTTATGTATAAAATTATATTCATAATAAGATCAAAAAATTACCAGGAAACTTTTTAATCAAAAAATTTTAATCTCTTATATGCTAATGCTAAACAATTGAGTCAAAGCCAATTCTCGATTTCTATACAGAAAAATTGAGTTTTATTTTCTTTAAATTGAGATAGAGCTCGTTCTTTTTATGTAAAAATTGAGAATGAGCTTTTTCTCAGTTTTTAGCATATGAACCATTGTCGATGATAGGAGGTTGCTAGTTGGTGTAGGTAGTTTCATACATACCTTGTAAGAATTTTAAGATTAAAAATTGTTGTAAGCAACCACAAGAGTCTAAAGTTAAACTTATGTTGTACTTGTTTACCACGTTATAGCTTATATTTATATTTAACAGTGTTTATTTCATAACTATTATCATCATGTCAACATCTTACTTTTCTGTATTTAAACAAACTGATCTGAGAAATTTGGTACCTCATTTTAAATCAATAATTTTTTAACACTCATAATATTTGATCCACCATTTTTTCTCCGGATTTACGACATTCACTTTGATCTAAATTATATACCACTGGTTTCCGAGAAAATCGTGGGCTCAAATTGGTCGAATATGGTTTTTTTCTCTGAATTTTCTAAGTTAGACGGAGTGAAGTTTTATGAAAATATATTTTTGAAATAGGTTAAAACAGTGGCGGATTTACACATTTGCCGCCAGTAGGCTATTTTGCCGCCCTTCCGTACTCTACATTTCGAGACCCTAGTTCACAATCTTATTAATTAACTATTTAGATAAGATTGCGCAAGAAATAGGTTTTGGGTATATTTCTGAGCTAATACAAGCTCAATTATGTACTACTAATAAGGCGGGGTAAGGTATGTCTTAATACTACTTACAAAACAATGTACAATCGGTAAAAGTAATTAAATAATTTGTATTGCGTTTACTTATAGTTTAAAAACAATATATTCCATTATCTGGTAACAATCCAGCTGATGATGAAGATGAAATTCAATTAATTAAAATATGAACGTTTTACAATACCTTTTTGCGCGATTTTCTATTCTGTATATTTGCTTTGCTGCAAATTACATGACTTTCTTTGGGAATTGTGAGATGTGTTACAATTTTAATTTCAAATATTTTTCTATTATTCTTTATACACTTCTTTATTCCTTTTGGTTTTCATTTTTTGTTGTTATTTACAACAAAGTGTGCAGTCTACTCGTAATAGCCTTTCGATTTATTATCTCTTATATTTATATATAATTTATATCTACTGGTAGGAAGAGGGCGCTTGATTCTGAGAGTCTCGCCTACGGCGACAGCCGGCGAAACCAAGGACTACTATTTCCGTTATATAAATATGAATCTTTTTAATTTCTGTAAAATATAAAAAAAATTTTGGTCCCAAATTTGCCGCCCCTAAAATCTGCCGCCCTAGGCTCCAGCCTACTCAGCCTGCTGGTAAATCCACCACTGGGTTAAAATTAATAAGGTTTGACGTGAATTCAATCGATTCCAATATTATATTATTAGGGATTTATGTATTAGAATGCATGGCATTGATCAGGTCCTGATTGACTTAAACGGGTAGCCGATCATGGCTTATAAAGACCACTGCTTGAAGACTCATTCTTTGACTGCTCCACATTTGATGGTGATTAGCACTAATTTTAGAGGCAGCAGCGCATCTTGGATTCACATGCCAGCGGGCAACGTCATGCCGGCCACTTTGCTCAATCAATTATTCGACAATTTTCTAAATGGCAGACCATGCGCATAAGAGAGGTGCTAAGTGGCTATCTAAACACGCAGCTTTGTTACAGGCCTGATCAGCGACTGTTAAGCACGGCATTCTCAGGTATAGTGCAGGTATAGTGAGTAGTTAGGGGCAACAACAACGCTACAAAGGCAACAGCACCAAAATGCCAACAATGGCGACAACAACGGCGTCGACTCAAGTAATAAAATCAACAGCCGAAGATGGGGAACTGCTTCGGCAAACAGCGCACAATGCCCGGGAAATGTGGAGCTGATCAGTTGCGCAAACAAGCACGCTCTTGTTGCAGGCATAGTGGACCACTTGTCTTACGTGAGCCCGGGAATCACTTCCCTGGACCAAAATCGGGATAGACGTCTCTAATTGCTTGCACAAAGATTTCGGGCCCTGTTGCACCTCAGTGTCTCAGCTGCAATTACCAGACCAATTGATGAAATTCCACAAAGTCAAGCCAAAGTGAATAAGATAATGATTCACTTTTGCACCTCTGTGTGAAAATTTATAGCGCCAAATTCACTTTTCTTTTAGTGGTAGTATGTAAAAATAGTCTCTATAAAAAACAACAAAATATACATATTAAAGTATAGCTAGTTTACTCTAATTGCAGTTTTTAAACGATTTAACAAACTCTGAACATTTCTTTTTAAATAAATAGCTTCATCTTTGGAGTCCCTTATGAAAAACAGTATTTTGAATATGCACTGACCTTTGACGATTTATGTAACCTGACATTCTTTACAATTCGTAGTTGGTACGGTTGCACATCAACCAGATTTTTGATCTCCTCTGTTAGATATCCAGGGGTAACTCTTTTTGTCAACTTAAAGATAGCTACCCCCTTAAAGTGGCCCATACACGAGCGAACAATTTGCGCAAATCAGTGTTTGCCTAAAAAATATGTGATATGTCTATACACTACGCAACGAGTTGCACAAACTTCAGTTGCGTTTATGTTCTGGTGGAGAAAAGATGTCTGAAGCTGCGTGTTTGGCAAATATAATTGCAAGGTTCACAGAAAGTGAGACAAATTTGCGCTAGAAAAAAGAATAAGGAAAATGTGGATGAAAATTTGGTTACAAAAAAAAGTTATTTTTGGTCACGAGAGTCTTATAAGAGAATTAGAATGCACCTACATCGCCATATACGAGCAAACAACTTGCGCAAAGCTGCCCGTTGCACAAAACTTTTGTCAAGCGTGTTTAATTTTCATCAAACAGTTGCGCAACACATCAAACTGCCCCATACACGAGGAAAATTTTTGCACAACGGGTTGCGTTGCGCAAATTGTTCGCTCGTGTAAGTCTTTTGCATCTCGACATATTTCCCATCATTTTGTTTCGTAATTTTTGATGTCTTTCTAAATAACTTATTTTGCAACACTTGTATAATATTTTCAAATAATATTCAAAGTGAAGTTTTATCATAGTGTTGTAATTGCAGTCAAGTTAAATCTATGTCAACTATAACTCCTATTATATTATTATATACAGTAAAACCCGCTTAAATGCACATCCAATTTGTCAGAGAATTTCGTGCATTTAAACGGTTTGTGCATTTAAACGTTTTTAAGATAAATGCACATGTTGCGCATTTAAGAGAGCTCGGATTACTTTTTTTCAGTTTGGTTAATTACATAGCGTTCTGTTTTCGTCTTTACTTTACAAATTTTACCAAAATTAAACAATTACAATCCGCAATTTACAAGGTCCACCCGCCAACTCAAAAAGACTGAAATGTCAAAGCAAAGACTAACGAGAAAATGTTCTTCTTCTTCTTTGCCTTTAAATGGTAACCACCGAGGGGACAATGTAAAAGTACTACACTTCTACAGAAAACGAATTTTTGACATTACATATTTGTTCATTTAAAATATGTACATTGCATTTATCCGGTTATTTTTTAATTCAAATAGAAAATTCATGCCTGAAATTAATGTGCAAATAAGAGGTTTGTGCATTTAAGAGGTGTGCAATAATGCGGTCTTTGTTTCTACACATTAATAAGGCAAAAAATTCGGTGCATTCGCATCGTGTGCAATAAAAGGAATTGTGCAGTAAAGCGGGTTGCATTTAAGCGGGTTTTACTGTATTTCTAACGTTTTCTATTGTTTTGCCGTTTATTTCCCTTCATTTAATTGTAATTTGTTCATTTTTAGCTAGTCAGTCTTTTTACGACCTCAGCCGAATCAGCCAATCAGATGAATAGCAGTGCTCCTAAGACAGAACCTTCGGGCACTCCAATAGTTCAACTTTATGGGGACTAGATCAACAATGATTTATTTTTGTCTGCTGTAATCTCATTGTCAAGTATGATTTTATCATTCCGCCTTTCTGAAAATCATATGTATGCATCTTTTTAAGGAGTATATCACAATCGATTGTCTCAAAGTCCATTTTGAGATTTAGAAAAAGTGCCATGGTTTTTGTTTTACTTCGGAAGTGCGTTTCATTTTTTCACTATATTATAATTAATTGCGGTCTCACATGAATAATCTTTTTTAAAGCTAGATTGATATTCCAATAGGATTTTGTTGATCACAGAAGATTCAATTATTTTTTCAAGCGTTTTTAAAGTATAGATCAGTTAAACGACACTTCTATTAGTGTTTTACATTTTTTCAATTGGTGTAACCATAGAAGTCTTCCATGAGTTTGGGAATTCTCCTGTTTGAAATGATTGATTGACATTTCATGTTTCGCCTCCAATCGTCTTGGCTAGTTTAGAAGAAAATGAGAGAACATATATTCGCAATTTAATAAGAAAATCAACGAAAGGAAATGTAAGGAAAATCTTAAGTCAATAGGCAAAGTTTAAAATTCAAATCCGGTAGGTGACCGGATTGTTGACCTGTTCCAAATCGTGTTAACAAATTAGATTTTTGTAGTTTTTGTTGTATTCTAACCCAACTGTCCTTTATTGTTGTCGTCATTACTTTTAGGTATTTTTCTATTTTCTCTGTTTTCATAATTCTCAGCTCTTTATTGAACCAATTTTTTTGATTTTCATGGGTAACATCTTTTATTTCGATAAACTTATTTACTTTATGAATAAAGAAAATAGTTTTTTTCTTTAGAACATCACAAAATAAATAGGTTTCGAGGTGTAAGAAGCAAAGCGAACTTTGCGATCAAATTCAGCTAATTTTACTGTCAAATTCAGCCCGGTATTCACAATGTTTTTCTTTAGTGCTTATTATATACTTTAACTATATATTTAGGGATTCTATTCCACTCATTCAAAACTAACTTGTAATGAGGCCAGATTTACAAAAGAAAATTAAGTTGTTACATGCATTCAAAATCGCTTATTGTTCTCGTCATTCCATTTTAAATTTACAATAACATCTGATAGCTTTCTACTGAAAAGTGCACGCGATTGTTTTTAGATTGCTGCTGTCGTTGAACAGTAGCTTCCAAAATGTTTCATGTCATGCGATCTTTTGTGTAGAATCTCTCGACACTGATGCGATTTAATCGCGATTTATTGGCACCCATTGCAGTGATTATTGCACCCAATGGTCGCTTTATCTTGCTATCAATGTCCGAGCTAACTGCATGTATTTCCGGTCGGGTCTTGTGTGACCGCAGAAAATTATTACTTATGAGGTGATTATTATTTCCTCTCACTGTTTTGGCGTCCGATAGAGGGCAACAATTACCAGGTACTCGGGCTGAAAATAAATAATGGGACCAAAAACTCGGATACAGTGTAGGAGATTTTAGATATAGTTTGCTTGTTTGAGCTTGCCCTAGGGCACCAACAATTAGCAAACTGTCAACAATGCCATCAATTTCTTGAAAAGGGTTCATGAACCTCTTGAGAATAGCAACAGAATCGCTCAAAAATTAAATTTCAAGGATTACAGGAAATAAAAACAGTGTATAAAAGGACACATAAAATGGAAAGAAACCCATTGCGGGGCCACATTATGTCCCTCCGGAGGCACATACGGCACAGAGGCCATTGTGCGCTGCCAAAGGAGTTCACGTTATTATGGGACTTCCAGATTAAATCTCTGAAAAGGAAATCCACAGAAAGGAGCAAGAATTTGGACTTTTTCTTCCTTACCCTGAGCCCGGCTCATTTCTTCCTTCCCGAGCTCTGTTCGTATGTTTCTACGGCACCCTGCCCGTACCTCCGGATATGATTTTAGTGGGAGTTTCGGAACCAGCACCACCGCCGAGCCGAGCCCACTTCATCTTGCCATTTACTTTTGTGCTCGAGTCGTGTTGCTACTTTCTTTCGAGTTCTAGAAAAATAGGAACTCGTTCTGAGTGGAGGAGTCCCTTTTCGTCCCTGCTTCTTCCCGGAACGGAACGGATCGTCTCTCCCACACATACACCGTGCGCGCATTCTTGAGGGAAAATGCGCCCCGGCACACAATCACTCCATTGAGCGTATCAATAGATTAACAAGGTATTACATTTGCGGATTCATTTTATTGATAAATACTTCCCCGGCTTTGTGTCGTTCGGGGCGGGGGTGCGGCGCAACTACATCTTGGGCTCCTGGTTTTGAGCCAGAGGTGACTAGGGATCACTGTCATGGGAGTAATTGCTAGCGACGTAAGACTTCTTTATTTGCGAAATTGATTAGGGACTTCCGGGAGTTTACCAGAAGTAAGGTAAGCCTCTTTTGAGGAAGGGCATTAGCACTTCGCAAACTTCAGAATCACCAGTCAGCTATACCACAACGGTTCCCACAGGCTGTGCATCCACGAAAAGATAGTCGGACTCTCGGACTATTTCAGACTATTTAAGATGATTTCATGATGTGAAAGCAATGTTTCTTGTTAAAAGTGCTCTTTCGAAAGAGCAACAATCATATCTAGATAACAACATATTCTATAGGGCGAATCAATGGTAATGCAGATCTTTGACCGCGATTATTTCTGGGATGCTAATGTTTTTTTTGAAAATTGTCAAAAGTGACCCAAAAGTATGAAAATGCTCGTTCTGTAAGAAATGCATTTCTCGCATTACGTGATTTGTTCGGTCAACATAGCCAACTTGAATTGAATTGAATGACATACATTATGTGGTTTCAACAGGATGATGCCACTTGTCACATAGCGCGTGAAACAACGGTCTTATTGCAAACGAAATTCCCAGGACTCATTATCTCAAGAAGCAACAAGGTCAAATTGCCGCCAAGATCTTGCTTGACACCTTTCCACTTCTTTATTTCGGGCTACGTGAAAAGTAGGGTCTATGCCAATAAGCCCCGATTCCAGAGCTGAAGGACGAAATTACACTCGTTATTAATCAGATACAGCCCGTATTATTCCAAAAAGTCATGGACAATTTTAATACGCGTATCCTTATTTATTTAATTTATCGCATCAAGTTCATCATAACTATAATTAGTCTTGGGTAAAGAAATATACAGCAAGGATCTCGATCGAATTGTTCTTTCTGACGCATAGAGATTAATCTGTAGTAAACGTTCGGGTTTTTAATTCTGTAGGACAGAGTATTTTTTATGAAGAGTGCACAGGTTACTTCGCATCTAAATACTATACTTGACTAGACCGAGAACATCTAGAATCATAAGATGGCATGAGGTCGGCAAATAGTTTACAATTAGAAATAAATAAAACTTGTGAAGTTCTTTTGAGTAATATTAACAAGGTCACCATATTATCGAGGTACACTCAAGAATAGAACGCACTAAAGCGAGTAGATATAACACTTCTAAAATCTTTAGAATTCCACTTTAAAAATCTTAAGGTTTGAAATAACATTGTAACGGTAAACTGGATCAGATCTGTAAAGATCATATTTGTTTAAAAAATTACACCTAAATTCTTGGTTCACTCTGATGAAAGAATTGTCATTTATCTTATACGAAAAAGAGATAAATTTACATTTTTATATATTAATATGTGATTTGTTAACATTACATCATTGGTAATACTTGTCAATCTCGTTGCATAATAAAGCACATTCCTCAAGGGAATTAATAACTTTATAATTTTAAATCATCGTATTCCCAGAGGAGTCGTAATAAATACCATAAGAGTAAAATACACGATTAAATAAAGAAGAAGTCATTTCTGTGTATTTAATTTAAAAAAGAAAATCTTAACTCTTATTGAATCAGCCCACATTTATCGCTTATCTACAGAATATAGAATTTTATAGAATACCTTTGCGAAGGGTTCATTAGAAAATTCCGATTTTTATAATTCATGTGGTTCAAAATTCATATAAAGTAAAAACGTATCAGGTAATTTAGAATTCCGATAACACGAAATTCAGATATTTTCAATTTACTTTTATAATTTTATTTTAAAATAAGTAAAATAAATAAATCCTAATATAATATAATAAAACATGTTCTCTTCTGGGATGTAACAAAATAAAAACATTAAAACAAATTCATATTTCAATTAAAGCGTACTTATCACAATTTCTGATGTGTTGGAATTTTGCTGCATTCTTCTGAGTCACTAGTGCAGGCGTAAATTGTGAGAAACGCTAAGGAAGAGTATTTAAATTTGTTGGGGTAAACAAGAATAATGTATAAATATTAGGGCACAATTAAAAAAATTAATAACAATAGAGACGAACGAAAAAATAAAATCTGAATTTCATTAGAACTTTCCGTCTGAATTTACTAATTTAACGTTGCAGGTTAACTTTTACATTCATTTCATATTTTCTAATTCACAAAAAATATAATTTGAATTATCTCAATTTGGATTTTTTTTTTTAATTTTGAGTCTTTCGAATTTAAAATATCTAACAAATAATTTCAATTATTTTTAATTCTTCGAAATATTTAAAAAAGTGTTAGAACTATAACATTAAACAGAGAAACAATTTAAGTGTCGTGCTCTATACAAAAGTTGCTTATGTATTGCACATCTTAAGTGAGTTAAATTACATCAAATCCTTATAGAGTGGTGCTTTATTTGACCTACGGAATTTTTAGAAGTCTTTCTGGCTATCTGGGCTAATCTACTGAACTTCCTATATTCTTCCTTTCAAATTACATTTGTTTTCTTTAAAATATACATACTTTCTCGATTGGAAATTTCAGTTCTGTTTAGAGCCCACAGATCACGATTTCTTTTTATTCGGTCCTCCGCTTAAAATTAAACTCTATTTTTGAATCTTTAGATACACGAAAAAATTAAAGAATCAAAAAATGTCACTGATGTTTTAAAAACAATTTTCAGCCATTATGAATTTTGGTACAATCACCTAAATTTTGTTATAGATTCCTAACATAGTTTTTTATAACATATATATTTTTCCAGATTTTTTTTTTCACCGGCGTGACACCTAAAAAAAATAAAATTTCGATTTTTCTTTGTTTTTTGTAGGTTATATAATCGTCAAAAATGTACGGGGGGAGTTTAAGATTGAGGAATCCCAGGAAGTTAGGATCAAATAGGATTGTGAGATTTGGAGAAGAAATGTAACTAAGAGATTTGGGACAGGAGATGATAATGTGGGTACCTGTGAGGGGTTATGTACATTGTGGGCAAAAGGGTTGGTCTTGGCGCCGGTTATATCCAGTTTTCAGTTCCACTGATTTTTTCTGTGATGCGCCTCAGAGACATCTATAACATGTCAAAACCCCATACAAATCGGTTAACACGGTATTAATTTTCTTCTAAATTTTAAAAATTATTTCTCACCCTTTGGGTGTTAATTATTAAGGGGTGAAAAACTTTGCCAAATTATTACTTCTGCTAGTCCTGACTATAAAAAAATTTAACGGCCATAATCGACGCGGGGGTACTTTACCCCTTCTTATCCCCCTATGGCCTTTCCAAGTAATATGTAATTTTTAAGAATCAGTCTTTTGTGTGACCATATTAGGTTTTATTTGCATAGAAATGTGAACCTAAAGATCCTAACGTAGATAAAATTAAAGTTAATGCTCCATTCTAAAATCGGAACATAGAGGAGCTAAATGGAGTTAACACTTTAGCGACCGCAAGCCTATTTATAGATTCAAAACGTAATTTAAGTGATACTTAGGGCATAAAATGCATTTGGTGCGAGAGAATTTTTCTTAAGTAAAATTGCGGTCGGTAATGTATTAACAAATTCTAATTAGCTCCTGAATCCTTCTAGAGCGGACGTGTCTACCATCCTTAGGATCAAAATATGGTCTAATTTATACTCTGTAGCGTTCATTTTTAAGTTTCAGTTTTGGTAAAAATTAGGTAGATTTGATTTCTACATTTGAAAGTGGACTTACACCATTTGAAAAAGTGATTTTTAAAATATATTTCTGCAAACGTATAAATATGTTTGCAGTTTAAAAAAAAAAAACAAATGTGTAAAAGCCCCAGCATCGTTTTAGCCATGGCTGCGCGGAATTTAGCCGCTAGTTTAAGCTTCGGCTTTCTCGGCCTGATATTTCCATTTAGCCGTGGTTCCCGCGTCCGAGTAAGGTACCGCGCTGCGTGCCTCCTTCGACCGGAGCTCCTCCGGCGTTTTATTGTTGCCGTTAATAAATTCATTTTCGGTAGCAATTTAAATCGCTACATGTGGTCCCGTCTGGAGATGTGTTTTTTCCCGCCGGCCAGCCCGGACGCAAGAAGTGGGATTCTGCTGTAACTTGCTTTCGGGGTGCCGCGCCGTGCAGGGAGCGAGGAATTGATGGCCGTGATATGTTCGACGTGAATGACACCGAATTGGCCACTTCGACTGCGAGAGTGCCTCGGGGTCCCGGAGGCATCACACTGCGCGGGGGCTTTGTCTTGGCGGTGCCGAGCCGATCGCCGTTGTGACCCAGCCGCTCATTGGAGGTGTTTTAATTGGACACAGCCAGGGCCCCAGGTGAAAAACGGGTGAATTTTCATGGTTGAAAGTGAGCTCAATTGCCGGAAAAGTGCTGAATTTGGAAGCTGCTGCCACCGCCGTGGCTTTGTTGTTTTCGTCTTTAGTCCGGGACCTTGGGCCAGCCTCATGTTTTTTTTTTTTTACTCCTAGTCCAGATTATGCAGTAAGTTATTAGTCACGTTAATTGACGTGTAGGGAAAAAGTTCATTGGAACGTTACGCAACAGTTAGGGTCCGAAAGGTGGTCCTGGTCGCGGCTTGTTGGTATTCATGGCAATTTCAATTGTGTGTGATATTAAACGCATTTTAATTATGTCCGGTTGAGGTAGAAATTAAGCAAGAAATTGATAATTTGGATATACTATTTCAGAAACAGTTTCATTTAAATATATAACTTAATCATCAAATCGCTGTCTACTACGTTTTGAAAGATCAAAATCCAAAACATAGTGGAAATTAAAAAGTTGCGACATACAGGGTGTTCAGAGGTGGGAGGTCAATATTGCAGGAGGTGAAAGGTCAGACCGAGACAAGGGGGGGGGGGAGGTGGGGCATCTCGCACCGTTCGGCAGTTACAGGGTGATTCGTAAATCAGGATTTTTCCTTATATGGGAACCGCTCTTGTATTTTTATCTTTTTTTCTACGCATCGCAGCGGCCTCTAACCGATCTCAAAAAATTACTATTTCGAAGCACTTTCCAAAATGGTCAACACCACCCGCCTATCCCCAACCCCTTGGCCACAAACCCTCCTCGAAGTTGAAAAAATTAACTTTTATTTCACGATTTTTCACCTTTCGCCCCACTTTTCTCTGAAATTCATGTTATTAACATACCTACTTTTTATTTTTTTTAAGTTGCCTATCTAATTACCTTTCCAAAAAGGTGCGACATGTAGAAAGGGGTTGCAAAAGTCCTGAAATTAAAACATACTCACAGGTACCTAATTACTTTATTGCACCATAATGAAAAAAATCGTTAAGTAAACAATTTTTATGACAGCAAGTTTGGAAATGTTTGTTTAGGAAACACAAGTAATACATTTTTATTTTTTCAGCAAAACAGTAATAAAATAATAAATTTAATCTCGTTAAATAGCGTTATTAATTTATTATATCCAGTATTGACTCCTAAGTATCCTGACGCTCCGTTTCTAATACCTCCTATGAATTATGGTATAAAAATGGGTAAGTTTGAAAGGACATTGACCACAGTTGAAGAAGCAAGCGATAAAATTGGGTGTTTAATAGAAAAAGTTAAGATAAAATGGCAGAATTCAGTGTTGAAAAGCATGCCGATATAATTTACGTGTACGGTTTAGTAGACGGAAATAATAGTGAGGCCGTACGAGAATACCAAAGGAGATTCCAGAGTCGGCGTGTACCCGACAGAAGGGTATTTTCAAGGACTTTCAGAAGGTTAAAAGAAACCGGAAGTGTAACCGCCCCCAGAGCAGAAACGCGGTCAGGAATGTCGGCCGATTCAGCGGACACCGACCAAAAAATCCTCAACATCATCAGGAACAGCCCTGAAACAAGCATCAGGCAGGTCGCACGAAGGTCAGGATTGTCTTCAGGGAGAGTTTGGACCGTTGTGAACCGAGAGGGACTACATCCGTACCACCATACCCCGGTCCAAGCACTAGGGAAGGAGATTCCGAAGGACGATTGCAATTCTGCACTTGGCTGCTCGAGTCTGACATTGAAAACAGAAGGTTTCTAGACCGAATGGCATAACAAACTTCCACAACATCCACACCTGGTCAGATGTGAACCCACATAGGACAAGGTGTCGGTCCTTCCAGCAAAGATTTAGAGTCAATGTCTGGGCTGCCATCATCGGCAACCAGTTGGTAGCACCCTTCATCTTGCTCCAAGTGCTGAATAGTCAGCTATATTCGGACTTTTTGGAGAATACCCTTCCGGATCTGTTCGAGGACATTCCCCTGGCCACCAGAAGCGCAATGTATTTACAGCACGACGGAGCACCTGTGCATACTGGGAACATTGTTAGGGCAAGGTTGAATGAACATTATCCAGTGCGCTGGATTGGACGAGGTGGACCGATTCCTTGGCCTGTCAGGTCACCGGACCTTACTCCACTGGACTTTTTCTTATGGGGAATGATGAAAGATGAAGTTTACTCAAGCCCAATCAACACCAGAGAAGAATTAGTTACCAGGATTGGGACTGCAGCCACGAAAATACGGGAAAGACTGGCTACCATAGACCTCAAACGTGAAATAAGACGAAGGCTAATTGCATGCATCGAAATTGGCGGAGAACATTCTGAACAGCTTTTGCAGGACATAATTTTTAATTGTAAATAGTTTTTAAGCGAACAAAATGTATTTTTTAGTAAACTTAAGTATAATTTCTTCAAAATTCGAATTATCATGATATTCTGTAAAGGGATTTTTGTAAATAAATTTTCGTATCCTTTTCCTACCTGGGCATGTTGCACCTTTTTGGAAAGGTAATTAGATAGGCAACTTCAACCTACCTTAAAAAGGTAGGTTATTAGGAATTAATTCTCTAATCATTTTTTAAATTCAACCCCAACAGTTTTCTGTATTATCTTTAATTTACTTGCATCTTTGCACCTTTTTTAATATTCTATTAAAATAATTAAAAGAAGAACACAAATCCCAAAGGAATAAATAAATATGAAAATATGAGCAAGAAAGGTTTGCAATTAAAGTAAAAAACATCACAAATCGTAGCTTAAAATATTTTTGCAATACAGAATAGCTTAGAAATAGAGGACGCACTTGTTACCTTGGAATGAAATATTCAAGATATTTGGAAGTGAAAATGCTGCATATGAATTTAATGTCTTATAGAAGTGACATTTTTTTCAGTTAGCGGCTGAGGTTAAAAGAAACTACTCAGCCCTTGTCCAAAACAACCATATATAAGTACATTAAATTCTGATTAATTATGGTCCAAAAGTTATTTAAAAATTTTTATGTTTTCCACCTGCAAATTCAAATAGAAATTTTTGTGAAAAATCCTGAGAACTGATGTAACCTAGTTTCCTCTAATCAAGCCCTATCCTTGCCTCTTTAGGGCGTCATGCTGTCGTCACAACGCGCGCCAAGCTCATGAGTGCTCCGATTTCGTCACTGCTCAGCCACCTGAACGCTTCGACTTTGTAGTAATCAGTGGGAAGCAGATTTTAATTAAACACTTACCTGAGCAGGTAGTGAGTAATTAACATAGAAAATCTCTTTAATATCAATTAGAGGCCCCACAATGCGCCACTGTGCACCGGCGAAATCAGCGATTTCATCGCTGGATCTCTCTTATATTGAAAGGGGCCACACATGGGGGAGCACTGGGCACAATGCGCAACTTTGGTGGCGCCCATTGTGGTCCGCATGCACGGAGCGGGCGGGCAGGAGGGCGGAGCGCCCCCGGGGCTGGGGTCCTTTGCCGCTGGTGATGACTACGCTGCGCTCTGCGATAGACCAGCTCAGAAAGGCAGGCGCAGCTCTCGAAACAGTCGGATAAAATTTCAGGATTTGCTCGCTGGAGGAGCTCTTCAGCTGGAAAAAATTTTTACGCACGACTGGCTCATTCTTGGATTCTTTGCTCAAAATGCAAAAAGAAATAAAGCAGCAGGCACACGGGAGTTCCAGGCCAACTCCTCTGGAGCGTTGCATTCTGATCATCTCCGGTGGATGCCGCTGATAATGCACAGGTAATCCGCATAATCCGCATAATCCGCATAATCCACTCGATAGGTACTCACGAGTCGGGAGTTGTTCGAGTGCGTTTAATCGCTCGTTCAAAACTCCGGCGATTGTTGCTCTTCAAAGTTATTAAAAATCTCTGCGATGCGTTTCGAAAATTACGCGGCTGATTAGACGGAGCGATAGTTATTAATTCGCGTTAAAATTCAAAATTGCAAGAAACTCGAGCTGCACAAAATATAGAGCTTACCTGCTATAAAAGAGGATTTAAATTTAATTATTTTCCAACCATATTGATGGTCGGAATTCTCTTTTAGTAAGAGTTACCCAGCTTTGTTTTGAATTCGATTTGTTCTTTAACGTAGCCCCCACACTGAGAAGAAAAAAAAAAAAAATTTCAAAACAATGTAGACAACATTAAATCAATAATTTACAAATATTAATTGGCGCATATGCCGAAAATTATTAACTTAACAATGTTTCACATTAAACTTTGGAGTTTGAATTTTGTTGAATGTTGTATTTAATGTGTCCCAGATTTGTTTCAAATAAAATATTATTAGATGTACAAATGCGCAAATACAAATTAATAAATCGATACATCTGAAAATTTACTTTGTAATAAAGTCGTGATGTTGCGGGTTGTGTAACATAGTACGCTGCTGAAACTATTGTACAAAACATCCAAGTCTATGATAGCAATTTTAGTAAGCAAAAATGGGTTTGCATTTGAATTCTTATGTAAGTGTTTTTTTAAGTTCGTCCAACTTTTTAATTTAAGTAAAACACACAAAGAAAGTGATCATAAATTTTATTTGAACGATAAGTTTTTAACATTTAATATTTAAAGTCAATATCGGACATATAAGCATTAGATTAAATCACACGATTTTGGTAGCCAATTGACAGGTACATATCTTGAAATAAGATTTTCGCTAAATTGTCCTTTCAATAAATCTATTATATCGGTCGCTGTATTGCACGTAGCGCCGTCTTGTTGAAACCACAATTCCTTAACATCAATGCCCCGAAAATATGAAAGCAAATTTGCAATAACATGACGATTACCACATTTTGGTGGGCGATTATTCGGTCCATAAAACTCAAGAGCTCTATACGTTTTTTAAACTGAACCCTATCTTCGGAAATATATTTCCACCATTTGAAATCGTTGCTGCGGTGTTAATCTTTCCATGATTGTTCGATTGTTAGGTTGAACAAAATTGACATTGACACTTATAACAAATGACAGCTCGTTTGAAAGTTTTCCCTGCGAATTTTAAATAAACAAACTTTTAATGAAATTAATTTAATATCCTGTAGGCAACTGATGACCAAAAAATGTATTGCCCAAATATCATATAGTTAATAAAACTAAAATAAATACTGAATAACGTAGTATGTAAACATATTTATATTTTATGGTTTTAAACATTGATTATGTGTAAGTATTTCATGCACATTATAGTTAATTTCGGGTTAACTTTATGATTGTAATAAGTGTTTTGGGTGTGTCCAATGCAGCCACCAACAATGGCCACTTTGTCGTAATGGGGCTCCTCCTGGAGGTATAAATAGGTGATAAAAATTCACGAGGTAATCGGCGGCCCCGGTGCTGCTGGGCCCGTCCATCAGCCGCGGGATGCCCTGCCCCGCTGCAGATCGGGCAATTTATCTGAGGCGCGCATTTTTCCGAGACAAAAAAGCGTGACAAAACCGAGCTCGGGTATCAGTTCGGCTCTGTCGCTTTAGGGCTTTGTGTGACAGCCCCGGTAATTAAAACCACAAGAAGTCTTAAAGAGATTTGAATTGTGGCGGGCCGTTCGGTAGCTGGTCGTGGCCGGGCCGCCGACGCCCACGGAGCCGCGGCTTTGTTTCGCCCTTTTTTGCGCCGGCCAGACGTGGCCCGGACGGCCGAGGAATGCCGCCCGAACATTAGCAATAAATTGAGATCAAGCCGATTACCGTGATGGCTTTAGTGGCAAAAAATCGCCGTGGTTTGTTTTAAATTGCTCTTTTGATGTAAATCCGAGTGATATGGGGCCTTTTTTATCACCTCGCCTTTGTGAGGTGTTTAAGAATCCTAAATGGCAGTTAAGGAGCGAGGCGGAATCATGGGAGTAACGAGACTGTGAAATAAGGGATCGATCGTAAAGATTTGAATATTGATGGATCTCCGCGCCGGATAGGCTGCGCGGGAATCGGTCCAATTTTCTAGATCAGATCGTCTCTTAATGGCAGCTGCTGCTTTGTTCGAATATCGTCGACGACGGTCCGATTTTTGGGGGAACCAGTCCCAACTGCCGTAACGACCACTAAACTTCGAATTTTATGGCGGTAGTTACGTCATCATCGCATTCTCATTCTTTTTCTTCTCCATAAAATTTGGACTATCATTGAAGATGCCCACCATAAGTGATTGACTTTATTATAATGCATCCAACAGCTGATAATGGATGTGTTTATAAACGGCTTTTACAACTTTTAAAAACTTGGACATGGAAAAAAAAACAGTCTGTCAACCAAATGGATTTCGACTATTAACCATATATCAAATGAACATATCAGAACAAGTAAAATTTCAGTTATAGGAATATAGATTAAAAGAAGGATGTGAGTCCTATTATTATGCACATAGTAAATATATATACATATACAGTGGTTCAAACGCAAAATGGGACAAGCACATAAACCAAATAAAAATCAATGAAAGGGATAGAAGGAATTCTCCGAATGGTATGAATGACACCTCGAATCTTTCCTTATTTTGTGTTATTCAAAAGGCAACTTCCAAAACTCAGAAAAAATTAACCGTTATATTACAGTTAACAAAAAACTAGAAAAATATCAGTTTTTCACTTCAAACGAAAAATGGGACAAAATTAAAAACACAACAAAATTACTTGAAACTAACGGTACTGATGGCGAATTCGTAATAAATTGGTATCCCTGATAACTTGCAGCTCTTGCAGCACAGATATAATTTAGTAATTAGTTTGTTGAGACAGTCGAAGAGTGAAAATGGCACCGCGAGGAAAGCAAACCTCCTTTGAAATTAGACAATTGGTAATAAAGTATTTTGGAGAAGGGAAAACCGTGCGGGAAATTGGAGCTCTTGTTGATAGAAGTTCCTCGACAGTTCACAACATTATAAAAAGGTACCGCGATGAAAACAGGATCACAAATAAAAGCAAGGAAGGACAGGGAAAAATACTGAATGATGGCGAAGAACGTTTAATACTTCGGGAAATAAAAAAAGATCATTTTAAAAGGGCTAGAGAGTTAAACGTCATTGTTAATGAACAAACTGGGAAGACTGTTTGTGACCAGACAATTCGAAATGTATTGATTAGGCACGGCCTCCATGGAAGAAGTGTACTCAAGAAGCCGTTTATTAGTCCAAAAAATAAAAAACTCCGATTCAAATTCGCGAGAGAATATGTGCTTAAAAGTAGCAACTTTTGGGATACGGTAAAAAATTGTTCCCATTGCAAAAAAGTTATTTTTACTAATTCTAGTGAAAATCTATAGGTATTATTCACGGACGAAAGCAAATTTAATCTCCATGGTTCGGATGGGCGGCATTACGTTTGGCGACAACCGAACTCAGAATTTCACCCGAAAAATGTACGTGGGACAGTGAAACATGGAGGTGGATCTGTGATGGTTTGGGGCTGTATGTCCAGTTCAGGAGTAGGCAATCTAAGTTTTATTGATGGTAAAATGGATAAGTTTGTTTACCTGAACATCCTCAAACAAAATGTAAAGCAGAGTTGTGAAAAACTGGGCATTTTGAACAACTTTGCATTCTATCAAGACAACGATCCGAAACATACATCGGAAGTTGCAAGGCTTTGGTTGATCCATAATTGCCCCAAACTATTACAAACGCCGCCACAATCACCTGATTTGAATGTCATAGAACATCTATGGGAGGAACTCGCGCGACGAATTTACAAAAGGACATTCAAGTCAACATCGGAGCTAAAAACAGCTTTACAGTACGAGTGGGAGAATATTCAACCAGAAGTTTGCCGAAATTTGGTGAATTCAATGCCTAATCGTCTAAACGCCGTCATCAAATCAAAAGGATACAGCACAAAGTATTGAAGAAAAATAAAATCCGCAATCAGTACCGTTAATTTTAAGTAATTTTGTTGAGTTTTTAATTTTGTCCCATTTTTCGTTTGAAGTGAAAAACTGATATTTTTCTAGTTTTTTGTTAACTGAAATATAATAGTTAATTTTTTCTGAGTTTTGGAAGTTACCTTTTGAATAACACAAAATAAGGAAAGATTCAAGGTGTCATTCATACCATTCGGAGAATTCCTTCTATCCCTTTCATTGATTTTTATTTGGTTTGTGTGCTTGTCCCATTTTGCGTTTGAACCACTGTATATAAAAATTACTTTTCGAAATCAGTAAAATAAAATTTCCCTAGGTATTAATATTCAAGCAAATCTCATGGAATTGAAAATTTTGCTATAACTCAGGATCCTCAGGAATTGGATGAATTTCAATAATAAAAATCTTAATTGTTTGATCCGAAGAAAAATTGGCATTTTTTTGGGACTTGTCCCTCCCCTAACACACTAAATTGAAATTTAGATGGTTCTTAACGTAAAATTAACTAATCAAATTATTTTTAGTTTAAAATATGCATTTTTTATGGAAGAATTAAAAAGTCCTTAGGTATGATATTATGAATGACTCACTCTGTACAAGTATATCGTTAACAGATTGATTTTCGGATTTGTAATTCTGCCTTATCTCTTATCTTTCTGGCGTACCACACGGTAGTTATCTTGGTCCATTCTTTTTTATTATATACATCAATGACGTATCCTTTATTCCTAACGAGAATTCTATTCTATACAATATCTGACGATCATGGCTGTGATAGCTAGAAACTTGGACTTAGAGGCCTTTCGTAAATAGTGCTCTGTGAATAAACTTCGACTGAATGTAAGTAAGTGTACGTACATGATTTTCTCACGAAAAAAAACACCATTTAATTTTTGACTATTCCATTAATGTCTAGACTTGAAAATGTAAAAGATTTGGAGTTATTCTGAATTCAGTGAATCGTGGCGATCATATTGATTAAATCATTAATAAAGCCAACGTAAGTTAAGGTTTCATAAAAAGATGGTGCAAAGAGTTTGACGACCCCTACATCTCTCGGCTACTCTACTACACATTGAACCTATACAGAAAACAAAACAAACCACAAATTAATTTTATTTTTGTATTTTTCTTATATTATTGTATTTGATTTCCTAAGTAACCAGTATTGTTGATGAAATTGTCAGAAATAAATAAATAAAATATTTATTCTTATCGTGCTCGAGAGTAGCTCAAAAACTCTTTAAGCCCATACATTTTGCAATTGCAATTGTTTTATGGGCTTGTTTGAGACCGGAATGAAAGGGTTCACTAAAGGCTCTTTCCAGATAAAGGTTATCTCAAACTGTACGCACCGGTATTACCCCTTTTGTGTGTCGCGGTTCAGAAGCGATTCTTCTCTGGTTTTATGAGCGGCCAATCAGTCATGTCCCATTACAGCACACCTCGTCTTTCTGCATAACATACGAGTTCCAATTTTATGGCATTGCACGGCTAATAAAACCAATGCAAATATGGTTCTAGGAAACGCAAAATTCCCGGAACAGTCAGGAAGGAGTTCACGGCACAAAAGACGCCCATTGTGCCTGGGTCTCTAGACAATGGCCGCGTTTACGGCTCGGTGTATCTTGACCAGCATAAAAGATACGTCGGGGAACTGCTGTTGGGCTTTTCTTCTCCTTTATTGCTAAAACTATTGTGGGCCCCGTTCCGTCGTCTTTTGTGGGCCAAGATACTTAGAGATGATGTGGAATTGTCACACACCGAGATGCGACAATGGACCGATAGTTGGGATCGGCTATTGAACTAGCGTCCGGACAATTGCGTGTTTGAGTTCATTTCGCATTCAAAGTTTTGTCACGAAATGAAGTTATTTTGGGAGGTCTTTTGTGCCACGAATAAGACGTGATTAGTGAACTGAAAGAATGGCGGATTGCACATCTGTCCAGACCGTGAGCTACGGGTTTCTAAATTCTTTTCTTAAATTGTTTGGAAAATTTTGTTATTGTGGTGTTTTCTGCTGGATAATAGGTCGTGTGGTTTTACGGGAAGAAAACATTGATTTATCAGTTGGTTTGACTTCGAAACATTTAAATTTCTAAACTGTAATTTGGGTAGTATGGATAAGGTTATGTGTTTTGGCGCAATTTTACATTTAGCCATTTATTACCAGTGTGGCGAACTAACTCACTTGTCCATTTTTAATTATCTGGCGGACTAATTTACTTGTCCATTTTTAAATTTATCTACTTACTTCTAATTGGCCTCTAACTTATCTATTTAATCTAATTGTATTTTTAAAATTCCTATTCCAAAACAAACAAAAAAAAAAAAAAAATTCAGAGGACATGCTTTGGTATGTTGTTAAAAAATGTAAATTTTTGTTTTTTTACTTCTCGATTTCCACTTGAGTCGACCGGGTGTTCCTTCAATTGTAATACAAAATAAGAACATTGGAAAATAAAATAAATAGGGATAATTATCGCGAATTGTAGTACGTTATTTTTGGGAAAATTTCTGTTCTCTTTAAAAAGATCTTCCAAAATAAAACTTTTTTTTTTAACAATTATTTATTTTGAAAAAAAGGAAATACAAAAGCATAGCTTATACAGCTATAACCGACAGTCCTTGAACAGGCAAACAAGATGGAAGAGGCGAAAATTCAGAAGTTAAAAATATTTATAGAATTTCAGCCATTAGGGCTATGCTTTTGGCGCAGGCTGCCAACCCAGTCTATATTTATATATAGGTATATAAGCAGGAGGCAGACGTTTTAATTTAAAAATAATAAAAATTTGGCAGGAGTTGCAAGAGGAAAAACTTAATTTTTTGGAAATCAAAAATAAATAATTCTATGAAAGTTAAAATAAAAATAATTAAATCTAAAATAAATAATCATTAAAAAGATAAAAAAAATTTGCTTTCATTTAAAAAATATATAAAGTAATGATGACGTGGTTAAAAAAAATATAGTACTCCCGTTATAACTGGTGACCCCGAAAACGAACACAGTACGGAACCTTATGGGCGAGCCTTCAGCAACAATCTAACAAGATTTGGCCCGTAGTTCAACGCAGTTCCACCACATCAATTAGGCGAATTAAGCAATATGCTAGACGTATTACGTTTTTGCCCACACACGGAGTATTATTTCAACACTTAATAGATTTCCTTCTCATTTCAAAACCCCTAAAGAGCACCCTTATTGACAATTTTCAACCAAATGAGATCAACTAATATTCTTTCCATAATTGATCCTAATAATACTTCCCAAATACTACCACTAGTGCCTCCGATGCCCGTAATAGAGCCGACAGGAACAAGCAGCAACACCAAAAAGAAAACTAGGTCAGAAGCCATCCAGACCTGGCTACCTTCGCCCTCCAAAAGGAAGTGCTTTTTCAAGTTGAACAGCGTGGAAACTCATTACAAAAGTTAAACTAAAGCTAACTTCTGTTAGAATGCTAAAATATATAAATTGACGAGGAAAAATGGCAGGTCATGGTTTTTTAAAGTCATACCGACATTATTTATTTTAAAATTTAAAAGGCCATAACTTTTTTATTCTCCATTGTATGTAGATGAGGGTTTATGGGCAATTTGAAGGATATTACATAAACATTACATTATACAAATATGAGGTTTAAGGGGGTAGTCCAGTGAAAACGACTGTTTTTTCAAGGATTTTTTTTTCATGTTAGAAGTCAATTTTTATTAAAAAACTTTTTGACATATGATAGTACAACTATTAAAATACACAAAAAAAATTTTTTTTTTTTGTTTTCGATGAGTCATCCCTACAAAATGGCCGCTCCAAAAAAAAAATTTTTTTGTTGGCGGACGTCGAATCTCTGCAACGGTTCATTTGAAACAAAAAATTCAAATGAGGTTTTAATCTGTAGAACATTGGCTATCGTCGGAACTAGAATTATTAATTTTCAATAAAAAATAACAAAATGGCGGCATTTTGAATTTTTCGGGTGTTTTTCGGGTGCTTAATTTGTTTATAACTTTGTAAATAAACAATGGATTTTAATAATTCTAGTTCCGACGATAGAGACACAATCAAGAAATATACAGCTAAATTTTTAGATCAATCGGAGCAAAAGACTCTGAGATCTGACGTCCGCCGAGTCAAAACATGCTGTTTTCAGAAAAACGCGTTTAAAGTTTATTATGCGGAAAAAAGCTGAAAAAATTAATTTTACCTTAGTCAGCGATGCCTGCTCCATACATAACGCGTTGCCTCCTCCATACATAACTAACCTTAAATACAAAGCAGAAGGACCTAGACCGTTATAAACCGAAAAAAAATGGGCGAAGCAAACAGAAATACAAGAGTCGTCCTTGCTCCGAAACACGCCAGGGGACCTTCGAGCGCTCGGATTACACGTCTCTCGAAAACTCTCTGTATCTTTAAAACTATTCAATATTTTGCTTAGATATTTTAAGAAAGTATTTTCTAGGCGTAGTAGAGTAGATTTAAGCAAAAAAACAAAAAACGAAAAAAAAAATTTTTTTCACTGGACTACCCCCTTAAGTGAAATCTTATATTGCATTTCAACTAGATGCAAGATTTCAAATTTTCTATTGCTTTGATTCTAAAATATATTTTTCCTCCTTATCCTGGCTGGGGAAAATAGGATAGACTGCTTTTCTTATATTACATTTTTTCTAATTTGTATTTTAAAGTATTATAGATGTTGCGCCTCTGATTTAATGAGAAGTACCTCAAATATAACAAATCTAAATATTTATAGAAAAACTTTATTTATAGAATAACTAGTTAATAAACATTTCAAGAAAAACGTATACAGGGTGTCCCAAAAATACCAGGTCAGAGTGACATGGAAGATAGGTTAGCCTTAGATCTGTCAGATAAAATAGACATGACCTTACTAAAAGTTTCTTAGTTTTCGAGATATTGTCACTTTCTTAATTTTGTTTAAAATCTCTAGTTTTAGTTAGAATTTCAACCACCATTGCTAAAAATAACTTCAAGTTGTTTACTTTTTTATTTTTCAGGTATCTTGTATAGTTGTTTCAGGCGTTAAAAGTAAAATTTTGCCGACATTTAGTGTACCTTCCAAGAAAAATAACTCATTTGTGTTACCTTTTAACTTTGTTAAAATTGTAACTTTAACTTTGACAATCAGTCGTGGAAAAAAATGTACTAAAAGAAAATTATCTAAGGCAAATTATCTTAAAAACTACTCAATTTAATGCAGATTCAGAAATGGTATGATACTGGGGGAATTATTTTACAAAAACTTAGAAATTGCTATTTTTATCATTAAGGGTTGTGCTAAGAAATAAGGAACCAAAAATCCCATGAATAGCAATTTTATGTCGCCATATTGGACCTGTCATCTTGAATGTCAAAATATTGATGTACACATAGTAGATTCGAAATCAGAGGCTCCGAAATCCCTTTTGTACTAATTATCTTGTTATTTTTTACCAAATATTCATTTTCAAATCCTTCAAATGTCGAAAAATTTACATTGACATATTGGATCCGGCATCTTGAATTTCCAAATTTTGATAATATTCAAAATTAGTGGCCTCAAAACAATCTGATGAAATCGAGAAATTTTGGCCGCCATATTAGATCCGCCATCTTGAATTTGTATTGTATTGTAGCGGATTTGAAATCAGCATTCCCCAAAATCCTTAAGTACCAAATTTTATGAAAATCCCTGCAAATTTAAAATTTTCAACCGCTGTTTTCGGTCCGCCATTTTCAAACCCAATATATTATCCGAAAAAAATTAGTCTATATGTTAAATGGGAATAGTACTACTTACCGTCGGACAAAAAATGAAAAATATCGATGCAAGAGTTTAGACATGATTAAACAACAAACTAGAATCTATGTAAGTCCGCAATTGAAATAAGCGTTTTCCGTTTGAAAAATTGATCTTTCGGTCATAATAAACCACTTTCGGTCGTAACCGGATGTTGATAATACTGTCAATCGATAGAGCATATGACATTTACCTATAAAGAATACGGTTGGTCTGAGACACTCTGCATATAGGGATATATGTACGTAGCTAAAATGTTTTTTCAGTTTAGAAATGTTTCAGAAAGAGTATAAGAGGCTAATTTGGAAAACATTTGTCTTCCTTCTTTGCGAAAGGTCTTTCCTTGAATGATCAAGGTGCTCTAATTATTGTAGAAGTAGTTCGCGCCAAAATTTGCCATTGGAAAGGTCAACGCATAAGAATGAAATCAGCGCATTCTGCATCAGTCTCTTCGTGCAAAAGCGCCGCAGTCCTTCGTATTGCCTAATTTTGCTTTAATTATTCGCAGAGGTCGTCTTTTGTGAAGCGTCCAAAATGTTTTTGCGCGACCATAAATCACAGAAGATCATTAGTGCTGTGAATCATCTTCAGAAAATTGATTAACGACAGAACTGCCAACATTTCGGGCTTTGAAATGTGTGTCAAAATTTCGAGTGGCCGTAAATCAGCGAATTTTCCCGCTTCGCTGCAGTGGAACAGTGTTCAATTTTTCCAGCGGAAGTAGGAGAATCTGGCGGATCGGCATCGGATAATCGCACCTTTGTTCGCCGGTCGTAAAACTGACAATTTAAGTGGAGACGCACAAAGGGGCCGCAGCAAATGATGCGCAAAACTCGGTGCGTACACGCACTCGAGAACAACGGCCGGAGCGCAACAATAACAAATGAAGCAATTACGACTGTTTGTTTTCGACGTTGTTTAGCTCCGGAGAGATGACGCTGCGCTGCGCCGAGGGGACCGGGTGTCGGCCTTTTTATTATATCTAACTACAGCGCGGATAAGCCAGAGGATAGTTGTCGATTCGCATTAAGGAGACCAATGCACAAGGGGACGCGCTTGGCTCGATATGATCAATGGCTCCTGCTGTTTTCATATTTTTGGGATGTAAAAAATTAGCTTGCCTACTTTAGTGGCAACAAAGCTAACTAGATTTAGCATAGAAGCTAGAAAAGTGCCCAAATAAAAGTTGGGGAATTTTTCTCAAGACCAAATTTTCCTATTTTTTTTCCGGATTTCCAGACAATATTTGAGTTTATTCCTTGACTTTACGTTGTAAAATGTTAAAAAATATGTAACTTATGTTTGCAATTATTTACTACTGCAAATAATACTTTAGGAGATAGAGTATCAATGACTAGCAATGATCAACAACTAATGATTATTATCGAACATTTTCAAATTTTTTAATTACATTTACAATTATATTGATCAATAATGTCCATCTCAAAGTAAGTTTGTAATCAACATCCTCTATGGAACAAAACTAAAAATTTTGAAAATAATGGAAAATACCAATAAAAATGTTGCTTAAACTAGTTTCTTTATATCCGCCCCTAATTATTAGCATTAGGATAAACTTTGTGGCTTACACAGGCTTATAAGGAAAGGAAATAGCTTACTGTGACGTCACATCGTTTGAAGAAGTGTAAAATATATTTTTAATTTTAAATTTGGGAAATGCGAAAATAAGTTTCTCTTCATTACTTAAGAAAAATGCTTCGGTTATTTTGCTTTACTAAAAGATTTAGCTAAAATATTGTGCTTAAGTGCCTGAGTCGTTTCTCGAATGTCAATAATAATTTTTCAATATTTCCCAACGTCGTTTAAACGTAAATCTATTAATTTCGTACCACGGAGATATGATAGTGTGTATCTGTCAATTTGTTGAGAACGAAAGAGCTTCCGGTGACAAATAACATGAAGAAGGAACCAAGAGGTGGTCCACCCTGTACTAGAATGAATATATCTTCCTATCATGATGATATTTTTATTTACATGACGTAAATGTTTCATATTCATCATATTGTTTCTATGTTGATAATAAAAAATACATCTGAAGGCACTGGAACCTCTAATAATACAGATCTCAAGGCCAAAGTATAATCACATGCCCTAAACTTTTATATTTATTACCTTGTAGGACAAAATTGAATGTGAATTGTGAATACCATATATGGGAATTTTCTACAAGTTTTATTCACTATAATTATCTTACATTATGTAAGATTATGTGACGTCACATGAGAGCGGGGGTGACATTCAAAATGTGATAAGGTGTGACATTAGGGCAGGGAAGGATCTAAACACCACTAAATTTGTATGGCGTAGGTAATCTATGGACAATTCGCACTTCATCTTTGTAATTTTGCGTGTACTTTTCAAAGGTAAAAGCGATGCGCAAGATAATAAAGACACACTGATTGTGAGAAACCAGAAGAACAGAAACTAGGAAAATGGTAGAAATACTATGTTCCCTTACTGTAGGGGAATGCAATGGATGCAGAATACGATAGAGACATTGGATTGGATTGGCTATGGATAGAAAATTCTCTGATTTTCATTAATATTCCCTGACTTTTCCTGGTTTTCCAGAGTGTGGCTGCCCTCTAAACAGTTTGTCAGCTGAATTGATACTGCATTGAATTGGAATTCAGCAGAAAAGCAATTGGCATTAATCTATAATATTTGACAGTAGAAACCAACTTGGCTCGGTGCGGGGGATCGGTCAGTCACAATTTTGGATTTTACGTTTGTTCAGTTATGTTCTAAAGGGTTGACGTTATGACATAAGTAGACCATTCATCACAGCGCATTCCTATACCTTTTAAGTCACGAAGTTTGACACGCTGTAACTCTAGCAAGCTTCGAGAAAAGTTTGTAGACAAGAATTATGGGGAAATGGTTTTTAACTTACGTCCTCTGTGGGTCTGATAACTGATTTGTGTTTAACGAGGTACAACGTAGTTTAATTACAAATCAAGGTGCACAGACCCTAAAAATGATATAAAAAAAAAATATTTGAAACAAAATGCTGCTGTTAAACCTCTTGGAATAGTTCCATTCAAACTCTTTTATTGTGGTTAATTGTGAAAATCTCGCAATTATGCCGTTCCATATGCCCAAAACTTAATTGAAAGGAACAAAACCGTCGTCGCCGCGACAAGGAGTTGGGGGAATTAACAGTTAATTTTAAAGGACGGCCACTTGAATGGAAACCCCGGTCTACTGCACTTAAAAACTCGTTCAGGAATCATAATTGAGGCCACTCAAAGTGTAATGTACACCTCATTTATTTGCATAGACGTCTTCCGGCCCTGCCCCCGATCGACGCCCATTAAAATTGTGCACAAAATCAGTTGAGTTGCCCGCTCCTATATTCACTATACTCGACGTTTCGCAATTGTTTTCGAGTACCCGAAAGGTCCTTTCACTACTTCCAGTGCGCAGCCCGGCCGCCAGCTCCCCTGTTCCTTTGCATTATTCACTCTTTTCACTTTTTATTTTTTTTTGATTTTAGAGTCCTCATCAACTGCAAAATGCTCCCATTGAGCGTTGCACAGTGCACGAATGGCATTCTTGAGAGCGGCCATACCTTCAGTCCTTTTATCGTATGAAAGTTACAAACACAGAGGAATATCACGTACAAAGTACAGAGAAATGGAAACTTTTCGCAGCGTCAATGGGAAAAATACACACAAAGGGGCTCGTTCAGAACAAACACAGGACGAACATTGGGGCAAAAGGAGTCGCATATAACTTCACTTTGACTCAATGGCGGGATATAAACGGGGCGCAGTGAACAAAGTTTCCCTGAATGGCGGGATGAAGAGGGCTGTCTCTGTGGGCTGAATGGGCGAGGGGCGCGGAGAGGCCTCGCGCATAATGGGGCTTTCTGAGGGCACATTACCAGAAGGGTTTCATTTTCCTCAAAATAAAGCAAAAACGTAAAATATACTTCAGCTAAATAATTCGTTATTATTTATTAATTTTTTGCTCGTTCCATTCAGGCTCTCTTCCTCCATTAAATGCCGAACGAGCGCTGCCAGTCATTGAGAAAACTTTTGAAGAGGTCGACTGCCGTAATGAATCGTCAAGATGAAGTAATAATTTCGCATTTTGCGACAGAAATATGTTTTGTGCGCCTTTTTTGTGACGTCGACTCGTTGGCAAAGTCAAGCTTGCACTCGAAAGGTTCTGTGTCGCAAAATGGAGCCCTAATGAATTGCGGTCGAGTTAAGGGCAACTGCGGGATTGCTAATTGCTCACACTTTCGATATGTGCGACTATGCGGAAAACTTTAACGAATTTCAGACGGCTAGGTTAAGTGCAATTTTAAAATACGATCAAATAGTAACGTCATTTACGCCCATAGAAGACAGTTTTATTCAATAGTCTAGACTCTAGACTCTAGGGAGTAGACAAATAGTAGACAACAGTCGACAGACGAAGGAAGAAAGACAATTGATAACAGACATCCATCGTTTTAACCCATGAGGTTCAACCAATACCTGTGAGTTTCTCTAAGGTTAAATTGTTTCATCATTGATATACAAAGCTTAGAACTTCATTATGCAGTGGCGATAGTGTAGACTTTTCTAAACAAAGACTTTTTAATAAGCCATTTTAATGGTTTCCTTTATCTGAACTTTGATTTTCGGTATATAATTATGTATAGATAAACTACTTACTTCTACTTACTACATCCAAAAAAATATCTTGTTCAAACAACTGATTTTATGGTTCTAAATGAACTAGAGAAGGCTCTTCGAATATTAAAAAAACCATCTTGATACTTAAACTATATAAACGATATAACGGAATTAGTTCATCCAACGAGGCGTCTTGTACATCTAAGTTTTGGTAATCAATTTTACATGATTTAAAAGTTAAATAGACATGATTTGTGTTTAAAAGTTAACAAATGTATGATGTTCAAATAGTAAGATGAACTAAAATCTAGTTGATTGGAACAAAAAATCGACACCAGATAAAATAACAAGGTGTCATTGTTGAATCAACTAGAAATATTTTGTTAAGTGTATTTTGAAACCAAAAATAATATTATTATAAATCTTTTTCTGTAGGGGAGAGAGGGAGATGGGGCACTTAACGTTTGAAGCTGAATAAAACTAACATTTTCGTGCCTATATTATGTTTTTTATTTTAATAGTGATCTTTGGTAATCAGTCTTCTATGATCAAGTCTAATTAGGAACACATGATACGTTATTAAAGGGAAAATTGACAAAGAGTAGAAAAAGACAGATCTCCCCATCTTGCCCCCTCCCTCAGGTAATATGTGGTACCCGTAAGGGGCAAGATGGGGTTAGCTAGCCCGTAAAGATGGGGTTAGTTAGCCCGTAAAGCCTGCTCTCCATATCTAATATATAATTGTATAACTCTTTCTCTTCATCATAAGTAAAAACTGTTGCTTTAGGGCCTAACTGAAACTTCATTTTTATTGCAGCTGGAGCATTTTCGTTAGAGCTTTCACGAACCACCTTCACTTTTCTTTCTACAATAGTTTGGGGGACACCAAAAGTGTTCGCTGCTAGATAGCAACCCATTTTGCCTTGTACCACAAAGTCCACCGCATTTCTCATGCTCTCTTCTGACCAATCTGCTCTATTTGTTTTCCTTTTATAAGTTTTCACCATTCTACAACGATAAAAAAACACTAATAGTATCTTACAAATCATTACACTTTTACTGACAATGCAAAAAAAACTTTAAGACCACTTTAGTGCAGGTCTTGCCCTCTCATGCCAATTGAATTAAAAAAATAACCTCTAAAAACAATGATCCCACACACACATAAACAAGGGCTTACCTGCAAGCGTAATCGTTAAACTTAATAATTTGTTCCGCAATTTATTTCCTTATACAAAATGTCTATTGACTGAGAATTTTTCCTATACAAAGAGTCAATTGACTAAAATTCGGACAATCCTCGGTAGATTTATCTTTTATTTGTTCAACCTCTTCTTGTTTATGACGCCAAAAATCCCTTTAGTTTGCTTTTGAGTAAAGTGGAATGTTCTCGTATTAATTTCAAAATAATCGGAGGGATTCGGTTTTCAGAACATCGTCCTAGAAATGTTATATTTGATCTCAATCATAGAATAAAAGAAAATTAACAAAGTCTCGTTGTTGTTTAAGCACCTCGTGCTAATTGGCTTTCATTTTATATCTTATCATAATTTTGTATAATGAAAATTGAGTTTGAATTTTGTGTATTTATGAGAAAATTCCCCATTTGTTCCACCTTGGCCCATAGATGTATATTAGAAAAGTTAATTAAAAACCTTTGTTTATATCTTCAATTGTCTTAAAAATACGGAACAACTATTGCACTTCTTTGAAGTTTCTTCAGAAGCCGATCTGTGCTCAATCTAACAGTTACAAACAACGGGTTCGGGTACTGTTTGGCGGTTTTCATCTTTTAGCATGAAACATGCCGTGCGAATAAAAAATTGGAATCGCTTTAAAATTGTATAACAAAAGTAAACAGTCAATTAAAAATGGATCTCAATTGTGCCGCGCCGCCTGTATATTCGGTCTAGCTCACCTCTTGAATGCGATCAATGGCGGCGAAATTACCAATGATTGTCCAAGTGTGGTCCCACAAAGACATTTTGGAGCGCTTTCTTCGCCAAGAAGCAGCTCAATCAGGCCAATTCTGTTCCAAACAAAGCCGCCGAAAACATCTTACGAAATAATTAGACCAATTTAGAAGGCAGCCCGACATCGCTGTGGCCAGCCCCTCGCCTCGGACGTAAAGATTTTCCCACCACGGCCGGGGATTGATCTTTAATTTTCAATTCTTGGGATCGCAGGACTGGCCAATCACGGGAGGACTTTCGAATCCCATTGTCTAACTGCTAAATATGCAGGAAATTAACAATAAAGGCAAAAAGGCGGGGAAGAAAACGAAAAAGACAGAAAAGGCAGAAACGCTCGATCGCATGACGCATCGCGATCTATTCACCCGCCGAGGATCGCTCCGAGTCAAGTACGTGCTCGATCGGATCGCTGGGGCTTTGTGGAGCGCGGCGGTGGTGAATGAACCTGCCTTTTGTATGATATTTCAATTTAGTGTCGCTATTGTGCTAATTCGATCACGTCGCACAGTGATCAGCGTTATGTAATGTCAGCGCAACTATAGCACAATGATTGGATTGACAATCCAAGCGTACAGTGTTCTCTTTCGAGAGATCATTTTGCCGAAGACAATTGGTGTTTTTTGTCGCAACAATGCTAATGCCTGACTTTAACGGTACCTCTCCGCGCAGCCTCTTTGCGCGAGCACCGCTTCGCCCGAGAGCTATTTATGGAAATTGTATTGACTGTGCGGCGGAGTTCAAACGCATTCAGGCCCATTCAATTTAGGAGATTATAGGTCAATAGAGTGAAATAATTGTGTGCCATTCGGGTGCCGCGTAAACCGGGGGAGAGGAGCCCCGACCATTTGAATCCGCCATCCAAACAAACCGAATTGAAAACGCTTCGCGTTGTCATATTTGAATGATCGATAAAGACACAAAGACTAAGCAACCTTGGCAAACAATGGAAATTTATGTTCCTTAAAGAGGTTTTACTGTATTTTGCAAAAAAAACAATTGTTTAATACAATTTCAAACAAGCTGTGAATAATGAAGGGCTTGTTAAAACTGCTATAAAAACTTGGCTGAATTGTTGCAATTTGTGGATTGATTTTTAAAAACACGTACAATTTTATTTTATTTATTATTTTTTTTTGGAGTAAACAATTAGTATAAGAAACCCAGTCAGAAAATACTATATCTACTTAAATACTAATTGTTAAACCTCGAATAGATAGACTTTGACAACCACTTTGTTGTCTGATTTGTGGGTTTTCGAACCAAGAACAACTTTTGAAAGATGTTCATGTTCAATTACTGGCTCTATGTTAGCCCTATCGTGTAATTCTGAAGTGGCCGTGTTAGATTCAAGATCACTTTCCAAAGCTTATTCTGCTGTGCTACTTGGATTTTCTTTTGGATTTGATGTGCCATCTGCAAAGATTGAAGAAATGCAGTTTGGAGTTTCTGGATAGTCAGCCGTATATACTCACATATTATATAAAATTGGTCCTAGAACCGAGTGATTTTTAAAATATAGTATATCTAAAGCAAGCGTTAAGTGCTACATTAAGTTTTCTTTGGGAAGAACTATCAACAATAACTATTAACATAATAAACAGAATCCCCATACATAATTACAGGTATGATCAACGGCTTGACAAGCCGCTCATTTAGTGATCGTGGTATACTCTGCATGTCGCCACAAGATTTTTAAGCCACTTTAAACCTTTTGAGATGATTGAATTTATATGATTTATCCATCATAATATGTTGTACTATCCATGTGAATTCCCAAATTGTTAACCACTTGCTTATACTCAATAATAGTACCATTTAAGTATAATGGAGGAGCCACTGTTTAGAGTGGAAGACAGGAACAATTGGACGGCATTAGCATATAGTAGAGCAAAATGGAGAAATATATAATATAATAAACGTTATAATTATAAAATCTCTCACATGGTTTCCTATCTGTCTGTGCGTTATATAGTAAGATATATTGGGAACTAATTTTACAATTATGATAAAATCTCGAAGAAAAATAATGTGAACCGAAAAAATTATATATAACCTTAATTATAATAATGAAAGTACGCTTCCTATAATTTCACGTATTGGATATCCTGGAATATCATCAATTTTGAGCTGAAGTTACTGACGCTTTCAGTGATATCTTCAAACTTTTGCCAGGTTGAATATTTAGGGTTATAATTACCTACTTTTGATGACTTCTAAGCATGTTATCGCTACCATGCGACAGATAAGATAATAAATAATAAAAAGAAGGGTTTAAACTGCAAAATATACGAAGCCGATTATTGGGGTTGTTATTGAATCACAAAGATTTGCAACCGAGTATTTAAAAGACTAAAAGTTCATAATTTCTTAAATCTTTCGTATTTGTGCGATTATTTGATTACCTTGATATATTGAGTTATTTATTTTTTATAGTTTTTCTTATATGTATCGGAAATATGTAATTTTTCGAATAAATCCTCCTTAACTATTGTGATAATGTTATAAGAAATCTGAAGAAATGCAGAAATATAGCTTTTAAAAAGTACTTTCAATGAAAACTATAACGGACACTGAAGGAAAAGTGCTTCCTGAGAAATTTTGTAAAATAGAAATTATTACCTATGTATGTGTGTGTATAACATTAAGTTGAAAGAGAATGTTATTGAGCCAAACAAAGTTTTCATAAATTTTTATTAATTAATTCAAATTAATAATTTTACATTAATATTACGCAAATAATATTTTTATAAAGAAAACAGCCAATGGCCCAGTTTTTGTATGTAGAGTAAAAGGAAATTAAAACACCAAAATCTAAATGTATTTCATTACTTATAGAATACACACACTCCCTATATTTTTTTATATATTTCTTATTCTTTTTTATGTTGAGTATTGATACCGAACACTTGACACGTGACTCCATCTTGCATTTGAATTTCCTTTTAAAGAAAAAAAAAACATATACTATATATATATTTTTGTAGTGTAATTTGTGAAATGCCTGAGTCTGCAATATTTTTTCTGTATGTGTAGTGAGTGTAGGGAGTGTTTTGATTAGTAGATTTCCCATGGGCCGTCTTAGTACAAAACATCAAAACTGAAAACATGACGTTACCCTTTGCCAGGACATGAGATTTGCGTTTGCGCCCAAAAACACCATCCGATCCGATCATTATTCACGAAATTGGCCAAGTCATGACGCGCGGCATACATCGCAGATTCAGAGGGTAACGAGTTAAGGTCCTTAGGACGTCTGGTGACAGTGCCCAAGTGCCCCTGAATGGGAAATTTGTCATCACGCAGCACTGAATTAATTCATCCTTGCCCGCCCGTTTGATTAATGGCGTCTTCGAGCCACCACAAAGCGACTCTCGTCCTGGCCCAATTTGCCTCATGCGCCAACCTGCCACATCGCTGGATGAGACAAAAATCGCGCGGGCAATAAATCCCGACGGTGCATCCCGTGGCGGCAGAGCACACCACTTAAAAAGGATTAACCCCCTGGGCTGCGGCTCGGATTCGAGGCTGCATTCACACGTGCGCCCAGGGACCAGTGGTGCTCGCTCCGTGCACTCGGATCCGCATCCGAACCTGGTGTTTTTAATAAGCGAAATATTTTCCATAATCGACATGTCCTTGGTGCCGGTTCGGTGCGCCCGCGGGGTGGAATGCGTGTCCTCGGGCGGCCCCCTCCCTCCCGGTGATTAATGATGTCGCGTTTTCATGGTGATCTCTGGAATCATCGCACAATATGTTTTCTGGTGATTTGTGCGACGCGAGGGAGACGAGATTAGGCCGCTGCTTATGAGCTGGATATGAATTAATAATGGCGGAGTAGAGCCGGCGGGCTGGCGCGGGGAGGGTGTTGCATCCCATTTGTGTCTTGGCTTTTTGCTAGGGCCACCCTCCTCCTTTGTCGCTTTTGTCGGGGTCCTTTTGTTAGTGTTTACTTGCTGTAATTTTATTTATTGCGCCGCTGGCTGCTCGGCCGCGTGATTATTTTCCACTGAAGAGGACCGCTCGAAACTGTCCGCCTGTAATTGTACACCACCCCGCCTAATGTTTGCATAAATTTGTCATGATTTTTATTGCATGTCAACGATGTTGCGATTTAATTGCTATTGTTAGCATGGAAGCAATTTGAACAACTCTCATTCAATTTCAATATCCATGATACAAAGACGTATCTTTGATTTAAAAATTTTACTTTTTATTGCCGAATTTAATTAGTTCAGCTGAAAATTGTCACAAAGATGTTTGGCGTGAAAAAGATATAAGATTGTATATTCTATTGTATTATAGTATGTATGGCTGAGCGCTGCGCGCTCTCCGCCCTCTATTTCAAAAACGGTTTAGCGCATGAAAAAATGTTTGGAACAAAAATTGTTGCAAATCTTACGCTCTACAATTTTTATAATAGGTGTTAACATTATTGGAGCTGTAGAAACAGAGATAATCGCAAAAAACCGATTTATGTGACCTTTGACCTTCAATAACTTACGACACAGACACGAGATCTTATGAGACTTTTGACATAATATTTAGAATGCCAAAATGAAGGTGTACACAAGTTTCCAGCTTATTATCTCTCATTCCGAGGTCAAACCCCTAATATGACTGGATTATCTATATTATTAACAAACTATACAGCGATAGAACTTGGCTGGTCCGAGGCCTCGCAGGAACTGGTAGAAAACTGTGTTTGGGCTGGGGTGGAGACTTCTCAACAGCCAATGTTAGTGCTGTCATAACTCGATATTTTTCAAAATTTTAATATATCGATATTTATCCAACATTTCTTCGTGACAGCTGTCTACAATCATCCACTTCCTTTTTGGGAATCACTAAAAATAATATCTATGTAAACTTAGTTGTGAATCTGAAATTTCAGTAAAGTAAGCTTCGATTAGTTGGAAATTTGATACGATTATAAGGACTTCTTAGCTGTTTTACAGAACAATACGATTTTTCTGTTATTTGTATATTATATGCCTATTTCTTATAATATTCATTGAACTCTAAAATTGCTGTTTATGAGCACTTTCTCTGTTCGACTTTCACATTTTTGCAAAAAAATCATCGATTTTTTTCTACCAGCCAGCCACCATTTACTTTAAAGAGGATATCCATCGCTGTATAATCAGAATTTATAACTTTCCGGAGAAATTTTATACCCCTAACTGTGGGGTTCTCAATAAATGTTTTGCCAGAAAAGTACTTACCTCTGGCGAAAACCGAATGTGAAACTCAACTAGGGAAATTTTATCAGGTCAGAGCAAGGAGTGTGGGTACCAATATGAAAAACTCATTGCCGAATAATAAAACAGACGAAAAACAATTTTTGGGACTAAAAATGTGGAGAGTGCTTAATTGATCTGGCTCCGGCGGAGTTTTCAAGAGTGCATATGAGCCGCATTGCAATGCAAGTTCGCGTGAACAATGGCTGCATGCGAACGGGTTCTATTCGTCGACAAAGTTTTACCGAATAATCCTAAGGGTGCGCAGGAACGATGTTTGGGAACTTTGTTGATCAATGGGGCTGAGCGTTTTCGAGTGCGGGTCGTGGGGCTGGCGCATATCCTCGAAAGGAATCTCATTTTCAGATTTTTTAGCTTTCTGAATATATGTATTTTTTTTAAACAAATTTCAAATAAAACTCCCGCAGTGGAGCTAATTAGGTTCACTTCTATCACTTTGAAGTGAATGGGGCTCTTCAGGCACCCACCCTCCTAGCCGGCGGATACTTTCCTAGTTAGCGTCAGGTAGTTGCAACATGCAACAGCGATAGAGGTGAAATGTAGTTTTTTATTAAATGAAGCAAAGCCAACTTCGCTTTGGACTGGCTTGCTGGGGATTAGGTGGCAAGAATCGGCAACTGAAACGGATAATTGGCGCCTGCATATCCCGAAATAGCACACATCGATGCACATAGGTGCACTCGGAGCATACATGGACTCAAAGGAGGACTACAGCTCCAAGCGAGGCTGCACTGAGACGGGAACTTTTTGCAGGTTCCCGGAGCCGGAGCCAGAACCGGATCACGTGCACTTTCGAGCACTGTGAAATCGTTTGTTGGAGCCAGTGTGCCACTAATTGGCATTAAAAAAAGGCGACGTCTATATGACGTCAAGCAGAGAACGCTGTCACATAAACGCGCTGCTCTTTTTAGCGCCTTTCTGTTCAACGGTGTTTCGCCTCGCGACACCTGAGGCCGACGACGCCGGTTTGATGTGCGCCGGGAATCAAACGAATCCGCCCGCCCGCACTTTGACACACTCCTCGTCGCTTTGACGGGCCTCTAAGTCGACAAGTGCCATAGATGCGCTTTGAGCAGGTGTGGGTGGATTAAGGGAATTCACGAGTCAAACACTTCGTTCTTTTTGAGGTGTTAAATATCAAAGGTGTGCAAGCACGCATACATAAGAAGCTAGTTTCAGGGCAAAATGACGAAGAGCGCACCGGTGCTGCCCTACTTCAAGTACATTCCTTCCCAGCTAAACACGGGGGAGCGCTGCTCGAGGGCATTGCGAGATTCTTTTAGGGCTTCTTTTACATTTTGAAAGTGCCCAACCAAAGGTTCCCACAATGTGGCGTTGCAGATTAAGAGTGGATTTTCTTGCAATTCGGTAGCTTTAAATCCGAGATACTGTGGAGGACAACTACATGAAAATGATGAAAATTCAAACTCCACATTTAATTCGGCAAAAGATAAAACTTTTACACTTAACTAGTGGAACCTTGGATGATTGGAAGTCAAAAAAGTTTTAAGTCCAGTTCGAGAAAGGCGAAATTAATGAAAAAATAAGTCGTTTTAAGGGTCTCAATTGAACCTAGCAGTGCTTATTACTCCAGTTTATTTCCGTTAGAGCCCTCTAGCCAAAAAAATGTCATCAAAAATATTTAATAAGAAATACTTGTATAAAAAATGTATGAAAGCATACCATGTATCTTCCACAATAATAATGCTATACATGTAGTATACATATATGAAATTATTCATAATGAAGTGCTCTACAAAACACTCCTATTCATTTCCCCTATAAATTATAAAGTAACAAAAAAATTTAAAAAAAAACCATCCCCCATTTTTCTTCATTTAATTGCTCTTAACTTCTTTATTATTAAATTACGGCAACAAGTTGTTTAATCAAAATTGTAGATTATTTAATTCTTTATAAAAATGATATCTTTAAAATATATTGTGTTCGACGATTCACACGTATTCTTTGGCTAATTTTAAGCATTTTCTTTTCTATGTAAATTTTTTATTACATTGCTGTACAAAATGGCCATTTTGCAAAAACCAAAGCAAAGAACAACTTTCAAAACCATGGTTTGAGAAAGTTTAGATATTCAGAGCGCGATTTCTGGTGGTTGTATGATCATTCAATAGCAGCAACAACAAGATAGTCGACTTTGAAAAGAAAAATGTCCGAAAAAATTAGCACTTTTTTGAAAAAACCCAAAAAATAATAGGGTTTTTGAAGCTTTTACCAGATTTTGAAAGAGCATCCCCAAAAACCCTTATATACGAATTTGGAAGAAAATCGCCCCAATTTGCTATTCGAATCGTACAATTGAACTTGCGTGCACAAAATCCTCGTTTTGCGCATTAATGGGTTAATGCTCCAGAGGGTGGAATTGGTATGCGCAACTCGGTATACCTAAAAATTAATGATGAGCAGAATCCGTCTTAGTCTTGTAGAAAGTCGAAAACCATATCAAGACCAATGCTATACCTGTTATAGCAAGACAAAGACCGAGACTCTATTTGCAAAACCAAGACAATGCTTGCGAGATTTGGCCAAGAACAGGACCGAACTGAGAAATGTTTTTCAGATTTTTTCCTACTTTTAGTATCTTTAAGGAGTATTGGTAGTTTTAAATAATGATCTATACCTACCTTTTAGTTTAATGCAAATGATCAGAACTTTATGAAATTTAAGGAAATGTATATATTGGTTTGGTATTAATTGAGCTTACATTCGATATTTGAAAGTGTTTAATTCTATAGTCTCTGAGACATTGTACTTAATTAAAAATTTAGGGTTCTTTTGGCGATCATTATTAAAACTGCCTCTTATATATAATAATATAATTTAAAAACAGGAAGCAAAAATAATTGAAATTTAGACCATAAGTGTAATTAATAAACTGAGAAAATTATACAGGACTTTTTACTAGTAAAATTATAGGATAAACTTCTTACCAATTATGGTACAAATCAGTCTATTCATACTAATTCAAAAGACATATAGTGTCCCTTTTTTTAAGACTTGGGAGTTCAAAAATGTTCAACAAATAACTATCATCACTAAAAAAATATATTGTTACTTGGTTTTATTTTCTTCTACTACTCCTCTTAACTATTACTTTCTGAGATCAATCCAATGCTGAATTTTTAGGAGTGAGTTTGACTTACACTTGGCCGTTTTTTTAAGCAGCCTAAAAAGTAATATATCTTTTAAAAGGAGACAAATACACATACACTCGGAATATTTCTTTTCCCAGAGAAAACAACGAAGTCTTTCATTACTCCATCTTAGAAAAACTATTGGATTTATTAAGGTCAGGTCTGAAAGCCTTAAAAATACTCCTTTCATGCCGTCTCAGATGAACGACTCTTGACCAGTTTACCGAAAACTGTTAGCAAAGGTAGGCTGAAAAGTTCCATAGGGCTGCCATTCCGGAAAAGTCCAGACTCAAACGGTAGCCACGATCAAAGTGTATTTGAAACTTTGTCCACTTTTAGTTTATGACGCAAATAACAACTCCACTACAAAAGCATTCAGACAAAAGACAGAAAGCAGGCCACCGGGGCAGTGATTTTGTTTCCACTTGCAGTGATTACTGCCGGCCATTGTCCGCCACTATCCACGGCCGTAACACGTGCGTGCACCCATCTCAATTATAATCGGGAATTAACGAGGCTCCTCGTCTCCAGATTGATTTCCAAACTCGAGGAGAATCAGATTCGCCAAGGTGTGGTCCTAACAAAGCAAGCTTGACTGTTCGGATAGCGCTGGGTGAAAAGCTCGAATTAGTTCCAGAATCGAACTTTAGATGGAAAATTTGCATACGCTCAGCATGTGCTGACCTCACATAATCGGAGCTAAAAGGCGAAATTTGGCATCCTGCTCAAGGTCTTTTCTAGCCGGACCCCGAGTTTTCGCTTGTCCGGGCACCTTTTGAGCCAGCCAGATATGACTGCTGTCGAGCCGACCTACGACGTGTCCTTTGTCCCGAAAAGTCTCAGATTTATATTTTCTCACTTGAAAGCTGAACAATAAAAGTTTTATTTTGCGCCTTTGTCCTGGCCATTGTCGCAGCACTGTCAGGATGGCATTCAACAAAGGCAAATCGTCCGTATAATGGGACGAGGCTGCAGGGACAAAAGCATTGTTGCGAGCTGTCCTCGCATCCTGCATCCTGTTTATCGCGAAACTCCTAACGAAAAATCGAACGAACTACTCCAATTACCTTTTGTGCCCGTCAAGGTAGATTTACCGTGAATATTTGTCTCGCAGGGATTACCTGCCCATTGAGAAGACGCGTTTCCCGATTTATCACGATTTCCCTTGAAGATACTAATCAGATTTAGATAGTGGACCCGAAAAAATGTGCAGATTTGAACTGAGGAAAAGATATATTACATACATCATCAATTTGATGCACTATGGATTTGCCTAAAGTTAATCCGAATTGTGTTCACCTTCAAACAATAATTTTTTCTTTTAAAACAATTAATTTTTAGGAAGTTATGTCTTGAGGACAAAATGTTGTTATGTCGGCGAAATGTGATTATTATATTTATTTTTAAAACCAATATAACAAAACAAAACAAAATCCATGATTTTTACCAATCTAAACTACAAATCTTGAACCGAACAAATTATTGAATTTATTTTTGAACGTAAAAAGGGTAGGTATGACTCAATACAATTTGATGTTTTTTTAGCGAAATAAAAAGGTTTGCTATTTTGCGTTATTTCTTATAATAGACACCGATTTCACATTTACAAATTTCCTTTGTTTGTGGAGGACATATTTTATAAGATTCTTCATTTAAAAAATTTTTAAGATTCTACATTTAAAAAAATCCACATCTTATGAACAGAGGTGTTGCAATTATCCATACTATTGAAACGTATTCAATAGTTTTACTTCAAAAACAAGGAGTAATTTATTTACAAAAAACCTCTTTGTTATTTAAAATGTATGTTTAATTCAATAAGATTACTTATCAAAGGTTATTTATATGAACATATAATTTGTATACTATGGTTTTTCATAATTTTAAAAAACGTTGTAGCGCATACCTTTTTTACGTCATCTATTTTGCGTCGTATTATCGCAGTAGAGTGATTGTTTCTGTTGCTGTGTGACAGAGTGCATCATCTTGTTGAAACAACAAATTCTCGATGCCCACGTTAGCGTCACAGGAGCCGCATCAGCGATTTAAATTATATAATCTCTCATATGCAATTATACTGAATTGAATTAAAATACTAATGAAAAATCACCTTTACTTCATTAAATTTTTACGCTTTCTTTTAATACTTTCACGGAGAAGCAATAATTGAATCCATCTTAAAAAGACATACCGATTTGTTGCATTTTAATTCTGAAAATGTTGTATCAGGTATTTTCGATATTTTGAGCTATGATATTCAGTAAACGCAATTTCACGCCTCGTGGTGCCTCCATGCAACTGAAATGAGCAAAGTGAGTCTGTCCTGTCATATAGATATCACCACTCGAAGTCGTTACAGTCTCCGCAAGTCTCAGGTAAATTTACTTAAGCTCTGCAAACAGGTAAGTAGACCACCAGAGCAAGCAGGTGCGAAATATTCGCGTTTACAGCTCCAACAAGAAAGAGATCAGTTACGAAAACACGACGGTGGCGCGGGGCACGCGGGCGCCTCGAGGTTCCCTTTGTACGAAATGAAAAGGAGAAGGCGCTAATAGGCCTTCATAAATAATTCAGAATCCATTTCGACAAAAGCCGGACTAATGGCACGTTTTCAGCCCGTTGTGCTGCAAAGAAGGCACTTAGCAGCCCCAGAGACAATCACGTCATGTTTGAGTTGACATTAGAAATTCACACCGCAAACATCCTCCTCGGCTGCAGCAGTTCGGCGCGGACGTGTGAATGTTTTTAACCATTTTTCCCCGGTCCATCCAACTCGCGCTTACCTGCTCTTGGCGAGGCTGAGCTGCCCAGTCCGGTAAATATTTATACAGGACTCGTCCTGAAACAATTTCTAGAAAACTCTGCTCGTCCTGGAGGCGCAAATGAGACCGAAAGTATCCGAACCATCTGAAAGCCAAATATTTAACGGGTGCATAGAAAAATCCCAGAAGCATTGTCCGGCGGATCAGTAGCTGTTTGTTTTCCAGGGAAATTCTCAGCAGCAGATCGCATCGCCTCCTGGCAGGGTCGCTGAATATACAACTGCCCTTTCACACTCAGCAAGGAATTTCGAAAAATAAGAAAAATCAACTATAGGGACTTACAACCACAAAAATCGTGCCCGAAATGAGGAGAAAAAATTCAGAAACTTTTTAAATTGCGAACCCTAGCAAAAAACAGTTCGCCTATCTATTTGCTGAATGAGTACTTATGAGAAAACAAAAATATATTGCCTTTTCTGCGATAATTAACAAGAAAATCTTTATTTATTTATTTACAATTCGCCAAAGGCTGACTACTAATACATATGTACTGATGGGTCAATCAAACCAACCTAGCCTTAACACAATTCTTGGTCAAATTAAAATCAATATGCTCGACATGAGTATTAATACAGCGGGACATCGAAATTACCCACCCATAAAGACCGTAATTAGTTCTGTAGTTAGGAATCTTAAGAAACCTCAGGTGTCTCAGGACGCGAGCCACAACCAGAATATCGAAAGAAGATAATAGGACCGGAGAGTCGATAATTCTTGTGCAGCCACTAGAATGTCAAAGAAGTCCTGGAGATATTACTAATTACTTCTAAGTTTGGGTGAACCTTATTTAATTAATTTATGCCTATCAACATAACGAGGCAGAATGACTGGGTTACTCCAATCAAGCCTCTGTAGAACGAAACGTAAGAACCGACATTCATCAAGTGTGCTATGAGATTGTTGACAAAAAGGAACAAAATAAAATGTATCCAATAAAATTTATAAATTTGAATCGTGGCTTTCGTGATGTAAAATCAGTGTTAGAATACAAAGGATTTCGAGTGTTAATGCCGGTGTTAAAAGGAAAACGTAATCAGTTAACGACTGCAGAATCAAATATATCTCGATTCGTCACAAAAATCCGCTGGCCAGTTGAAGCCGTTCACGGAATAATAAAACAGAAATTCCAACTTCTTAACAAGAAGCTAGATAACAAAATGCTTCCTAAAGTTCGGAGTTACAGTAGAACGCCGATTATCCGAATCACTTGGGACCGGGGTCGATTTGGATAATCGAATATTCGGATAATCGGACATAGACTGGTAGGTTCAAAGTTGGCAACCAGAGACTACCAGTTTTGAGCTTGTTGAATGTATAGCTCGGTAGGTATATGGTGAGAAGTATATCTATATATGTTTGTTTAGCTGGAGCTTCAAGCTCACCTCAAAACTGGCACTCTCTGACTGCCAATATTGAACACGGCAATTGTCACTCGCATTTTTGTATTCTTGCGTCCCCACAAAACTTGTTTTTATTGAAAAATTACTTGGTTTTAATTTTTTATATTACGCTTAGGTCCGATTCGGATAATTGGCGATTCGGTTAATCGGCGTTCGGATAATCGGCGTTCTACTGTATTTTAGAATTGCTAGTTTTCTTCACAATAAGTTTGGCAAGCCATTTACGGCTGATGTGATGATTTCAGAAGAAGTTATTGAAGGGATTAAATCGTAGCAAAATGTCGAGAATATATTAGCTAAAGAATTGGAGCCTAAATGGTTGGTTTTGAAAAAGTCTTTCTTTTGAAGCGATGTCATCGGATAATTTAGAATATTTTGCAGAAATGACTGATAAAGATTTCAAAATTCTCTTTACCGACACTTATCAATATAAACAAGCAATATCATATTTGGCAGAGATGATGGACGAATCGGGAACAATTAATGTGCAGTAAAGGCGAGAGTAACATCCTTAAAGTTCAAGTGCAATCACATCATATTAGCAGAAAATGTTATCGATGTTTCATCGATTACAAACCTAACAGCATTGGTTATTCTGGAGTCAAACCATATTATTGCAAATGTACGAATGGTCGAAGAACAATTGGTTGCTGCTCACATATTGCTGCTATTATATTTTATTTGACTGGGAGGATGGCGTCTCCTGTAATCCGGCTACTCGGAGGTCAGGTTTAGGAACGTCGTATAGACCCGATTTGATACGTGCACACACTGTACCGGGGAAAAAACATCCGCTTAGATCTCACTTAACTGCTAAAGTACTACGTTCTCAGTAAATACAATCGCAAATCTCCCGTATCTAAAATTTTGCTGCCAGCTCAAATTCTCAGTAAGTTGTTCACAACCATATGCAATAAATGTTGTGATACAGTGATGACGACTGATAAGTTAATAGATATTGTTTAATAAAACTCGAATTTTTACTTAACCTTTAACCAGTGACATGAAAAATGTATAAGGCTACTACTTTCAAAGTCAATTTTTGTTATAAAAATCAATTTGGATGTTTTAAAATTGTGTTGATATTTAACCATTGGTATGTAATAAAAAACATTAAGTACATTTAACCAGCTTTTATTATCAAATATTTAAAAAAAACAGTATAACAGTCAGTGGTGGCAGAACGCGCGAGGCCTGTGAGACCCAATGTCACCAGTTAAAGGTTAAGCCTGTGTTTTTATTTCATAACAATTAACGCATCCAAAATAACTGAATATCTTGGAAGCTATTGAAGATGCAAACATCACATAATTTTTTAAAGAAAATTGAATGCTCCACAAATTGAATGATCTACATTATTGATTTTCATGTCAAATCGATAGGTTTCGAGTTACTTTGAAGACGAAATTTTTTAATATTTTTCAATATTATATATATTATTATATTTTTTTCAAGTCAATCAAATGGGTGCGACTTTGTCAATCAAATGGGTATGACTTGAAAAAAAATATATTTTGCACAAAAACATCATAGAATACTGTTAAAAAAAATTCGTTCCTGTGCCAAATTTTACCATATTAAAAAAAAAATTAACAAAAGAAAAAAATATACTTTTTTATAAACGATTATGTGAGTTTTGAAGGTTGGACATTTTTTGGATAATATAATATAATTTTTTTTTATATTTTTCAAATTTTTTTTTTCATTGGTTGAAAATAATTTTTTTCTCGGAAACTAGTTGAGAAAAGTAGCTAAAAATTTCACAGAATATGTACTTTATAAGTGCGAATATATACCCAAAATTTCAATAGAAAACACTTACCCCATGGTTACCCTGCTACGGGCTTTGAAAATTAAATAAATTAAAAGTTTATAAAATTTTTTAAAATAAAAAATAAAGAGGATATTCAGGACCTCCTCAATATGATCTTCGAAACAGACGGTTATCGTACGAGACACCTAGTCTCCTTAGAACACAGCCATTAATAGTATAGTTCAACACGACTGAAGTGTTTTTACAACAGATATTCAGGTAAGTACACTTATTATACAATATGAAGTAGTTGACTATATTTGCAACAAAGCCTTTAAAATTCTAGGTTTAATAAAACGAAATTCTACTGACTTTCAGGATTCTTTCACTTTGAATGTATTATTCGTTTCATTGGTTTGTTCTGTCATTTAATATGCGTCGGTTGTGTGGAATTCATAGTTTCATGCTTATTATAAGAATTGAACTCATTCAAAACAAATTTTACTTGATATACTTTAAGGAAATTTCCCTTACCTGATCGACTACTTACTCGATTATGATGTAAGGTATAAATTAATAGGTTTACAATCCCTTGATAAGCGTAGAAACATTACAGGATAATGATTTTTATAAAATTTGTTCGTCGAACTTATTAGCTTTTTTTTTAATATTTATGTACCTGGTATGTCTCTTAGATCTAGGTGTTTATTATCTATTCCTTATCACAGAACTTCTTATGGCCATCATGAACATGTCACATATGATTCTAATCAATTCAATTCTGTCTTTGATGACAATGTCGATTTATCAATCAGTCGTGTCCAATTTAAAGAACTTGTAGTTTTGAATAATTTCATTTGAATCGACAACTGAAATAAACAAATTGACAAATTGAATCGAGAGGTTACAAATCTTCTTTGCCATTTTTTCCTATAAGGACTCAATGGGTGACAGGTATGGGCTATTTGAAGGCCATTACATAAGAGGATTATTTTCTTCTTCAGGAGATACGAACAAACGAATCGAATTTACAAGTTCTTCTTTGTACGTCGCAGCATTTATAGTACCATCAACAAATTGAAGACGACAAACTCCCCGCGACGATATACATTCAACTTAAATTTATGATAAATACCTCCAACCGCCCTGTTCCAAATTCCAAGTTCCCGTACCATTGAAAGTTCGATTTCGGTATGCAATATTATGCAACAGTTACAAAATGATTTGATAGTGCCATTTTTCTGTGACATATTTTAAGCTGTAATCAAGCACTAATACAAATCACCCTCTCTCTCTTCTGAGATATAATTCTTGAGCTGTTTTGGCTTGAGACTCTGAATATGTATGTCATTGCTTTGGTATCATTCGCCAGTATCACGAAGCTTTATATTTACGTTTTGATACCTGAAACTAGTGAGTTTGACACAATCTTGATTCGGCCTTAAATTAATACGAGCCAAAGTGCGTATTGGCGCATTAGTTATTTGGTAGGAAATCATGTAGCAATTTAGTAAATGCGGGTTTTAGTTAAATGGAGCCCAACGAGGTGCCACGGTTTTTCAAAATTTGGATAAGCCGGAAACAAAGCACTTCCTAGGCGAGTTATGAATTTGAGCTAATTACTCATCGGCATCCATTAAATCCAACCAAATGTAATTTATTCATCAAAATAATTAGGAGGCGGCCATAATGGGGGACATTAATCCGCGCGCCACATTTGAATAGGTCACAACACCTCCACTCACGTCCCGAGCCCTATTCTGGCGGGCCACCGCAATCGTCCCGAGTCAGTAGTTGTCATTGTAATTGTAATGAATTCAACAGCCCCGGAGTGAGCCGTCAACCCTTGTGCCGCTGATGTATGCACGCCGATTGTGATTGTGATTGTGATTGCCACTGACGGCAAACATACTCTCTGCGGCTATGGAAATGAAATTATGTAACTCGATGGAATCGGCTGCCGGGCGAGCTTCTTTCGGCACTGTGTGTGCCGCAAACAATATGCTAATGAATTTCAATGCGTTTTTATGCCATTGTGGCACCCTCTCACCGGGCACGAGGACAGGACACCCCATCGCGGCCGGCGAGGGCTGGATCTGGATCTGGGTGTCACTCGCCCGGACTGAGTGCAGGCTGGCTGCTAATGGGATTAAACCCGAGCTCTGGGTGTTGGTCTAAAAATGTTCAATTTACGCAGACAAAAGGTCGCGTGGATTCTGATAATTTTATGGCTCAATCCTTTAAGGCCACCAAACATTCTACGTTTCTATGCCTTATGTTCTATAGCAAAATACATTAATTAAGAAAATTAAGGGATCAGACATTTTTCTGAACATTAAACTTTTGTTAAATGAAAGTATGTTCGTAAAATGGTATAACATCATAGTCGTAAAAAAATATACTATTCAAATGGTACCATAATATTGGTACCTATTTTAATGGTACCATAATATTGTATTGTCATCGGAACTACACGTGTACCGTCGTTTCCTTAACTATTGATCACTTTTCCGACACTTTTTGTTATAAATTCTTTAAAAAATTCACTTTATGTAATTTATCTTAGACTTTGGAGACATACTTATTTTTTTAAAGAAACACATACCGTTTTTTTAGACTTATGTCATCTTATCGAATATATTTAATAAAACCCGTGGGTACAGAATTGGGCTCATTGTTGCCCATCATGTAGACGAATAATTTTTTTTATACTAAATTGAGTAATTATGTAGGGCAAACAGAAATTTCTTTAGCTTTTTAATAAATAAGTTTTTAAAACTGATACATACTATTACGTTGTATGTGTTAATATAAATTTTTATAAGTTTTCATAAACAATTCTATTCCAAACTGCAAAATAAAATTTTATTAATTTTCAGCAATAGAATAACAAAAAAAAAAAAAAAATAACTACCTAATTCATGTAATAAAAATTAACTTCGACATTTGGGATACTTTTCCCAATTATATATTCAATTAATTATGTTACAAAGTCTTTTTTTATAAGCTTAGATTAGATTAGAACTGCCTAAAATTTTGTTACTTCATAAGTGAGACACCTTATTGGTTCTTTGAATTTTAAAATACCTAATGTCTGCTTTATCATAGAATAACTATTTTCGATGTCCAGCCACTTCCAGAATGCATCACATTTTGAAAGTCTTTGTTCATTGTAGAAATATCACAAAAACTAAAAGTGATAATGACATGGATAACATTTATAATAAAAACCACAAGATCATAAAGCAAAAATACATATATATGCCAATTAAAAGGAGTTTTTACTTACCTCTCTGTTATAGGATTGCTTTTATGTAAATAATATTTTACCAGAAATAACATTTTCAGCTTAATGAGCACAAGATCATTGCTAACTTTGTGCACAGCGTGTAGTGTAGTGTTTTGTAAACATATTGGAAAAATCACTGGTACACCTGAATGATGGTATGCAAAATTTTAACCTATTCCGATAAAAGGTAGTGGTTCATAATTGACTTGCAAGACTTGTAGATAGACAGATTTTAAATCTCGAATTTCTGCATATTCTCTAAAAATTTCATTGAATTTTGTGTAAATACGTTTTGATTGCATAAAGAAATTCAAAGGAATCTTTAAAAAAATACGAATTGAAGGAAAATACCTTTTTAGACTTTAGACGATGACAAGCACGCAATTGTTTTGTGAAAAAGCAGATCAACGAAATGAAAAATATTCTTATTATTATTATTATAAAAATAGAAGGTGGAAACATATTAAATTTAAGGATTTTCTACAATATTCGCTACTTTATAGGAATAAATGTTACTTTACAAAGATTGTAGATTTGAAGACTTGTCTTGACATGCTATTATCTACAATGGATGAAAAGTACTGGATGCATTTAGATATTGGATCATAATAGCCATAATTAGTTCTACGTTATTAAGCAAATAACAGGTTCCGAGTATGAATAGGCATTTCAGGGACGTATAAATAAATTATAAATTGAAATAATTCAGATTTCATACTGTATCAAATTATTTCTTTTACAAATGTGTTACAAATAACTCCACACCATAATTTTAGTTCAGATATTCCGAGAAGCAAACATCAAATTTTATCGCATATTATGAAAATTAAGATTCTATTCTCGTTATATGATTCTTGCAATGAGGACACAAAATGATTGATGGATATTCTAATGTAGATCTAACCAAGGATAAGTAAAGAGTTTTCAGAGTATGAATGTTTCTAAAATCTGCACGGTTACGTTTAGAGTATCCCAAACATCGATATGCTTTGGAAATCATCAACTCTATGTGCCATGTAAAAGAAAATGTTTGTCAAATATGACCCTTAAGTCTAAATGTTGTGTATATTCGCCGTTTTTTAATCTAAATTCTGCAAAGTTTCATCAAAATCGGTGAAATGACCTTAATTTAATAAAAAACAAAATTTCAATTCAACACGTATTTGTTTACACATATGTTTATTTTCAAATGTCTCAGAAATTATTGGACCATATTTCATGAAACTTGTTGTATTTGGCGTAGTACCGCTGAACTTAGGGGTATAAATTCAAATTTTCAAAATTGGTTGAGTAGTTTTGGAGTTATATAAACAAAAAACTGTATTTAAACGACATAATATAAGATTAGATTTAAATACGTTCTAAGAAGATTTAAAATTACGCTGGGTTTGCTAAAATTATTTCAATTTTATTTAGACCTCAAATATGGTAACTAATGATCGACAAACAGTGTGGTTTTCAAGTTGTACTCATGAATGTAGGACTTTCGTTTGTTTTCAATGTACAATTAAGAATCTTGAAAATTTAATTTTTTATTTTATTGCACTGGCATAAATAAGTTCACGAAAATATTACGCAGTAGGTACCTAAACTTGCTGTGGTTTCTTTCTACTATAGTATATTCCAAACACTAAAATTTGTGTAAACGTTTTCAAAAATGCACGTTTTCATATTTTGTTGAACATCTGAAATTCCTAAAGTTATATTTAAATTCAACAGTTCATCTCAAAGCTTTCAGAGTTAATTCATCCGCACTACCTTCCGCAATTCCTCCCGCATTTATCGTGTGCGATGAAGCGGGTGTATCATTTTCAAAAATTATTGTTAGCCCCAGAGCACTGACTCAATTCACCGATCCACGAATAGCAACAATGGCCGATCGGGGGACTACAAAAAACCTTCAGGGTGTAGTTTAAATCTAATTCGTATGTCATCCCTTTGTTAGAGGGGAGGATTCAGATTCCCGGCTCATTGTCCATGCCGAAGGGCCGCTTGCGCACAATAAGGCGCAAATCGCGCAATTTAACAATTGCGCGCAGACGGCTCTATGACTGCGTTAAGCCGAGGGCCTTCAAGAGGTCCTTCAGCAATTATCGTTTTTGTATCTGTTTAGCTGCGCGAACAATGCCGAGGAGGATAAAAAATTTTTGTTGCATAGATCTGAAGGAGGTTTCGGTAACCCTTGGCGGCGGGACGCTCGACGGTTGCGCGGTGAGTGAAATCACTCGGAGCGTTTCCGATTTTTTAGGCTTAATTTCGAAGGACTCTCCAGGGCTGGCTGAGTGGGGCGCACCGCTGAGTTGCCATTGTTGCAATGTGCCCAGTTCGACATATGTTGCTGTTTATTTAATTCATATGTTGGTCTCATAATTTCACTCGTTTGGAAGTGGGCCACTCGCGGATGAAGCCACGCATATGATTTTTCTTTTTAGATTTCGGCTGGGAAGTTTCGAAGGAGCACGGTTCTGAGTGTTTTCTACGAAATCGTCTAGGTCGAGGGGAACGATAAGTGGCAGAGTTCCAATTTTTCACAATGCCAAATTATGATTTATGGGCAAAACACAGGCGGAAAAATGTCATAATTGCATTCGCAAATGACATCTTTATTAGTTTCCGCTCCTTGCATCGATGCAGTGTGAGAGAATTTCATTTTTCATGGTTCGTTGGAACATTTTTTTTTTTTTAACTTTTCGGAAGTAAAATAGCTCTGCTGAGATGGGAAAAAATTGAATTAAAAAAACACATTTTAATGCAAAAGAAATGTATTAAGGCAATAGCATTATATATACCAAAAATATATAATTTATGTCATTTATTCATATGACTAACAACAACTTCGAGGTTTCAAAAAGGACAAGTACCTTTCGAAAAGTGTAAAGTGTGGTTACAATTTTCTTTGAACAGAATAGAAATATTCAGAATAAAGAAACAAGTTTTGTAAATAAACAAAATTTGATAATTACGGTTATTGATAAGTGCATACTATTGTATAAAGACTCGAACTAAAAACTTTAGTATATATTTTTAAAAAAACTATTTACTTTAATTTTGGTGTATAGCAATGACAAATTCTCAAATCAACGAAGTTAGATTACAACCCTTAAAAGCTAGCCGGCCAAAAACACTTATAATTGCGATAAATCTGAAAAGTTTAATTTTTTGTAATTTTCTCCTTTGAAGTCCAATTTTAGGAATTTTTTCCGCGGCTTATCATACACTGAGAAAAAAGTGAGTGATTACTATAAGTATTTTCTTCAGTAAAATCTGAAATAGTTGCAACTAATAATATTTTACAAAGCTGTAAAAAGAATAAAAATATTGTTGATATACTTCAAAATAGTAGGATTAACCACAGACAAAATTGAAATCAAAAATAATATATATTACTAACATTCTTGGTGACACCTCTAACTATTTAAATGCACTGATATTACATCGCGGACAACCAGGATCGAAACACAAAAATTGTTTGAACTCGTCTACTTCGATAAAGTAAAGTATACTAACAATCAGAGCTGTAAAAAATGACATTACCAGTAACATGCATTACCATTACAGGTAATGCAATTTAAAGATGATTACCAGTACCATTACTAGTAATGGTAATGCAAAAAATCGAATTACCATTACATTTACTGGTACTGGTACTTCACCATTACTGTAATCACATGAGCATTACTTAGCATTACTCGCCATTACTAGCATTACTTACTCACATGAGCATTATTTAGCATTACTAACCATTACCAGCGTTACTTACTGCTCAGTATAGCAGTAATACTCAGCCTTACTCAAAATTATTACAATAAACATGTTTGAATGAATATTAAAATATATATTTATTCATATAAAATCGAAGATTTTAATACCAAAATGTAAAAAAAACTTTCAAATTGGCATTTCTTATTATGAGTAATGCAAAGTACTGCCATGTAATGCTACGTAATTCCGAGTAATGTTAGTAATACCAAGTAATGCTAAGTAATGCTCATGTGATTACAGTAATGGTGAAGTACCAGTACCAGTACTGTAATGGTAATTCGATTTTCTTGCATTACCATTACTAGTAATGGTACTGGTAATCATCTTTAAATTGCATTACTTGTAATGGTAATGTCTACGTTAATGCATTCCAAAGTAATGCAATATTTTACAGATCTGCTAACAATTAACATAAAAAAGTAAATTTAAATATTATTATAATAATAATTCTAGCTATGAATATTTAATTATAATGCTAATTCTTAGAAACGTTTAATAAAATTTGATAGTTTAAAAAATGGTAATTAATACTACACAAAAATAGTAAATATTTCACCGTTCTTAATAGTAGAAATCATACTATTAATATATAGTATAGTATAGCAGTATGAGATATTAGTTATAGTATCGGTATTTGTAGTTATCGGAGTTAAGTTAACTATCTTTACTACTTTTCTTAGTTGAATCCTTTTTGAAATCTGGACCCTTTTCAGTAGTAATAATTTCTGCTCCCGCAATTTTTATTGATTATTGAGATTTCTCGGCTGTGAAGCAACCAGTGCACGTGGTCTTATTACAAATAAAAAAAAATTAAGGGTTGTTAATTTATCTGGTACGAGTTTTCTATTTCAATTAACTAGGTCTTAGTTCATCTAAATACTTAAATATCAATTTTACTAGAGAATGGTTGAAATAAACTGAATGCATGTCAATTTTACTCTAATATATTTGGTAATTTCTAAACAGAAATCATTCATCATCAGGTATTCTTCATAACGTAATATAATTAATGTTATATACTTGATATATAAAAAGTAAGTTTAATACTAGAACAATCGTGGCTTAAAATTTTGAAGGTTAACGTAATTTTTATAAAATAGCTTAATTTCATTTATTTTCTCTTGTTTTCCCATTATGTACTTCTAGAGAATTAAGTGTGCATATATCAGAGTTAATATCAGTTGCGTTTTTTTCGCCTATTCAGAACAATAAAACATTTTGTATTGAACGCAAAGCTTACTGACAGCTAGCTAAAGGTTTGATATTTTTAGAAATGTGCATCGAATTTCTAAAAATATCAAACCTTTAGCTAGCTGTCAGCAAGCGTTGCGTTCAATACAAAATGTTTTATTGTGTCATGATTTTAATCCATACAAAACTTCAAATCTTGTCTGTATTACTCAAATGATATACGAATTGCAATTCAAGGGATAATTCCTTATGTTCTGGATAGTCGAAAAAAATTCAACTATCCCACAATTCTAAATAAAAGTTAAGAACTCTTAACCTCTTAATTGTTTTGAAAAATCCCTTTAATTCAAGAGATGGACCTCTTTTTGTAGAAGAATTCACAAATTATAAGAAATCAGTGTATTTCTAATATTTGTTCAATAATGTGGTAGCATATTTAATCCTTTAAAAGGATTTTTCATAGCAGTTAAGAGGTTAAGAGCTCTTAATTTTTATCCAGAATTGGGGGGTATGTCACAAAGTCAGAAAAAATCAGGTTTTCTATACATAACTTATTTAATTATTTAATAAGTTTAAGATTCGTCAATTTGACGGGTTGGTCGTTTTAGTGCTAATACTTTGTCTTGTTTCTTTAACTAATTCCGTTATATCATTTCAACTAGGTATGGTACACAGCTGTAAAATAATGCATTATTCTTGCAATGCATTACCATACCTCATAAAATTTAATTATCATTACAAAGTTATGGTATTGCTACTTCACCATTGCCGTACTTCAGAGGCATTATTTAGCATTACCTGGCATTACTTAGAAATACTCAGCATTACCTAGCATTGCTTAACAATATTCATTACTAGCATTACTCGCTGAGTATTTCCTAGTTGATAGTTGGTAATTAAATATTTTGAAGAACCAATACTAGTAATGGTACTGGTAATTTGTCTTACTTACATTACTTGTACTGATAATTGTAATGGTAATTGTAGTACTTTTTTTTATAACTCTGCTATGGGGTTTAAAAATAAGATTATTTTATAATTTTTACTAAGTAAATTTCTCTGGTAATGCTTAGGTACATTAAAATCCCTGATTGAAGATATTTTACTTTATTCAAATATTTATGAATACATTTACATTATTTAAAATGACATGAAGGAAATTAATTTTAAAAGTATCCGTCGTCAATGAGTTAAAATAGGTGAGAGGATCCCGATAATTGAATAACGAGATAAGTTTTAAAAATGTGCATAATAATAATTTTCCTGAGAAAATAACAACCAAGCCAAAATAAAATGTATGTGTGTGTTTCGAATATTTCAAGTAATAATGAATGATCCTTCCTAGAAAAAAAATCTTTTAGTCTCGTTTTATGTTGTGTATTAAATAAGATTATAAATAAATTGATATAAAGGTAAAAATAGCTCCAATAATAGGTTAAGTATTTTAAATGAACTTAATAATTAATTAATTAATTAATTAATTATTTGAACTGAATATTTTGTTGGGTACAAAACTCAAGGCGTAAAGGAGGAGGGTCAATAAGGCCGGTTTTCGGCCCCCCTCAAATTTGCCAAAAAGAAAACAGAAAATGTTTTTTAACAGTCTAGGGTCAATTTAGAGTCGATTCGACCACAAACGGAATCAACCCCACCCCCTCTTAGGGTCATTTCAAGGTCAAATTATGAAAAAGCCGTGAAATAAACTCGCCTTTTCGGAATGAGTAGGCTTATTCTGGGACTTCGATTTAATATATATATAGGTTTTTTGGGTCGCTGATTCCGAATCCGAGGTCAGTTTGTCTATATTAAGATCATTTCAAGGTAATTTCAAGGTCAAAATGAAAAAAAACAGAGATACGATGTCCAACTTCCTGAAATATAGGTTTTTTGGGTCGCTGATTCCGAATCCGAGGTCAGTTTGTCTATATTAAGGTCATTTCAAGGTAATTTCAAGGTCAAAATGAAAAAAAACAGAGATACGATGTCCAACTTCCTGAAATATAGGTTTTTTAGGTCGCTGATTCCGAATCCGAGGTCAGTTTGTCTATATTAAGGTCATTTCAAGGTAATTTCAAGGTCAAAATGAAAAAAAACAGAGATACGATGTCCAACTTCCTGAAATATAGGTTTTTTGGGTCGCTGATTCCGAATCCGAGGTCAGTTTGTCTATATTAAGGTCATTTCAAGGTAATTTCAAGGTCAAAATGAAAAAAAAACAGAGATACGATGTCCAACTTCCTGAAATATAGGTTTTTTGGGTCGCTGATTCCGAATCCGAGGTCAGTTTGTCTGTATTAAGGTCATTTCAAGGTAATTTGAAGGTCAAAGTGATAACATACCAAGGAACCATTTCCAATCACTTGTTATATGAATTTTTCGGGTCGTTGATTTTGAATCCGAGATCTTTGCACATCATTGGCCCTGATAAGGGCCGTTTGTATGTATTACTGTCCATTCAGTCTATCTTCTGCAGTCTTCATCAGTATATGACTCAATCTACGTCAATCAGTGTTAATATGTGTCTGTGTTTGTCTACGTCTATTTTTTTTTCTTTTTTTCTTTTTTTGAGGATTCATATTTCAAAATCGAGTATTGTTCTTTTTAACTCATTAAGAGCGATTTCAGGGTTTTGTTCGTCATTAGGTGGGTTATTTTGATGAATATTCATTATATGAATTTCGGTTTTTGGAAATGCTCCATTACTTAATGCAAAAGTCTTGAAAACTTAGAGAAGAGAATTGTAATTGTCGAATGATTTTTCCAGAAAAGTAATAAGTCAAGAAAAATAAAAAAAATATTTGCTTTTGTTAAAACAGATTTAGAAAATAATTCATAAGAATAATGTAAAGGAGGTAATTATTTACGAATTGTTTGAAATATTCTCGACAATTACAGTATACACCAGATATGATGATAATAATGGCAGGATTGAATATGTACAAAGTAAGATCCGTTGTAGGACGTTTCATGGATTAGTATGAAGTAGAAGAGTTTTTACACAGTAATACGAGTCGTTATGGGATGAAATGGGTGTGATGTGAGATGGATTCTTAGAATGCAGTTATACTGCTTTATGAAATGATATTGGCAATGGTATGCGAAGAGCTAGGAATGAGCTACAATGAGTGAGCATAAAGAAATATGTAGTTTTGTAAAGAAATGTACGTAGGTATTGACAATATTGGTTAGTATAGGTAAAATACTTTTTACGAAAGCCACCTCCGCCAAACTGATCTCGCATTCAAAATCAACGACCCGAAAAATTCATATAACAAGTGATTGGAAATGGTTCCTTGGTATGTTATCACTTTGACCTTCAAATTACCTTGAAATGACCTTAATACAGGCAAACTGACCTCGGATTCGGAATCAGCGACCCAAAAAACCTATATTTCAGGAAGTTGGACATCGTATCTCTGTTTTTTTTCATTTTGACCTTGAAATTACCTTGAAATGACCTTAATATAGACAAACTGACCTCGGATTCGGAATCAGCGACCCAAAAAACCTATATATATATTAAATCGAAGTCCCAGAATAAGCCTACTCATTCCGAAAAGGCGAGTTTATTTCACGGCTTTTTCATAATTTGACCTTGAAATGACCCTAAGAGGGGGGTCGGGTTGATTCCGTTTGTGGTCGAATCGACTCTAAATTGACCCTAGACTGTTAAAAAACATTTTCTGTTTTCTTTTTGCCAAATTTGAGGGGGGCCGAAAACCGGCCTTATTGACCCTCCTCCTTTGTTACTAATGTAGTGGTGTGGCGACATTTTTTCTTTTTTAGGGAAGTTTTTAGAGTTTTTTTTTTTTAAAAAATAAGTGGGCTCTGTTTTAAAAAATAAAATAAAAATGAGTGTTTCCTGTCAAGCCGAAATATCAAGATGTAAATTTTATCAAAAAGAAATAAAGTTTTAAAATATAAGGAATATTCAAATAAATATTAAAACAATAAAATATTAAATTATTAAAAAAATATCCAATCTATTTAAGATTCCAAGAGTTTCAAGAATGAACTTTCAAAAGTAAGATTTCCCTTAATAATTTATACCAGTGATAATAAGGGCATACTACACATTTAATTAACGTCTAAAAATTAAATCAAAAGGAAGAAAGATTACATTATGCATATATTTGCGACATCTATAATAAATTTCTAGTGCTTTTTCCTGCCTGAACAATTAGAAAATTTCGTAAAAATTAATAGATCTTAAACCACATTCTTTCAGTTTGAGGTAAAAGCAAATTGATTGAGTTTTTTGATGGCATTTGTAGGAATATGTTTATGATTGATGGAAAAACATATGTTAACGTATTACATAAAAAACTTTATTAATTTGAAGAGTATACAACGCTATCGAGGCATATTCAGAAGTGAGAAACATGTCGCACTCTTCAAATAAATAAAGTTTTGTTGTATAAAATATGTTAACAAGTGTTTTTTCAATCAATAAAAAGAAGTGGTTAACAAAAACCTAATATTTAATATCGCCATTGTCACCCAACTTATTATTAACTTGATCAAATCTAGATAATAAAAAAATTATCAGTTTAAATTATATGTAAAGTTGTTAGTTACACCATATTAAAATTTGAAGAAAAAGATATTTATCTACCTAGCCGTTAATGGTTTTTGTCGTAAGTATTAGCAGAGAAACTTTTGAAGATAAGTTGCAGTGATATTTTCAGTTCTCTGAAAAATCGTTTCACTATTTCGGCGCTTCAATAAAAAGACATTGCGAGTACTTTTACTAACTATATAATTGTATATAATTGAATATTTAAAAAAATTGTCTAATGATCAACAATATTTCATACAAGTCTTTATGTAGCAGCGTCCAAATGCAGAATTTTGGAGGTATATTTAAAATTTGACTCGAATCGTAGTTAATAATAACTCCCTTGTTTTAAAAAGCCTCAAATACCAGAGGTAGATTCAAAATCATCTTAAACATCAGCAAAACGAGATATTTCTAATATTATCGAATTGTGGATATCAATGAGGAAAAAACAATTCCAACAAAACTTATTAGAATTCATACCCAGGAGTGAAAAACACACGAAGGCTCCTCCATTTTATATCAGCAACTATAAAAAGAAAAGGCCTGAAATACCAAAGATAGAGAGAGATACACAGATGCACCCATTGGATAGGTTTTTGAAAATGTTTATTTTCCTTAAATATCTCAATCAAATAATAAACAAATCTTAAGCCTATGGAATTCTCATTATTTAGGTAGGGGGGTGAAACATAAAATTAAATTAATATAAACTTTGTACAATTCAAATGGAAATGAGAGGTGAACGACGTATGTACAATCACTTAGCCTAATTACAATCATCACGACCTATGTTACAACGGGTCACCTTATCTTACAAAGAGCCTACAATTAAGTTCAACTTGCGACTTCACAATGTTCGAAAAGCATAATAACATTACAATCACAATACAATGAAGATGAGAAAAATAAGGGTAGAAGAACAACTTTCCTAGGGGTAGCAATCTCATTTGCATGCTTTAGCGAGTTTTGGGAAATATATTCAACTATTTTTGTAATTTTGTTTGACTTTACTTTGTGTATATGATTTGATTGTTACCGCGGTATTTTTAGTTGAATGAATTTTAAACTTGTAGTAGTATAATCTAATCATACTTTTATTGATATGGGCATTTGAGTTTAAAAATAATAATTATTAATTTAATGATTAATTTGTGTTTTAACAGAACGTTTTAAATATGTGTTTGACCGAAATGTTACCTTAAATATTTCTTTTAGGATTTTAATAGGTTCCTAAAAACTTTAGGACCTTTTCAAATTGGTGTGTTAACGATATTGATAAAGGGAACATTTTGCTGTAGTTATTACTTCGGTTAGAAAATTTCTTTAGTCTTATTAATTGGTATTCTGGATAACTGCTTGCTCGTAGCAAGCTCGAGCGGCTGCGAAATTTATTTCTAGGGCAACATACAGCGTCAGTTCAGGTATTGGCCCCTTGGGGACATAATTAGGAAAAATCTTTGGGTTTTTCGAACTAAATCTCAAATCATCTACACAAAGCAAAGGAGGCGTCGTACTTATTCTAAATTAAGCTTCTAGTAGAGGACCGGCACAGGTCGCCTGAGCGTGCTGTCGAGAGAGTCTGCGCCGCTGGATGTTGTTATGCCTGGACTAGATCCTGGCGATGCGGACGACACCGAAGAAGCGTTGTAGATCCCATTCGAATGCGCTGCATAAAGGGAGGGCGTCGTCATGCCGCTGTAAATGCCCGAGTAGAACGAACTAAGCGTTGTGGGAGGAAGTTGGGGCGCCTTCTGGCCCTCCAAGGCGCTCTGCGGCTGATTGCTGGCTGCTGCAGCTGCGGCCGCCTGCGTTTGGTGGAGTTTCGAAAGTGCCAGAGGATCGAACCCTCCAAAGTAGGGAACTGGATAGGGCTGCTCGAGGTGGTGCGATGGGGCGAAGTACGGAGGCAGTTGATGGAATGGACTGTACGCTGTGGCAGGATTTAAGCCCTTACCGGGCTGCATACCTAACGAAAGAGACTGGGGTCCGCCTTGAAGGGGGTTCTTTGGCTTCCTCCGCGGCCGGTACTTGTAATCCGGATGCTCCTTCATATGCTGGGCCCGCAGCCTCTTCGCCTCATCGATGAACGGTCGTTTTTCAGCTTCCGAGAGGAGCTTCCACTCGGCCCCCAGGCGCTTTGAGATCTCAGAGTTGTGCATCTTGGGATTGTCCTTGGCGATCTGTCTCCTTTGCAGCCTGGACCACACCATAAAGGCGTTCATGGGTCGCTTTATGTGGCCCTCCTGACCCGGAGACGTCGAATGGTGATGGGACTGCTGTTGGCCGTTGTGATGATGGCCACCCATACTGGCCGTTCCCATGAGCGAGGCGTTCGTCGCGTGTTGGTTCCCAATCGCAGCAGCGAATTGCATCGCGCGCTTGGTGCTCACCTCCGACGGACTCATCGTCGGTTGCGGCGGGTAGTCGCCCGGCGTCGGGATGTCTAACCCTCCGGTCAGCTGGAAACCATAGTGCGGATGCGAAATCGTGTGCATTGCGAACGAGTAAATGTCTTCGAACAGTTCGACGGCTCACTGAGTTTCTAAGTTTTAAAAGTGCTCTGCTTCACGCTACTTTCAGCAGTCATCCGGTGACGAACTGCTACACAAATCGAAAAATCACTACTTAAAGTCATTCACAGAAGACGCACAAATTAATCGAAAACACAGGCAAATAGTCAAAAACAGGCGCAAAGCTCAGGAAGCAGAACTGTTCACTTTATCTCAGAATGTACTGTGCCTTTAAACAAACAAAAACAAAAAACCTAATAAATCCGTGAAGTACAAAAGCGGTTTGATGAATGGTTGGATCCAAGATAAAAAACAAAAAAAACAACGAGAGCTCACAGAATCGCCGTGAATATACCGTACGGAATCGTACAAAAAGCGCCGAAAAACGTGCGAAAACAGTCGGAATCGGACGAGAAAAAATTACCAAACACCACCGACCTCTCTCGGCCACTGTAGCGCTGTGACTGACTTGGCCAGAATAATTGGTTATGACACGACTCTGCCTTGTCTGAATTGTGTGGAACAAAAAGCCCCGGCACCGGCAATCTTTTCATTTGCCCTAAAAACATAAAGCCCATAAAAATGTGAGGTAGCGCACCGCACACTGCCGTGCCGACGGCCGACACTCTGATCGTGTTCCCCTGCCGGCCGTGTGTGAGTGGCCGAAGGTGTCGTCGCGCCTTGTGCGAAGTGATGCGACAGAAAGGGAAGCAGTCGACGACGCGCACAAAGGCGGCACCGCTCCCCTCCCCGGTCCTACTGCGGACCGCTCGTTACTGCTCGGTGGGTCGACGCTCGGACTTCATGTTTGAGTTATGTGCTCCAGGCCCCGCCCACGAGCGGTGTCGGCCAATCAGCGCGCGCCAAGACACCTTTCCGACTCGGCTGCTCGCACAGGGGAAATGTGGATCGAAGAGGGGCACCAGGTAAATAAGGGGCCGAACTATGGCACCGTGGATTTATGGAACGCGTCGTGGCGGTGTCTTCCCGGCGCAGAGGTCGTTTTCTTGCACTTTCCGAACGGAGCCCACAATGTAGGCAGCCTATTCTGCGCGCTGTTCATCTTTATTTTATTATTTGTAAAATTGCGCTATTATGCAACTGTTGGAATTGACTGGACTCCGTGTCAACTTATTCTTCTTGCGCATTGTGTGACCGCTGCTGAAGTCCTCTTGCCCGCCCGATGCACTCGCCATTGTCCCGGCAAAATTGTCGTGACTGCCGGCGACGAATTAAAGAATGATTAACGTCGCATTGCCAAGTGTTTTCCTCTAAAGCCGATTTATGTCGACTCGCCCTTGCTGCGTGGCGTGTCGTCCGTCTCTTCTTCGTTCAGCGACCGGGGTGGCGTACGCTTGCGAATCCGAATCCACTTATTCGCTAAATTTACGCTTATTTGTGCGATTTTAGACACAAAATGGCTCTTAAGTCATTATGAGCTCTCTAAACGGTGGTAAATATCATATGAAAACCAATTACCCCACCAATTGCATTGACATCAACCGAAAAAATTATCGCCACTCACGGCGACTGGCGACACGAACGCTGCTGCTGGTGCAGCCGATCTTTGAATTTGGCCATTTTTTATTAGGCCTAGTGTACACACGGACAGTGTTTGCTCCCTCTATTTTTGCTCCTTGGACATGTTGAAAATGAACAATGTCAACAGAATGCGTACTTTGGCTTGGTTTAAGGCCGTTCAGATATCTCGAATCTATTGAAAAGCATTTTGAGGGATGTTACGAAGTTGAACTTGATTTATTTGTGCATTCTAAAACATTAACAGTGATGATTTACATAGATAGAAAATATTCTTTTTACATTTTTTTTTATATTGTATTTCTTAAATTTGACTTTATTTGGGTAAACAAGAATTAAAGCTTTAGTGCTAATTGTCTATGCTTTACTTATTTTACATTTTATTTAAAAAACAAGCTGTATGTTAGAAAATATTTTTACTACTTTGGAATCTGAGTTTGAGTTTGGTTACTTGTTACTAATAATTCACCTTATTAAATATTATATTATATAGTTTTGGGGCACTCGACACCCTCAAGTCATTGTAGTCTACATATTTATAGTTTTAATTTTTTGGCTGAAACAATAAACACCACATTTATTTTGTTTTACGAATTTACTTCGATTTTTTTTTTTGTTGATTACTAACAGGTTAAATTTTCATGAGCAGCTTCCTTTCGCCGAGACGCCCAACTTTCCTATCTGCGAAAATTCTCGGTATAGGTAGCTAACAAATTGCGTGGGCGTTAAACATGTCGATTTGGTAAATTCAGAAATTTTAATACTAACAGTTATTTTTATAGTTGAATCTAGAGATAATGTGATATCAAACACGAAAAAACATTTGTACTACAAAACCGATGTTTTGACGACGGGCGTCCCCTAACCACCTGATTTTTTTGGTATCGCTTAATGAACGTATTTGAAATTACATCACAACATTGTCCTACAAATTCAGCGGTATGTTTGTCCCAGTCCTACGCGAGGAAGTTGTCAAGTCAATGGCAATTTTTTTTTCGTTACTAAATGTCAATAACGGTTCAATAACTTCAATTTCATTCTGTATAAAAAAAATAAAAATGCTTTTTTTTATTGCATAAAAAATGATAAAAAAAAAATATATTCGTTTATACAAAAAACTAAATTAATCGTCATCAGATTCGACAGTCCTCACTTCACTTGATTTTTCAATTAATTTCGACTTTTTTTTTTTTCTTGTACCTACTCTAAATTAAAAATTTTTTTGTTGGTAATTGCTGTATCAAACCTTTTTGTTGGTACGTTGTTTTTCGCCCTCAATTTCAACTGATGACAATAATTTCTATATATTTCATTGTCCACCGACTGTCCTTCCAAAATATTATAAAGATGGTCTTCTGACAATTCTAATGAGAAAGGGTTGATGTACTGTTTTATTGCTTGTAACAATACTTCCAAGTTTTTAGTCGATTTTGCAATTGCAGACTTCTTTAAATCTTTTGTCATAACGCTCCTTGTTAAGTTATAAAGTGAAATATTGCACTCAAAGGTGTTTTGATCTATTACGACAATCCTATCTCAGTTTAAAAATTGTTTAAGATTGTGTTCTTGACTTACCTCTTTGCTTTCGTCCACTTTTTCGAGGAATTTCGAGTAATCAAATAGAGTCGCTGTCACTGTCACTGTCAGTCAGTATATCGATCAAAGGTGGTTTCTTTGATGAAAAGAAATTCTAGCAAGATATATATGCTTATTTAATCTTTTATATTATATAATACAATAATCAACATCAAGCAGCACGTTACAAATTTCAAAATAAGGGTTTTTATTTTTTTATCAATTGATACCGTTTTTTTTCTAGGACATTAGCAAAATAGTTTTCCGCACTAGATTCCCAAGAGAAGCAAATTAACATTAGGTTGTTTTTTTTTTATCCTGTCTTACTCCCTTCGGGAGCATAGAGCGTCTACAAAGTCTCTCCATGCGTTTCTATCTTGGGCTAGCTCCTCAGCTTCTGCCTATTAGGTTGTTAGAAATGAAAAAAAAAATTCCCATTAATTTGACAACTTGAAACATACCGCTGAATTTGTAGGACAATGTTGTCATTTAATTTAAAATACGTTCTTTAAGCGATACCAAAAAAATCAATAAAATAAAAAAAATAAAATAAATTAAATAACGTAGATAAAAGCCAGTGGCAGTGCTCTAAAATTCAAGGAGTGTATAACGATATTCGAAAATCGATTTTCGATCCAAACCACGACTTTATTTTCGACCTATGATATGAAAATTAATATTTTCTAAGAAGTTAATTGTTAGATATTATATTTGATCCAAATTCAAAGTATTTGGGGCGGCACAATATCGGTGGCGTACCATCAGTGAAGCTAATAATCCGACTCTGGCCAGTCTAGGTGAACCTATGGAAGTTTATCGGTACATACAAAAACTATCATCAAAAATAGAATCAAATCGATTTACCACTTGTTTGTTAAGTTATATAGGGTTATTATTGGTAGGAACTTAGAAAATGAATAACGTTTGGTAACAATTTGATTACAATTAATAATATATATTATAGACTTAATTATTATTTATAAATATCGGCAGAGATATATTGAATTATTAATTATAATCAAATTTAATTATCTTATATTAATGTGAGTAATGAAAATCCAAAAACCTTACTAATAATTTTTATAATATCAATTAAACATTAATAATTATTGAGCTATTAATATTTATTATCAATTACCCATTGTTAAACAATTTGTTCAGCAATATTGGCCCTATTTCGTTTGCCATTAATGGCCGAGTAAAATATTTATTGTTTGGGCCCGTATTTAAATCCCATTTTTTCCCAGTAATGACTCATGAAGTAACATTTATATAATAGGCTATAATTTTGAATCAATATACCAATATTGAAAATGGGGATAATATTGGAGTAACAAGAAATTAATTCAAAAATACCCTTGTCGGCTTTTAGTAATCCGTAATATTAAATTAGTGTCATGAATGTTTAATAGTGGAAATAATTGAAAATGTTATACCATTCAAAGGTTCATATTAAAAACTATATTATGTTAATGTGGAAACTTCATAATTTTTATATGATAACCAACTCCAAAATATAAATATACGAACTATTAGTACTCATTAGTAGGATATATTCTATTTATCAAAATTAAACTGAAACTATTAAAAACCTATTAATTTTATATGATTCTCTTCTGAGCACAGGAACAAGGAAAACTGTGCAATATAATTACTAGCGAAAGTGAAATTAAAAATGAATCATGTCTTTTAGTGGTAGGGTGTAAACATAAACGAGTTTTTAATACATAGTACCTCAATTTAAAACAATTCATAATACATTCAACAGTTTTCTAGAAATTTCTTAGATTTGAAAAACAGAATTGTTACAATTCATGACATGATGAATTGATACACAAAATAAAAAATTAAACAATAAAAACAGATGTATTTACCTTTATGCCTGCATTGTTAAGGACTATAGAAGCCAATTTCGATATCGTTGGTCTTCGAGAACAATGCGCACAGGTTAATGACACTCAAGGCTAATTGCGTTTACGAAGTCACACATTAAAGTAAAAACTAACAAAATATATTAAAATGCCCATAAAATCAAGAGAGATAGCTCGTTGTACTCAGGTAAAGAAAAAGACAGACTCGAAAGGTTTAAGCAATTTGAACATTTACTTTTAACTGAAATCGCAATTAGTTATATTTTTGTTATCATATTAACATGCGTACCTGATTCGGTTCTTATGTGCCCATATTTTTAAATTTAAATTGGAAAATATAGATGTATACATTATTAAATCATAATATAAAATAGAGTAAACATTCTCTTTTATATACTTATTTAAATTTTTTTATTTTCCATATATGATCATAACAAAGTATGAATTTCACAACTTATAATCATAAATGTTGATTAAACTTTGATATATTATTTATAGGGTAAGGTTGCTTAAGTCGTACCACGGCCTAAGTCGTACCCCGGCAATATCTCGTCTGATACTTATAATTTGCACCATCTAGTGTCGGCAATCTGAACTATTTAGTCGAGCGAGCAAACCTTAACAAGTGGATGGCCGGCCGGTTTCGTGAAGCAGAAATAATTAAAAAGTAAGTTTTTTATACAGTTTTCATTAAAATTGTTGACTCATTTGTAAGCTTTTTATGGCAGGAATGTGATCCTTACATTTTTTCTTTATTAAGATCTATTTGTAATACTTCTTTGGCAATCATTTAGGCATACTCAAACGGTAGAACGTTTTAGGTTATGTCAGTGGTTTTAGTTTTAAACTTAGAATACCCAGCTGCTTAAGTCGTACCTGTGCAAAATTCCTTATTCGTACCTTTGGAAAGAGCAGAAGTTTTGCACCCGGATGTGACCTTGACCATAACACACTGGACCTTGCCTTAATCGAATTCACCATGGTCGGTCGTTAACTTTTCCGCTCTTTTCATTTCCGTGGTCGTTAACTTTTCCGCGCTTTCCATTTCCGTGGTCAAAAACATGGTTTCCCCTTCAAAAAACCACCTTGACCTTGATATAACCTTCAAGGTCATTGCCAAGGTAATGTTCAAGGTCAAGGTTGTGGTCAAGGTCAAGGTAACATTTGGACGCAAAATGTCCACTCTTTACAAATCCGCAGTAACAATGCAGGTTCCTCTTTAAAGAGCCATTTTGACCTTGATATGACCTTCGAGGTCATGGTAAAGGTCATAGTTGGCCGTAAAATTTTCCGCTCTTTCCATTTCTGTGGTGAAAAATAAGGGTTCCAATTTAAAAAAGTCAACTTGACCTTGAAATGACCTTCAAGGCCATGGTCAAGGTCAAATCTAAGGTCACCATTGGGGAAAATTCCTAAAACTTTTGTCTACAACTTTTTGCTCCAAAATGCATTCCACGAAAGTTATTTAGCCGTTTCCATACTTATGGATCACGCTGTATAGTTTATTATGTGTTCACTAGAATCTATTTTCTAAGTACGACTAAGGCTATAGGTGGTACGAGTTAGGGGACTAGGCGCCTTAATCGTACCGAAGGTATATTTTTGAAAAACATTAAAATACCTGTTTTGATATAAGATTTTCAAGTTTCTACGATTGGTAATTAAAAGGCAACTAAATAAAGATTCAGTATATGCAGACGATTTTATTTTATTTCAATTGCACTAAATATTACAGTATTACTTCCTTAGGGGGTACGACTTAAGCAACCTTACCCTATGTCATATGCAATACGTTTTTACATTATGATTTAAAACCGATCATAATTTTAAAAATAAGTGAAATAAACCCTGTCTAGAAGAAATTCGCAGGAAAGTAAAAACAGGGGTATAAAATCAAATGGTTACGAAAGTGTTTGCTGCCCGAAAGGTTCTTTGTAATTTTAGAGTATCTTTAGGTTATTTTAACAACAATGATCACATTTATGTTGGTAGAATATAAAAATGTCTATCATTAGCCATAGCTCTAATGTAAACAATTTTCCCAATAAATAATTTCGAACCAAGTTATAAAATGACTAAGCACAGTAGATGAAATAACGACTTTTTTCATAATATTTTCTTATTGAAGTAGGTGAAAAAACTGTTTTTGTAGATGATTCTTCAATTTCCCACATTTTTAGATATTTCACCTAAGCCTAGATGCAGTTTTATGTGAAAAGAAAGTATTTTCAAATTATCTAAATAGGATTAGGTAGTTTATCATATTAGATGAGTCATTTACTTTTTTCGGTATTTCACCTAAAAGTAAATCACCTAAACCGAATTAATATGTGATTTTTCTAAATTTGTTTTGTCAGTGTATATTTTATAACTTATATTTTATATCATATCAGCTCATTGAAATTTTACAAACTAAATTTAAAAGAAAAGCCTAGCTTTATTAGGGTAGGAGTCTCTGGAGACCGGAGGGCCCCAAACATGTCCTTGTTGTGCTTCTCTGTTAATCCGCCACTGTATGCACTCTTGCACATATAAGTCTAATACAACATTATACGGGGTTCTTCAAATCAGCGATTGTATTATGGGAATTGCTTGTCTCATAGATATTTTGTCGTATTGTTAGTATTACTAATCTGAATAATCCATTGTAAGTTTTGACCCCTATGCTTGTTCGAAAATCGGCCACACCTGCTGACCAGCAGAGTGCGCTGTGTCCCGATTACACAGTCAGACAGCCTCGGCAGAAGTATTTCCTGAGCGCGCTCTATCGACTGTATGAATTTTGTGCCTTCGGTCCATATTGTGTCCTTTCTTCTTCCGATGAAATTACCCCAAAAAAGTCCCTTGATCACCCGCACTTTTTCCCAATTTTAAGGACAGAGAACCACCACCACCAGCAGGCGGAGTAGAGGGGTGGAAACGTCTCGTATCCGTTTTTGAATGCGCGCCCAATGAATGGGATTTTGTGCTTTGTAACCATTCGGGCGAGATTTATTCCTTTCGATTATCCCGGAATGACGTCTACGTGATGATTTGAATATGGGTGAGATTTTCGAAGGTGATATGCGCACTCAATGCCGCGCCGAGTGAATAAACTAAGCTGGTGGTCGGTGATGAATGGACAGCGTCGGGGGAATTGATTGCGAAGGTGCCTGAATTCGAATTCCATTTAATGGGAAAGAAATCGATCTCTGGTCGGCCTCTTCGCAGGACCTCGGCATGAAACAATGCGCCGGCAGAGAACGTGCTATAAAAGGGCGCTTTGTACGAAAACTCCAGTTAATATCCACGGTGGAAATGAAAACATGACTTCGTCTTTGGTCGCTTTGTGCAGTCGCTGCGGCCCTGCAAAGAATGTAAATTGCCCGCCCTTCCCAGGCCATTGCCCTTGGTATTTGCTTAGGCATTTTCCGAAAATCGGAACGCTCTAACTACGTTTAACTGCTTCTTTCAACCGTCATAAAGGCGAGCAGCAGTATTGCTTTATTGGGGTTTGTTGTGCCTAATGGCCCTTGTGCAGAATGTCATCACGCCGAGCACAGTCACCAAGGGCTTGCGAGTTGTTTAGTATCCTAATTATGAGTTCTTTAGAAGATTCCGGTGCAGTTCAAGGGCACGCTGCGCATTGTCTTCGGCCTCTATTACTTTATAGCGTGCAATTAAAATCTCCTTTCCCGGTAGGCATTAAAAAGTAATACTTTTGAGGATGCTTTGGTAATAGTTTTAAATTGCCGATTTATTTTACTGATATAGGCCTGTTATGCACTATACAAAACTACACAAACTTAAAGTGGGTCTTCTTCGAAGTTCTGTTAAAAAGAACATACCTACCTACACCAATTGAATATAACCTTAGCCAACCTGGCGCAACTATACTTTTATTTATATTCTTAGCACTATTTTGAAATTTAAATAAAACTCGAGTGATTTGATAAAATTGCCTAATAAATAAAAATTTTTAAAGGTTTTTCTATAATTTCAGCATTTTATACTTTAGGATAAAGGAAAACTCAATGACAAGTCAACCTTAACTTTTGACGTTCACAGTTGTAACTATTCAACCTTAATTTATTTATTTAATGTCTCCAGATTGTACAATTGTTTTTGGGTAAATTCCCGAGCGGCATTCTGGGGTGTACTTTTTTTTTCCTCAGACGAGGAAAGTGAAGTAAAGTTCAAAGTTCACTAAAACGCCTTCAAATTAAATTGTATTAAATTAATCCTGTGTATTTCAAGTCCGCGCAAATACAAAGTTTATAACGTGAAAATTTTTGATTTTTCCGTAGCATTTTCCCCCCGGTGTGTCGATTCCTCTAACTTTATCCACCTTAGTTTAAAAATTACGTGGCGCCCTAATTTTTCTTATCATTACCTCGCCCTTGCTCCCTGAGTTAGTCGGCAATTAGTTACTTTAAATTCATTTCCGGGCAAAGTGAAGTCAATTGATTATTAATATTACATTACTGATGAAGCTTATCTAAATCGTTTTAGTTATATCAGATTACAAACAGAAAGAGAAGCTACTCTGCAAAATAAATCCAGATCAACAGGAAAACAACAAATATTTAACTGAATGTAAACAGTCCCGAAATAATAAGAATAGCAACGGACCTAGATGACTGCCTTATGGGACTCCTGAATTAACAGTTATATATTTTTTTTTTGAGAGATAATTTTTTATTTTAATAAATTGCAATGACCACTCCTCAAATAAGTACTTCATAATCATCAGTAACGCAAGAGTAGTTGAACAAGAATGTTCAAGGATGTTTGTGATAGGAATATTTTTATTTAAATCTAATCGACACAATAAATCTTAAAGACTAGGCAATAATTCAAATTAGATTAACTACACCTACATGAAGATTTGACCAAGCTTTCATAATTAAATCAATTATAACATCTTTAAAATCATTTCTGAGCAAATCAAATTAAAAAATTTACAAAATTTGAGTTACTACTGCACAAAGCCCATAATTCATTCTATGGTCAGGAATGTACAATAAATTTTTCATCGAAACGTTCAGGGGCATAAATATTGATTTAGTATGACATATTGGCTGTCTTTAAATCAACTGAGCTAAGTTGATTCATTTTTGTATGTACCAGTGAAGAAAGGCATCGTGAATTCCATGAGGTGAAAATTAACGTTCAAATTCGATACAAAAATTCAGTACTATAGAATATAAAAACACTGTGGTAAAGAACAACTTGTGTGACGTCAAATAGGGAATTGTAATGGAGTTAAAATTTATAGAAACAAACTGCTGATAACAGAAATAAAAATAATCCCAATTTTGAAAAGGATTACGAATTTTAAACATTGTAAAAATGTAAAATTGCTCTTAAAATCAGTGTGAATTTACGTTTAGTTTTTAGAGTGTTCTTTATCTATTTAAAACTAGCTGGGTTACCCGGTTTCACCCGGCGTTGGGTAAATACTTAATAATTAAACACTTCTCAAATGTTCTAGTTTGTTATATCCTAGAAATTGTTTCAACTCGAAAACTCCTTTATGGATCCGTTATCTTGAAATTCCAAATCTTAATAATATTCAAAATAGTGGAATAATCATTGTAGTAATTTTCAGTAAAATCCGTTGAAATCAAGAAATTTGGTCTCATATTGGACCCGCCATCTTGGATTTACAAATTTTGATAATATTCGAAATTTGTAGCTTCAGAATAATCATTGTATCAATTTTCATTAAAATCCGTCGAAATCGAGACATTCTGGACGCCATGTTGGGTCCTACATCTTGCATTTAGAAATTTTAATAATATACAAAATGAGTGGTCTCAGAATAATAATTTCTATTACAATCCGTTGAAATCGAGAGATTTTGGTCGCCATGTTGGATATGGAAATTTTGATAATATTCGAAATTAGTGGCTCCGGAATAATCATTATATCAATTTTCATTAAAATCCGTTGAAATCGAGAAATCTTGGTCACCATATTGGGTCCGCCATTTTGGAATTGTAAATTTTGATAACATTCAAAATCAGTGACCTCAAGATAATCATTGTACTAATTTTCATTAAAATCCCTTGGAATCGAGAAATATTGGTCGCCATATTGGTTCCGCCATCTTGGATTTGTAAATTTTGATAATATTCAAAATCAGTGACCTCAAAACATTCATTGTACTAATTTTCATTAAAATCCGTTGAAATCAGGAAATTTTGGTCGCCATATTGGGTCCGCCATCTTGAATTTCTAAATTTGGACAGCGGATTTGAAATCCCCATCCCGCAAAACCCCTATATACCAATTTTCATGAAAATCGCTTCAAATTTAAAATTTTCAGCCGCCATCTTGGATCCGCCATTTTGAAACCCTACGTATTATCCGAAAAAAAATTAGCCTATATGTTAAGTCGGAATATGTGCTACCTTCGGACAAAAAATGAAAAATATCGATGCAAGCGTTTAGGCGTGATTGAGCAACAAACAAACAAACAAACAAACAAACAAACAAACAAACAAACAAACAAACTTTCATTTTTATATATATATAGGGAAGGGATGAATGTTAAAAGTTCAAAATTTCGACGCCTGTTTCGTCATCACAATACTATTTCTAGAAATTAGAAAAATATCCGCCATTAATTTTGCTAAACTAAACTAAACTAAAATTCTAGAAAAGTAAATTGTAGCAACAATTTTTCAACATATAAACATTTTTGTGATAACATTGCTATAGTCAATTGATTTCTTTGCAGAGCCATTTTTGTCTTTTGATTGCTTTCCTAAAGAATAGCTCTTTTTGACTTAATATGATATTCTGGCTTTTGATCTCAGATATATAAATGTTAAGGTATGGAATACTATATGCAAGGGCTTACTCGCACTTGACCGACCTTTTCCTTTATCGGCAACATTATTGGAAATAGTAAAATGTTTCGTGGAGCGCTTAGATTGAAGTTTCCTCGAATTTATGTCTGCTTCAAAATGTGGATGCTGTTGGGCTCCACCTATGCCGTCGCCGCCCAGCAGTGCATCACAAGGCATCGCAGTGCATCCCCAGTCCGCAGTATCCCGCAGCACAATGCAGGTGGAATATATTTTTCATATTCAGAAGCACCAGCGCCCCGTGGAAGCGTCTTGCCTCCCCCCTCAGCCATTGTACCGTGCTCCATCCCATCCCTTACTCCTATGTCCCCCCATTGTGCTGCGAAGCATGCCAGGCATTTGTTCAATTCTCAAACTTTAAATTTTCTCTGTTTCGGATTTTATTCAACGTTCAAAGTGAAATTCAATGTAAGCTTTCACTCAGCTCCTCTGCAGCTTTGTGCGCTGAATTCCAATTGTTTCGCCGACTGCATGGGAGGTACAATTACGGGAGAAAGCTTTTTACTGCGCTGGCCATTGTGCGACGGACTCGGGCGCTGCATAAACGCTTCGTTTTTAAGCTGAAAATAGTTTCCCTGATTTGTTGAAGCACAGTCGCTAAAGAATGCCAGCTTCTGGGTACCGGTGACAAAGGGGATCCTGCAACAAAGGCAACAAGAAGACTCCTTTCAGGGCCCCTCGAGTGCGCTCCGAGTGCGTTCAGCTCCTGCCCCACTGCCATGTCTTAGATACGCGCATGAGGGGCTCTGCGGGGATGATGGCGCCTCCGAAAATACCCTTGCTTCAGTTTGCTACTGTATCCACCGATTACTTGGCCTCGCGGCCACAAATTTACCTCTCTGGGTTAATCAAAGTCAGTTTGCAAGATTCCAAATTTTCCACAAGCATTTTTCCCCAATTACTACATATTACAAAAAAAAAAAAAAAAATGTTCTTTAATTCAACTTAAACCTTTGCTACTGACAATAAAAAATTGCTAGTAAAGTTATACTATTAAAAGCAGCCAGAGAAATGTTTTCCCTCAAGAGGTTAAGGGTAATCAGCGGCGTGAAAAAATGAGTTTTTTAAATAATTTTTTGCAGTAGTTTAATTTATTTTACTTATCATGAACGTAAAAGTACATATTTTTCGCGTAATTATGCAAAAACGTGTGAAATTACACAATTTTAAAGCTTTGGGTTTCATATTCAATGAAGTTTGTAAATGTTGTGTGATTTTTCACCAAATTGGTGTAAACGTGCACAGGAACTGTAAAATTACGTTAAACTGACGTAAATCTAGGACATAAATTCTCTCATTCAAATAAAATGAATGCGCAATTACTTTGTGTGGTGTTCCTTAAAATTAAGATGTTCTGTCGAAAATATTAGTTAAAAAACTAGATTAAGGGGCTTTAAAAAATTAAATATGATATGTATTCATTTATACTAATCTTGATACTTTAATACAACGGCGAGAAAAAGGTTTTTTATATAATTTTTTTTCTATACCATGCTTAACAAACAATAAGCTATTGGGAATTTATTATTAAAATAACTTAAATGTATTGTAAAAATACCATATTCAAAGGAGTATTTAATTCCAAAAATTTACATCTGCTATGTGTAGATTTACCTATAAAGAAATAAACAATACACATTTATTATGCAAACTTCACAACTTTTATGTGTAATTTTCCACATATGTGCATAATACTTTTACAGAAGAAAGGTGTATTTTTATACAGAAATTTGTGTAATCTTACTACCATTATGCATGGTATTTAATTTCCTTCCAAAAAGGGAGTAAAATTACATCAACATTTTTTAGAGTGCAGAAGTTGAGAAGTGAGAAGTTGGTGGAATTTTGTTTTTTTTTCTCACTTTAAAACGTATCCTTGACTAAGAGACATTCTTGTGGAAATCATCAATAAAGAAATAAATTGTAACTTAAAATTTTTATTGTAAAATTGGAGGAAGAGAAATTTTAACACATTTGAATTGGTAGACAACTTTAGGACGCTAATACAAGCTGGGAAACCACCAACGCTTCTGAAGTCTAAGAATGTTTTCATCAGCACTGTTACAACAGCCTAAATCAAAAGAAGCATGTTAGGTCCAAATTCAGATTTCATCTGCGTTTCGACCTCAATACGCCTGATCCACCGTCACAGAGAATATATAACCAAGAAATCGTGGCAAGTAACTTAAACCTGGCAAATTTTAAATTCCCGGTAAATCTCAAGCAGGCCAAAGGAAAATTTAAAAATCGAAGAGGCCATCGATCAGTGGATGAATAAATTTCAACTTGAAACGACTGGGTTTTAGGAAGACCATAATAAATAAATTGTTTTCAAACTTGATTGGAGTTTTAAAATAAAATATTAATATAGTAGAAGAGTTACTATGGTATAAACAGATTAACCTTAATACACTTGTCACATTGCAGTTGTAATTTAGAATTTCAGCTCTGTTCTTCTCTGTGTGGAGGAGCGTACTCAAAATTGTCTAGTTAACGTGGAACCGGACAAAATAAAAATCAAAATATCTAATTTAATCCAGGAATATAATTAGATTTAATTGAAAAGCTGCAAATATATTAAAGAAGAAGAAAAGTCTCAATTTAGTATCTTTTTGTTTTTAAAATTTTGTGACGAAACTTTAAGGGTAAATAAAAATAAAAGTCATAACATTAAATTCAAATTTGGTGTAAAATTTAAGATGTTATGGCTTTTCAGAAAATTTTCGAATTTCTACGATTTTATTATAAGGTTCTAGAATAATTTTGAGATTCTTTACCCAATCTCTGTCAAATTATACTTTGCAGGATAGGATGCTAAAATATATATTTTTTGGAGTTTTAATCGTCGGTCTTCAAAGATTTATATAAAAATATATTAAATATTGGGTGTGTGAATATGACTCCGCCCTTTTTCCAACAGATGTTGTTTTTAGTATTGCTTACGTGTATTAATAAATGGTAACACTTGTGTTCGATAGCACTTTATTGTCAGCTCTCAAACGCATTACGTGACATTTGGTTGGAATATTAGCAACACGTTCTTTTACCTCCTTGAAAATGTCGGGTTTCATTCCGAATAAACATTATTTGCGGGAAGTGCTATTACACTATTTTATTGCAGAAAAGTGTATCGGAAATTCATCGTTTGATTGTAGAGATTTACGGTGAGCATGCTCCATCTAAAACAACTTGTAATGAATGGTTTCGACGATTTTAAAATAATGATTTTGGCACTGAGGACAAAGAACATGAAAAACCATCAAACAAATTTGAAGATGCTGTATTGGAAGCATGATTGGCAGAGGATTCTTGCCAAACTCAATCAGAATTGGCTGCAGCATTAAATTATGAACGATCAACTGTTGCAAAGCGTTTAAAAGCAATGGGAATGGTTCAAAAAATTCGTAACTGGGTTCTATATGAATTGAAGGAAAGAGAGATCGAACGTCAAAAAACAATTTGTGAAATGCTACTTCAAAGGCAGCAAAGAAAAGGATTTTTGCATCGAATAATCACAGGAGATGAAAAATGGATCTATTATGAGAATCCTAAACGTAAAAAAGCTTGGGTGAAGCCAGGTGAACCCGGCCCATCACAGCCCAAAAGAAATATTCACTGTGATAACCTCTCAAACTATTAATGGAGTAGTTTACCGACGACAACTAATGCGTTTGAAGGGAGCCATAGAAGAAAAACGACCAGAATGGGTGAATAGGCACAGTAAATTAATTCTTCAACAGGATAATGCCAAACCGTATACCGTACAAGTCGTGAAAAAATATTTAGATGGACAGAACTGGGAAGTGCTACTCCACCCGCCATATTCGCCAGAAATAGCTCCTTTGGATTATCACTTATTTCGAACAATGCAGTCAGATCTTACGGGAGAACGGTTCACTTCACACGAAAGTATCAAAAAATGGGCGAAGGTTGTAGCTGCCGATGGAGCATACTTTGAATAAACTTTTCTTAAATTAATTTAATTTTAATTAAGGTCCTTTGAAATCATATGGCTATCGTTAATATTCAACAGATGTGTAATATCGTCAGTTGACAAAATAAAAGAAGAGGACCCAAAGGGCTACCTTGAAGAACACTCGCAGTGGCTATGATATAGCTCCAATTGGCACCACGGAAACCACCCTGGGAGGACTTATTTGGCAAATAAGAACGTGTCCAGTTGACAAATGATGGTTGTAAGCCTTTTATTTCAAGTTTTAACGTAATGATGGAATGAGAGAACTTATCGAGCTTTGTCACAATCAGTATATATGCAGTCTGTTTGCATTCCTATCTGGAAGCTATCAACAACATACGGAACAAATTCAACAAGCTTCGTAGTTGTAGAGTGACTTTGGAGAAAGCCGCTTTTTACTTGGTTTTGTTAATCAAAGAAAAACTAAATTTTGAACCTATTAATTTCCTAGGTACCCTTGACAGACTCTTTCTGAGCGACTATATGTAAGTATATTCCACTCAACACTCTGAGTGATTAGATGCGATAAAAGGCGTGTAATTGGTGCGCAAACGACGTCCTCGTGCTCTGCGATTTAACGAAGGGACGTGCGCTGAGGGCGGCTATTGAGCTTCATCTTCATCGGCCAAGTGTTTATTATACCACATAATGACTCCCAGAAAAGTCCTAAAAGTCCTCAACTTTTCTCCTTTCGACCGAGCAGCATTATGCGATAGGCTTGGTTTTCTGGCGGGCAGCAGAATATGAAATATCCACCCCTGAGTTTCCGGCCGGAAAAAATGCAAGGAAGTAATTTGGAAAAACTGAAAGAGCCCGAGGGTACAAATGGGAAGCATAGGGCCCATGTCAGCCGCCGGCACCCTTCATTTGTCGAGCCGCAGCCATTATGCCCGTGCAGTCTTAAGTGCCTGTTTATTCTGCTATTTGGGGGTGTTAATATAAACGGCGAATAAATCACATTATTTGTCACTTTGGGTTTTCCCCGCTGTGGGAAGATGCTTCATTGAGCAATGATAGTTGTTTTGGCAAGGGATCCAGCTTTTTTTTCTCGAAACATTCGTCACTTTCAAAGGGGGGCAGATTGCTAGAAAAATAAATTTCCATTATCCAATTTGTGAGAGTTTAGCGCGAAATCGATTTTTTATGATGGTACTTGAGAGTTGGATCTGTGAAAATACGGTCCTTATGAAAAAACATTTGTTTTGTAGAAGGATTATAACCTTAGGTGTAGGAAATGATTTATTTTCTCGAGAAAAACTTTAAGAAAATCATAGTCGTCGCAAAATTGACTGAATTGAGTTATGAATTATCGGAAACTGATAATACTTTCCCCTAAAGTTTATAAACTAAAATAATGGAACTTGGCTCAGTCTGTCGATCAAGACACAAATATTTATAAACTGAAACTAAACAAAACCACAATTAGTTTTTTTTTTTTACTTTTAGGTTTAGCTGGATGAGGTGATAATTATCTCCAAAACGAGGTCGAAAGTTAAAACATGTAAGCCCTCAAAAGTAAAGTTTGTTTGTTGTTAAAAGTTATTGGAGTAGACGGGGAAAGTGCAAATTAATCGACTTAAGTCGGTAAGTTAATACCGCGAGAGTCGATTTCCAGTGAATTTTTGTTTTCTATTTCATAGACTTATCAAGTCTACTGACATTTTGTGCGTGATTTCGATTTAATTTGAGCATTGCGTCATTTCTCTTGTAGTAAGACTGTTGCAACCTTTGCTCGAATGCGCTTATTTTTATGTGTTTCTGTTGATGCATCGATGATGCCTGAGAGTTCGCTTTTCTCATAGACACAGAGTTTAGCTTCCTCTTCTTCCTCTTTTAAATTATTAAATCTTATCCATTCTAAGCATAAACGTTCTTAAAAAAAAATGCAACATTTCATTTAAAATATAGGACACTGTGGATTTTCGAAGTCTTAAGAAGAAATCATTCCCCACACACATTTGATAGCTTCCTTACTATAGAACCTTAACAAACACGCAAATTTTATTATTAGTACTGATGACATTCCTTCTTGTCTTCTCAGTTTTGGTTTAAATTCTTCTAATATTTTCACGAACATATTTTTGTAAACCTACAACTACAACTCTTTTTGAATCTAAATTTTATTCAAAGTTAATATATGAGTAAATATGCGTATGAAATGGAAAGCTTAAAAAATGTGATTCATTTTTAGATTACTTTCTAATTTTTTATCCTGTCAAGGGTTATCAAAATACATATCATTTCTTTGGACGTCTTCTATTTCGTCTTCAAAAACATCGAATTAAATAAAATTCAAGTTTATTATTAATTTTTATTAAATAATTTATTTGGTATAATACTAAAAAATACACAAAATGTGTTTTGAATTTCTTTTGGTTCACTGTAAATTACTTTAAAACAACGTCAGTTTGACAAATTCCCACTGGAAGTTTCAATTATAAAATTTAAAGAGTCGATCACTTTACGCAAAACCATGACTTTTCCCCATAGAATCGAAAAAAGTCGAATCGATTATACTGAAATCGACTCTCGCGACAAGGCCCTTATTATTAAAAAAAAAGTCACAAATGAATTTAAAAAATTCTTGTCGCTTCTTGCGAATAACATTTATCAACAATAATTTTTGTAATTTTTATCATTTCTATAGGCTTTTTTTCGCAGATGTAATGAATATTTAAAAATGTGCTTACCAAATTTCTTTATCTCAAAAGTGTGACATGATGAGACATTTTCGCCTGCAAATTGAAATGATGTATGAATGGCTTTTTCGGTGCAAAATTAATTACAGTAGCCCGTCCTATAATACGGACGCTAATAACACGGAATCGTATAACACGGTGGAAAAATTGTGGCCTTATTCGATTAACACGCTATAAAAGAGGCTCGTATAACACGGTAAAAGAATGAGATAGATGTTGCGATTTTAATACGTTTTAGCTCGATTTCTTGTGGAAAAAAAAAACATTTATTATTCATTGTCATTGTTGTCTTGTGGCATGTCTCCTTAATGTGGAGTGCCTCGTTGTTTGATTCCACACGTTTGTCGGGTTGTCCCATAATTTATTGTTTTATATTATTTAGTTTATTTATTGGGTATTCTTTTTTTTATAAAAATTTACGACTTTCACTCAAATTTTATTTTTTTGACTAAACTTTTTGTTCTTCAACGCCTACTTTTATTTTTTTTTAAATTTTCCTCGCCTGCCACTACATCACCCCCTTCCAGTTAACGTGTTAACGAAATAATTTAACTTATGAAAGAGATAAATAGTAGTTTTTATATCTTTGTTTCATATAGTTATGGGTATAATTGATTGCAGCTATTGTTGGGCCGATTTGCGGCTGTAAAACTTGCTTGATTGGTGTTAGATAATTGGGGTTGGCCCGATTTGCAGCTGTAGAAGTTAGTTGTATAAGTTGGTTGTATAAGTTGATTGTAGCAGTTGGTTCTAGAAGTTGGTTGGCGAATGCTGGGCTCGATAGGCCATGAGGCTTGTGATGCTGGGCTCGATGGGCCCTGAAGCTGGGTGGCAGTGGTAGCATGATGGGCCATCTGGGCGGTAGTGGTGGCATGATGGGCCATCTGGGTTGTAGTGGTTCCTGTTGCCATGGGATAGGAGGTGGTGTTGCTGGTGAAGAAGGTGGCACTTCTTTATGCCATGAGGGAGGACGTGGTGTTTTTGATGAAGAAGGTGGCGCCGTCGGGGAAGTTATTAAAAACTTCCCTCGCCCGACGTATATTGGCGGTCGACAGCTTGGGCGGAAAGCCATGCCTGAATGGCCGCCGACCTGGTAGATGTACTCGGCTCTATTCCGCAGCCATGTCTTTTGCTGTGTCCTTTGTCGGGGTCACCAATGTGGCATGTCTCCTTAATGTGGAGTGCCTCGTTGTTTGATTTGACACGTTTGTCGGGTTGTCCCATAATTTATTGTTTTATATTATTTAGTTTATTTATTGGATTTTCTTTTTTTTATAAAAATTTACGACTTTCACTCAACTTTTATTTTTTTGAATAAACTTTTTGTTCTTCAACGCCTACTTTTATTTTTTTTAAATTTCCCTCGCCTGTCGCTACAGTCTTAAGCCTGATTATTAAAGCAAGTTGTTTTAAATATAATAAATGAGTTAATCGCTTTGGTCTATAAACTTATGTATTTGTATAATCTAAGTGACTAGTACAACGGGCATTCAGAAAAATGAGCATCTTATATTCAAAGAAATCATGTATTTATAAAAGCGAACCAGGGAAAAAAATTTTTTATTTTTATAAAAATATTTTCGTAAATCTTATAATTATACTTAATATTAAAGACTATTTTACTTATTTTTAAACTTTTACAAAATCTGAATTTAGAAATGCATTCTTAAATTAAAGATATCATTTTGCTAATTATAAGAAAATTCGATGTCTTTAAAATAAGTTGAATCGGCATGGAATTCAAATAATGTTAATAGACTTTAGTAAATGATTTCCTCAAATTAAGTAAAATATTGTTTATTTCAATGCAAATAGTGGTCCTTAGGTGTACTTAAATTAAAAAATAAATTTTTGTTGACTTAAAAGAAGCATTTACTTGATTTAATGGGCATGCTTTCTCTTTCTTAGTTTAGGGATATTTAAATTAAAGAATAAACACTACATTGATGTAAAGATACGAATTGAATTGAGAAAATATTTATTTGATTTAAGGAGCTTACTTTATTGGTTTAAAGAAATGTGAAAGCATTAAATCTATTTTATCATCGAACTTAATATAAAGAAATGTTCCTTTGGCTCGTAACGAAGTAAATATTTCTTTAATTTAGATTACGTTTTTACTTGATTTTAGTAAATTATTTTCTGATTATCACTCCCAGAATTTGGATTTTGTTATTTTTGGCTTCATCTATTCTGCATTTCATTGGTAAACCCATAAACGACAATCGGTATAGATGCGTAAATTTCCTTTATTATAATTATTCCCATATGCAAAATTTTTTTTCCCAAGCTTAAGTTCGATTTGATTCGTTCTTAGTTTCAAGCAAAACGTTGATGACTTTTGTCCGCTGAGTCGAGTGTTAAGATTTGAGGAAATGAATTAAGCGAAGGACTTGACTTTGCTAGATTTTAGCGTAAACAAAAGGCTCCATAAAGTCTCACAATTCAGGAGCACTTGAAAGCCCCTTACCTAATGGCCGTCAATCACAATAAAATCAAGATAAGGTCTGAAGCAGGAATTTCCTTGAGACTCTCGCACACTTTAGACATACATAATCAAGTCAAGAAGTCCTTTTTAGAGACCCGATCGGGACCACTCAGCCGCTGCAAGGAAATCTGCATACATTTGAGTCCTGCACGCAGGCAGGTCACACTGAGAGGCCACTCAGCCTCCGCTGCGGCCTCAAGAGGATCCCACGGTTTTGTGTGGCCACAGGAACAGTAGGGTTGATCCCGACCGGGCTGCATTCATTCCGGGGTCCTGCTTACAGCCTCCGGCTTCCTCTCCCCTCCCCAAGTCGGCGGCGCAGAGCAGGGCTGCCGCTCTCCAGCGAGCGGAACAACCGAAAATAAATTCGAGTTGCGATTCCATCAAAGCTCAGTCAAAAGTGATGAAGTGGACGGTGCTGCTTTTTTTAAATAATTCCCTCCCTTTCCCGGGTTTTGTTATATTTTTCCTTCAGAGGTGGCTTTGTTGGGATTTTTGGTCCTTTAACCCCTTTTGCGGCCAAAAGCGCATTTTCGTGGCTCCGCTGGAGTGGTCCGTCGACGCACAAAGGTTTCGTAAATTGTTTTCGCAAAAATCACAATTTCGAGGGGGGAAAAAGGGCCGTTAATTAAAGTCTACTTTATCCTTGCCTTCTGTTTGACATGGATACAGGAGCAACAAACCCCAGTCGAGAGAGGGGTTGGGGCTGAGGCGGGGGCATGCGAGCTCGCCTGCATCGGGCACAGGAGCGGCAGCTCCCCCAAGTCTCAGTCGCACCCACCCACTGCCCGCTTGAACAAAGAATTCAATCAAAAGATACCTGAAACGTAAGAAAAGAACAAACTTTGGTGGAATCAAAGACGCCTCAGAGATTGGATTAAGTCCCCCAGGGAGGTGGTAAACATTCGGAATAATTTTTCCCTTATCGGAGCTTCCCCGGGCTCCGGCAGCCATCAGGCCCATTGTGCCCGCCCCGACTGTGTATGACTCTCTGAATGGGTGCTTATGCAAAAAACAGAAATTATGCAAAAATAAATTTAACACATCATCTCGCCGGCACAGAGCCTTGCTCGCAGCAATCTATCGAAGGGGATGGGGCGGCCGACTGCAGACGGAGGACGACGGCAACTGAATAAACACTAGGGCCAGAGTGGGTGCGCGGGTATGCGGGGCGCCAAGGGATACTCTAACAAGACGAGGGTTGGAAAATTCTTAAAATCATTCAAAGTTCATTTTTTGCTGTTCCTACAGCATTCTTCGGCCGGGTCCATCTCCTCCCGAATTCCCAGGCGACTTGCACTTTTTTCCCATCTCGGCCGGGACTGCGGTGGAGACCGCGCGCGTCTGGGCGATGTAAATGAGGGCGAAGCGACAGTAAATGACCCACGCGCTGTCTGGGGTCAAGGCTTTCTTACTGGCCAGGTAAGATGATTCATAGGGAAAAAAGAAAGTGCATGATTGTCCGAAATCGACACCAACTCACCGGCGCTAATGGATTCTGTGGGAAAGCACAGTGGCTGGATTTCAAGCTCCTTTCAAGCACACGTCAAGGAATATGCGACGCTATCCCCCAAATTCAATGTATTCGAAGAACTAGGGCGATCTTCTTATATCTGTGGCTTCCCGGCTTAACTGAGTAAGTCCATTTTGTTCAAGAAGGCGTTAAGAAGAGATTACATATTTACGTCCTCTAACAATAACAACGTAGAATGGTTCAAATCACTTCATATTTTCTGAAAATGTTTCTCATTACATAATCAGATAACTCTATTCTTACCTTCATAACCAGTTAAGTCCACTGTGATTTTATTTATTTTACATATTGTAAAGTGAAACAACGTAATTTTTATTTCAGCTGCATTTTTTTCGTCTATCAAAAACATTGGAAAATTATCCTTTGAACTGAAATTTCTCATGAGTAACACATTCAAGATTCCAATTTTTTTTAAATAACATCAAATTGTCACGACTTACAACCACTTTTGAGTTAAAAATTACTCTGAAAAGATTTCAGTAAAAGATTTGAAGTTTTGCATGAATAAAAATCATTGAAATTTAATTCATGTTTCAACAATTATCAAATCTTTATCCGGGGTAGCTGTTAGTAATGTTATAGTCTAGACAAATTAGAACAATTATTGAACTAGTTCATGACGTTACATTTGACGTCTGTGATTAACAAGGAAACGTTCTCAGGTGTGTCTCACCGATTTTGATGAAATTGAAATATGTTATAGAGTATTGAAAAATAAGGCACACGTATTTATTTTTTATATGCGGATACGCACATTTAGCGGGTCTTTTTATTTATTGTTTTTTTTTGTTTTTTATAAAAATTGGTGTATTTTTCAAAAGTTTGTCCACCATGTAGGAACCGCCATTTTGAATTTTTTAAATTTAACATTAGGCGACTCTAAAAACCCCTTAATACCGGTTTTCACGAAAAAACTGATGTCTTACAGAATCTACATAATTTACGTATTAGTGCTAGGGGTTGTTTATTCCCTTGAGGAGCTTTTTTTTTACGAAAACCCAAAAACACGTCAACTTTATTTTTCAAAATCGTATGTAAAAAAATATTTTTCAATGATTTTTAACTAAAACTGTTATTTTTGTGACGCAAAAATATAAAAAAAGATCGGTTTTTTGCAATAAAAAATAAGGGTTGGCACCCCCGGGAACCGGATTACTTACAAAAGGTTAGTTTATTTATGAGACATCATTTCCAATTTATTTCATTCGAAAAAATTCATTAGAACTTGAAATATTTGAACTTGAAACTTTAGAGGTGGTTTTCACCCCGTAAATGTGCGTATCCGCAGATAAAAAAAATACTTCTCTTATTTTTTGATGCTCTTTAAAATATTTCAATTTCATCAAAATCGGTGAGACACACCTGAGAACATTTTACTTGTAAGTTCCATTAGTAGTGTGTCAGTTTTTCAAAACGAAAGTGGTTCAGTTGCTCAATGAAAGTAAAATTAATACTGAAATTAATTTATTTCGTTGCAAAAAAACTTGCAAATACAAGGTGAAGTGTTAAGGAGAGAAGCCGGAAGTTAAAAAGAAAGGCTGTACAAACCCAGTTTGAACTACTTCAATTATGCTAATATTTGAACCAATTCAGCAATGGAAATTTTATATTTTTGACGTCTAGTTCCTGAGGTCAAGAGCTCTAGTTTGCCCAAGGCTTCAGCTTCCCTTCAACACAAAATATTTTATTCTTCTGGATAGAAGAAAAAAGCACATCTTCTTCTTCAGGTCAACTGAGATCAAAAAGTGCAAACGGATTTTTATTTTATATACAAACACTTATCTCACTATGGAGACGAATAGATTCATTCCAATTAATTTAATTTTTTTTTTATTAATTGATTATTTAATTTTTATTTTTAATTTATTAATACGCCATTTAACAAAATTTTTTGAATAATATATTTTGCTACCTTCTCAAAGATATTTTTTGACTAGACTGAATATTTTATTTCCTTCTCACAGCTTACTAATTTTTTTTAAATGTTTAATAAAAAGAAATGCCTACTATGGTGTATATGTAATACCTGTACTACCTAATACCTATACGCCACACCAGTGTTGCATTTTTAAGCACATTTGTGCCATTTTTCGCACTTTTCTTTCCTAAAAGCACTTTCAGCACTTTAAAATTAAATTCAGCACATTTATGTACCTCACAGAAAATTTGAACATAATTTCTTGTAATACTTAATGCCTTTCCACCAATTCAGCTTCTGCGAACTTCTGGAAACTGCGTAAATACTCCAGTGGATAAGTTTTTAACAAAAAAAAAAAAAATCTTCTAAGTATTTCCAGCTGATAGTTCTTTGTCTGATAGATTTTGGTTTAAGTTTTATCCAATTTTTATGAAAATGATACAATTTTTTACCAAGCGCTATAAAAAAGCTGTATCAAACAGTTCCGATCAATGCAACCAACCGAATACAAAGACAAATTAATAAAGAAAAGGAATATTAAGGCGCAATATGCGGTTTGATCCAGTCCCATATTGCGCATATTTATCCCTTTCCCATATTATCAGTTACTCATTTGATAAATCTTTGTTTCACTTCTGCCGAGTTTTTATACAATTGATACAATTTTGTATACAGTCAATATACAAAATTGTATTAAATTAATTCTGATAAAGATCTTTTATTGAATGCATTCTCGTAAGCGTATAACATCAACAGATAAGTTACAAAATATCAAAATTGATAAGAAATTTTGTTTCAAAGAAGATAATAAATTAAATGTATAGAAAATTTGATAAAATATTCTTCGATTTCTAACCGTGTACGTTATATATATATATAATTGTGTTACTATATGTACAAAGAATATAATTTTGTTGATTTATATCTTAATTTTGTTCTGTTTTTTCTTTTTGAAATAAAATAAGTAAAATTTAATTTATTTCTTTTTTAATTTATTCTACATAATACATGCAAAGCTGGGTAAATTTACGTTTCAGCACTTTTAAAGCCATTTCGGCACATCTTCGGCTCCAAATTCAGCCCTTCTCTACAAAACCAGAATGCAACACTGCGCCACACTCACCTATCTCTTTTTCGGGAAAAAATCTTGCTGTGGAGACTTAGTTTATTATTAGTCGCTACAATTTGTAATTTCTTTCTTCTGTACATTTATTAAATTATCTTAAGTTCACTTAATATTCCAAGTTTTTATGTATTTTTAATATTTATATGTTGTTACACGATTGAAAATAATTCCAGATGTATGTTTTCAAGGCCAGTTTGTTAATTAATTGATTTTCTTAAACTCACTTTATCTTTTAAAGGCCTGCTTGGTTGATTTCCTTCCCCACATTGTAATCAAAATTTCGACTAGTTCTAATTAGGCTAGAGCTTTAAAATTTTGCAATCGTGTATAAGATGGCGGCTTACATTTGATAGTACATTCATAAAAGTGTTGTTTTTGAATGCTTTTTTTTATATGTGTATTAATCCAAACATCTTCTAAAATGATGAATAAAAAAAAATCTCATTTGTAATTTTAAGCACAAAACCTAAGTCTCTTAATAGCTGTGTTTTTTTCAATCGGATCAGGATCTGGATCAATCTCTTAACATTGACATACAACAACAACTCGTGATCCACACTTTCATTCGGATTAGAATCAATGATCAGCAAGAAGTGGTTACAAAAAATTCTACGAGAAGTGCTAGTGTCGGATGAATAGTTTGGAAATTTCTAACAGAGTCGCTGCTGTAGTTTTTCTTTTCTAAAATGATGGCAGCAATGAAATTTGTAGTCGATTGGTTCTAAGCACACAAAGAAAAAGTAATTTATAGTAACAAAATAAATCAAATCGTTTTTCTGATTATGGGATTTAATAAAAAACAAAACTTTGAAGGCTATTTTTGAGTTTTCTTTGACGAAAGCTGTCGTCTAATCCCCAATTCTTATTAGATTAGCTAAAACAGGAATGCCAGCTCCTCAAACTAAAATCGTGATCCCGCTGATTAATCTGAATCGTTTTTTTCATTTGATCCTGATCCAGATGAAAAAAACGCAGCTAATGCTTACTTCCGCAGAGCTCTACAACTACGGTGTTTTTTTGAATTTTTATTTGGAATTTTGAATATTTGTTCTTCTATAGTTATACTACAATACTCCGTAAGAAAATTTGGTTTTTTGGCCGGACCAGAAGAAAATCAATCCTTGACTAAAATAAAATTAGAAAATAAATACCTGCAGAAAACTAATTTTAAAAATAAAAACTGTCCACTTTCCAAATGAGATTACCCGAAAATCCTCAAATTAGTAACTAGCAACGTTATTTCGAGAAATTTCTTTGTCGATATGAGTTTTTAAAAAATTAATTCAATAGTTGGAACAACCAGTTGTATGTGTAGGAACTTGTTTGTATACCCGATTTTGTTTTAAAATTTTATTTGTTTGATCGATAGGACGTCAAAATACCAAATTTTTGTAAATTTTTGGAGGTTATTAACATGGTGTCTTAAAATACTAGCGATTATTATTATTATTATCTTTATCTTAATATGTGAAAATCGAAAATTCTCGAACTTTTTTTAAAATATTTTATTATAAAATGAGGGGAAAGAAACTTATATCATTCGAAAGGTACTATATCATAGGTATGCACAAAAGAATCATATGTGTATGTTGCCGTTAAAGCAGGTAAAATAAAGTGAACATACACACATGATTTTCCCATACAAATAGCTTTAACCAATTAAATGAAAACATTTTGATCACGTTCATGGCTGTATGAACTTAGATCCTTTTGCGTTCCCTGCACGGGAGAACATTTCAAAACAAAGTTATGCATACAAATACATAGCACCTCATACCGTCAAGGTAAGAATTGAGAATTTGCATGCAAATAAATTCCAATTAATTATGTGAAAGACAAATTATCTTCGAATTTGTGCCGCAGGTGATACTAGTTATTATTATTATTCGGAATCGCGCCTGAATTCCTCTAAAGAAATTAAGTTTTCTTCTCAAGCTGGGTAACTTTACGCTTATGGAATTCATTTATTGTATTTAATATAATTTGCTGATGGATCGAATATAGAAAAAGGAAAGATAAGGGAAGATATATACATATAGTATACCATTAAAATCAGAGAAAAGCGACTTAAAACTATAAAATACTTAATTCTGGAATACTACGCAAGAATAACTCTAGCGATCCCCATCAAATCGAAGTGTAGGGCGAGTTTTCAATTTAGCCCGGGTAACTGCTGCCTTTCGGGCATAATACCCGTCGCCATTGATCGCTTCACGTTTCCTGCTCCATTTTGCACAAATTAAAAATTCGATTAAACTTGAACTTTTCTTGAGCTGACAGCGGTGCCGAGGAGCGCCAGCAGGGCCCCAGACGTGTCACAAAAATAAAATTTGCAATTCGGATCGAACGTAATAAGCGGCCGAGGGCGGGGGCAGAGTGCAAATTAAACACATTTCAATATTATTTACAGGCAGGTAAGGATTTAATTCAATTTCCAACTTGTTGAAGAAAAGGACCTCATTTTCTTTGGGAGTCCTCCACCTGTCTGTCAACATCGTTAGCAGAGCCGTCGCCGCTTCGACTTTCTGCTTCTGGCTGTCGGGACGGGGCGGCTTTAGCTCAGCTCCGTCGTGTCGTTTGGTCCTGCGAAACGAAAACCCGCCCGGGCGGGACGTGACGGGGTCTTCCAGGAGGCGCACTGTTTGTCAACACGACGCCTTTGTTGGGAGAAATAAAAAAGCTCGCGAAAGTAGAGAAATCGATTGAATAGTAAACAAGGCGGGGATCGGAGAAAATAGCTCGGCAGGTCCTTCTGCCTCGTGGCACTCGAAGGAGGCTGCGGTGCTGGGCCTTAATCACTTGAAACATCGCGGCGGGGACGGGTTTTAATTAATTTAAAGTATCGCTCGCCCAGCCCCGCTCCGCCTCAGTGGCGTCTTTCAGAGTGATCTTCTTTCATTTCTGTAAAAGCCCCTGATTAAAGCGTCAATTGTGCCAATGCAACGCCACAAAGGGTTAAATCGACCGGGCTCAATGCGGTGCAGGCTTCAAAGGGTTTGATTGCTTTCCGAACTTCTTTTAATGTCCCGTCTCACACAAGCCGTTTGAGCCCGAAACATTTCCTTAATGGGGTGGTTTTGGTGATGTTTTTCGGGACCAAAGAATGATTACTGCTCAAAAATTTAAAGAATAATAACAATTTAATATTTTCTGAATCAAAATCAAGATCAAGATAATATTTTATATTTGGCAATTTATGAAATACTAGCAATGTTTTCCACTCCTAATTAAGTTCTTTTTCAAGGATCTATTTGATATTTCTGATTAGATAGGTATCAAATAAATATCTTCACCAGTTTCTTGGTTGTCTGAGGTTGTAACAACTTCTCCGGAGTTTTGAAAAGATTTCTAAGCTTACGTGGAGAAAAACTACCTTTTCAATAAAATAGGAATGAAGCTTCAATTTTTCCACGTTTACTTGTCCCAAAGAAACAGATTCTAAAATTTTATTATTCGTTCGTTGACCCAAAAACCTATGGTGTATCATGGCGCCATGAAGCTAGCCAGCCTTAATGAAAACAACTATATTGTGATAATTTTCACATCGAAATGCAGATATTGGGCATCAGCCCTGAGTTCACCCGGGGTTTTAGCTAGGCTCCGGTTATTATGATTCCCGTTTTCTTGACAATACTCGCAGTTTTTTATATACTACTGTGTCCAAAAAATAAGGTGACATTGTATTTATTTTGAAAATTCTTTATTTATTGTTCCAAATCAATTTCATCCCCTTCAAAGTAATCCCCTCCCGATGCAATGCACTTATGCCAACGGATTTTCCAGTCTTCGAAACACTGGTTGTAGTCACTTTCCGGGATGGCCTTCAGTTCCCTCTTCGCTGCGGCTTCAATCTCCTCTATCGTATCAAAACGGTGTCCCCGGAGCGGTCTTTTGAGCTTGTTGAACAGCCAGAAGTCGCACGGCGCCAGATCAGGTGAATACGGTGGTTGTGGAACGATATGGGTTGAGTTTTTGGCGAAATGATCACGAATTACGAGTGCAGTATGGGATGGTTTTCGGTACCAGTCGAGATTTGACGCGCTTGAGGCCCAAAACATCCTTCAAAATGGTATTGATTGAGCCTTTCGATATGCCAACTTCATCAGCAAGGTCTCTAATCGTTAATCGACGATTTTGCAACACCAAATCTTTGATTTGTTGGACATGAGCTTCGCCGGTTGAGGTTGATGGTCGTCCAGGACGCTCTTCGTCTTCGACACGTTCACGGCCGGCTTGGAACTCACTATACCACTTGTAAACATTTTTTTTAGACATAGCCTCATCACCAAAAGCTTTCTGCACCATCCTCAACGTATCCGCAGCAGAAAATTGATTCCGCAAACAAAATTTAATGCAAATTCTTTGCTCAATAAATTTCGACATCGCAAAAAACGAAAAACTCACTTTTAGCAGCTCACAAAACGACGCGTATCTCAAACACTAATGAATATTTTGACATGAAATTTCACACAGATGTCACTGACAGTACTACCAACCTAAAAAAAAAAAATTCTCCAAATCCTTCGACGCGCGCAGTTTAAATTCAAATGTCACCTTATTTTTTGGACACAGTAGTATAATGATAATTTTTTATGAAATAAGGTTAATTTCGCAAGTCAGGCATTCTCATTCTTCATTCAACTACTTAAGCACAATATTGAAGGAGAAAAATAGGGCCCCACACATCGAAAATTTGCTGCAAAATTGGGTTGCCAGATTGGGTTACTGCCAAGCCAGCTGAGGTAGCCATTTAAATGAAATCATATTTCATAAATAATCGCAAGATTTACTCTTTTCAATATATCAAACAACTTTGAAAAATATTGAACAGTGTTTCTTTTATAGCATTTTTAATAAGAAACCAGCCGATGGCCTACCCTTTATATGGAGTATAGAAAAGTACTGGCAATTACAAAATAAAATATAAAATTACTAAATTTCGTTACAAAAATTAAAAGTAATTAATATATAGTATATTTTCTGGGTTTAATTCTAGAGATAATAAAAATCAAATAGAAGAAAACGTCTTAATTTGATTATAATTGATTTACTTTTTACAGTCGATCCTATGAAGTTCTGGGCAGCGTTGGTTTTGAAACCCCGCCTTCTTAAATGCAACATTTAAGAGATACGTTATTACCTAAGTGTTTCTGAACTTTACGTTACGTGACTCTATTAATAGATAAATCGTTTTTCTACTATGAATGCTATGTGAATTTTTTTGATAACAGTAGATTTGATTTAATTTTTTTTTTTTTTTTTTATTAGTTTTTGTAGCATTACACCATGGTTTTACTAAACAGCAAGTTACAAAAAGTAATTCAGATTCTATTCAAATGAAAATTATTGTCCAAAGCTTCAACCCATACGAACTCTCATGTTTTATATTTTCAAGGAATGTCCTAACTTCCTGGTCGCGTGTCGCATTAATCGAAAAATTGCGTTATACGCTTCGTTTGAATTAAATCCTTTTAGTAATGTGCTGCGGCTATTTCACTCAAAATGAAAGGGTTGAATGAAAATCAGGGGATTACTCAAAAGGGTGATGCCGGGGCAGGGTTGTTTGAGTGGTAGATTTTTATTAGTTTTGACACTGGACGGAACCTGAACTTGGGCAGTGACTGATTTTATCTATAAAACAGAATTTTTGGATTATGTTTATTACTACACGGAAATAAACAAATCTTATAGTAGTGTTTTTTTTAGAATGACTCTTAGTTCGACCGCATATTATATTATCCCATGGTACTGTTCATAGTATTCATTGTGACATTAATTGAAAGTGGTACTCAGACCCAGACAACATATTTGACATAATATAAGTTGTGATCAACATGTGTAAGCAATGCCTCAAGGGTAGTCATTGTTGAAGCTTAATGAGATATTATGATTGAAAGGGAATTGATTGTTCAATTATAAGGATATTACATCAGAATAATTAATCAAAATCATAAAATTCTTAATGACATTGTTATTTAATCCTTTCAAAATGAAAATAGGACACAAGGCTTAATAATATTAAAAGCTGTTTGATTTTGATAGTGTACTATCCGAATTTATCCTCAACCGCTTACGTTTGAAGAGAGCGGTTTGGTTTGTCCGTTTTGTAACCATCTAAAGCCATATTTCCCTAATCTACGCCATGAAAAGCATTTAATCGGGGAACAAAGCACCTCTCGATTCGCTGGTGCTATCGCAAATGATTGCCAGCCCTTGTTTGATTACCGCCTCAATGATTCCTCGGCCTATTTCTTCTATTCATCTGGTATTCTTAAACAAAACTAAAAGCGAGCAGATCTCCCGAATACACAGGGTGCAAAACAAACACGGCCGGGACAAAGGCACCACCCGGGCGATCCGCTCCGGGTGCCCGGGCAAAATTAAACTTTCTGGCGAGAGCTGAAGAGTTTTCTTGTTTACCTTCGGCAAATACTCCACAGCGGCGGTACAATTACGCCGATTGTCGTCGCCCGATTTAGGCTTCAGCGACAGAGCACACAAAGTGTAATTGAGTGAATTCTAAAAAGGATACCACTTAATAGCCACTCGAAAATTTATTGTCCTGTGGAAAATTAATTTCTGCAGTACTCCTTCGATCGACGCGGTGTGGCGCGGCGGTCTGACGTCCAGGACCGCTGAAAGGGTTCCAGCTTCGCCCGTGACTGCGACGAATATTGCTGCAAGTCATCCGAATTAGTTCGACTCCAAAATCAAAGTCTAAATACGCGCGCTCGCTGGAAGGCCGCGACGAAGGCAGTGGAAGCGGTGCAAATGTTATCCTTTCAGTCGAGTGTCATGTGTTCAGGTTTCCAGGGGACATCACTCAACAGTCCTTACGGGGATCAGAACATGTTCGACAGATGTCCTTCTTTCTCTCAATTTTATTATAATTTTCATTCATTGCTCGTCAAAAGGACTCAAGTCGTCATTTCTTTCAAGATGCATGAGAAGTCCTTTTCATTGGCAGTTTAAATATTGACTGATCACAGGATGGCCCTGGAGCCACTCAAGCCACGACCTTCGGAGGTTTTGTGCGAAATTTTTATTGTGCAGAGCGGACAAAATTGGATTTTAGCAGGGCTCAGGTCAGCCGCGCTCATGAACAGGAAACGAGTGCCACCAGCCCGAGGGTGTTTTCTTGAATGAGCCCCGACTTATAGTAATGAGAAAGCAAACGAGTTCGAAATTAAACTATCAATGCCCGCAAAAGATTCTTTGAAAGAAGCATCTTATTGATGCGCTCCCAGAATTCCCGCATGAATAGAACGGCTCGGACAATTGAATTATTAATACTTTTTAGACACATAATTCAATTGCAGGACAAAAAGTGTCAAAATGCCATGCACAATGCATGGGCGATCAGTAACGATTTCATTGCTCGCAATTGTGCACATCACCTCTGAATGGCGAAATTGCATTGAGGAAAGCACGCAACAAGCAAGTTATTGGATGCAACAATCGCATTCCTTCACCTGCACAAAAGAGGCATTCTTTTTGTGGCACAACAGTGCCAGGGTCCATGCTGAGCGCGCTCAGGTGAGCGGAAGTTCTGAATGTACGCACAACATCGAAATGGCACCTGAGGACAAAGAGGTACACGGCTCAAATGAGGGCGCTGCAGAAGTGTAAAATGTCATCGATAGGCTGCTTTGGCCCGCTAATGTACCGGAAATCGTTTCCCGAGTATTCACCCCTCCTTCCAGCGATAGTCGTTTAAGAAAATTTTTCCTATCGTCGCGGCAGATCTCTGGGCTAATAGAGATTGAAACCTGCATGAAAAGAAACTAGAAATGAAACCCATTTAAAACATAATCTGATGATCACTCATGAATGCATGATATACAGTGGTTTTTAATGGACTTGTTATGAACTCAAAAATTATGAAATCTTAGGCACGCAAATGTCGTTTTAATTCGTAAACTATAGACGATGTACGAACAACTTACAAAATCGAAACGACAGCAATTCACGCGTTCATTTCAATTGACGTCGACTTAACAAAGTTCAGAATTCAATTATAGCTTGGACCTTGTTTTTCTCGTGAATTTCAAGATTAATAATATTAACTCATTGTCTAATTATTAAATGCGCTGTTATGGCGTTTATCCCAAAGTCGAAATTTTATGTAAACCACAAATTTAAAGTTTAAAAATGTTAATATCATATTTTTTAAATCCCGAAATTGGCAAGTTTGATTTTCAAATTTTTACCACTATCATAAAGAGAGAAAGCTTGTAGGTAATAAGAAATCAGCTTGACTTGTTTAGATAATTTCCTGAAATTACAACATACACCAATAGCTGACATTACAATATACAGCAGAAAAAATCAACCAAGTATTTTGGTTCGATCGAATAATATTATAATTTAAAATAGAAAAAGATGGATTTGTTCAAAGCTTGAGATTTGGGTCGTATACGGATTAAATTATCTACAAAATGTAACAATTGACAGATTATAAATATAAAAGTTAACGCAGATGTAACTCAATTAACAGTGTATTTTTTTATCTGACTTTTGAAAAAAATTGTCGTTAATAAAAGAAAAGTTAAAGAAATCCTGGAATGCACAAATTTTGTCAATCCTGATTTTAGCAGTGATTTTTGATTTAACAATAATATTGATTGACTCCTTGATTTATTTATTTTATTTTAATCGTTTGTTACGTGACAAATTTTGTTTAATATTAGTTGATTAGCGAAAATATTGCGATGATCTTGAAATATATTATTAAGCTCCTCGGACATTGATCGTGTCATCATATACAATTTTTTAGGCTACAAATAAGTTATGAAGGAGCACAAACTTTTAAACGTACGTGAAAATCATAAGCTTGGTTTTAAACATAATTGGCAATTCTCAATTCATGAAAGAAATGCTGTAATGGGCCAATTCAAGTTTTTCTTCAGATTCTTAAGACTTGAGACTTTGTTTTTGAAACTGGTATAACTTCATTTATTCATGAACTGAGATATTTAAGGGTTTGCGTTGGAATCAACTTAAAAATATTAGCAAACGTTAATCAATTTTAGCTGCAAATGGACTTATACTACTTTCACTAATAACAAATTATGAGAAATATAATTAATAGCAATATTTTAAATTTAAATTTTAATTAAAGTTGGTTTTTCTGAAACGAGTCTTTTAATATAAAAAATAATATTAGGTTGTAATACAATAATCTGATAATTTTTTATTTTGATATTTTTGTACAATTTAGCTTAACATTTTATTGAACATATAGTCCATCATTATCAATGATCTCCTGCCAACGTTGAGGAAGCTGCATTATTCCATTCTCGTAAAACTTGGGCTCACGAGAGTTAAAATATTCCGACAACCACTGTTCCAATGCATCTCGGTCATCAAAAGATTTTCCGCCAATGTGAGCCTGCAACGATCGGAACAAGTGGTAGTCAGAAGGAGACATATCCGGCGAGTATGCAGGATGGGCTAAGGAAATCCAGCCTAGCTTCATAATTTTTTTACATGTCATCGAAGCGGTGTGAGGGCGGGCATTGTCGTGGAGGAGCTATACATTGCCTGGTTCTCCTTTAAGATTCACAGCTACCTTATCCAGCATATCACAGTAGTGTTCACTACTTATAGTCGTTCCTTGTGGTAATAGTTCCCAGTAGATAATGCCGTGCACATTCCACCAAACACTCAACATAACCTTGTGTATAGTAATTTTACATTTAATTGTCGGTACTCCTCTTTGACCCACGCTAAGCCATTGTCGCTTATTGTTATGGTTAACATAAAGCATCCACTTCTCATCCCCGGTAATCAAATTACGAAGCCAAGCAAAAGTAGTGAGTAATTGCGTACAAACCGACACTCGCATCATCCGTTGACCATCCGTCAATTCGTGGGGTACCCATGGACTGTGTCTGTACACTTTACCCATCCCTTTCAAATGTCTAGCGATAGTAGTATGGGAGCATCCGAGTTCTTTTTCAAGTTGACGAGTAGTCCTCCTTGGATCTTCCTCGATGGGCTGCGCTAGTCGGTCGACATCAACCTCAACCGGCCGTCCTTTGTGAGGTTTATCTTCAAGGTTGTAGTCGCCATTCGAGAAACGTCGAAACCAATCTGCTGCTGTATGATAAGAGACCGCATTTTCTCCTATACATTGACATATATTTTGTGCCACCTGCTTAGCTGTATGCGTCAAACGGAACTCATAAAGTAGAAGGACGCGGATGTCTCGTCTTTTCAAATCGAATTTTTCCATAATGCTACTCGCTGCGCTGTCGATTATTTCACTGATGAACTGAGCGCGCTCACGTCACAGAACTTTTTCGAAGTTGTAAAAAATTCCCAGAAGGTTTCCGAAAAAATTATCAGATTATTATGTTACAACCTATTATTTATAATAAAATGAAGAGAATTGAGTTTATTAAGAAATATTTTCAGTTATATTATAATGAATTAACAAGTATGAAAAGTAAAAGTCATTCTTTACGATAACTAATAATAACAAATGTATTCATATTTCAATTCTATTCCTCATTTACACTTAGTATAGTGAAGTATTTATGGTGAATAGGAGGAAAGGTAGTAAACTCATTAAATCTCTATATTTCCCTCTTGTTATAGGCCTTGAAGTACACAACTTCATTGTGATAATTTAGTAACTTTGGTAAAAATTGTTACAATTATTATTATCATGAGTGGATTTATTCCAGTCTCAACAAAAACATTCCTGCGATAACATTGTACAGTTCAATTTCTTTTGATTAATTTATCAGAAAACTTTATGTACGCTCCGTGAATTTTTGAAAACTTTAAATTCGCATATCTTCTGATTGAGTGATCTGATTACGACGAAATAAAAACTTAATAAAGCGTTACGTTTTTCTGAAAACTTTATCCGAATTGGGTAGGGTTGAATTGAGTAAGATTAACTTCTCAACGACGCAGAACTGCTACTTTTCTTATTGGAAGTTGTCGCTAATAAAATGAAAAACTGGCGTACCAATTTCAATCTCTCCGTTACGAGGAGTTTAGTTTCGTTGACGGTCTACTTTTTTTCTGAATTAGGTAAAAATTCATTCAAATCAAATATGAATTAATACCTTCAAAATTCAATTTATTGTTAATTATTATTACTTTTCTAGCCTCATTCTACCTATTCTTCTTCAATTTGTTATTATTCTTGCCCCAATTCAGTCTTCATTTTACAAAGCTGATGGGTAACACTGTATCTAACCCTTTAACTGTTTATGTCGAGTATACTCGTTATGAACAAACCACGATTTTTCGCATAATGTCGATTGTATTCGCCACAATGATAAAAAGATAGTATTTGTATCAGGGCCGTAGCCAGCGGGGGGGGGGGGGGGGGGGGGGGGGTGGTCAGGGGGTTAGAACCCCCCCGAAATTTTGAAACTTAACTACAAATTTACATGATTTTTAAAGAAGAGAACAAGGGTTGAACAGTCAGATGAGTAAAACTTCCGCTTTTCTTTTTTCTTTAACAATGATAAAATATCTAAAAGACATGTAACTTTTTAAAAATAATCAGTGATGTTTTTATCATACCACAAAGGTAGGTAGCATTTACCTTTTCAAGGGTCTTTTAAAAAAAAACGGTATTTCCATCAAAAAAATTGATATATGAAAAAAATGCCCTCGGAATGAAAAAATAGAATAATTCAGATACCTCATTGCAAAATTCATTAATAAAGGTCCTCTCCACTAGGCAATAAATATTGGCACCTTTACTCAATTTGAAAGTAGTGGAATATTATAAGTAGAACATTTTAGATGCGATCAAAACATCTTTAGCATTTCTTGATTACTCAGGTTGTGACTGATAACTGAAGAAGTGCAAACATATTTTTTAAAATAGTTCTTACTCTTTCTTTCGCTGCGAAAAGTCGAAAACTAGATTTTCTTTTGTGAAATCCTTCTTTTTTACGTTTCTAAGATATCTTTTTCGAAAAGTTAAGTGTTTTAAAAAATTAGAAAATTTATTTTGAATTTTTTTAAGGGGTTACACAATCATGAAATTTTCAAAAAACAGTTTTTTTTTTTTTTAGGCTAAATAAATTGTTTACACTTTTAACTATATTTTCAGCGTTGAAACATTCCAAAATTCAAATTATTACAAAGTTATAGCAATTAGAAGTGGGCGCGTCAGGGAGCCGACCCAAAACTCAGGTAGCGTTCGGACCGTTTAGTATCTATCTGTTTTTAACAATAATATAATTCCTTTGGAAAGATTAAACTAACAGTAACTCAGGTAACGGAGGACATCGCAAAACCTTATGTATGGGCCAGGAATCGCAGATTAAAAGTAATTAAAAAAAAAAATTTACTTTTAAGGCGTTAACTTAGACCTTTTTTTCTTTCACGTTTTTTTCGAAATTACTTTTTTCAAACTGGTGTACACGATATTTCAAAATCGACTGAACCTATTTGACTGAAATTTGCACCACTTATGTTTTATAATATTACCTAAAGCTTGACGTGAATTTTTCGATTGAGTTCCGTATTCAAAAGTTATATATTTTTTAAACTCAAAATTTTGATGGAAATACGAGTTTTTTTTAGAACAGCTGTCATTTCTCAAAAAAAAAAATTTTTAATTTTTTCCTTCCGTCACGCCTTAGCTAATACTTTTGAAGAAGGAATTTTTTTTTTCGGAAAATGCTGAACGGAGAAATCATGTACACCGTCAGCAAGGATTTTAAAAAGAGGGTCCCACTGAGCGACTCATATCTCACCCATTTTTAATGTTTTTAGTATTTCAGTATTGGAAATTGTTTATAAATCTATTATATGTATACGTAAAATAAAGAATAATTCATATTTTTAATGGCCGAGCCAAAAAAAAAGTTTATTTTTATGCCTATTTTTTCGAGCGTCAGGGTGGTGTAACACCTTAATAAAAGTAACATAGTATAGATATTTTTAAAAATATTTAATTAAATATATATTGAAGATGTAAAAATTAAACTTTATTTTAAATTAATATTTTAACGTTATTTAAAAAAAATTTCAATTTAGTTCAAAAATGTAAATTACCACCCCCCCTCCCCCCCCCCCCCCCCTCTCCGTCTTCCACTTTTTATTTTGAAAACCCCCCCCCCGAAAAAAAATTCTGGCTACGGCCCTGATTTGTATTATCAATCAACGAAACGACAATAATTTTTATTTCTGAAAAAGACCAAATAAAGAAATTTTAAAAAAAATTACGTTTTAGAATATTCGTTAGTTTGCGGGCAGAAAAAGTTCTTAAAAACAAAATTAAACTGTTAAAGGGTTAAAGCTGACTTCTACTGAAAATATTCTACGATATATGCTTTCTCGTTCTTTGAATACAATATTACCCATAAGCTTTGAATACAGTGTTACCCATCTTAGCACCTTTAGACCCATCTTACCGGTATTTGTAACCGAGAAAAACGTCTGGCCTTTTTTTTTTTTTTTTTTTTTTGTATTCAAAATAGTGTAAATTAAGATATACTCAGATGCGAGATTTGTAGTAGTACATTTTTTGTAATTATAAATTGACAACTTGGAAAAAATAGTAGGTATTTTTGCAACCGCGGTTGGTTTCTATCTTCAAAAACTTGATGTATCTTAGTAAGGAAGGGCCAGATACATGGATTTTTTTTTTTTATTGAAATCTTATTAATTGCTATTTTGTGGATTTTCTTACTTCAATTACATCAAATAGTATGTATAAAAAGTTTCAGCTTTGTAGCTGTACCGTAGTCGAAGTGGCGACTAGCTCTAAGACTATAAGTGTTTGATAACTGCACAATTCCACCTATACTTCACATTCATAACAAAGACAAAAACAGACAAAAATTCCAAAAATGATAATGATAATGCATTATATCAGTTATTCTTTATCCCCCCAATAAATTATTTTGCAAATATTTTCAATGTACAGGCAACTAAAGTTTTCAGTTTTATTATACATATGTATTGATTGAACAGGCGATCTGAATAGTCCTTATTGGATTTCGATAATACTCTTTTTATGTAGATAAACGATCCAAGATAAACAGAAAAAAATTCGAATTATGTTTAATATAACGATAATTTTAATATTTTTTTTTTCCAGCCTAAGATTAGTCACCCGGAACTCCCCACCGGACGGCGAGGCAACAAATTGAAAATTATTTTCAAAGCAGTTACGACAGGAGAGAGTATTCATCGCTTTTATCGTCTACAAACGGGCGATAACCAATTAGTTTTCATCTGTTAAAGTCACTTAGGCGTCTTTATCCGCCGTCCATAAAGCCGGCCATATCCCGGCCCGACAACAACAAAGTCAACAACTAGCTTGGAAACCTCGGGCCATTGAGGGCCATAAAGACGTTGCCGAAGATATGATTGAGCAAATCCGCAAACAAACAAGCGAATTGAGACATTAAGCGGGAACGACCCTTTTAAGGAACCATTCCGGCGATATCTGGCTCTCGGGCATCCTCCGCGCTGCGCCGGCCGGAGGGGAGGACTCGCCCCCAAAAGATGGCGCAGTAAAAATTAACATAACAATCGACAAATGAGGGCAATATCTCAAAACTAAGGACATTGCCGGGACTCGCCCGGTTCCGTTCGATTTCTCTGCCGAGTTCCGCTCCAACTCGGGCGGCTGTTTGTTCAGCATCTCGGCGCATTGTCGGCAGGCGATGCGAAATTTATGGCAGTTTTAATGCCTTCTTTCAATTTTGCCTAATAAATGGGTCCGTGGTAATGCGACAAAGCAGTCCCGATTTATGTCTTATTGGGGCTCTGTGCTCGCAATTAGAACATCTCCCGCCCGTCGTTCAAGCGGGCACTCGACCCGGCCGAGGTAACCCGGATTACTGCCCGAAAGTCCCAGTCACGGCAGTTATCCTTTCGGCCTAATCGACTGACGTCACGTTGCTAAACGGCGTACATCCGCGGTGAGTTGCAGAAATCTCTATCCTTCTGCGAGCAGGACTGAGTTGAATCCGAAATGAATTTTCTTTGGAGAGCCGCCAGACAATGGACCAGTTGCAGCATCCTTCAGATCCGATCAAGATTTCATTTATCTTGGCCTCAGCATCTCAATGCCGGCGCATTGTTTGCTCCGGTTTTGCCCTTTCGCTTCGGAGCAGGTTGACGGGTCATTTGATGGAGGAGGTTCGGACCGAGGGGAATTAACCGATCACCCGAAACGCATTACACGCTTATTTATGCTGAAGTCCTATGTAATCCTGGGAGTAAGCGGATCGGAAAGACCTCTTTAGAGTGCCCTTATTTTTGTCCGTTGAAATCTGTATTTTTTCTAACTCGAATCTATGTGAAAGGGCGTCAGAAAATTACATCCAGCACAATAAAGACACAAAGTTGAAAAGCGAAATAATGCAAACAATAAGCGGAATTGGTCCTTTTTTACAGGGGTATAATAATAATAAAATAATTCATATGATGGATGAACAAGATATTTTTATCTCTTTTTAAATTTTTCCAAGGCCCACACTGCCTGGTTAAAACTAAAGCTTTTCGCATAAATTAATAACACAGTAAGAATAAAAAACAAGTAACTAATTAAATACAAATTACATTTCTTCAGTGAGAGAAAACACGTTGAAAAACACCATTAAGTCAATAATTTTCAATAATCAATCAAAATTGGCAATAGTGCCAAAAATTATTAATAGTATAACTATGTTTCGCATTAACCCATTAATGCGCAAAACGAGGATTTTGTGCACGCAAGTTCAATTGTACGATTCGGATAGAAAATTGGGGCGAATTATTATTATTTTTAGGGTTTTTTCAAAAAAGTGCCGACTTTTTTTGGTCATTTTTCGTCTCAAAGTCGATTATGTTGTCGTTGCTGCTATTGAATGATGATATAACTACCAGAAATCGCGGTCCCAATGACTACACTTTCTCAAACCATGGTTTTGAATTATTTTTGTTTGCTTTGGTTTTTGCAAAATGGCCATTTTGTACAGCAATGTAATAAAAAACTTCGCAACTTTTTTACATGAAAAGGGTCAACTTTACAACAAAATTTATATGACACAAATATAATTAGCCAAGGAAAACATGTAAATTTTTTCAGAATTTTTTGGACTATATTTGGTTTTTTGGATTTGGCAAATTTTTCAAAACTCCAAAAATGGCCCGAAAAATTCTGAAAAAATGTACACGTGTTCTTTGACTAATTATAAGCACTTTTTGTCATATAAAATGTATTCTTATAATTGATCCTTTTTACGTAAAAATATCACCAAATTTTTTTATGATATTTTTACTCAAAAAGGACGAATTATTCGAATAATCGGCAACTTTGGAGTTGAGTTGACAAAATAAACAGGAATGACATTTGAAGCTAACCCCAACTCAACCCGAATAGTTTCTTGGAGTTGACTTGGATTTAACGAAACTCTACTCAACCCGAGTTTCCATGAAAACTAACTCGAGTTCAACTCGAGTTCAACTCGAGTTGAACTCTGCATGGAAACACAGTATATGTAAGAAAAGATTGTTTATAAAAAAAACTTGGGTGTATCTCGATTCTCGAGAGCATTTATTAATTTAAGAATTGTTTCAAAAATTATGCCAAAACCTGCGGGATAATTGTCGGGAGCGCTGCGTTTCGCATAACTGCTGCTTCGCATGTGAAACAGACCCCTGACGTGGCCAGGAAGGGCAGAACGGGATGACCCCGCAGCGGTCGAACAATCGAACCGCAGCGGCGATAATGATAGCCTGCGACAAAGGGCCCAAGGGGTGGATCAATCACAACATCGCCGGAGCAGATTGCCTCCGCGTAATAACAGTAAACGCGACAGTTCATGAGCTCCGCTCCCTACGCTGGGCCATTGTCTGGTGTCGGGGGGCGGAACTCGGCCCGGCTCAATCGGGAGAGTGTCAAAAGCAATCGTTTCGCAACGCCGCCCACTTCCTTCGGGACGAATGCCCGTCCTAATTTGGACCGAGGAGTCTCAAGAAAGGTGCGAAAAGGTGTGTAACTCGACGCCTTTGTTCCATTCAGAGCCAGTCTTTGTGCCAGCGCCATTGTTGCTCGAATTACATTAAAAAAAGTCACAAAGGTGAACTGAAACGATGTGCAAAAATGCGCAACTTCAGTGTAATGAGTGCCGTGAGAAAGGACTGGTAAACTGTCCTTGCCGCTTTCAAGGTGAGAAATCATTTTTCGGTTTGGGTGCCCCGAGAAATGGGATCAATTTTCTAATATTATAATTCGCGACTTTCTGCACTTCCTGTAGCATGGGCTCTGGCCGAAGGTGCACTGTGCCGGTCAGAGGTGTAATAAATTTTTTTAAAACAAATTTGTATTTCAAACTCCCTTTTTCACATTTTCTGAAATCACTCAACTTTAAATTATGAAAATTATTGTTCTTTTTTCTTTTGCATTTTTCAATATTTTACAAAACTAATAAACACCTTCTTTCCCATTCGCCCGAAAAGTTTATCTAATTTTTGGTTATGTACCTCACAAGTGGACAATTAGGGTCTTAAATACAAGTTGAAGTTGGACTATTGTCCAATTTTGGAACGCAACTCAGATTAAAAGTGAGTACGTGCCGGTAGATAAATGCCATTGAGGATACATTTTTGCAAGAAGTTACCGATATGATTCCAATCAGAGTTCAGCTACTGTACTAAGGTAAACTTACCTTTTTTCTTGTTAATCAACTTTATCAAATTATGCCTTATGGTAGAATATCTCTTTAGGTTTTTGTTTATAGTATATCACTTACCATCTGTTTTTCTTTAATGACAGGCGTCAAATGGTAATTTTAACTCGAATTGGGTAAGTTGCTGATATCATAGGGACCTGGTGCGGATTTATTAAATAAAATTCAAGGTGTGGAGATCTAGTGTAAATTTGGATTCTTTTAAATTTAATTACCTAATTACAGACCAAAGGTTTTATAGCTGTACAAGTTAAAAGAAAACCAGGGTATGCATGCGTGCAGTTTGACAGTTGCTTTACTTTCTGCAAACTGCGCGTACTGCATACCCCGGCTTTCTGTTAACTTGTATATCTATTAGGGTGCTTTTTTTTCGCGACTATTTTTATTTTTAGTCCCACCTCGAAATTTTGTGGAAAATACCTAAACAAAAATTCCCTGAAAATGGGAGCCCTTAATATTAATATTAAGTGCTCGACCAAGGCGTACAAAGATTTCCCGTATAAAATACTCGTAAACTTTGATTTTTTTCCTTCAACTCTACAGCTCAGAGGCATTTTATGGTATAATCTTGGTCAATGGTACGGTTTCTTCAGAATTGAATGCTCTACAAAAGTGTCCATTGCAGCGTAACCCTAACTTCCACCAGCGAAGTAGTACGGGTCACTAACCCAATTTTTTCATGAAATTCTCGTTTTTTTGCCCCTATCTTGTAAATAGTAAGAGCTACAGAAAAAATGTAAACGACAATCTTGTAGAAAATTCAATTTCCTCCAAAAAGTTCTTGTACACCAAATCGCTAACATCGATATTTCTTGAGATATAGGGCTTTTAAGTTGAGGTAGTGTGAAATTTTCATGGATTATTGAGCTAAATTGTAGAAAGACTACTTCAACTTCAAAGCCCAATATCTCCAGAAATACCGATGTTAGCGATTTGGTGTTCTAGAACTTTTTGGAGAAAATTGAATTTCCTACAAGTTTGTCAGTTACATTTTTTCTGTAGCTCTTGTTATTTACAAGATAGGATCAAAAAAACGAGAATTTCATGAAAAAATTGGGTTAGTGACCCGTACTACCTCGCTGTTGGGAGTTAGGGTTACGGCGCAATGGACAGTTTTGTAGAGCATTCAATTCTGAAGAAACCCTATAATCAAAGTTTACGAGTATTATATACGGGAAATCTTTATACGCCTTGGTTGAGCATTTAATATTAATATTAAGGGCTCCAATTTTCAGGGAATTTTTGTTTAGGTATTTGCCACAAAATTTTGATTTGGGAATGGAAAAAAAATAATAGTCGGAAAAAAAAGCATCCTAATATCCATACAAGTAAAATAGTTGCGTGTGTTTTTTAGTGTTTTAAACTATAATTTATTTTATTTTTTAAGTGGTATCACAATAATTGGCCTAATTGTGTCTTCCAACAACCACATCATTCTAACATGTTCAGTTAAGCCAACCTTTCCTTATCAGTCAACTTGCTTGCTTCAGAATGTTTCTTTAAGTTATAATTTATTTCTTGCCCTCTGTTTTTTTTTCAATTATGGAATTCAAACCCGAATTGGGTGAGTTACTGACCTGTGAGTACGTTTCATATTTAATTTTTTTATATTAAAATTTTTCATTGGGCTCGGATAACCATACCAAGCGATTGGGTCTTCCGTCCTCTTTTCACCTACCTTATTTTGAAAAACATTTAAGTCCGCTCCGCGTGAACGGTTTTTAACGGTCTTTAAACTGTGGCGAGTTTCGATCTTTCTATAAAAGCGCATTTATTCCGATTATTGTCCTTTTTCGTTATTTTGGTATAAGGGTAATTCTTTTACAAACCGAACACCTTTTTGACCGACACATCTCCGATTTGGCTGAAACTTTTTTTATGGGTTCTATATCGAAAAGTAAGAGATACGTGTCCGAAGATTTTTTTTTGTTCCGCATATTTTCGATAATACTAGTAATCGAAAATGTGAGAATAATGAATTTTTTGGCTTGGAGACTCATTTTCAAAAATTTATAACTCTGGTCTTATTTGAGCTACAAACTTCTTTTCTTTTTCATTTTAAATCTAAAGGACTGAGTTTTGAGAAAAAAATAATTTTAATAAAAATTATTAACAAATTCATATTGTTATTAACAATTTAATTGTTTAAATCAATTTTTAACAATGGCCCCCACCTCATAGCAAGTTTTTAGTATATTTATTGTATTCTCCGTCATATGTTACATAAAAAACATGTTTTCAAAATATGGAGACTTTATTATTACTATTTTTAAAACATTAATTTATATAGCGCGACACGTCAAAAAAACCGGTTTTTTGTTAATAAAAAGAAAATTATAGTTCGGATCAAAAAAAGTGACATATAAAAGTTGTAGATAATAAAAAGACCTACAATTCTTGTCTTAACTATTTTTCGACATAACCTCAAACTTTTCGAATAAAATACAAAAAATGTTAAAAATCACCTTTTCCAAATTTATTTGCTACATTTTTTGCCTCATGTCTTCTTTTTTTTAATATAAGTAATTATTATGTCCTTCTTAACAAATAATATTTATTAGCAATCAATACAATAAAAACAACATAAATTAATAAAATAATTAAAAAAAATTTATTGTGGTTTCAATACTTATTATTGGTTAATATGTATTTCGTTTGATGGTTAGTTGAGAAAAATATTAAAAACACAAAAATTATATGTTAATTTCTTTTTTAATTTTTTATACTCTTTTTTTCAATAAATAATGTTTCAAAAAGGTGATTTTTAACATTTTTTGTATTTTATTCGAAAAGTTTGAGGTTATGTCGAAAAATAGTTAAGACAAGAATTGTAGGTCTTTTTATTATCTACAACTTTTATATTTCACTTTTTTTGATCCGAGCTATAATTTTCTTTTTATTAACAAAAAACCGGTTTTTTTGACGTGTCGCGCTATATAAATTAACGTTTTAAAAATAGTAATAATAAAGTCTCCATATTTTGAAAACATGTTTTTTATGTAACATATGACGGAGAATACAATAAAAATACTAAAAACTTGCTATGAGGTGGGGGCCATTGTTAAAAATTGATTTAAACAATTAAATTGTTAATAACAATATGAATTTGTTAATAATTTTTATTAAAATTATTTTTTTCTCAAAACTCAGTCCTTTAGATTTAAAATGAAAAAGAAAAGAAGTTTGTAGCTCAAATAAGACCAGAGTTATAAATTTTTGAAAATGAGTCTCCAAGCCAAAAAATTCATTATTCTCACATTTTCGATTACTAGTATTATCGAAAATATGCGGAACAAAAAAAAATCTTCGGACACGTATCTCTTACTTTTCGATATAGAACCCGTAAAAAAAGTTTCAGCCAAATCGGAGACATGTCGGTCAATTTTTATCAAAATCCGTACGGTTTGTAAAAGAATTACCCATAAGCGAAAATATCTGGTTAATTGGGAAAAGCTGAGCATGGCGTTGTTTGGAACTGACCGCCTCTTCTGATTTTAAATAGGAATTCATATCGAATTTGAAGTCGAGTTATTCCTCAGTTATCCCTTTAGATATCTGGAATTTGTTTTCGGACTTGTGCAGTTTTCTAAAGATTTGTCAAAGAGCTGTTAAGCCTCGAGAAGTATAAGGGAGTTTTCTAGTTGCGGTGCGGGGATTTCTTTGATAAGGGTTCAATACCCGCCAGAGGGATGGAAATCCGGCTGATTTGCCCGCCCCACTCCCGCCCCGATCCACAGATCCACATGCATTCCTGCTCCACCCCCACTGGATGTTTGCGGTCGTATTGAATTATCGCCAGAGTCAAGCTGTGAGGGCGGTGGTGCCGCCTCTGCGGTCGAGGCGTTTAAGTGCAAAGTGTCTGAAAACTTCACACTCTTTCCTCGCACAGATTTCTTCCTGTTTTTGTTCGGCTCGCAAAAAAAAAAAAAATAATCTGTCACCTCCAGAACGTGGCCCGGCTCAACTCCTCAGGTTTCGACACCCGCAAAATCCCTGTTTATTTCAAAATGGATTTTGCTGTCTTAAAATGGGACATGTGAGCGGCGCTATTGTGCGCTGCGCTCCATTGGAACTCTTGTTCCTGACTTCCTCCCACCGTTTGGATTGGAATGGGTCGCACCACCACAACACGATGGCACAAATTGAAAATCCCCTCAGCTCGCGCTAGTTGGTTTGAGATGTCACAATCACAAAACAACTTCTAAAGCAATCAAAATTGCATAAATTTGTGACCGCAGTCCAAACAGAAATAGGGACTTTGAGAAATAAACCGACGTTCGTAAATATCTCTGAGCTTGACTTAGGTTAAAAAAATAATGAACATTTTTATATTTTTTCAATTTCCCCAATTATTTTCCAAAAGGAGAATTTTCTTCGTGAAGTTTTACTATATATTTTCGGAATATTTTTTCTGTTATTCCAATTAAAGAACCAGAAGAAGTGAAATTTCCTAAAAGTTAAATATTTCTATGAAAATGAATAGTTTGAGGTTTTTGGAATATGCGAACTTACTTTGAAGTGGAAAGTATTTTTTTGCATTTTTTTTTAATTTGTTCATATAAATACTCAACATCTCAAGATTATTGTGTTAAAATTTGAAGTCAATTGGAGTAAAACTAACGGAGATATGGGGTTGTAAGTCTCCGCCGCTTCGATCCGGCTTCCAGATGTTTTCAATGTTTAGACTTTAAACGCTTTTTTCTCCCACTTAGCATTTTCAAAGTCGGTGAACTCTCTAGATCCAAATCTACTACTCCGATCCTTTATTAAATTTTACACACCCTTTCTTCACATAAATTACGAGGTAACACTGTCTAGTTTTTTTTTTGTTTTTTTTTTTTTTGTTTTTTTTTTTAAACTTATTTTAAAATAAAAATAGTTTCGATTTTATTGATTAAAAATCAGTATTTTGACTTCTAAGTGTTACCAAATATAAAAAAAAGCGTTACCTTAAGGAACTTATCAACTAATGAAATTTTTTGGTTTTTTAATTTCAGATGATTCAGTTATGAGTTATGCGGTTCACTGCTATCCAACTTTTTTTAGGAGTGTGCGCAGATTTGCTGTCATTTCTTTATAAATATCAATGAAAAAAAAAATAATCTTCACATGTCATTTTTTTATACACTAATTAAATAAAAATATAAATATTAACTATGTCATCAGAAAAAATTATTGCAAATATGCCTTTTTTATAGCGAAATAACCATAAGTTTTTCTCGAAACTACTTTTTTCAAATTTGCTGCAGTTGTAGATCGAAGACAAATCATCCGATCGATTTGATTCTTATTGCAACTTCTTTTATACATGTTTCTTCGTGCGATAAACATCCAGTTTTCCGAATGGAATGAAAATTTTTTTTAAATTTAATTTTTTTTTCTGTCGAGGTTTATGGCACGGAAAATACCTTCTAGCTTAATAAACTTTTTGGTTTTTTTTGGTTTCACGCACTGTGAAGGTCGCTATCACTGCGGCAGTGTGCGCACTTTTTTTTTTTTTTTTTTGAGCCCTGGGAAATAGCGAATAACTCCAAAAATTTTATCATGTATTAACTATATATCTACAAATATATCCTTAAAATATTAAAACATTCCATGCAGTAGTTGTCTTTAAAAAAATTCCAAAATAATCACATTTTTTTCAGGCGGTCACAGTTGTGCCCCTTAATTTAAAAACGTCAATGTCAAGGAACTGTCATTCAGGGAACGTTCTTTGATATGAGACGTGCTCTCAGTGTAAGTTCGCCAGTCGCAAGTGTGCAGTAGTAGAACAACTTGTATATATTTACAAAATTGTACAAATCTCGCCTGTATGAAATTTGAAATATATAATATTTATATATAATATATAGCATCAATGTCAAACTGGGCCTTACGAGATAGCTCAAAGTTAAAGCATGTATATATTATGTGTGCTTAGTATATAAATTCTTTGTAAAAGAGAAGTTGAATAAATGAACTTAACTGACACAGGTTCCCTTATTGATCGTTACGCCTTCAGAATGATGCCCGTAATGGATAGTTGTAATTTAAAGAGGAATTAATGCTTTTTTTTATACATTTAAATAAAATTGAAATGTCTGTCTGTAATTTCGATATTATTTTAAGGTCACTTTACGAGTTTTTTTTTTTTAATTTGGCACGAAGAAAGTATATATCCTAATTTATTTTCTCTTGGGAAGTTTAGTTTGCTCCTTTCAAATAATGGTTAATGACTAGTGTTGCGATGATTTTAACTATTTTTTAAAGTCACAACATGAAATTATTTTCATCAAAACCTCGAACTTGCTACGTTCGTGTTTTGTTTCTCTTATTAATCTTTAATATTAACTTCTACATTTGTTTACTTAACAACTAAATTTATATATTTTTTGGTACACCCTGTCAATGGCTTTATAAAAGATTCAAAGAGGCCTAATACTCCTAAAATGTCTATTCGTCTTTCTAAATCCAATTCGATAAGCTGATTCAAGAACCGCAGTTGATAAAAGCTTTCAGCCTTATACTCAAACCAAAGCTTTTCTAAGAACTGAACCTTATTTTTAGAATTCGAAAGCAGGAAATTAAAAAATTATTCCACATTTACATTGCTTCGCAAACAGCCTAAAAGTCGTTTTCAAAAAACGCAAAGGCAAACTTTTTCAGTTTGGCCTCACTGAAAGTAATTCTTCTGCCTCGTAATCCATTTTATTTCCTTGATACACAAAAAACTAGATGAATTAAAATATATTGAGCTATCCAAAAGGAATTAAACTCATAAAAAGTGTTGAAGAGCTGAATTAGGTTCGTATCCTTGTCCGTTTTGGAAGTTAATCTCACTTAAATTCAAGTGGTTCACGGTTTGTATAACTTCCGTTTCAAATATTTTTTTCGGAAATTAATTAATTAATTTTCAAATAAAAGAAACACCACACAGAAGCTGATGAGATTCAAAACTGAATTAAATTAAAGGCCATCGGGGTATAAGAAGGGGTAAAGTGCCCCCGCGCCGATTATGGCCGTTATATTATTTTATCGTTAGGACTAACACAAGTAAAAATTTGGCCAAGTTTCATCCCTTAATAATTAACCCCCAAGAGGTGAGAATTAATTTTAAAAATTAAAAAAAAAAGCAATGTCTTTTGAACGCATTTACCGATTTGGATAGGATTTTGACATGTAGATGTCACTGAGGCACATCACAGAAAAAAAAACAGTGGAACTGAAAACTGGATATAACCTAAAAATTTTTTGTTCTTTTTTCAAACCCATTTTGAATTTTGGTACAATCGTAAAAATTTTGTTATAGCTTCCTTACATAGTTTTTTATAATATTTACTTTTTCCTACCGGCGTGACACCTAAAAAAAATAAAATGTCGATTTTTTTTTAGGTTATGACTATGGCAAAATCTATTAAAGAATGTGAAAGCTTATCAAAAGCCTTGCTGAAGTTAGTATACATGCAGTATGATTGGAAACCTTTTTAGAAGCCTTCAGTAATAAAGGTAATAAATTCAAGGAGATTCACAATGGGAGTATAGTTACATACCTCATTTTATCAAATCTTCGATTTGCACATTAGGGCTATATTGCTAAATTGGTTCAAAACCACCCACAGGTCGTAATGTTTAACGAAATTTAAGAAATCTTATTGGAGAATACTCGTGAGGAGGAAACAAAGAGACGCTAGAAGCCCTTTTTGCCAAAAATTTCTTGGGTGATTTTAAAAGTTCAAAATACTTCACTTTGATTTCTAAAATTCAGCATATTGAAACTTCAATCTTACGATCCAACAAGCAAAAATGAAAATATGGAAAAAATCAAAAATAGAACCTTCAGGAGACCTTGTGTGATTAGGTAAATGCCTAATTTTGATTCAGAAACCTCAAAATCCTATTTTTTATTTTTTCCAGATTTTACTTTAAGTTCTTAGATCATAAGATTGAAGTTTTAATATGCTGAACTTTCGAAATCAATGTGAAGTAATTAGAATTTAATTAGAATCACCCAAGAAATTTTTGGCAAGAAGGGCTTCAAGCATCTCTTCGTTTTCTCATCACGAGTTTCCTCCAACAAGAATTTTCAAATTTCATTAAAAATTACGAATTGTGGGTGGTTTTGAACCTACTGGGACCAATGTGATACGGTCTAATCGAAAAAATTTCAGCTCACCTGGATACGTAGGGAAGAAAGTGAGGAGAATGCGCCCGAAACATCATCACAGATTCAAATAAAATTACATTCTATTTGGTTGGTTTTATATATTTATTCAAATTAAGGGGTTCAATCAAGAAGAAACTGGATCAGAGTAACACGATAAAGCTTTTAAAATGTTAACAGATTATATGAGACGAATTTTCATAGTCTCACTTTTTCTACTACATGCTGATACTGCAATTTTTGCATTAGGTACATCGGTCAAGAAATATAGGAATTATATAACTAAATTTACTACTGCTACTGAGTTTTGTGCACAGAAAATTAAAATTATCTTTCATTCAGAAAAAGCACACATAATAGCCGAGATGAATAACCTTCGTATTTTCAACCCTCCTGAGTCCAGTCAACCAAAATTCAATAGCAAAAAAAATTATCAGCATAAGTATTTCGCCGTCTTCGGTCTTTATCGTCCCCTCGATGATAAGAATTATTTTAGCGGTGAGTGCTTTGCAAAGTTACTCGAATTAGAACTGAATCTGATCTCAAGACAGAGGTCATCAGCTTTGGCGTGATAACAAAAAAAGAGGTGGATAGCGGGTGTCTTGTGTTTTTAGTGGAGGAGATTTATAAGACATGGACCAGAGCAACTCTGTTCAGATTGACCTGTTCGGAGATAACCTTAGATAAGTTTTGGTACAATTTAAAGGCAGCATTTCGGGACACCCTTGCTCCAGTTATTCAGTTCAGTTCGGTGGATTGTGGCGAGCGGTGCTCATCTTCGAAATGGGGTTTAATAAATGTTGGATTCTTTTTGCTATAGTAAGTTTTGTATTTTGTTACGAGGACTCCTATGCACGTAATCTCGAAGCTGAGGAAGAACAAGAACGCCAGTATTATGAAAAACATCGAGACTATTTTTTGGAAAACCCAAATGATAGAAGTGATCATTTTCTGAGACCAAAAGTAGCTCCTACAAGTACTCCAGATCCTTATAGTTTCAATTCGATCGTAGCCACAACCGAGGAACAGCAAGAACACGATCCGCATAATAGAGATTCAGTTGGAGATGCTGCGGAACAACAAGAACGGGAGTATTATGAACGAAATCGAGAACATTTCCTAAAAAATCCAAATGAACGTAGTGATTACTTTTTGAGACTAGATAGGATAACGCCTTCAACTCCTCACGATCACTATAATCAAAATTCAGTCGGAGATACAACAGATCAAAATGCAGAACAGCAAGAACGAGAGTATTATGAACGAAATCGAGAACATTTCCTAAAGAATCCGAATGAACGTAGTGATTACTTTTTAAGACCAGATAGAACAACGCCTACAACTCCTCAAGATCACCATAATCAAAATTCAGTCGGAGATACAACAGATCAAACTGCAGAACAGCAAGAACGAGAGTATTATGAACGAAATCGAGAACATTTCTTGAAAAATCCAAATGAGCGAAGTGATTACTTCCTTAGACCAAAAGCAACCCATTTGAGTTCTCCAGATCCTTATGCAACTCGTCATGATTTTAGCTATGATCAGCATACAACCGAACATTCAACGGGCACAGATTCGTACGATAGATACTATCAGGAGTACTACAGGACTTCAACTCCTCAAACTCCAGTAAGTTCCGATGCCCACAGACGAGGTGAGGAGCCACATCAGCCGTACGATCCTTACAGAAGAGAAGAGTCTCAATCCAATTACGAACTGAATAAGATCCGGCCTGGGATTCCTTACAGACCAGAAGATAGAAATGTCCACACTTATCCCCAACCAGAGCAGTACGATCCGTACAGGCGGGAAGACTATGATCGAAGGCCGCAACCTCAAGATAACCGATACGACCCTTATCGGCGGGAAGAGGATCATCGCGGAAACTATGAGCCCCAAGTAAATAGGCCTGACCCATATAGAAGAGACGAAGATAAGACCTCGATCCACCTCACGCCTTCTCGGCCGATATCAGCGCCAAGAGTGAATATCCCAGGCCAGGGCAGCGTGACGGGTGCAACTGCCTTTTCGGCTTGGACCGGTAGATCTTTCTCAAAATATCTAGGAATTAAGTACGCACATGTTGGGAAAGGCGAAAAGCGATTCCAGGTAATTTCTATTTAATTATTATAAATTCCTTAAAAAGGAAATTATGACGAAAAATTGTTTTCATTTCTCAAAATTAAAAAAAAAAAGTTATTTTATTGCTTCAGTGTTTCTTGAGAAGTAAAAATTTGAATGCAGTTTTTTCATTTGTGAATTTTAACCGCTTTCGATATTGAAAGTGTAGATCGAAAATATTATTTCTGGTTATACGATTTATTGCATACGCTAATTTGTTATATGTTTTATTTAGAAAGCTGAAGAGCCTCGTCCTTGGGCCGGTGATTTTGATGCAACCAAGGAACCACCATCATGCCCGTCATTCCCCAATTTAAACAAAGTGCGTATCGAGGAGCGGAGTCAGGACGTGGAAGACTGCCTCACGGTTTCTATATACACGCCAGATGTAAGTATTTTAACAACACTGGTTTACAAATGTGCACTCCTTTCGTGCCATTCATACCAAATGTATTTCATCATTATCATTATCATTCCTTTAATGTCAACTAATAACTAAAATTAAATTGTTGTGTCACGTTACGTTTTCAAGTAGTAGTAGCCAGAAATGTAAGTCATATCAAAGCTTGAATTCTAAACTATAGCTTTACAATATCAGTTATTCATAAACTTTATTAAGATTTGCTTAGGGAACGATGATTCGTTGGTTTTTCTTCTGGGATACATATAAAAGAAATGAGCGAACGTTATGTAAGAGTGCAACTCTAATGAAAAATTTATCCCATAAAGAAATCTTAATAAAGGTTTTTCTTAACTGATTTTTTTATAACTATAGTAAACTATAATATAATTATAGAATTAAGGTTTTCATTAAAACTACGTTTCGAATTCCTTCATTAGGTTATTTTTTAAAAATTTCCAAAAATCACGAAAATACGGCTTTTCTTAATTTTTAACCCTAATTTTCTCGAAAATATGACATGATGGAATTTTTTTATTAATTTTTTCGATATTAATGAATCTTAGTAAACAAAAAGATTTAGTACAATTTTTAATAAAAACTTGTAAACTGCGGTAACTTTTAAAAGCTTTAATTATATTTTTCATAATTTATTATTTTTCACTATTCAGCTACATGTATCCATAGCTGAATAGCCTGTTTTGAGGCAATGTGTTAATTCAGCTAAGCGGGATAAAGTGCTTAATTAACATGAACATTATTAAATCGTATTTACAGGTACACAACAGATTCCCCGTTATGTTCTACATCCACGGAGAGTTCTTCTTTGACGGCACTTCGCAGGAAGCGCAGCCAGACTATCTTCTGGAGAAAAATGTCGTTTTAGTCGCCGTGGAATATCGACTAGCGCCGTTCGGCTTCCTTGCGCTGCCGAATGAAAAGATGCCAGGAAATGCAGCGGTTACTGACGTCATAGCCGCGCTGAAGTGGGTGCAGAAGAATATTAGATACTTTGGCGGTGACCCTAGAAGAGTAACTTTAGTAGGCCAGGGGGCTGGTGCTTCTATGGCACATCTCCTGTCAATTAGTCCCTATGTAAAAATATTACTTTTAATACATGTTTTTAAATATGTTTGACAGATGTCATTTGTAGGTCGAGTCAAATTTGTTCCAACAAGTTATTCTACAATCTGGCACAGCGCTGAATCCTTACTTACTTACGAACACGCCAGAGAAGCATACCACAGATATGGCCAAAAAAGCTGGATGTCTCACAGATTCGCATGATGCAATTTCTGATTGTTTAACAAGACTTAGCACCAGCCAAATTCTTCAAGCATTCTTGAAACATTGCGTAAGTAATTATTTTCACTATTGATGATCAGATTTCCATACAGTTTTCACCTACATTTAGAGTTTTTTTTGAGAATGTCTTTAAGCATCATCACGCTTTGTAAATCCAATATGGCGACTACCATTTTTAATATTCAACTGTTTCTTGTGAAAATTAGAACAAGGAGGATTTTAGAGTCACTAATTTCGAATCTACTATCGACAGTTTTAAATTCACGATAGTGAATCTACAATCGCGAGCAAATTTTCTCAATTTCAACGGATTTTATTGAAAATGAGTACAAAAATAATTTCTTATCACTGATTTCGAATCTCTATATACATATATTCATAGATAAAATGGAGAGTGTGTTTGTTTGTTGCTGAATTATGCCTAGATGCTTGCATCGATGTTTTTCAGTATTTGTATGAAGATAGTACATATTACCACTTAACATATAGGCTACTTTTTATTCGGATAAAATATTGAGTTTCAAAATTCCGGCGAAAAATTTAAATTTCAAGTAATTATCATGAAAATCGGTACCTAAACGTTTTTTTAAGATTTTGATTTCGAATATACTCAGAATTTCGAAATGGCCGACCCAATATAACGAACAGAATTTTTCGAATTCCATGGGTTTTAATTATTCTATTCGATTTTATTATTAAAATGTTTAAATTCAAGATTATGGATCCATTATTGTGAGCAAAAATTTCATGCATTTAAGAAATTTTATCATAATTACAATTAGTACAAAAGATATATTGGGGCCATTGGTTCGAATAAAATATCTAAATTTGTTTGTATATATTTACCCTCACCATTTGTGTGTTCGCTAAAGGTTTATCTGCAATTTCCAATTTTTAGGAGAAAATGTATCGGGTTTTTAGTTTTTTTAAGGCTGAGAGACTTTTGACGTCTATTACTAGATTTTCTTAATTTTATTTTCACAAAATCTAACAATAGAGTGTTATGTAAATTATCACTAAACCATGGTAGCAATAATTTATTATTAATCTTTCTTAGCAAGAAAACGAATCAAAAGGTGTCGGACATTACGGAGGCTTCCAGTTTACAATTGGCGATTTCTACGGCATCATCCCCAAGCATCCGTTCGATCTAGCTCGTGAGTACGACGGTGATAACTATATTATTCTAGGCGGAGTCACCAGCCGGGTTGGATCGTTCTACTATTCAAGTAAATTTTACAACGATTTTTAGACATAAAAGAAAATTGTAATTTCCGCCAATAATGTTTCAGAAATTCATAACTACATTCAGCGATCACAGCGAAGGGACTTAGATTCTCTAATTGACATTGTTCTGAAGCATACTGTAGGAAAAGAGGACGACAGCGGCATTTGGGAAAGTCTAATAACTTCACAGCTTGTAAGTGATGAAGAGAGACGACGCGGAACTCCAGAGGAAACTTCTAAGACCCTAATTGATGTAAGTCTCTTACACAACTTGATAAAGGACAGTAAAAAAGATAAGAATTATATTTATTTTAGCTCGTTGGCAACATTCTCTACAAAGCTCCTTTACTTGAAGCGTTACAACAAAATGCTAAGTTTGATCCGAATGGGACTTACCTTTACAGCTTCGACTACGAGGGCACCCACAAGCGCTACAGATTCGCCCCGTTCCCATTCGATATGGGTGTTACTCTCAGTGACGACAACATCTACCTGTATCCTTATCCAGAGTACGTAGCGCCGCTCGACGACACCGACGAGGAGGTGGCTCATATAATGGTCGATCTGTGGACGTCGTTTGCTACAACTGGCGTGCCGCAGTCGCCAAGTGTTCAGGATTGGCCCCAAATGCACATGATTACCGGGCCGTACCTGTCCATCAAACGGCACCCCGAGGTTAAAGATGATTTCGTTCACGAGTTTTCTGAGTACTCATCATCGAATAAGGTGTTCAACGCCGTCATGGGAGTGGTTAGGGCTTCGGCGGGAAAGAATATGTTTTCTAAGTAATTTTCCACACAGGTGTATTCATTTTGTACAAAATAAACAGATATTTGACTTAAGTACATTAGCTCAGTTGGTTCAAATAATATTGATTTTTTTTATCGATTTTTTCTACTATAGTCATAGTTTGATTTTCATAAAAACCATTATATAATTCAGCTAATCGATTTTCACGGTAGAGAAAAAAATTTCTAGACTTATTCTAAAATTTAAAGAGAAATGAAATAGTTTAAATTTTCCAATTTTAATTCAAACTATTTGACTGCAAATTCTATATTTACTAAAAATGCGTTTTGCTTTAAAATAAATTATTCTATGTTCCAAAACAGCCTATTTACAAACAAACAAGAAATAAAACTTATTATTTTACATATAGAAGCCACATCAGTAATGCACTTAAATTGTTCGACATTAATATTATTCATTCCAGATATATCTAAATTAAATACATGTGAAACTATAAAAGGTGAGAGACCTAATTCTAGATTTTGTACTATACTCATACTATCCTAACGCAAAAGAGTTCGCCTGCCCGCTTGTTCGCCTGCCTCAAAAACGAAGCAAAATAGTTCGCTACTCTATTTTTCTTCCATTATATTATACTTGTTTTCGTTATTTAATTATTGGTTTCTTTAATGTATGAAAAACCTTTAATTTTTCTTACGAATTTTAGAAACTCATCCCTCAAGAGGTTAATACCTAAGAAATATCTGAACAAGTAGAAATTAGTTTATCTTTGTATGACTGACTAACAAAAAGAATCAAACTTACACATATGTGCCGGCATCGCTAAAGAGGTTAAAATTCATTTTATTTATAGGAGATAAAGTGAGTTCAACCAAAATGGCTCGTGGAAAAATCTAAGTCATGATAATGGAAAATGATTGTTAATGCTTTTCAAATAGGAAAAACCTGCATATCAAATAGCCAAAAGTTTTAACATATCGCGCTCTACGGTTCGAGATATACTTGGACACATTCACTTTATTGATAGTATAAGTTCTTCCTTCAGGATATTTTTGCATTCCAAGCGTTGATATTAGCAACACCGACATATACTGAAGGATATTCGATTCCTTGGTTGGAATCCCCTGAGCGGAAATATATTTTTCAGCAAGACGGCGCATCCTGCCATACTGCTAAAACAACAAAGGCTTCGTTAGATTCAAAAAATATTCCAAATTTGTCACCCATAATGAGAAAAATATAGTACAATAACCTGTTAGGAATATGAACGAATTGCAATCTCAAATACACAATATTTGGGACTTTGTAGAGCCAGAAAAATTGCGATAACTATTAAATACTATGCCAGATCGAATTAAGGGGTATTACGCGGTGACGGTTTGAAATTTTGCTAAAACAACCTTAACAAAATGATCAAGGTTTCGAGGGAGCCACCTGATGGTGCAATTTGCAACTTCAGTTTGGACCGGAAGCGGTTTTTTTTAAAATGGAAACCCATATTTTTTAATCCGAATTATTGTTGCAGACCAAGAAATAAGTCCGGTGTGGTATTTTCCGATTTCCGGTTTGCACCGGATCACTATCATGATCACTAAACCCCGTGATTAAGATAGGATAATATTTTTATAAATTAGCGACTCTCTTTAAATATACTAAAAATAGAAAAATATTTTATTCAGTTAGCAAAAATTTCGCACTCTAATCTTATTCTTGGTCCAATCTCAGCAAAAAGGTCTTGATCTTCATACCACAGTTATACTATAGTATTGATCTTGATCTCATTCTTGGACTTTCTGCAAGACTAAAACAGATTCTGGCCATCACTATATTTAAGCAAATCTGATGAAGATACTATATGTAGATTAAATAAAAAATCTTAAAAATTAAGAGCACTTTTTACTTTCTATTTAATTATCCTCAGGAAACTGTTTTGTCTATTTTAACTGAATACCTATGGATACAATCAAGGATAATTTAAATTTAGTTTAATGTGGGATGTTTTATATTTTAACCCTGCAAGCAGTACAAGGCCCTATTTTAATGGTTTAGTACACTTAGTAACCAAACCATATCCCATTGCAGACTAGGAAGTTCGTCTAACTTTGTTCTTGAACTCGTCCAAAAGCCAATTCATATGAAGCATAAATTCTTCTAGCATTATGTGGGTATGGAGATTTAAACTGGAGCAGTATCACAAAAAGTGATGACCTCTGTTCATCAAAGCTGCGATAGTGCGGACCCATTAATTTGTGGATTGGCTTATCAATAACTGAGCCAGTTGTACCCTAGACTCCGAAGAGATGGCACAACCTTTCTTACTAGCAATTAGTTTCCTACTTTTTGCCACTCAGTTTTTCGTGGCCAGCTCCGACGAAATTGTGATAAACGTTCCCCTGTTGGGGCCTGTTCGCGGCACCAGCGGACTGGCGGCGTGGACCAATGAATCCTTCTACAAGTTTTTCGCCCTTCCCTACGGCGAGAGCACCGCCGGCCAGAGGCGCTTCAAGCTGCCTGTGAGGAAGCATGCCTGGGCGGGCATCTTCGACGCGACCAAGGAGAGGAACGGCTGTCCCACGGCGTGGCACACGAAGTCTGAAGATGGAAGCGACGTCGAGGACTGTCTGCACCTGTCAGTGTTCAGCAAAAATGTAATTTGCTCGCTTTATTCTAATTTGAGTCTACAATATGATTTTTCAGCTGCAAGGATCTGCGCCGGTTATGGTATTACTACATGGCGAAATGTGGTTTGAATCAGAGCGAGTTCGTCAACCGCCGGAGTACCTGATGTCGAAGGACATTGTCCTCGTAGTGCCCTCGTACCGAACTGGCGTGCTCGGATTCCTCTCGACGCTTTCTTACGAAATCCCCGGGAACGTCGGCGCGTTTGACGCCGCACTAGCCCTCGAGTGGGTGAAGCAGCACATTCGTTACTTTGGCGGCGATGCGAGCCAAGTAACCTTAGTCGGTCAGTCCGGTGGAGCTGTCATCGCCCATGCTTTGAGCATTAGTCCGAAGGTAAGAAATTTTAACGAAAATTATATACTTGATTGGAAAATTAAGCGATAACTAATTAAATTAATACATGCCATGTATTCCACGCAACGATTTATTTCGAAAAAAAACATAGTGCTCTTTAATTAGATACTAAAAGAATCATTAAAGCAAATAAAGATACATAATTGTGTTTAGAAATATGTATCAAAATAATATTTGTTGATAATTTTGATGATTTTCGAATGGTGTTAAACAAGGAACTATTACAATTAGTGTTAGGAAGGTTAAACCATTTAGTTTCCGAAAGATTAAATTAAGTTTTATTATAATTCATTCTAACTTTCTAATGTTTCTTTAAATTTTTATCAAGTTTTTCGACCAATTTTCCACTTTTTTCGCAAGACTACTTTTAGGCGAATTGTGTTTAAACCAAGCGATAATCGCATTTTTAATTTTGGATATATACAACTCGCATAGAGTTTATTAGATGGTATTTCTGGAAAGTTAGTCATTTATTTATTTATTTATTCCAATATTAAATGATTATAATAATTATACAATTATACATATATGAATATGAAACAAGACAATTACATAATATGCGCCTTATTACATTTTTTCCATAAATTGAAGTCGATAAAATCATAAGCAGACGAAACGCAGATACAATTGTCGTACTGAAACCACAGTTAGTGGGATGATAAGAAATCTTCAGGTTTCTCAGGGAACGAGAAGGAACAGATATTTTAAATAATGATAGTAAGGAAGGTACAATATAAAAGATGCGTAATATAAGGATCTTCAAACTCCTTACACGATCTCTCAACGAAACTTGAAGTAGAGTTAGCATTATTACTATTTTATTAATATGATCTTCAAAAGTAAAATGACAGTTTAGTCACACACGTCACACATCAATCTTTTGTCTTGTCAAGTTTACCAATACTAGTTAGGGTAAGCCAGGGTATAACATTTCGCAGCCATGTACAGAAGACAAAACAAGAAAAATCTTCGCATCGTCAGCATAACAAAAAACTTATGAATATAAACAATAAATAAAAGAGGACAAAGACGACTCCTTTGAGATACGCCAGAAGTATTGTGTATCACATTAGAATAAAACCCTCGAAATGACACACGATGAGTACGACTAGACAAATATGAAACGATTTAATTAATTAACACCAATGGAAATCCGAGAGCAGTTAACTTATAAATTAACTTTTTCGATTGAAACTTTTACTAAAATCAGTAAATATACAGCCCTGTTTGCCGGCTTCTATCGCAGGGGTGTAATTGTAGAAAATTCTAGAAGGTTTGTAGTAGTTGATTTTCCTTTCATAAATTCATCTTGAAAGGAGCATAAAAATAGGTTACAATAAAAACAGAAGTAAATTAAATCCTTGAAAATCTTAGCGATGAAGCTTAGTTTAGCAACTCGTCTATAATTCGAAATTTCGCACTAATATCAGAGGAGATGTCATGGAACCTTCATTGTTTATTTGTTTATGGGATGAACAAATGTGCCCTCCTGTTAAAATGATACCAAACAATTTTGATGATAAAAAGTAATTTCTAAGGTATTTAAAATTGTTCAGTAAATAAGGTAATACTTAAAACTAGTCAAATGCTTTCAGAAAAATTAAGGATATCTTAATAAAAGAAATTTTCCAGAATATTAATGCTGTCATTTTCAGATCCCTCAAGAACTCTTCCATCGTCTAATTCTGCAATCTGGCACAGCTCTCTCACCGACAGTAGTTCGAAAAAATCCGATAGATGTGGCTAAAGATATCTTAGTCTTCACCAGCTGCGGAAATGAAACAATTGAAGATGATTTGATTGAATCCTTAAACCGCTGCTTCATGAGCCTTCCAGTTAGCGAACTTATAGACGCAGGAACCACGGCTGTTCTTTTCCACGATCACGAAATTCCAGACAACCTGGGAGTCAAACTTACAATCAATGACTCTAACAATTTGCTACCCGAACCCCCAGAAGACCTTATTCGAGCAGGTTACAAGCGGAAGTATCCTATGATCGCGGGCGTTACAAAGCATGATGGAGTCTTCGCTTTTGATGGTAGGTGAAATATAAAATCGAAATTTATTTTTCAGTTCGAACATTGATTCAAACATTCAACTTTTAGACTTATTTCAAGTAAAGTATAATGAACATACTTCACCCTAAAATCTATGATAAGTTGCAATATTGTTTTAATTGAATTTTTAGAATTTAATATATTCGAAAGTAAATTTTAGCTATGTAGTCTTTGTGCTTTGTTTCCATATTACACATTTTCGTTTTCTATAGATGAACTGTCTGAAATGCAATTCGAAGGTCCTCATAAGTTCAACAAGAAGTTCATTTCGTATGATTTTATTTCGGAGTTTTTGGACCGTCTTGGTGTTGAGGATCCTACTGGAACGATCAAAAACTTATTCAGAATGAACTTAATGTCTCAATACGAGCTTGCCCAAGGAGACATGTTTTATCTCATTCCTGATTTTATTGATGTAAAAATCACTTCATCATAATGTGAAAGAAAAGTTAAAAAAATATCTCCATCTAGATTGCCAGCATCGTTACAATGAAATCGCCCATACTGAAAATGGTGAAGCATAATGTAGAGAATGAAAGGATGCCAACATACCTCTACACCTTCGACTACAAGGGACAGTTTACTCGATTTGGTTACGGTGACGATAAGTCTGACTCACCTTACGATGGAGGGGTGTGCCACAACGACGAGAATATCTATTTGTTGCCGTTCCCCGATTATGCATCGAAGCTCAACGCGGAAGATACAAGAATCGCCCAGGCGATGGTCGAATTGTGGACAAGTTTTGCTACCCATGGCATACCATTTGCTCATGGTTTTCCCAGCTGGAAACCTTTTCTGGGACCTGAAGGACCTTACTTGAAAATAAATCGTGTGCCAGAACTCCAAGAAAATTTTTATGCTGAATTTTTCATTACCACTGCAGAGCAACGTAAAAACATAACTCTGTTGCGGCTTGAGAATAAGCATCACTTGGCTCCGCATGACTAGTTCAAAACAGCAAGTTGTCGTATACTATATGTATGTAGAACAGCCAAAAAGGTAATTTTCAGATTTTATAAATTGTCAGATTATTTTAAACTGATTAAAAGTTTTACTAACTAAAATATTGAAAGCCACAATGTCTAGTTATTTAAATTATTTCCTACTTATAAGAATTTTCATCCATCTCCTCCAAGGAGTCGATAAGTTCACTCTTCATCCTGTGGAATTCATCAATAAAATTTTCACCAATATATGAAAATTTGCTTAGCCTCAAGTAGGGAAAGCTAAAATTTCCTATGGGTGGCCAATCTTCGTAAATATTAGGTATAATGTTTGGCGGCTTTCCAGTTTCAGCAAATGTTGTCCAAATTTTAATCAGTGTTTTAAATGCTTTACTCTCCGCACTCCCTGGGCCGTATTTCTCGAGATCCATAAAACCTAACTGATTTGGATTGAGTGTAAGCAGGTCATGGTTAAACGCATATATGTACGTTGGTGAATTGTACTTTGCTGCTCTTAGAATTGGAAATTTCGAATCTAAGATTCCAATCAGCTGTAATTAGTTTACTTTAGTTAGTATTAATTTGTAGATATACTATATATTAAATACGTACATCCTGTAGGACTGTTTTGTATATTCTTTGGTTGGAATAATGCTCGCTCATGTTCACGACCTGATCGCGCACGAACTCAATCCATCTTTCGGACAAATCAGGATCTGCGAATTTTACAACAATATCCACTGCATCGTCCAGAATACTGTCTACTAAAGGTGAAAAATTGACAAAGTCTTCTTCATCGATTAAATCTTAAAAAAAATAGAGTGGTTTGAGTCTACTTTTCTCTGTTTCCAAATAGTTCCAGCAACCTTCAACTATTTTCTGTTTTATGTTACGTGAAGTGCCTATTAGGGCTGGGTATTCTGTCCCCGATTTTTTGGCAATTGCTGCTGGATACTCTGGCAAAAAGCCGTCTTGATCGCCAACCACCAATTTTAGAGGACTGAAGTTTGTACCCTTAAATTGCTGTGATTTAAAAATTAAATTATATTAATTATTAAGACATCATAACGAATACCGACTTTAAAAGTACACGATCTCGTCACTCGTCCTAAATTATTTCGAGGATTTAAAAGGCATCGGTTGAGTTCTGTAGGAGTTTCTGTGTAGCTGCATCCAACGCGAGATGCAACTTCTGCTGCATACTTCAAAGGAGTGTTCGTTACCAGCCTCGGTGTATTGGCGGTTGTTTCTCCAATAATAATTTTGTTAAAAACTCCTTTTGGAGTCTGCAACAAGAATGTGAAATTATTTAGTTTTTAAGTCTAGCGAGGTCTTCGATTAATTGATTTAAAAGTATTAAATAGTACTTATTTTATATTAAATTAAATATGTAATTCGTAGATATACGAATAACGAAAAATTTCAACTTTTTGAATCTTTTGAATTCGAGTAATTCGATTAGTTGCTTACATTATAAAAATCGTGAAATTCGCATGTGTTTATCCAAACGTGCGAATATTCGAATTTCGAATAATTTGCAATTTCCAGTACTACAACAACTTAAACTGCAAATTTTATTATAAAAGCGCTAGACTCACAATAGGACTTAGCGCCAAGGCGTGCACTAGGGCTCCGGAGTCTTCGAGACCCATGAGAGTGACGTTGTCGGGGTTCCCGCCAAAATACGGAATATACTCCTGGACCCAATTTAAGGCGGTGATGATATCGAAAAGGGCTTCATTTCCTCGAATTTGTTTCGTATTTGTCGATAAAAATCCATAAAGTCCTCCGCGATAATTAACAGAGACCACAACGACTTTTTTCAGCAATACTCGAGGAATATCGACATAATCGAATTCTCCTAGGTTGCTCTGAAGTAGCGCAACTATTACTGGTTTCGCTTCATTAATCTGTGATAATATTTATATTACATAATTATTTACATAATTTTTTATTTATACCTTTTTCGTGAAAATATCCAGAGTTAAAAAGTAATCATCGTATGCGTAATTTTTCCATCGTTCAATAGGCTTCGCCGGCTTAGGGAATAGACACAATTAAATTTTTTCCCGCTTCAAAACTAGTCTTATTTTCGTAAGTTCACCTCAAACCTAAAGGGATATTCTGCGTAAGGCACATGTCTGCAACTCAGACTTCTTTCTCCAGAGCACGAAATAGGCTTAAATCCGGGAATTGTGATTTGCTTTTTTCTTGGTTCGGCAAATGCGATATAGCAAAGAGAGAAAATTGCAATGAATATTCGCAGTTCCATGTTTTGCTTTTAGTTTGTTCAAAATGTAATACAAAACTGATAAGAAGTGTCTGAGGTGACCGAAGCGATGCTCTTCATTCAGTAAGTAGCTTCAATCAATTCGAAGAGTTGGTGTGAGTGAATTATCAATTTTCGCACAATTTGATAATTTGTTCCGCCTTGAACTATGCACGTTTGTGTTATGCTGTGTAAAAAGTAGGTCTTCTCTAAAAGCTGTAAAACTAGCTACATGCCACAAGACGTATGTGGAACATCATGTGGCAGTATATTTTTACATGCATATATTTTGGAAGTTGTGAATAAAAAAAAAAATAAAACCTATTGAAGGAAATCTGCAGCAAATATTTAGCTAATAATAATAAGTTGACCATTTGGGTCTTTGAAATAATTCCTGTGAAAATGCCAAAGTTCCTGTCGGAAGTAAATGTAAAGGAACCAGTTTCTGTGTGATCCATTTAGGTACTTTGGTATGCGAGAAAATAATAAAGAGGTTGTTGGTGCTTTTTCACTTCAAAATTTTGAAATTAGTTCTTAATAAATAAACTTATATTAGGTATTATACAAACTACACACACACTATTGTTATAAGATTGCGTTCAATGGGAGGACGCTGTCGCTAGCTGGAGACGATGGATGTTCAAATCTGTCCATGTTGGGAATTCCTACGTTAAGTTATTTATATATTTTTATGCTTCTAATAGGCTATATAAATTTCATTAAAATTCGTTGCGTGATTTTTGAATTATAGCTGCCACCGATTTTGAAAACATAGTTTTGAGAAAAACTCATTTAAAGTTCACTCGATTTGCAGCTGCCATCAGCTACCTGCCATCGAGGGCGGTGAGTAAGTAAGTAAGTAAGGGATTAAGAGGAGTGTCTTTCCAAAAGGACATATTTACATTTTTCATTATTTTTCAACTGAGTATGAAACTTTGTTCTATAGCAGAAAGGGATAAATCTCCAGTAAATTGGACTTAAAAAAGCATGTAATTTAAAAGAGGCTATTATAAAGATTCCTGTGCAAAAGGGGATATTTTATTTTTTGTCCATTCTGTACCACTAAATTAGAAAGTCAAGTATTATTTTTAAATACGTAGTCATATTAATGTTTTTACATAGAACTTATATAGCTATACAATCATCCTGTAGATCTGTGTGTATTGTCATTGCCAGTTTTCTTCATTTTCTGAAAAAAACGATACAATTTAAATATCCCCTTTTGGAAAGACACTTCTCTGTAGGACATCTCGAAAACCATTCATTGAACTTACTTGAAATTTTCAGATAATATTCAGAACATCATATTTTAAGGAAATTCAAAAGCAATTTGATTTTTTGAAAATCCTGACTACCCCTAACCCCTTAAGGGGGTAAATACAATTAGAAGGTCGAAAAAATCGATTTTTTTTTGTTCCTCTAGAAAGTTAGGAAATTTCCCGTAGAATACGCTCCAAAAAGTTTCAGGTCGAAAATCGAACTCCTTATATATTTTTTCTTCATTTTTCGAGAACGCTTTGTTCAGCGCATAGAAGGTTTTCAAAACTTTAAACTCGTTTTACTCAAAACAACATTTTTAAAATTTGCAACCACGATTACTCGAAAACTACTTGTCTAATTTAGCTGAAATTTTTAGGGTTTCTTCGTTATACCTTAGGCTTGTCTGTAAGCCTAATTGTTTTGTTGCATAATTAGATTATTAATGCAAAAATGGCTGAAAAAATAGTGAAAATTATCGATTTTTTACAAAAACTTCTACCAAACGCAGAATTATTTTTTTTTTTTAATTTTTGAGGCTTACCGACAAATTACATGTATATTTAAGCCACATATTTTTTATGGGCTGTTACAGATCACTAACACGAAGTCCAGAGTGGTTGCACTTAGTTTTGAAGGTCAACTTCACGCCAGCGTGCAGCCGCCATTTTGTTTTCAAAAATTAAAAAAAAAATTTTTTTTACATTCCTTATTTATACCTTAACAAGTGTACAAAGTTTTATAATGATTGCATTAAACCTTCTTTGTGAAAAAAAATGTTTTTTAATGCGTAATTTTTGCCCGTGTAATTGTATTTACCCCCTTAATCTGCATCAAATATGATGCCATTGGTTTTGTTTTTTTTTTGCGGATACAAATTTTTAAGGAGTAAAAATCACTCCCGAAATTGATGTCTCATAAGGTTTAGATTAGAATTAGTTCCATTGAAAAGAAATCGATAGTTTTTGCCTTATCGACTTTTTTTTCATTTTCAACCCTTGAAAATTTCATCTCCTTTTGTTTTTTTAATTGTGTGGATAAAAGTATTTTATAGATATTGTTTTCAACCTATTAGGGTTTAAGAAAAAGAATACGTCTCATCAATTTTTAGTCGATACTGAATCGGCGGGCATCTTGAAATGTTTCCTTGTGAGTTAGCTGAACTTAGTATGTTGTACATGTAATTTGATCAATGCATTCGAACGTGCTTCGAGAGGAACAAATGTGCATATATCCCTTATGCAATTATACATATATGCATATATATATATATATTAAGAGTGTCTCAAAACCGGCTATATATACTGACCGGACATGTATATAATGGACTACCAAAACCTTTGGACATTAGCGGTGGTGGAGTAGATCTGCACACTACCGCATTTATAGGGTGATGTAGTCCGAACATTGCTTCTTAGGACGGTATACCCTATTCATTCCACTCTACAGAGCCAATCTGCTAAACTATTGATTTTAAAACAAAATGATATTTTACTAATTGTAATTGGAGAAGAATTTTGTTCTTATACTAGTAAAATCATTATAAGGACGAGAATCATATAAATATTAAAGATTTTTGGTTCAAAAGTTACTGTCCCTAAACTCTTGGAACAAATTACGACAGAAAATCATACTGCTTCGACCTGCCGCTGCTGTTTTGATCAAAGAATTGGCTACAGTTGTTTTTAAATGTAATCTCTAATATTTTGTCTTTTTACTATAACTCTTTTCATATCATAACAAAGATAACCCTCCCTAATTATAATTAGTGGAATATCATTTGTTCATAAAAATACGTAACAGGTAAGTGAGAAGTTGCCTGACTCGGACACGAAAGCCGGTAATGATAGCTCATCACTATGAATAATCTATTGGCGAATTGGCCAAAGCACGAGCGTTATTACGCTAACTTCACTCCGTACTTTGAATCGTAAGAACGGCAACGCCGCTTACTTTTTGGCAGGTGATTTCATTGTGTTTTAAGATATTAGGGAAGTGATACAGGATTCGTGTCGCCTCTATTCAATAACGGCAAGTGTGATGAGAATGGAAAATTTTGAATGGATTACTTCAATTAAGGCAAAGTTGCACTAATTGTTACAATCACGTTGGTGGCGTTTTTGTCTAATGAACTTGTTAAATGTTGCTGCTTATTAAATTCCCTTCCTTCTTCGATCCGGAATATCGCTACGATTGGAGCATTTACGAGACCACAATTCCTCTTCACTTGTGAACACATGTTGTAGATTGGCGCATAATCTTAATCTTTAAAATATTTGCTATATCTATATATATAAAAATCTCGTGTCACAGTGTTTGTTACCGAACTCCTCCGAAACGGCTGCACCGAATTTTACCAAACTTTTTGCATATATGTGGTAGGTCTGCGAATAGGTCGTAGGCTATTTTTTACATCCTTGGTGATAAGGGTGGCCCACTCCAGAATTTATTTTTTGGAAAACAATTTTTTATTTTTATTTATTTTAATATTGGATTCGCCATTTTGAATTTTCTAAATCCAACCCCGCATTCACAATCAGCGACCCCAAAAACCCATATATACCGAGTTTGGTGCAAATTAGTTGATTTCTAAAGATTCATCCACCATATTGAATTTTCGACCGCCATAGTGGAACTGCCATGTTAGATTTTTCATTCAACCACACTAGCTTGTATAGGGTGTTCTTTAGCTACAATTTGAACCAAAAACCGACCGGATCGGTCGCGTATATTTTTTTCTACAAGCTTTTTTTCCGTACACTCAAATTTTTTCCAGCTTCTGGCCGCCATATTGAATTTTGAATTTCGCCGGCAATTTTTCGAAAGCTCTTGTCCAGATGAATATTTTAATATCTCGAACGTCAAGATTCATTAACACCAATTTTGGGTATGCAGGTGATCCGTTCTGAGTGAAACGTCCCATATAGTATATAGTATATATATTTTTTTGTTAATTTCAATACCTTTTCTCTTTACATTTTAAGTGCATGCTTTGTTAATATTCTATTCTTATTTCTATTAGTTATAAGTTTTCCAACTCATTTGAAATGCATGTTAAAAAGATCTCGTGGATCTTGTTGTACTTTCATTCTATTAATATATTATTATTATTATTCCGACTTAAGTCTTGCATTCTGGAAAATCTCTACACAGGGCCAAGTCCAAGAAATATTTAGAAATTTTAGTAAGCAAGCTAATTTTCAATGCCCAAGTAGAAACCGATTATAACACAAGTCGACACGATTTTTGATTCTGATTAATATGCGATCATTCCTCATTGCTTTCGTCCTACAATTGAAGAAAGTCAACATGATTTTAAAAAAAATTTGCTTTTGTGCCCAGGACAGTAAATTTAAAATTACCAATCATCAAAATTGTTATGTTTTCATTTCCTTGTAAATCTTTTGGGGGCGGAAATTTTTTAAATTTTCGGTTGCTATATTACATCCGCCAACTTTAATATATATTTTGATAATAGACTTAGTATCAGCGACCCTAAAACCTTTTTGATTCATTTTGATAAAATATCTCATAAAATTGCAAGTGTTCGGACGCCATATTTGATTCACCACTTTGGAACCCAATTCAAAAAAGTAACTATACTGTTTTCTCTAATATAACGTACTCTTTGGCAAAAAATCAGAAATATCGCAGAATGCATTTAGTTGTAATTGAGGTTCAAACTATCCAAACGAATGTCAAATTTTCCTTCACAAAAGCAAAGTTTTAACAAAATTGTGGCACTTTTACCTTCCTTTTGGACACAAACAATAAGAAAATAGCATTCATAACTCAGACTCAAAAAAAAAGTTTAATTTTGTTGACCTGTGTAATCCTCCTGTAGATTTAGAATAAATGATAGAAATGAAGAATTGAATTTTAAAGTTACAGTGGAAATTTTAAGCAAAAAGTTCCAAAAGAATATATAAGCTAATCCCATCTGTAAAATTACCTATATCTTTGTTAGTGGTCAATTAAAGAATGCTGATATTTCATACCCATTTGTCTTCATCAAGCTTTGAAGTTAAATCATGGAGCATTTCACAATTGAGCAACGCATAGAAATTGTGAAAATTCATTACCGAAATAGTGACAATTTTCCATAGAGAGTGCGAAAATACAAGACATTTTTCATCATCACACAATACCTCGGCCAAGTGTGGTGAATTTAATCAATAAACTTGAGGTTGTTGGTTTAATTCAGAATGTTAAAAAAGGTCATCGTCCGTCGGAGGCTTGCTTGAAAACATTGCGGCAGTTAGTGAAAGTGTAAAGTAAACCAACGTTCATTAACCTTCAATCGTTATCGTTCTCAACAATTAAACATTTTACGAAGCAATATGCAACGAATCTGCATATATTCGGCATATGTCGAATATTGTGTTCCCGGCATAACCACCATATCCATATTCTATCTTGAAATAAAAACATTTTCACAGTTCAAATGAAATATGTGTTTTATTAAAAGAAATGAAAGTCGGTTTTGAAGCTCCCTTTATATATAATAGTATAAGAATAATTAAATAAAAGCATAATTAGCGAATATCAAATGTGTAGAAATGCAATTTATGTATCAATCTTTGTTTATTTTAAAATACTTTTTTAGAAAGAAACAATAATAAAAACAACAATAAGACGCATTTTTTTTATTGACAAAGTATTGTGTTTTTTCCTGTTTTTTCTTTGAAATGTGCCATAATAGTCACACCTTTGGTTTTACAGATTTCCAGTTTGCCTAAAAAAAGTGACGCTTTTGAGATTTATGATATCTCGAATGATGTAAAAAGCTTTAAGAAATGGCTTTTGTTTTTTTTTATAACACAACGGTTAACGTGCGTGAGAACTTGTTGTCTCATTCTCAGATTTAAGGAAGGGCAGAATAAAGAATTAGACAATAAATAATCCCCTCTCTTTTGAAAGAGTTATGTATTCTAAACAAATTGATGGCGAAATTTTAAAATTAAGAATTCTGATTCTGCAAATGTATTAAACTTTGCCGAAGTTCTGCTTCTATCTAAATAATGATATTCACGTTATGATTTTAATAAGAATAAATTTATACACATTAGTTTTATTATTGAATTTTTTTTTGTTTGCTATTTTCTCCATATAATATTTAAATTGAATCTTCTATTTTATGTTCATTTTACAAAAAAAATAATAATAAATCAAACCGTTATGAAACTTAGCCCAAACACATGCATTTTTTTGAATTTATGGATTCGCCTTTATAATTTAAAATTCATTCGAAATCGGCCATCAACCTTGTTTGCATATTTCATCTGGCCGAAGTCGATATCGGTGTGATTTGCATATCACGAGATAATCGCGGGATCATTAGCTTCCTCAACGTCAGCTTGCAGAGGGTCACGCTGATTTGCATTTGAACCTTATGTACGGCCGGCGCGCGGGTCCACCTGACCCGAATTCTTTTTCTTACATTCACCTTAAAGTTCTTTAGAACTGCTCGATGGTGCGGCGAAAAGGTGAACCGTGCGATTTTTGGCTGAATCTTTCTGCTTGATAACCACCGGCGAAGGCATCAGTCGTAAACTTGCAGGTGTCGTGTCAATATGAAGTTGCTAGTTCTTATCGCTCTGCTGCAGGCAGTTTTAGGCGCCGAATTGCAAAAGGATGGTCCGATTTTGAAGCTTCCTGGATTGGGTAAGTTGCGAGGAAGGTACGTGAAGACGCTCTGGACCCAAAGACAGGTGAAGCAGTTCGTCGATGTGAAGTACGCCGAATCGCCCAGTGGGATGAATCGGTTTAAGGTAGGACAAATCCTCTTTTTTAGTCATAAGAAGTATCTAAGTATCTAAGTTCAATTGCAGACCCCGCAGCCGATTCAACCCTGGGAAGGTATCAGAAATGCGGCCGATGACGGCATCGGGTGCCCATCTGTTATGCTAGACTATGTTGATGATCCGTTTGGAGTTTTTGATTTTGAAGACTGTTTGAGCCTTACCATCACTTCGGCAAATGTAAGACAGAATATTTATCTGTAGACTCATATTTATGTATTTTATATATATTTTATATTATTCAATTTTCATGTTTTCAATTACGAAAAACCCCAAAAACATTTTGAAGTTTCATTCAAGTATATTTTATTAATTTTTTATTATTTTCTAGCTGTCCGCTTCACAGCCAGTGATGGTCTATCTTCATGGAGAATATCTCTACGAAGGAAACAGTTTGGAAGGAGCTCCCGAATATCTGCTAGAAAAGGACATTGTCCTGGTATCACTTCAATATCGACTTGGACCATTCGGATTTTTGTCAACGAACACTCCAGAAATTCCTGGAAATGCCGCCGTCTTTGATATTGTCTTGGCATTGCAATGGATAAAACATTTTATTCCATACTTCGGTGGTGATCCAGGCAGTGTTACTCTATTTGGACAAGTCGGCGGCGCTGCTTTAGCTCATTTACTCACATTTAGTCCAGCTGTTAGTTCTTACTTAAGGCTAATTCGTATTGTCGACGTCGAATCAAAAAGATGATTCAATTAATTTTGTGAACATCGAATTTTGTTCGACATCGACTTTCAAAGAATTGATCGTTACATTTTTATAGAATCCATTTTACATAATTTGATATTTTTAACAGGTTCCTAAGGGTCTTTTCCACCGCGTCATCTATCATTCCGGCTCAGCATTAATGCCAGCTTTCCTCACGGACAATCCACTTCCAGCAGCTAAAGAAATTGGCTCATTAGCTGGATGTTCGGCTAAAAATGTTGATGAACTCAATTTGTGCTTGCTTACTGCGCCTACTCGAGATATTCTTAAGGGATTCTCCATGCACACTGTAATATTTTTATGGGTTTTTTTCTAATGCAATCTGATAATAGCATTGCTTTCTGTAGGCCAGTGTGTCCGATAGTAGCAGCGATGCAGGCGGGGTTCAATTCACAATTGGTGGCCCCAGCGGTGTTCTTCCAGAGCATCCAGCTGTTATGTTGCTGGAGGAAAGGAACTTCTCCTATCCAACTATGGGAGGAACCCCACGGAATGCAGGAAGCAGGGTTTTGAAAGGTAATTTAAACATAAAACTTTGAATTATATTTCTTTGTGCAGAATCCCTTTAAGTCGAATCATCATAATCAATTCAAAAATCGCATCGAATATACAATTTATTGATTTATTCGAGTTAGTTCGACATTTTTAGCTTTGCAAATTATAAAGTCTGATGTATCATAAATTGGTAGCTAGCTCGATCTTCTAGTTATGCTTACGGACTTAAGAGTAAAAACTGAAAACATTTCCTTAAATATATTTCGAAATTAAAAATCACTTTATACTCCAAACGTTTGCAAATTTCTTGAAATGTTTTTTGGTTATACTCAAATAATTCAAATTTTAAAATATTAAGAAGAAACAATTTTTATACGACTACGTATTAAAAAGGCTTTGTATCTTTTTCTAGAAATGTTTGCAGCGGACTTCGACAATACTGCTCCTGACGAGCTTTATAAGGGCGAGGACTACATAAATCATGTAATGATCCAATCTGTGGGCCTAGATGATAAAGGAATACTAACATCCTTTTTGACGAGGGAATTTTTCAACGACGAAATGCTGCGAAATGGTACTTTCAAAACAATGGTTCCTGGATTGATTGATGTAGGCCTGTACTCTTTCAAATTTTAAATTCATTTCTAATTAGATTTATCTTAGCTTCTGGGAACAGTTCTACACAAAATTCCAGTACTTTTGGCACTACGCCGAAATGCGAAATTCATGCCAGAAAGCACTTTCCTTTACTCCTTCGACTATAGAGGAGAATTTAATCGGTATCCAGATTTTAAGGAGGGAGAAGAGGATCAGACCCCCTTCAAAGGAGGCGTGTCACTGACTGATGAAAACATTTATCTCTTCCCGTATCCAGACCATGTTATGCGTCTCAACGCTAACGACACAAAAATGGCTATAAAAATGGTTGATTTATGGACTTCATTTGCTGAAACTGGTCAACCTGATATTAATTGGCCTGCAATGACTAATATGAATGGGCCCTATTTGAAAATCGATAAGAACTTCAAGATTGGCAGTAATTATTTCAAAGAGTTCTCAGCGACTACAAGAGATCAAATTCAAGGTATTAGTATTATTAAGGAATTATAAGAAAAATATACGGCTTTGATGTGATGTTGCATTTTGCAAGAATAATGTGTATCTTTATTTGGGAGATGGATTCCCCTTTCATAGGTTTTCCTATAGTGTTCACACGATTTCCTAACATTCATATCATAGACCCTGTTTATGTGCTTGCTACGCAACTTTGCCAATTTAGCACTGCCAAATTAACATTCTAAGTATTTCTGCCAAACTATGAGGAGTGTGAATTAGTTTTGAAGAATTTCTAAGAGAGGTCGTAACTAGTTCTATATCTTATTGGATAATGCGGTTGCTACTCTGTGTCAAAGTACTGTCAATAGGCTTTACGCCGAATGTAAGCAATTTATATTTTTTTGCATTAAATATGTCGAATTACGTTCCAACAAAATGCCATTTGCGGAAAGCGTTACTTTTCTTGTTCAATTCGAAGGAAATTTTGTTCAAAGTCATCAATTGCTGTCAGCAATATGTATATGGTGACTATGCTTCATCGATAAAAACATGTGAGTTCTGGTTTCGATGCTGTAAAAGTGGTAACTTTGATACGGAAGACAAGGAAAGTTAGCCAACAAAATTTGAAAATGAGGAATGCTCAACCATTTCCAAGCGCTTACGTGCACTGGGATTGATACAAAAGAAAAGAAACTGGGTACCATACGAATTGAAGGAGCGAGACGTTGAACGATGTTTCTTCACGTGTGAAGAGGGTGTAACATATTATGAGCCTTTTCAACGCAACGAAACCCGAGAACGTTGCCAACAACAATTGTTGCGTTTGAGCGGAGCATTGAAAGAAAAACAGCCACTGTATTCCAAAAGACACTATAAAGTGACTTCTCAACATGACAGCGCTCGACCGCATGTTGCAAAACCCGTCAAGCAAACGTTAGAAGTACTTGGCTGGGATGTTCTGCTCCATCCGCCGTACTCTTCAGACATTGCCCTTTGGACTATCACTTGTTCTGATTGACACAATCTGTTTGGGCAGCGCTTCCATTCTTTTGAAGAAACCAAAAAATGGGTTGATTCTTGGATTGCGTCGAAAGATGAGTCATTATATCGACGCGGAATCCACTTGCTGCCAGAAAAATGGGGAAAAGTAGTAGCTAACCATTATCAATACTTTGAATAATAAATGTGTAACTATTTAAAAAAAGAATAAAGCCGTGATTTTACAAACTAATTCATGCTCCTAATAATCATATTATTTAATGCCAATTTATTACCATTTGTATCGCTTTCGAGGACATGTATGGGAGCACTTTCAAACACTTTTTGTGGCATATATTTAATAAAAAGACAATATTTCCGCATATTCGAAGTCTGACTTTTGTTTATGTGTTTGCTCAATTTACTTCAGCTAAAGTAGCAGAAATAAAGGCAGAGACTCAGTGCGCGCGAAAAGCGTTCAAAGCAACTTTCACCTTATGATTGTTTCACACGCTTTGACATTTAATTTTTCTTTTTCTTAAAAGCAAATCCAATAAAGGTAGGGTTTTAATCCGCCAGAATCCACTTTATGCATGCAAGTTCAATTGTACAATTCGAATAGAAAATTGGGGCGATTTTCTTCCAAAATTGTATGCTTAGAAGCTTCAAAAACATTGTTATTTTTTGTCTTTTTAAAAGAAAATGCTGATTATTTTGGTCTTTTTTCTTTTCAAGGTCGATCATCTTGTCGTTGCTTCTATTGAATGATCAAAAAACACCAGAAATCGCGGTCCGAATGTCTAAACTTTCTCAAACCATAGTTCTGAAAGTTTATTTTTGCTTTGGTTTTTGCAAAATGGCCATTTTGTACAGTAATGTAATAAAAATCTTCGCAGTTTTTTTCACGAAAAGGATCAGCTGTACAAACAAATTGTATAACACAGGGAATGCTTGAAATTAACGAAAAAATACATGTGAATTGATTCAGAATTTTTTGGACTATTTTTGGTTTTTTGGATTTGGCCAATTTTTTAAAACTCCAAATATGTTCCGAAAAATTCTGAAAAAATTCTTTGGGTCCTATAAAATTTATTCGTAAAATTGATCCTTTTGGAATAAATATGAATTTTTTTCAAAATTTTGTTAAGCAAAACAAATGCCAGATTCTGAAAGAGCATCACCAAAAACCCTCTATATACGATTTTGGAATAAAATCGCCCCAATTTTCTATTCGAATCGTACAATTGAACATGTGTGTACAAAATCCTCGTTTTGCGCATTAATGGGTTAAAGTAGCCACCTCAGCTACTTTAACCAGAATTTATATGCACAACTTTAGCTCTGCCAAATTTGCGCACATAAACAGTGCCATAGATCGATTAGGAATTCGTGATATATTATTTTGTTCATTGCTCCGCAAAAAAGATTATTATGTATATTCATAAATTCATATTTGTTCAAGTTAACTGTTTCAAATCGCAGCTTGTAGCGCAGCATGAAAGAAAGATAAAAACAGTTTTATCGGTGTCTCGCTTATACGTCATTGAATAAAATTTATCTTAGTTCAAACCGATACGATTCGATTTGAATGGACTTCCCAAATTGGCAAGTTATTGATTAAAAAAGTTATTATTTAATATTATCAAATAGTAATTTCCCAAAAAGAACGTCAGGAAAACATTATCCACTTCCAGAAAATATGTATGTTTCGTGTTACATAGAAAAAGGTCATAAAACCTGTGTTTAATTAGTTTATATAAAGTCTAAAGAAAAATTATACAATATTGATTTCTTCCTTCTTAGACTCCAAAATGGTTTGGAAGAACTCCTCAGGATAGTCCCAACCAATTTGAATAACATTGTCGATTTTCAGATATGGTCCCATTGTGTCTTTGATAACCGGTGGCCAGTTGTCGATGTAACCAGGCGCAAGTGGTTTACCACTTTTTGCGAATGTTGTCCACAATTTCACCATTATTTTCGCCATTTTCTTGTCCTTCTTGTTCAAGACTTCATCTCGCGAGAATAAGTAGAGATTGTCGTCGCACATCGCTACGCTCTCGAAGTCTTCGATGTTGTTCTCGAGCCAGTGGTGTTGTCCTTGGTAGTGGAACACGTACATGTATGTGGTCACATTAGTCGAAGAAATGTACTTCAAGGCTCTGCCTGTTGCATCTTTGATGTCTAAACTGTTGAGCTGCAAAATATAATAAAAACTGGTGTGAAAAATAAAATACATTTTTCAGCATGTTTTACGTCTATAACTGCAGGAAGTAGAGCTCGTTCCAATACATCCTTAAACGCCACATTCGGGAACTTCTCCTTGATGATGACTTTGTATTCTTCCATGCCTTTCATCGACTTGCCTTCTAAGAGGGCCTTTGAGAATTCATTTGTCACGAGTTCCAGGCTTTGGAAAGTCTTTAAAGCTGTGAACAATGATATTCAGAAATTTAACTAAATGTGCAATTGCACAGCAATACTTCCTAGTCCAACGGCAGGATGCTTCACTACACCGCCCATTACACTGACCCCTCCAAATTCGGCGTATTCTGTGAGCAGACCAAGCTGAGATTCTATCAATCCAAGCTTATCTCCTACTGTGAAGTGTGGCATCCTTGGGTTTTCTTGCTGTTGGTAAAAAAAATACCTCCGAAAATTAATTATACTTTCATGGCTGATACCTTACCCTGTACTTGTCGTAGGCATCCGCTAGCTCTGCGAAGCTTGCTTCCTTTAGGCATGCGCTCAGTGCTTTCTGGTCCTGGACATTAGGACACTCTAAGATTGCACCAATTTTTTCAGTGATTTCTAAAGGTTCTTCCGTCGAAATCCCGTCAAGGAGCGCCGAACCAGATTGGAGAATCATCTTTTGGAACAATTTCTGTTCCCTCTATACAATAAAGAAGTTGTGTGAAGCAGTTTAGCCAATTTAAAGTATCTTACAAATGTCTGGGTCATCGAGATAATATGAACAAGAGCAGCGGATTTATATTGCCCGAAGGCGGTGACATTTTCTTCATCACCTCCGAAGAATTTTATATATTTCTTCACCCAACGTAAAGCTGCGATTACATCATGGACCCCAAAATTTCCAGGAATTTCTTCGGACTGCGTCGAAAGGAATCCGAACGGACCCACTCTGTGCTGAACTGTGACAAAAACGACATCTTCTTCAAGAAGGTATTCTGGTTGGCTGGAAGCAGTGCTGCTTTCTTCAAGATTATACCCGGCCAAATGGAACAATACGGGCATATTTTTATTTGGGTTTAGCTGCAATATATGCATACATGAGAATTGAAGAATCGAAATTAGCAGGTTTCAAAAATTACTGGTATTTTTCAAATTTTAAACTAAAAAATTTTTCATAGTAGAATAATATTAAGTACATAACAATGTTGTACTTGACGCTCTCCTTCAATTTCTGTTAAGCCCTTGTCTAAACTCTTATTTCTAGCCGATTATAATTTTAAGCAAAAAGAAAACAAGCTCAAAAGCTTAATATTTTTTTCAACAAAAATAAAAAGCCAGCTAGCTTTTTATTTTTTCGAGCCAAGAATAACAACTTGTGAAGCTCGTGCTAAAGTCTTTTTATTTTTGCCTAAAAAGTAATTACAGGGCTCACAACTTGTTATTCTTAGCTCAAAAAAAAAAAAAAAAAAAAAAAAAAGCTAAGTTGGCTTTTTATTTTTGCCAGAACAAAATATCAAGCATTCGAGCTTTTTTCTCTTAGCTCCAAATTATTATCGGTCACTCCCAGGTAAATAAAGCTTTAAAAAACACTCATAACTAGAAAAGTGAAAATTAGATAAAAACTCCGACTTACCGATTTAGTATAGACGGATAAATACAGACAAGACTCGTCAGAACCGTCGTAATACTCCATATATTGTAGAATTTCCTTGGTTGACATACAACCCGGCTTTGTCCCGTCTGCATCATAAACATCTTCGATAGGTTTCAAAGGTTGTGGAAGCTATAAGGAAGAGAATGTAGTTCGATTACATATGTGGATGATGTGCATCCATTTCTTTTTTATTTTTATAATTTGGTTAAAATCCTTTTATTATTTGTAATTTAATTTATTGTTATTCTTTATTTTTTTAATATCTTTTATTATTAATTATTTAATTTATTACAATTTTTTTTATTTATTTTACTATTTATTTAAATTTTTAAAACCTTTTTTTAACTACAATTAATTTTTTGAATCTTCTTTCTTTTACGTCAACCTATAAACTAAACTCTCAAAAATTATTTTTTGTTTTAGCTTACTTTATATATTTATTTTTTTTTTTTTTAAAATCATCGCCTCCTTAATTTAAAAAATCGTCGCCTCCTCCACATCACCCTCCTCCCACTTACAGCACCATTGATGTAAGGATATTAAACAATTTGGCCGATTTGCGGCTGGAAATAGTTATGAACTGATGAGCGGTTGTTAAATTAATGGCATAGCCGATTTGCGGCTGGTTAACCGATTTGCAGTGATTTAAAGTTGATGTTGATTAACCGATTTGCGGTTATATTTAAGATTGATGTTGGTGCTAATGGTGGTTTCTTTTTTGATGGAATCAATGGGCTGCGGGAGGTGTTTATGAGGAGATGTGGAGAATGATGATGTTGTTGCGGGTGGTGGGGGAAGGTTTGTAATAAATTTACCTCCCCCAACGTAGACATAGTTCCTGCCGGAAGCCTGGGAAAACAGCCAATCCCTTATTTCTGTCGACCTGGAATTGTTCTTTTTCTTGATACTCCTGTTGCTTCCGCTCTTGTCGGGGTCACCAGTGTGGGGTTCTTCCTTGTTCGGTTATATTTTAGTTATTATTCACCTTTTATTGTTAAGAAACTTTTATTTTATATTTTATATATTTTTTTATAACACCTTTTTTTTATATATAAGTGAAACGAAATTAAATATTATTTATTTCTTTTTCATTTATTTTTAGCTTTAGTTTCTTTTATAAATAATCTTTTAAAATATTTTAAGGTAAACTTTCTCGACCGAATGACAGGGAAGAACTAAAATATTTTCACACAAACAAAAATTATTAAAAATTTACAAAAGCTACTACAACTACACTAACTAGATTTATGTAAAATAACTTTACTACAGTTACAATTCTACAAGTATTTTCTAATCTTTATGATATCAACAAGCCAAACCAAATCTACACTACGTTAAAAATCTACATTTAACTACTTTTACATTACATCACGTCGGGGTCACCAGTTTGTGGATGATGTGCATCCATTTCTTTTTTATTTTTATAATTTGGTTAAAATCCTTTTATTATTTGTAATTTAATTTATTGTTATTCTTTATTTTTTTAATATCTTTTATTATTAATTATTTAATTTATTACAATTTTTTGTATTTATTTTACTATTTATTTAAATTTTTAAAACCTTTTTTTAACTACAATTAATTTTTTGAATCTTCTTTCTTTTACGTCAACCTATAAACTAAACTCTCAAAAATTATTTTTTGTTTTAGCTTACTTTATATATTAATTTTTTTTTTAAAAAATCATCGCCCCCTTAATTTAAAAAATCGTCGCCTCCTCCACACATATTTAATTTGCAAAATGCTGGCGATATAACTTTACTAAGGCATTAGTAAAACTTATACTGCTTCATATTTCTTTGGTTTACCGGCATTAACCGGTGGATTATATATCTACTTCCAGTCCTCTAACAATAAAAACAAAGGTAACATTTTTTTTAAAATCATATATATGAAATGTATCATTTATAAAAGCTTGGCATGTTACCATTTCTTTTTATCACATAGCTAGTTAAACACCTCAAGATATTATAAATTATACATATACTATATATCATATGAAAGCTTGATTATTTTTCATTTTAGTTATTTTATGCTTTTTAGTCTGGATTTATTTCATAGTTTATCGCATTTTACTCATCAAACCATTCCACTTGATAACCCTGTCAAGGAAATCGTGGAAAAAACGGTAAATCGCCATCTTGGATTACCCGTCACATTGGATTTAGAACGATATTAGATATACTACAATACATTGTGAGGAGACTTGCGAATTCCCACAAAAGGGATTCACTGTTCTTCGACTACTCAACTAATGGACATTGTCTTTCTAGACTGGCTAAGGCGTGAGATTTGGGAGTTATTCTCAACTCCTTGTTCTCTTTTGAGGATCATATTGAAGCAATTGCTATCACAGCTAACGTTATTTTAGGATTCGTCAAGAAGTGGTCTAAGAAGTTCGATTAACCCTACATCTCTCGTCTACTACTTTATACTTTCATGAGACCCATTTTAGAATATGTCAGTCCGGTCTGGTGTCCATTCTATGAGTGCCATATGAACCGTTTTGAGGCTGTTCAACGTAGATCCTCACGGCTTTCTTTTCGTGGTCTCCCCTGGGAGAATAATCATGTTTTGCCTCCCTATCTTGATAGACTTAAGCTTATTTGCTTTATATTAAATTACTTGACTCATTGATAAATAGACGCAATCTGTTTTGGCTTTAGATTGTCACGTTTATATTCATAAATAGGTGCAATTACTATTAATATTAGTAAATTGTATTAAAATTTCATTTAGTTTCTGAGTACTAAATATATAAACTTGCTCCAAGGACACAATAAGCTGATCAGCCCTTGTTTTTATATGAAAAAATGTTTTTGCAAACATTTAAAAAAAATTGTAAAAATAAAATACACATACCGCAAATCTTTCAGTCTCCCCGGCATATGGAATATCTCTGAAGGCTGCAAATCTCTGTGACGTCCATTTGGACGTGGACCAACTTCCTTTGATCGAGCCCAATCCCGTCACGTTCGCAATTGGGTTAACAACCATTTTCCCCCATGACACTTCACTGAAAAGCACCAACAGTGGGAGTGCAACAAGAAAACCCCTCATCTTATTCCAATGGCAGCGCACTTTCAACTAACTCAAAAATTTTCATCAAAATTATCGTTATAGGTTGTCGCCAGTGCTAATGTTTGTAGCCAGTGCTAAATTATCACGCTGTGATTAAAAGTTTATCAACATAGTGAGAACGGGTCAGGATCATGTATGCTAGAAAGGAAAAAAAATAGGTCGAAAATATTATTTATGTTTTATAAGGCTTTGTGATTTCTGCGTGCCTCGCTTAACCTTGCAATAACCGGGAATTTCTAATTATAAATGAAAAACAAACTAATCGTTTTGATTATAATTAAAATAATTGCAATATTTTTCCCATTAATTATTTTTTTATCTTGTGGAGCTTATTAAAAGACATATATTTTTTAACTTTATGCAAAACTTTTTGCAACACATATTAGGAAAAAACCCAAAAATTATGGTCTTTCTGACCCGTGAAGTTATCTATATTTTTTTAATAAAAAGAGTGAATAAGAAAAAAAACCCATTTTTTTACTTTTCATATAAGCAACTTCCACAAACTTCCTAAAATGCGCCTAGGGAAATTTTAGAAAAGTTTGATATGTGAATGCTTCCTTAATTAACACACCTCAGTCCTCAAGCAAATAGAATTTTAGTGGCAAATCTTACAGAGAAAGTTTTACCAAGCTTCGCAAAGTTGTGTAATCGAAAAAAAGCCAAAAATATAATCTAATAAATTTTATAAATTTAATTCACCCGTAGGCGAACTTTGATAACCCTTACCACAAATAATTAATGAATATAGACAGCAAGGCTTTGATCGCTGACTGGAGCGGGTTTGCAATTAGTACTGACTTGGTCGCGAAGTGAGACAGTGATAATGAAGACGTTTTCCATAATATTAGGCCTAGCTCTGTTGTGGACTGCAAATGCGGGTACCAAGAAAAAAGTGGAATCGAATCCGAATGTTATCATACCTGGGTTCATATCCATGAGAGGTGTCGTACGGAAAACAGAATGGACAGCCACGAACTATATGAGTTTTCTGGACGTCAGATACGCTTATCCGATTGATAATGACGCCAGGTTCTCTGTAAGTATGCCACAAGAGAGAAATACGATAATCAAGTTAAGTATATTCTTTTAATTTCGAAAAAGATAATTTTTAAATCAAGTTGGTCGAATTTCCGTTCAGTAAAGTCGCTTTAACTATGAAGAATTCTACTTTCTTTTTAAACTAGTCCGAATTTTCACTTCAAACAATTTCAAATTATTGACTTGAAATGAACTTCATTGTTGTTTATTATAATGTATTACCAATAACACGATTTGAAACTAATATTAAAATTGAACTTCAAGACCTTGTGGAATTTTAGATCATATTGGAATCATAGTGTTTACAAGCTTTGCGTATTATTGTTTGTATTTTTTAATGACTATTTCCAATAAGTTCTACAAGAGAGAAGTTATAATAAAGTTCGGATTAACAAGAACATTTTTGACATGAGTCTTGATTTTTAAAAATATGTTTTCAATTGGGTTTAACATTGGCGAATACGGTGGCAACTATTCAGTTGATAAGGTGAACAAGGAGCAGTTACTCCAGCCGAAATAAAATTTCGAACAGGTGGGCAAAATATCTTGTATATGAATACATTTCGAGTTAAATTGTGAAATTGTTAGTTAATAATTTGGTCTTGTTTGAAGTGAAAATGTGGACTAGTTTGATGTGGAAACTTTGATTTATTAGTGTTGAAAATTCGGAATAATTTTAAATAAAAATAGACTTATTTATATTTAAGGCGACTTTGTTGTTCGACCAGAATTATTTAAAAATGTTGTTTTTTAAATTAAAAGAATATATAAAAAAGGACTCCACATGTCCACTCCATATTGCTGGAGTTAAAATAAAGAAAAATTGTCTATTTTCGGAATATGCACTAAACTATTCAACAAAACATTATTCCTAAGTATATGTAGTATGAAGAAGAAATTAAATTGTATAAATCTTCATAACTGTTGAAAAATATTCAAATCATGTTTTTCTATAGTTTACCACAGCTAAAAAAGGCATTTATAGGAATTTGATTTAGATTTATTCTTCCCATAAACAAATAAGACTCATTTTTAAAATTATTTTTCCCATAATCAAATAAGATTATTTATATTTCACATTAATTTCTATTTTAAAGACAAAATGATTCCTTCTTTTTAAAATATGTTAACCGAACATAATTTGAATCAAGACTAAAGAAAAATCAAACCTCTAAAGTTTTCTTGTTTCCGATTGGTATACTTCTCCAAATCTTTTGGAAGAATTAAAATTGACACGTTTACTGCTGTTGCTTCGTTCTGACAACCTTTTCTTACCTAAATTTCTTGTATTTCATGTTGTTTATTAGATATTCTTAAAAACTTTTATTTGTATAGCCCCCAACACCTTTAACAGAAAAAGAAGAAGATATTTTTCCAGCGGATGAAGAGTCCATTGTATGTCCAAATCTAAGAACCTTGGACAGAATCGACGCTACATACAATGAAACTATCGAAGATTGCCTGTTTCTCACAGTATCGACCAAAAACGTAAGTACTTTCTGAAAACGCTGTCGTTCCGAATTATATTTTAAAAAGTTCAATTTATACAGCTCACAGGAAATGCCCCAGTCATGGTCCATCTGGCAGGCTGGAACATTGTGACGGAAGAAAATTCGAACGACCAAAGCAACCCAGGGTATCTTTTAGAGGAGGACATAGTACTTGTTTCAGTTCAATACCGCGTAGGTCCATTCGGCTTTTTGTCCACTATGACGAATGATATCCCCGGAAATGTTGGAATACTTGATGTAATTGAAGCCTTGCGTTGGATTCAGAAATATATTTCGAATTTCGGAGGCAATCCAAAGGAAGTTACGCTCTTCGGACAGTTTCATTCCGCATCCATCATACACATTTTAACGATGACACCTGTTTTGGTAAAATTACAAATTACTTAATAATTTCTCAGATGCACACATTTACATCTTAAATTATTTTATGGATATAGGAAAAGGAGGAATTATTCCACAAAGTTATTTATCAGTCTGGGTCCGCTCTGATGCCAGAACTTATAAATACTGACACCAAGGCCATGGTCAAAACAATGGCACAATATCTCAAAATTGAGTCGGAAGATATAGCTGAAATCAACAAAGGTTTCAAAGAGGCATCAGCTTACGACCTCTTGCGAGCCTACAAGCAAGTTGTGGTATGAAATAGGTCTTTACTTCGAAAGCACATTTTTTAATTAGCTTTAAACATTTTTGTTTATATTTAACATATTTATAATTTAAGGATAATAAAAACACATTTCCACTGATTGTCGTTGGCGATCCCAATGGCATTCTCCCCGAGGAACCAAAAGTTATGTTAAAGAAGCGGTTGAACCGCGCTTACCCGACGATGGGAGGAGTCGTTGAACAGCCTTCGGTGTGTCTTGGTGGAGATATGGACGAAATCACCGGTAGAAAACTTCTGAAAAATGAAGCAGACAAGTCAGATGAATCTTCGGAGGAGGATGAAGGTGAAAGAGTGATTGCCGTAAAGACAAAGAGTAAGAATTTCCTTTTCACTGCGATCAATTGCTTAAGAACTTATTTTTTCTTACTCTTAAACAGAACCCGGAAACGATGATATTAAATCGATTTACGACTTTGTCACATTTTCGGCTAACATTTTTAAGGATGTTCTGATTTTAGACGTACCTACAAATGCCGAGCAGGCAAAATACATCGAGGAATTATTCCCTAAAAAAATATTTGCTTCGAGCTTCCTAAAGAATATTTTACCTTCTGTAATCGACGTAAGTTTTAAAGAAACACTTAAAGTTCCATCTTATTGTTACCGATCTAGGTTGAGATATGTAACTCATAACATTTGCTATTAAGCTGAATTGAGCGGGATTGCAGATAATGAATTGTTGAAAGCAGCCTTTGATTGGATAGGTTATGCAGTTTTTTGAAAAGACGCTATTACTTTTAAATCGCTGTCGTGGCATTGTGAAAAAGTTTTTCTTTGTCTCAAAATGAAGTCCAAATTCAGCTGTAACCGTAATATAAATTTTTAACATAAGCACCAAACCTTGGGAATTGGTGTGAAATTGTAGCTTAATTTAAATGGAGTAAAGAGTACTAATAGTAATATCAACTTATCAATTTCAGATTCACTCCCTTCCCATTAAGGAAGCGACGCTGAAAACGCTAAAGTACAACATTGCACAAGGCGGGAAAGCCTATCTTTACGCGTTCAACTACAATCCCGACGAAAGCATCTTAAGTTGTGGAGAAGACTTTTATGTTGTTCAACTTAAGGACGACGATATATTCCTATTTCCACAAGAACATCTTAGCAATTTAAACAAAAAAGAGAGACGATTGGCCAGACTTATGGTGGAACTGTGGACATCTTTCGCTAGAACTGGTAAGCCGGAAGCGCACAGCTTACACGATTGGCCACCAATGAAGTTTTCACTAAATGGCCCGTATTTCATCATTGATACTATCCATAAGCTTGGATTCGATTATACTGAAGAGTACTTCTCTGGACTTAGGGCCCAGAAAAATGAAATAAGTATTGTCGATATGTAAGAGGAAACTAATAAAATATCTCTTACTATACTTTTGTGGCTTTTAACGATTTAGAACATTTTAATTGATATAAATCTAAAAGATTGTTTACTAAAAACATTGTGCTCCTCTTAAAACATACAAGATAGGATTTGACCTCAGAAAGAATAATCTAATAAGCTAATTTATAGCACAAAAGCTTTTTAATACTCTGACTTGGACTCTATCCGCCAAGGTTTGTGAAACCAAAATAGAAAAAATTAATTAATTCTTAGGTTTTTATAATCTGGAAATTTCTAAATTGGTATGTATCTCCCCCACTATTATCCACAGATAAGATATTATTTTATAGGAAAAAAATATTTAAGCTGGACGTTTTTCCGATATCTTTGATATATGTATATTTTCGTGGGCTTTGGAAGTAGTCTGCGGAACTGGATTCCACACTGAGGAAACTACTTTTGTTTGGGCACTATCCGAGCATTATGGGGCTAACCATCTTACAACGCCGACAACTTAGAATTTTGTTTTGTTTTCAGGAATGGTTTATAGGATATTAAAAAATATGCAAAAATCATCCTTAAATTGTTATTTCTAATATTTGTGCGAATTTTTGCCTATACTACCTGTACCTGAGTTACTTAAATTATGGTTCTAGTTTGGCTCCATTTTTTAACCTCTGCATAGCTATTTATTTACATGGATTAATGGAATATGAATTTCGATTAAAATTCTAGTTAGATGATTAAAATAACTAACAAGGAGGGGGCACGACCTTGGGGAAACGATTTGAATGAAATTTTGCCTAGTAGTAGTATTTCATGTGGGTATACTAGCCATAAAATATTTCCGTCCAATGCTCTGTAGTAGCGGAGAAAAACGCACCCAAAGTTCACCGTATACTATATGTATATGCAGGGTGAGGAACAAGTATGGAAACCCCTGAATAACTCGTCAGAAATGCATTTTTGAGAAAAACGTTACATACAAAAGTTTTAAGATTTTTGCCTGGCTATTTAACACCTTGACCTTGGATTTGACCTTGACCATCACCATAAAGGTCATATCAAGGTCAGCATCATTTTTTTTAAATTACAACACCCATTTTTTATTACGGATTTGGAAAGAGAGAAAAATTTTACCCCCGAATATTACTTTGAGCGACTTGAAACTTTGACCTCTGAAGGTCATATCGAAGGAAGGTCAAAGTATCGGAACAGCAGAATAACTTGCCAGGAGTAGATTTTCGGAAAAAATGCTTCAGACAAAAGTTGTAGGATCGTTGCTTAGGTATTCGGTGGTGACCTTGAATTTGACCTTGACCATGAACTTCAAGGCCATTTCGGGGTCAAGTTTATTTTCATAGGAAGATATGCTTTGGCCCCAGAAGTGGAAGGAGCCGAAATTTTACATTCGAATCATGACCTTGACCATGACCTCTAGGTGAAGGTCAAGGCCAGTTCAAGGTCAACTCGGTTTCTTGATAGATACCCCCACTTTTACAATGGAGAGTTAATATGCGGCAAATTTTGCGTTCAAATCATGACCTTGACCATGACATTCACGGTCACTTGAAGGTCAAGTTTATTTTGTTACGTGGGAAGATATGCTTTTGACTTTAAATGTGGGGGAATTGACCTTGACCTTCGCCTTGAATTTTATGTTTTTTTTTTTAAATCCATCCTCAAGAAGATCAAGGGTCCTGGTAAGAAAAATTTGGGAGTCATCCCATAATAAATGCATTTCACAATGTGAAACGCAATTAAATTAATTAATATGCAAAAGATTAAGGGGTCCAATTGAGCCTTGGGGAATACCAGTAGTCGCTGGCAGAGAAGAGGATATTTCCACATTAAAAGACATGGCTTGAGTACTCCTGCAAAGATAACTAAGCACCAAATTAGTTGCCTTGGTAGAAAAAATAATCTGGTAATTAGTGTTTTACATATGAACTTTTGATTGATCGAATTAAAAGCTATGGGGAAGTTCAACATCACTAACAAGGAAAAGGCACGTACTCGTCATTACTGTAGGGCTTGGCTAGAAATGAAAGTACCTGAAGTGGGAACTCCAGATCCCTATTTTTTCCTTATCTATGCCTTTTGTGTATAAATAAATAAATAAAATAAAAAATTTATCATTTCGCTTAATTGCGACCCGAATATTATAAAAATTGGGAAAGATCCAGAAAAAAAGTCTCCTTACGCAAGGATTCGAACCTGTGATCATTGCATTCCGAGTCTGAGCATTTATCACTAGACTAGCCACCGCTTTGGAAAAGTGCTAAACTGAATGGTATTTAAAGCCGCGTCTAAATCTTTATTATACTATTATTTTCTAAACGGACATCTGGAGTTCCCAATTCGGGTATTTTAATTTCTAGCCAAGCCCTACATGTGATATAAATTTGAGCGAAATCGGTGATGACGAGTACGTGCCTTCTACTTGTAAGATAATTGGATCTTCTTTATCAAAAGCCTGAGAAAATATATCAATAAGGTTGAGAAGAGCAGTAATACAGCTGTGTATTGGACTATAGAGGTTGAATGAATCTATTGCTGTATAAATAAATCGAAATCTCTGCAACATTACTTTTCCAATAAATTTAGAACTCCAGAAGTTTTAAGGTTTTTCACAATATTTTCATTGATAATTGGGCATTTAAAATTCTTGAATAGTGTCATCTTTTAGCCGTGCGAATAGTCAAGGTAGTCCGTTTACGAATTTGTTTGTATATCTCGTAAAAGGCAGGAATTCGATACCGTTTCCACCTGAGATAAGCTAAATAGCTCGCGGAACTCAGATTTCCAATATGAGTCATGAACCAAGAAGAACGGTGCTTAAGGGGTTATATACAGTCAGGATTTTCAGAAAATCGACTTTTTTTTTATTTTATTTTCGTAATGTACATATATTTAAGTACACCCACAGAAAATTTCATGTCAATCCGGTGAATATTCTCGAAGTTACACGCATATTTGTAATGACGTGTTCGAGTTTTTGTACTAAATGTAAATTGCTTTTGAAACTTTAAACGCGTTTTTCTCAAAGCTGTGTTCTTAAAGTCGGTGAGCAAGATTTCTCGGAAACGGCTGAACCGATCAGTTTCAAATTTGAACACAAGCTTCTTAAGAATATTTTTTAGTAATTAATCGAAGCTTTTTGCTCACCGATAAATATTTTCCATTTTATATACAATTTAGAGCCAAAATTGTTGTTAAAAACCGATTTTTTTTTTTAAGATGCTGCCATTTTGTCAAAAATTCCTATTTTGCTTATTCCTTCGATTAATTACAAGATAAAACAATATACTAATAAAATATTTTTCGTTTTTTCATTTTGGATGATCCAGTCGAGAGATATCGTGCACACCGCAAAACGCTTTTTTTTACAGTTGCTCCCGGAGATCAGCTGAAGCAGCTTTTAAAATAATTATTTTTACAAATAAAAAATATTAAAATACACTCAAGAGTTACCATTATATGTGTACAGAATTTTACATTAATAACTTAAAAGACCATCTCAAGAAAAATTCGTGAAAAATCGACTTTTTTAGGCCTCCTGACTGTATATAACCCCTTAAGAATTGTTTTTTTAACCAAAGGAACATACTTATCATGCAGGTATGATAGCATGTTCGAAGGAAACCTGTCGATTAACATCTGGCATACTTCGTATCAAGCACCAATTAATCGATAATAATATATTAATTAATCAATAGTTGAAGTAGGAGTAAGTTGAAGGTTGAGTAGTGGAAGATACAGCAAAGTCATATGTTATTCAAATGAGAATAATATTAAGAAATTTAATAACATATCAATGATTTATAAGGAATACACGAACTTACGAATCATATACATAATATAAAGCGCCGACTATTTTATTGCAACTGTAATTAACTGAAAAAAGTTTTAATTAACTGAGAAATATTCGGAACAGATCGGTCCATCTAAATACATAATAATGTTAGTTCATTTTCACCTTTTTTATGCTAGAAAGTGGATAAATTCTAAAATTTTACGATATTCTTAGAAAGAATGATAGTATAAAATTATCTCTAATCAGCATAATAATGGCCTACCCGAAAAACTAAAAGATCAAAAGAAATTATGAAAAGCAAGTCAAATACCGACGAACAAAATTCGAATGTAATATCAACGGAATCTCAGGCCGACGATAAAAATTACGAGAATAGCTCTAAGGTAATTAGGTCAGAAGTAGATGACTTCGTGACAGCCTCTTGCATGGAAGAAGCAAGCAAATTCGGCACAAAATTAGCATTTACAGCAGGTAAAAGCAGTCAAATTCTATTTCGCAGATTTCGTCGCGAACCAATGGTCCATCATCTGTTCAGTGTTACAGAGCTGATGACAAAGTGAAGATGAAGATCGTTCTGCTTCTTGTAGTGCTGGCCAAATTTTCGGTAGTGTCCACGCAGAAATTTAGGGACAAGCAGTTTGTGGTTGCGCAAATCGAAGGATTGGGAAAGGTTAGGGGAAGGCTAGTTTCCAGCAGGTGGACAGCCCAAGACATTTACCACTTTTACGATATCAAGTACGCTGAAGCTCCGAGCGGTGAACTGCGGTTTAAGGTGAGTCGACATTTTTCTAAAGACTATCTGAAGTTTCAAAATGTGATATTTATGTAAAGGCTCCCGTGCCTGCAAAACCATGGAATCATATCCGAAAAGCCATGAACCCTCGAAGAAATTGTCCCGCACTGCAGGATTTGGACGATGTTATAAGGGCTGAAGCCGAAAGTAACTTGGAAGATTGCCTTACACTTAGTGTCAGCACAAAAAATGTGAGTAATGTTTTAAATTATAAAATTGTTGTGAATCTTTCTAAGTTGGAAATTTTTAGTAAAATTTAATAAAATTTAGCAAATCATCTATTGCACTACAATAAACAAATTGAACAAAATATTACGACACTTAATAATCTTCTTTGAGGAGTGTTTTGTTAGAAAAAAAACATTTAATGAAATTTTAAATGGTTATATCGAGATCGCCCATCAGTGTTTGTTGACATCAATTTGAATAAACGATCTGGACCTACTAGAACCGATTATAACAAATTTTAGAGTGAAATCTCCTTCCTACAGAATTCAAAAGCTTTATTATTTCATTATGAACTTTTTATTCCCACCAACTTGCTTCGCAGTGAACGCCTCTACAACTTTAAACGTTTAATTAGACTTACAAGAGATCTTGTTAGCACATTATTAGATATACGTCCCTCGGTTTTTTTTTTTTTTTTTAATTTTTTAAACCTTACTATTGTAATTTAATGTAGTCATTAGTTCAAGCCACCTAGTTTAGCCTTTAGTTTGCTCCCTCAATTTTATGCTTTTGATATAATGAAATACTTCGTCTATATGCACAGCCTACCTTTGTAGTATATTTGAATTTTCCTGCATTATTTGTAGTTGATTTACGTACAGAAAAACCTCTTACATCGCGGAAAACTGAAATTCAATTCTAAGAAAAAGACAATTTTTTGGATTTATTCTAAACTGACAACGCAACTATATTGTTAGAAATGAAGAGAATATTTTTAGTTTTTCTGGAAGGCCAAACAAAGTTAGTGCGATATCTTAGTCGGTTTATTAACTAGAGAACTTAGACACTTTGGACGATAAAGCCACTACAATATGCGCATAGAACCATTTCCTAATCTTTTATTAAGTACGTTATTGGGATTTTTCTGTTTACACTTTCATTAAATAAATATATACATATTATACTATTAATTGCACCAGTTCAAAGGCAAAGCCCCGGTTATGGTTTACATCCATGGTGAATTTTTGTACGAAGGGACCCCAGTGGAAGCTTCTCCTGAGTACCTGCTCGAGCGGGACATAGTCCTTGTCTCGGTTCGGTACAGACTTGCGCCATTCGGATTTTTGTCTACGATGTCGGACGAGATCCCTGGAAACGCGGGACCCCTGGACGTTATCATGGCGCTTGAGTGGGTGCAGAAGAACATACACGAGTTCGGCGGAGACCCCTCGAGTGTGACTCTATTCGGACAAGTTGGTGGAGCTGCCTTGATTAATGCACTCACAATGAGTCCACTTGTGAGTTCCATTACTAACTAAATTAAAATTAATTATTTACTATATATTTTCCATTGGTATGGCAGGTACGGGACGGCTTATTCCATAAAGTTATTTACCAGTCCGCGACAGCACTTACACCCGCGTTTACCTCAAATGAGCCCCTGAAATTCACCCAAGACATAGCAAAGCAAGCAGGCTGCAATGAAGTCGAAAATATCACCGTGCTGAATGATTGCCTTATGAAAATGAACGTTTCGACCTTATTGACTGGATTTAGCCGACATGGCGTGACAAACTCCCGAAAAGGGGTGGGGAATTATGGCGGAGTCCAGATTGTCATTGGCGGGCCAAGTGGTTTTCTTCCCGATCATCCAGCCACGCTTATTCAGGAAGATAAAATCCGGTACTATCCCACAATCGGCGGTGTGACCAAAAATGCTGGCACTTTTCTTCTTAAAGGTAAATTAATTTATTTGATAAAGTCTTATTTAATAACTGTATATAAAGGGTCACTTTTAAGCCCGATAGCAATTTGAATTTTTAAAAATAACACAAATAGTTAACTTTTGATGACATATTTTATTTATTCGAAAAACCAACTCGTGACATTGATATTTAAAAATGACTGTCAGTCCAATTTTGGGTACTTTTTTCGAGCAATGTCGGCCATATGTCACAAATAACACAAACAATGTTGGGATACAAGTTGTCAGTTTTTGCTGATTTATGAGCATAAACCAGTGACTTTATGTAACCTCATAGGAAATAGTAGAGAGGTATCAGATCACACGACCTATCAATAAATCGTTGGTTTGTGTCGCTGTATGGCACGTAGTGCGATTCTGTTAAAACCACATCTCACCAGGGTGAATGACATCCATATTTTCGAAGAAATATTCATTGTTCATGGTCCGGTAATGATTTCCATTGACCGTAACGCGAGTCCCTGACTCGTTTTTAAATAAATAAGGACAAATGGATCCACCAAACGTGTAAACCGCACCTAAGGGTGGAATTTTGTCTAGAGTCTTTTTTGGACTGGTTTCACTCCAGAACGGACAGTTTTGACGATAATAACCGCGAACCGACGACTGATTTTCAAAGTAAATTAGGATAATTCTTAGTCGTGCCTCAAGCGTGAGTTTATTCATGATTACTTGCCTAACTATACCTTAAATTCTGTTTCTTCTTTTTAACAGAAAAAATTAATTCAAATTTTATTTTTATCCTATGCCAACTGTACGATATAAATGTTGTTGCATTTTCCCTATTTCAACTCTTTTCTGGTTTTTTTGTAAATATAAAACTGTCATCAGAACTGCCAAACGATTTTTCTCGTCTCTTTTTAATTTGGCTGCAGGAAAGGATCCACTGAAGTTGGTACAGTTCAGTCGAAAAAAAAGTGCTTCGACGAAAGGGGATAGGAATATTAAATCGGCTCCAACTTTCTTTAGCAGTTTCATAGACGTGAGCGGTCTATTATAATATATGTCTGTGCAATTTTCCCTATAGGAAGTTTGCAATTCGATTCGTATAATTGAACTTGTTTTGCGCATTAATGGGTTAAGCTAAAAAAAACACCCTTTATTGTACAATTTATCTTATTTGAAATAATAAAAAACGTTTTCAAGTTCTTCTTTAAAGATAGAAATAAAAAAGGAGTAATTGCTACTCAGATTCCTCGCCTGACTTAAGTAAAGTCCATTTACAGGATTAATTCGCATAGTTTTTAGTACTTTAAATATAATATTTTTCAAACAAATAAATGTTCACAAAGATAAAGCAAAAATAAATTCGCATCTCTTAATTTATTTTTATAAATAAATTTTAATTTGTAATAATTTTTTATTTGTAGAAATTTTTGAGGACGACTTCGACGAAAAGATTCCCGACGACAAATTCAACGCATCCACTTACATGGACTATATTATTTCTCACACCAACGGGCAGGACCCCACAAGGGCGTGGAAGAAACTAGCCGAAAATGACTTCTTCAGCGATCAAGAGATGGAAATTGGGACCTTTGCTGCAATGATTCCCGGACTGATTGATGTAAGTTACTTGTGAAATTAGTGCAGTTTAGCACATCTGTATAAAATTTATTTATTTTTTTCTTGGTATATTTCTAATACATCTACTTTTTAAATTAATGACTACATACATTCATTTTTAAAATATTATAACTAGCCGACAAATCATAACTACTATTTAATCAAGAGCTTGTCATGTACTCAAGTTTTCTGAATTTATGCTTTGGCAGATCGCTGAAATTTTAACTACATATATATATATAACCATTCTATTTAAAATCTCTTTCCTGAAAACCCCAATGTACCAATTTTCGGTTTTCAATCTATTTAAAATCAGTGACACATTATATCCACGATATTGAATTTCCAAAGTTTGAAATCAGCAGGCATGGAAACTCCGTAAATGTGAACTTCTTTTCTGGAATAAGGGGCCGTTCAAGTATTACGTAAGCACTATTGGGGGGGGGGGGGGGGGGGGGGGGGGGGGGGGTCTTTGTTTTGCTTATTTTGGATGACATGGGGGGTAGGGGAGTCTAGATGATGATTACGTCATCGGTAGTTATTTACTTTTTTACACGAATGGCAACCCTCACATTGTCTATGCTTGAAAACGAAACGCATTTTCGGGGATCTATTTTCTTATTTTTTAAATTATAATTATAACATTATAATTATAATATAAAAAAAAAATACATTTATAATTGAAAAATTTTTACGTAAGCATGGGGGGAGGGGGTAAGAGCTTTGCTTACTTTTGCTGACAAGGGGGATGGAGGGGTAAATAATTGTAATAAATCTGCTTACGTAATATTTGAACGGCCCCTAATGAATGAATGAATGAATACTGAAATTTGATATAGATTGTATTTTCAATTTTTTTATGTAAACACAAAATATTTGTATTTAAATATTTATATTTAAATTGTTTTTGCTCCTCAGATGTGTGGTACAATACCATTCAAAAATCCAGTCCTGCTAACTCTACAAGCGAATGCAAGAAAGCTCCCGAATAGCACTTACATGTACTCGTTTGACTACGAGGGTCAGTTCAACAGGTACATGTCTGATGAAGACTACGAAGAAAGGCCCCTGCCTTTCGACCTTGGAGTGTCCTTGTCGGATGACAACATCTACCTCTTCCCCTGGCCCACACACTCTTACTTATTGAACAGGAAAGACACCAAGATCGCCAGAAGGATGGTCGCCCTTTGGACCAGTTTCGCCACCACCGGCATACCAAAAGGCCCTAAGATACCCTTTTGGCAGCCGATGACTGATGGCACTGGACCCTACTTGAAAATCGACACGGAGTCCACCATCGCAAAGAATTTCCTGGACGAATACACAATCACTGTTCGAAATGCAAGAAATGGAGAGTCTCTGGTCATAGAGGAATTTTTCGAAAATAATGGAGATGAGAGTGACAGTGATAACGATGATTATGGAGATTATAGTGATAGAGGGGCTTTCTTTCAGTAGCACCCTATTTACATAATTAGAATATGTATTTTTGTATTATTTATGAAAGGACTAAAATTTAAGAGAAATGCTCAATATTGTTTGAAATCTAATCAAAAATAGTATAAGGTAGAGTCGCCAAATATCGTCCCCTACCCTAATTTCGTCCCCTTCAATATCTACTGTTTTAAAAACCGCCATCTATTATCAGTGACCCGAACCGACAGCTAGTTGCATCAAACGGCTATTGTGTAGAAGTGAGCGCGTCACGACATTCGTATCGACAGAAATTCGAAAATCAAAAAAAATGTTCAAGGTGCGTTTTTCATTGAAATATTCTCGAGTTCCATAAAATATTGAGATACCTGACTTATTGATAAATTTTTTTTGCCAAACTAACTATTAATATCTCAGATGTTAATCGATTAAGTAAAATTTTCAGGTTTATGACACGTTTTTTGCTTAAATGGATGCGACAAAATAAATAGAAATTTCCTAATATCGTCCCCTTACGTGAACCTTATATCGTAACATGTAACTTTAGAATGTTTTTATTTTTTTATTTTTTAGATGCCGAAAAAATGATTAAAATAATTAAGAAAGGACTGTTTAGATATTAATATGATAGTTAGGTTCAATTTTATATAATAGAAAAGGAGTAAGTACAACTCCAGTTCACGTGATCTAAATATCGTCCCCGGGACGATATTAGGAGCCCAAAAATATATTTTCATAATTTGAGTATTTTTGTTAAAGCTATTTTATAATTTTTTCTGACTATGTTAACGGGTTTTTGATTATTTTTATGAATAAAGGAGTATTGAACCTAGTGTTTGACGTTTCATTTATTACTGTAGTATTTATTTTTATTTTTTTAGATTTGTTTTACAAAAAGGGGACGATATTTGGCGACCCTACCTTATACAGAGTGCAACAACGTAATATTTAAAACCATTCTCTTTTCGATAGAGGACCATTCGAGATTTGAAACATATGTCATTTAGGTTCCCGAAAATTGGACCACAAATTTTAATCTGGAATTTTTGCTTAGAATCAATCTTTATAAGTTTATATAATAGCTTATAAAATCTTGCTATACATATTATTACACTCAAACGAGTTTTTCCAATGTCCAATGTGTGACGTTTTAAATGACGACTTCTGCATAAAAAATTTAGAAGATTTCGTATTGTAAAGAAGACATAAAGTGGTACAGAGTAATTTAATCTAACAAAACATATTTACTGTCTAAAAAGTAAAAAATGTTTTTATTGAAATTTAATTTACAATTGCGCGACAAGTTGCGCATGACTGCACGACAAATGAAACAATGAAAAATGTTTAACCGTGAAGTCGACCAGATTAGTGACTTTGATCTTCTGTTTTTTCCCTTATTTATATTCTTCAAGGGTTTTTTGCTTGCTTCCAATATTTTAAATGCACATCTTTTTGAGAGTACCTCGTATTTATTCTCTTAAAAATTATACTGATAATAATAATAATTAAATCTATATTACTCTTTTGGTAGACGAGGATGTAATTTCGGAGTATTCTTAATTTTATTAATTTATTGACTAAAACTATATTCAATACTACCACAAACCATCAAAAGAGTTGAAACAAATGAAGAACAGTTGGAGTCGTATTGTAAAACATTCTTAAACTTGAATACTCGTGTGATATCACGAAAAAAATTAGAAAAAGGCCTAACGACCCAATCAGGTCCGCTTTATAAAAGCTACATATTATAATAATAAAATATTACTCGAGAAAGCACAGAAAGTCCCAGTTCAATTAAAATCTTATTTTGCACCTAACAATGGTCAGCTCTGATGTTTAAAACAAAGAAGATTATAAAGATTACTATATAGGATAGGCCATCGACCCATTTCTTTTTAAAAATACTATAAAATAAACAATGTTCAGTATTTCCCAAAGTTTGTAGATTTATTGAAAAGAGTAAACATTCCTATTAGTTATGGAATATAATTTCATCTAAATAGCTGCTTCAGCTGGCTTGACAGTTACCCATTATATCAACCCAATTTCTTAGCACATTTTCGATTGTTTGGGGCCCTATTTAATTAATAGCAATATTGTGCTTAAGTACTTGAATCGTTTCTTTATTGTCAATATAACATCGATCTTTAACGGCACCCCACAAAATGAGTCCAACGGCGTCAAATCACAGCTGCGCGGTAAATATGACCACCATTCTTCGATCGTTTCTTTTCAAAATTCGCACTGTTTCAGCAAGATACCACTGATTTTTGGGAAAAAATGTCAATATTTCCCAAATTTGTTCAAGCGTAAATCTATTACTTCATACCGCAGATATATAATATTGTGTTTCTGTCAATTTTTTAAACGCGAAGAAGCGTTCTGGGTCAAAATAATATGTAATTTATAAAGAAACTAACAAATGGCCAATCCTATACATAATATGATTATAGATGATTCAGAAACGGCCACAATGCCATACAAAAGCAAAAAACGTTAATTTGCTGACATTTGTCAATTTTCGGTCATACGATGAGGAAATTTGTAAATTTTCTTGTAAATAAATACTTCGCAATATTAGCTATTTTGTTTTATATCTCGAAAAACGTTCGAGATAATTTTTTTTTTTTTCATTTTCTGGCAACCAGTCAACCATCGAAGTATTTTGAAACTCGTTTCGAAATTGGGTGGCCCAGGTAATACGAAACGTACTCAGAAAAACTAAACTCACCTGAAATTAAACACTGAAAGCCGTAAAAATCAACACATAATTTTACTCACGATACTTGGCCGACATACGAAACTTGAAAACCGCGACTGACAGAAATATGGTATACCATATGTAGGTAGGTGGCAATTGTTGCTAGCGAATTCAGTGCCATTGCCAGAAATTCAATAATTGATAGATTTCAACAATAAATCAAGAAAAGAGAGGGGAAGATATCAGGGAATAAAGGGGACGATAAGATTAATTCAGTTTTTCCTTGAAAAACGCCTAAAGTAGCAGAAGAAAAGTCACGGTATAAAATTTACGAATTCAAGAAATCAAATGATCAATAAATTTCAAAATAGAGTGGAGATAGTAGGATGGTTATGAAGAATTCACCCAAAGACAACTGATATAGCCCTTCAAGTTGCAACAAATCTACTTCGAAAGTCACCTGGCACCAACTCCAAAAATAAATGATCAGATATTGTAAAATTTTTATTATGAATAATTTTCTTTAAAGTAATAAAAAATATTATTTTTAACTTTTAAGTTTGTACATAAAGGCAAGGTTTTGAAATCGATTTTTATTCTTTTGTAAAAATTTATTTTATTTTAAAAGTTTTAGTTAACAGGAAGTATAGGTGAAATTCAATAAACGGGATTCATCATGTAATTTTCCACCCAAAATATCACGTAACATTAAAAAAAAAAAACTTAGGGTAAAACACCCAGTAGTCAGCCTTTTAGTGATGACTAAACTTTGATTCAGCTATATTTTAAATATTAAACACTGTGAATAAAAACAATCATTATTTCAGAAAAGTGGTTTATTTCATTTACGAAAGAAATTAACAACACTTTATATACCTGTGTTATGGCACTTTTCACCAGTAGAGTTAGCCTCATTTCTCCACAAGTCAGCGATGTCTTACCCTGTAGTCAGCTAAAGTAATGAGCAAAATTGGGACTATTCGCGCCGTTAATTTCAACTATGTACATATGTATAAGAAAATCACGAAAAAATCAGTAGTCAGCTACTTATGGCTGAGTACTAGATCTACCTTAAGAATTCGAAACCCAGTAGTCGACCACCTGAATAACAAGATATTAAATAATTAAAATGCAGTTAATTTTATCACAAAATGAAAACATTATTGTAAGAAACCACCACAAATTACAGCAAATAAACACAAAAACTTACCGATATTATACCATTGTATGGTAGAAAGTGGGGTCAAAAAAGGTTAAGGTCCAATTCTATTGGTTGGGCTGACAGTGGCATTTCGCTCCGGTACGCGATCCCGCTACTGCTTGCCGCGGGGGCTCTTGGCTGCTGGTTCGCACCCCTGGCCCGGTTCGCCCCGCCTTAACCAACCTGAACGCCGCGGACTCCTCCGTGGCGCCCATATTGACGACAAGCTTAGCGCGGACGTTCCGTCGACACGACCTGGCCCACTGCACAGAACTCCCGACCTCAAATCGTTCCTAAACCCGACCTCCGAGTAGCCGGATTACAGGAGACGCCGCGCTCCCAGTCGAAGGTTGTTACTCAGAATTTGAATGCTTCAAGCGGACTTGTTCCGAAAATTTTATTTTTTATTTATAGCTACATGAAGTTTTTTGAAATGTTTTCAAACACCTAAAAAAAAGAAAACATTAATCGAAAAAAGTTAAAATAGACATTTGTCAAGTAAAACGCAAAATTTGCTTTAAAACCCATTCGGATACAGGCGTAAAAGTACAAATAGTAGTCAACATTTTCTCTACTTTTATTACAGCATAAGCCCTAAAATAGTAAAATATTGTTCGGTGTAGCATAACAATTGCGACTGAGGGCGATTTAGGTCACTAAATAATAAAATTCTGCTTGTCTTTTTGCGTGCGGTGCCGTGATTTCCAGTAATTTGTGAGGTTAGGCTTTTATAACGAAACGTCAGTCTAGTCACACGGCTGGTTTTTGAAATGGCTAAACTTTTGACGAAATGATAAATAAAACTTTTCACTATTTTCCTTCAGATGTCACTCGACTGTAAAAAGCTTTTTTAATTTTGCAATCAATAAAAATATTCGTTTAAAATTTTACTGCGTTTAAACAATATTTTTTATTGATTTGCATAAATGAAATGTAAACGAAGATTTATATTAATATATATACATTTGTAATCTGACGCTGTAGAAACTAGTTTTTACCTATAATGGCAACATTCGATACTCTAATTGAAGAGGAAATTTAACAGAGGGTGAGCATTTTGATTAATAAAAGCATTTCAACCTTAAATAAATATTTTAAAAGAAGTATTGATTAGACTCTCTAGTTTTGATTAATCGTGGAGGATGAAGAACTTAAGGGCCGTGTGGCCTAATGGATAAGGCGTCGGACTTCGGATCCGAAGATTGCAGGTTCGAGTCCTGTCACGGTCGTAGAGAGAATTGGCTTTTTCTTCTATTGAATTCTGAATTCTGCACTTAAAAAGTTTTTTTTTTCAAATTGCAGTAGTCTATTTAAGAATTATTAAACCGTATTTTTATAAATTACATATCTGCTTGAGACGATATAATGGAATAAGTTTAGTCAACATTTAACAAAAGGGCTAGTGGAGCACAGTTTTGATATTAAATACCTTTAACATGTTCAATCCGACGCGCTTTTACGAAATTTACATGATAGACGAGAGTGTGAGATTATAAATTGCTTATTCTTTTCGCTTGTTGGCTTGGCACTTGTTTGATTCCCTGCTTGTTTACATTATCAGTGGCTTGTGCTTAATTTATCACAAGAAGTGAGTGCAGAAATTTTAACTCTCTAATGTGTTTCGTGAAATTATTAGCAGGTGCACATACAATTCTATTTGTAGAGAAAACTAGGTGTGGACCATCGGTGACGCTGCCAGCTGCATGTGGACCACAAATTAGTTTGTTCGTTGGCTTGAAAACCTGTGGCACCCCAGGGCGCCCTGGTGTGCCCTGAGAACTGTCAAAAAACACGGGGCATCCCAGTGCTTTTCACTCCAGCGAACAGCTTATTAAAAAGGAGAACTGTCACCTGGCCTTTTACACAAAAATTATAAAATAAAACCACTACTTTTTCATAATGTTCACATCGAAATGCTAAAATTAAGTTCTTGTGCCCGCAACAAGAGTTAATTCTACTTTAAATACCGTATCTGTTAACAATTAAACTGATAACCGTCATTAACCCTGAGTTTTTATCTGGGGTAAAACCAGGGTACACCAGGGCGCCACAGGTTTATCAAAAAACACAGAACTGGCATTTGACGTTTAAAAACCAGTGCAGCTAGGGTGCACTGGTGCACACTGGGGTGCCACAGGATTGCCAACGAACATACCTATTGTCTACGCTGCCGGGTAGACCATTATTAAAAATTCGATTGTTTATTTAATTATTATAAATAAATAGATAAATAAATAAATTTACGAAAATTGCTTACTTGATTTGAAAGTATAAACTTCTAAGAATTTCTCATACAATTTTCATAACATTCCGTTGAAAAGTGTCCGAGAAAGTAATTTTTTCATTAAAAGTAATTAAAATATTTAAACATCTGCAAAAACAATTAAAATTGAAATTTTGCAAAATTCTTTAGGGCTATGTTTAGTATTGGTATAGGCATTCATTTGACCTATGTTTCATAAAAATCGACGACATAGTGGTTTTTGGGGGTGCTCACTTGACGTGTTTTGTCTCAATACATGATGAGATGGAATACAATGACAATCTAACACATTTAAGAAGTTTAAGTATGTAAAATTTTTGAAAAAGTCTAAAAACGCAAAAGGCAAAAGAAACGTATTAGTTGTGCAGCATGAGAAAGAGCATCTCAGCAGCTATCCAATGATATACATAATTAGTACCTGGGTACAGGGCATGCGAAAATTAAAGTTGAAGTCATGTCTTTCATAAGTTCATACCACCAAGTTCACTCAGCATTTGAACCATCTATAAAACGTAGCAACAATCAGATTAACCAAATTTTTATGCTAAATTTTAAATATATTGTACAATACTAGGTGTATATTTCTTTACATTAAGTTCACAGCAACGCATTATGTTAATTTTACAAATATGTGAATGACGTGAATTGGAAACGTATTCACGTCAATCCCTCGACTGCGCATCCCGACACAGTCACAGCCATTTATTCTTTTTTTTTGTACTAGGTACGGAATATTATTATTTTTTAATTTTTATCTAATTTTTGGCAACAAATCATGAACCTTTATTTTACATTTATTTCTGTCAGATTAGCTCATAGAAAGAAAATGGGTTGAGTTCTATGAATGACTCATCATTTCAGTTCAAGGGTTAATAATATCGGTCCACATTATTGAGTCTATAAGTATATTACTGACACTTTCCCTTAAAACTTCTCCCGGTAATTATTTGTTTGAGCAAAACCAACCAAATTTATCCCCTTTAATTTTTTTCTTCAAATTAATGCGTAAATAAATAAAATAAAGCACTTCCTATTTGTATGCCGTCGGAAGTTTTTGTTTCAATACTTCTCAAGAGTCCTACTTATAACAAAACGCAAACAATTTTAGGTTTGTTTCTGTTACCGAATAATTCAGTTTTGTATCATTTTTTCCATTACTTATGAATTCACAAAAGAAAATGTTCAAGTCATTCCCATTTTCAAGAAAAATAGAGTTAATTAGTGTAAGAGATCATATATTAGCAATTTTTAAATAATCATTAAAAAATAACAGATTTTCATAGGAGCTCGAAATATGACTTAAATGAAAGCCTATGTAGAGATACAGATATTTATTTATGGTAAGCTTTGTATTAACCTAAAGACTACTAAACATGTTTCCATAAGGGAGCGCCAGGTGTGATCTTCATTCACATAGCTACTGTATGAAATAATGGGTTTATGGAAAAAGTGAATTCCAACGGTATGTCTCGAAAAGTTTGAAAGCCTTTCATATTTTTATATTTTCGCTTTAGGTTCTTTTATACTTTTTATCTCTAGTTTTGTCGAAAACGAGAGCTAATTAAAAATTTCCATGAAGTCGCATTATCTATGGAAAAAAAAAAAAATATATAGAAATGATCTGTCGTTTGTTCGATAACTAAGTTGTTGACTAAGAACAGAACTGATATATTTCACTTTTAAGTGACTGAAATCATGACCGAATATCAGGAACTGGACAAGTGTTCGCCCAAGTTATCTTTTGAGGCTGTTGAGTTTTTCTGGGCGAGCCTCAAAGTCCTTCTACACAACTTCGCAATTGGCCGCAATTACTTTTGAAAAGTTCTCCTTTGTAGAAATAGCACAAAAGGCCAACTCCACACTAAAAGACCTTTCTGGAAAAAGAAACTTTAGGCCGCTTTGTGGAAGGAAAACATCCCAGAAAACCTGAACTCCTCCGGAATCCGCAAATGAAGTTCCTTCAAGCGAATTTGCGACTCTGTGCAAGAAGCGAAATCTTTGTGGAGCGCAGCTAATGGGTTTTATTTATAAAATAGAATAACTCATGCTCGTGAGCTCCCAGAAATTATTCGTACGAAATCGCTTTGCAGTGTTAATTGCAGCGACATAAGTGCTCATGAAACTTTAACTTTAATGGATTTTTAATTTCATAGGCACACGTTTCTTTGCCCGCTTTGAAGGCGGCGACGCGGGTCCGGGCCGGGAACTGAAATTATGCAGAGTTCCGGGAAGTCGCTGCTGCATCCTTTCATTACTTGCATTTAGTTTTTTTTAGATAAATTCATTTCCTTTGTGAGCTTAATTGCCCTTATGAGGGTAATTAGTGGGGAAATCGTTGGCACGCATGGAGAGCAGTTCAGGGCTAGTAGGGGCAATTACTCGCGTCTGCGAACGAATATGCAGCCAACTGTCCGCCGGCGAATCCGACCAACAGACAAGACATGTCGCTCAGTGTCTGAAGCTGAGAAAAATAAAAGTTTGGCCGGCAGACAATCCTTGGAACGCTTTGTACTAATGCAACGAAGCCTTTCCGCTCTGTTAAGCGGCAATTAGCACCCCATTTCAAAGGACGAAGTGGTTGAAGACTGAAAAATTAGAACAACTTCCAAAATTTCCCAAGCTCACAATGCAAAAAGACTATTACTTCTCAGTCAGTTAATAATCATTAACTAGTTTTATTTTTTGCTGTTTTCGTATTTAGTTATCATTTGATTTTCATAATTCTTATAACAAATCGCGTTGTTTTTGAGTGTGTACGCGAGTAGTGTTAATATTTTATATCAAATGAGATCAGTAGCTTAGGATGGATTTCTGTCGACTCTTTATTTTCGCAATTCGATCAAAAAGGTTAAAAAAATATTTCGGGAGGAATAAAAATGAAAGACATCTTAAACTAAAACTTTATTTTCGTATTTTTTCTTAGAGCAGTCTATAATAGCATTATCAATATTAATCACATCAGTCAAAATAACAAACAATAACACATACTTCTTTATCTAAGAAAAGTAAGTATGCGTATTTATCTACGTGGTAGGTTAAAAAAATTGATTGATTGATAATCAATCAATCAGTCATTTTATATTCTTGATTTCGATGGAATTCAAATGAGCTCGAAACGTGTGATATTGAAAAGCATGCTAGCATTATCAGAAAAATCGACGACATCGAATTTAAACAATTATTGTGTCGTTTACTATGCCATCTCTGTATATATATAAAAATGAAAGTTCGTTTGTTTGCTTGTTTGTTGGTTTGTTGCTCAATCACGCCTAAACGCTTGTATCGATATTTTTCATTTTTTGGCTGAAGGTAGTACATATTCCAAGTTAACATATAGGCTAATTTTTTTGGATAGTATATAGGGTTTCAAAATGGCTCAAGATGACGGTTAACAATTTTAAATTTGAAGCGACTTTCATAAACTCGGTACTTAGGGGTCTTGCGGAATGCTGATTTCAAATCCGCTGTCCAAATTTTAAAATTTAAGATTCAATATGACGACCAATATTCCTCGATTTAAACGGGCTTTAATGAAAAATAGTACAATGATTATCTTGAGGTCACTGATTTTGAATGTTATCAATATTCACAAATCCAATATGGCTACCAAGATTTCTCGATTTCAATGGATTTTAATGAAAATTAGTGCAATTCGTGTTGGGGCACTGATTTTGAATATTATTAAAATTTACAAATCCAAGGTGGAGACCAACATTTCTCGATTTCAACAGATTGTAATGAAATATCTTGAGGACGCTGATTTGAAATATTATCAAAATTTACAAATCTAAAATGGTGTTCCAGCATTTTTGAAACTCACCCTCTTATGAAAATTAGATATGGTAGACCTAAAATGGCGACCAATTTTTTTGAAATTCAGGTGATGCTTATGAAAATTACCAAAGAAATTTTGAACGCACTAATTTCGATCGAATATGGCAACCAACTTTTTTAAAATTGCAGGGATTCTTATGAAAATTAGCATAACGGGAATTTTGAAGCTACTTATTTCGAGTCTACTAGTAAAATTTGTAAATTCAAGATGGCGGATCCAATATGGCGACCAAAATTTCTCAATTTCAACGGATTTGAGTCCCGCTGATTCTGTATAAAAGTTAAGAGATTTTATTGTAGTTTCTTAACTGTTTTTAAAAACTACTTTTATCCAGAATAAAGAAATATTTGAAAGAAGTATTCACAAATAATAAGGCATATCTTAAGTTTTATCCAAAGTTAAAATAACCTAACATTCTTAGGAGAATGAGTTTTCGAAGCCGTTTTTTCTATTCTTTGTTTAAACATTTTATGCATGTGTAGTGAGATGTTTTATTCCTGGTCTCAATGGATGGGCGCGTGTTGTGGGTAACAGCAACGCGCTCCAACGCTCTGTGCCAGCACGACGGAGACGTCCCACTCTTTTAAACAGCAATTAGCACCCTATTACAAAGCGAAATTTTTCCCTGTGTCGTCCGAGTGGAGTCGGAAGACATAAAATTGCGGCAGCGCGAACATGCCCGGCCGGATATCACTCGTTCGCGGCCGACACACAGAAGGAAGGAAGTGCTTCAGAGCTGGAGTTGGAGTTGCAATATGACTTCGTTACAAATGGCTCATCAGCGGCCCGGCCCAAGTAACTTGGGTCTATGGGGCCGGGGTTCCACCCTCGTCGGAGTCATCCACATGTCATCCTGCAGGCGAGCATGTCGCGCGGTAACAAAACACAACTTTGCGTCCTAGTCGACAATAAGCCTCATTCCTCGCGGCAGTCACTTTCGAGCTTTTTACCTGGGACACCTTCGCCACGGGCGCCGCAGCTTCACCTTTAGCCGAAGGTAAGCGAGACCCTCGGGGACCCTTCATGCTGGTGCTCTTTGGATAGCACATGTGAAGCACATAACGTCACACTTTGTAGCCGGAAAATGTTGAACGCCACCGCCGAGAATGGCACTAAAAGGTCGGAAAACAATTAATCCATTAACAGCAGGGGCTGCGGTGTGGGAAAAGGGGAACATAAGGTGCTACCCCTTTTATGCGCTTTCGCCACCAATGCTACAACTCCGGCGAAGCAACGCGACGGAAGGGTGCGTTCAGGTGAGTTTCTGAAAGGCTTTAGGATCAGAGAGCGGTGCAGGACGCGTCTGAATGCTTCGCTGGTGCCAAACAAGCGAAATATGAAGTTATTTGACTGCACTACGGCCGCACAGTTTCTAGAAGGCAGTTCGACTGTCCGACTGTGTGCTGTTGTTGTTGAAAAATATGAAAAGGACATATGAGAGCCGAACTAAAGTACCAGGTATATACAACGGTCACACCACGGCTGCACCACGACTGCGGTTGCCTTGAGGCAGTCGCCGTATGGCCTTGGGTGCGGTCGTGGTAGCCTTTAAGTGACAGAGTTACGTCCTTACATGTACTAGTCCCATTTTTTATATATATCTTTTACAGTGTGGTCGACCGTACGGCCTTGGTGCGGCCGAATAAAACATTCAAAGTCTAGACCTTGTGCGGCCTTGCTAAACATTTTAAATAATTTTACTCAAGAACAGGCCGCAATTTTTAACAAAGCCACAATAAATTCGATATTTAAGAAAATAGTGTAAACTTAAAGGGGCGTATGTCTTTATCAGGTTTGAAAAATCGATAAGTTTTTCTGCAGTTTTCGAAAGTTTAGAATCTAACAAATACATATACAAAAGATACTGAAAACAAATTCGATTCACTGCGATTCATTTTGTGCGTCATCCACAGATTTTAATATATTGCAAAATCCTTGCATTTAAACGCGATTTTCATATTTCTGCATATTTACAATCAGTAATTAAAAAAAATCGGTCAAACCCCTCTCATTTCAGGGTCACCAATTTGAAGAGGGATGGAATTTCCTTTTTCTTCTCTTTAAATTTTTTCTTTTACTTCCTTTTTAATTAATCTTACCTGATGTTTCATATTCTTCTAAGTGAAATATATATTTTTGTTTAATTAAAAAATTTAATGATTTTTTTAAAATAATTTATAATGGATGTTATCGTTTTTAGTTCAAATGACAGACTGAAGTCACAAAACAAAACTTACGCCACCAGCGGCAGGTCGAGGGTGGACCACGATTTTCAGTGGTATTATAATTTGTTCAAAGGGCTGTATGAGGGAATTTGGTAGCGAGCAGGTCAACTTCATGCCTTGTTATAGAGTATTCCGGGGGTTTTGATAGAGTCAAATATCTCTACAGAATTTACACTTACATTAGAAGGCGAGGACAGCCACCACAATAGGTTTGGCTGATTTACAATCGGTTTGTGGCATTAAAAATGCAGTACAATGTTCTAGTGATCTAGTCCTTGGAATATTATTGTTTAGAAATTCTAAAATTCGAATTGACTTAAATTTAGCTTCAAGTAAGTTTTATAATCTTCGTGAGTCAAAATTTATAAAACTTGAATTTTTAGACCATTTAAAGTTCATTCTTATAAATTAGTTTTTTGATAGTTTCCAGTTAGTAATTTTTTTTCTGTAACAAATATCAAGAGCATATATTGCAAATTAAATTCATCACTTTTTTGTGCGTGAATGAGTTTTAATATTTTCGTCCTCCAAACCTTGGCTTCTGATATTTCTTTTTGTCTCTGCTGCAGAAAGGTTCGATTTTTTCGAAGGGCTCTGTACAGGGGTGCATCAGTCAAAGGGTGGCACAAAAGCACCCTGCAGTGTGATTTTGTGTGTGATTATGCGCCCAATGGCTGATACGATACGTGACGCTATTGTGTCGTTGGTGACACTCAATTACGTGGTCAGCGATTAAACGAAGATCTATGGACCGATGACCTGCCGGACATGGAGTTCTCCGGCAAATCCGGCATCCGACGTGCCCTGCCCGGCGCCGTCACCCCCGCCGTCCAAAAATCGTCTCGAACTTGAACTGTGCGGTGCCGGCAGCCACCAATTTGCGGTCATTACTGTTTGACTATTTTCACTCAATTACAGGAGACAATTCAGAAAAAGATGTCACTCATCGATGCCCGTCGGGCGGACCAGACCGGCTTGTAATTAGGTGAGGGCAATTTGCGGCCGGTCAATAGATCGGGGCGGACCCGGACTGCAAATTTATCACCAATTCGATATTGAAATGATGAATTCTGCTAAAATGATTGATTGTGCGGCCCGGGCTGATTGAATGGAACGAGCCCTCTGCGACCCCCCGTTCACTGCGTAATGTTGAAATTATGAGCAGGAGATGTGTGCGGCGCGATGCGTGGCGCGACCGACCTGTGATGTGCTAATTCAACGAAGGGCCGCACTTGAGTGCTCTATATCAGCTCTCATAAATTGCCACCTTATCGAGGCACATTATGCATGCAAATCTAAACCAGGGCAATATTTTGCGACTATCTGAATACTATTAATTTCCTTGTAGATGACAGGATATCAAATTAATTGTTTTACTATTAATTACAGGCCACAGAATGAACGGTTAGCCCACCTCAGTCGTGGTGCTGACTGAAATTTGGATATCATTTACTCGTTGCTGTTGTGGGGATAAACTCCTGAAATTTATATACCATTTGCATTGAGTGCTGATAAGCATCTGACACTGTCTCTAACTGTCATTCAATAAAATCACTAGTCAAATATCATGAATGATTTTAAATTCTAAAATATTTTCGATATTATTCAAAACTTGAATTTAAACGCCTTTGTCTTCAAATTACTGCAGATATATACAGAATTAATAATACATCAACTCACAGAAAAAATTATACAGCAATTATCTATACGTATGTACAGGGTGGGCCATTTAAGATTTGGAATTTGAATCGGCTATAAAAAAAAAAATTAATATTTTTTCAAAGTTATGAGTTTATTAGAAAGATTGAATCTTTCCATTTAGGAATGGAAGACAACATCATTCAAATGACTGCCACGGCTAGCCTTACAATACCCCATTCGATCAGTCCAATTTTTCAGTACATTTTCGATTGTTTGGGCCTCTATTTCGTCAATGGCAACTTGATTTCACGTTTCAAGTCGTCAATCGTCTCTGGATGGTTAGCGTAACACTTGTCCTTAACGGCTCCCCACAAAAAAAAGTCTAACGGAGTCAAATCGCAGCTTCGAGGTGGCCAATTGACATCAGCATTTCGGTTGATTATGCGATTTCCGAAAACAATGCGAAAAGATCAATTGTTACGTTGGCTGCGTGGCACATTGCGCCGTCCTGTTGAAACCAAATGTCGTCTATGTCATACTCTTCAATTTTGGGAAACAAAAAATCGCTTAGCATGGCGCGGTAGCGATCGCCATTCACTGTAACGGCGTTTCCTTGCTCATTTTCGAAGAAAAATGGCCCAATAATGCCGCCAGACAAAATCCGCACCAGACAGTCACTCGTTGTGTGGATTTTCTGAGCCCCAGATACGACAATTTTGTTTATTGACGTATCCTCCGAGGTGGAAATGAGCTTCATCTGAAAAGATGATTTTTCGGTACAAATGCCCATCTTCGATCAAGCGGTTTTCGGCCCATTGAGCAAACCGAAAACGCATCGGATGGTCATGCGGCTTCAGCTCTTGCACTAATTGAACTTCGTACGCATTCATACCGAGATCTTTATACAAAATTCTTCTCAAAGGAGTGCGTGAAATGTTCAATTCTTGAGAACGATGACGAGTTGATGTTGATGGTTGTTTACGCACACTCTGAGCAACAGCAGCGATGTTTTCGGTTGAGCGCACTGGACGAGTACGTACACGGGTTGTTTTATCCAACAACGATCCAGTTTCACGAACTCGCTTCACAAATTGATCCACAGACTGCGTTTTTGATACATCCTTTTTGTCAAATTTTTTCCGTAAATTTCTTACAGTTTGAGTAGAAAAGACTCACCACTTTGGAAATAAGTTTTTAATATTTCCCAACTTTGTTCAAGCGAAAAGCGACCCATTTCATAAATGCCAAACATAAAACTAACTTTCTGTCACATCGGAAATGTCAAAAAACCTTCCAAACCTCAAAATAACCTATAGTTCCAATTCCAAACGTTAGATGGCCCACCCTGTACAATATCAAAAAAGCAACTTTCAAATAAATTGAATAAAAAAAAAAAATGTATATATTATTTTGTTTTTTTGTTTTTTTGATATAGGAATGAGAGGAAATTATTAGTTTAATGAGAGATTACCTAATCGGGTTGGAATAGAATCTATGGTGAATATCAGCAGTTTGTGATATATACCTATTAGTGTAGCGTTAATGCAGTAATCCCTTTGGTCAAAAAAGATTGTTAATTAGTGTACCAAATAGCGGTGAAAACCTGCACACGAACATCCATGGAATCGGAATTCAATGTTTGTAATAACCATAATAATAACTAAGTACACTAATTTTTGGCATGTGCAAGGATTGCTACAATTCAATATTTCAAATAGCTAGTGTCAAATTGTACTGCAGATGGTCGAGATTGTAATGTTCTCGAGACACTTCTTCTAGAGAACGTAACGCAATAATAACACTCAATGTTATTCGTTTTACCGATTTATTAAAAGCAGCTTCGATTCTTAACAATTCGAGCTATACATACATAGTTAATAATGATCATTACCTAATAGTAATATTGAATTTTCGGCATCTGTAGTATATGTATATAATTAATAGCCCAATGAGCAGAATGTGTCAGGTCATTAAATAGTGATGCAGGTGATGGTGCTTTAGTTTAGAGATATTGCCAACATTGCGGTGTAATTTTTTGATTGCCATGTCGAATTCGGCGAAATTGTCACTGTTTATTTCCTTCCTGAACTGTGGCACATATAAGAAAGAAGATTTAATTGACCCTCTGACACAAACGAGGATCGCAACTGGTCTGTTATTTTTATATGTCGCTTTTTGTGCAACAGAGGAAAATCATTGGAGTCAAATGACAGCTGTTTGTTATTACTAATCTAGGAGGCATGTCTGATTTCTTTTCTTCATTACGTTTTTTTCAAATTTTAATTATATTTAATTGTTCAGCTTTTCTTATAATTTCTGGTGATATGCATGTTGCAGTTACAACACAGATATTTAGGGATCAATTTGATTTCTGATTTCAAAATAGAAAATTGTAAAGTGAATTTCATTTAGCATTATTGAACCGAAACGAACGAATTTTTCTTTAGGTTGAACTGAATGCATCCATGTGCACTGTGCAGCCCTTCAAAGGGTGAACAAACCTTTTGTGGAGCAGGGAAAAACCACAACTTGACTTTTTTCGTTTTTAATGGCCGTCTAACGGCTTCCGGTTCGCCGTGCATGCCCCCACCAATTCTTTTCCGAATGCGTGTATATTACCGAAAAGCTCCGTTAACCCCACTTCTATTGCGGAGGGAATCGAACTCAATGTTGAGCAATTAAAGTCTAATCACGGCAGCTGGGCAATTCGTCCCCAAGCGGCCCACTCAGGAGACTGTGGGCTCCCTGCAAAGTTCCAGGGTAATTTGGCATTTATCCGGGAGAAGCATTGCACCGCTGCTGGAAAAAGTGGATTAGCGTTTGGTCGACTAAAACTGATCCGAGACCTGCAACAGCGGCGAAACAAATAGCTCGCGACCTTTTTGTTTAGGAAAGTACAGTTCGGCTCGATTCACCCATTGGAAGTTTAATGGGTGCTTTGAACGGACTGTGGCTGCTTTTAAGACACCTTCCCACTATGCGACGCAAAGTGGCGTTGCGCTGGCTGCATGCAGTAAGCCCCTGGGGGAGAGGGATGAAAATGCCCTAATATTTATTCATATAACATCTATTATACTCAGAAAGATTTGGACAAAAAATTGTATTTTTAGCTCTAGATTAACATTCATTTCAATATATTTTGCAATGAAATATCCTCTTTTTAGAGGCTTACAAAAGTTTGTGTGAAATATATTATAGGATAAAATAATAACATAACTCTGCGAAATAAGGATAATCAAAAAAATTTGTTTGTTTTAACCACTGTTTTCAATGTTATTTTGGGTGCTAAGTACGATTCTGAAAATCAAACAAAAATCATAGGGTTTTAGAAAAAAATAGCTTTAAAATGTGAAATAAGCGATATTTTAGCCATTTCGGAAATGTTTTAGATTGTTGTAGGAATTTGTTTCTTGGCTTAAATGAAAGTATAAAAGTCAAACTATTAAATGAACAAGAACCATTTGTTTAAAAAATAGTGACTCATTAGTTTTCGCACATTCTTATGGGACACAGTGTATATATAATATATAAGGAGTTACCGTCGTCCTAAGCGAATAGGAAGCCTTATCCTGATTGCGCCATCGAGTGGAACACACACAGTCTAGTGGCATCGTCGAGTGGGTTATTTCTAAAAAAGTCCCAGTAAAAGACTCGCCTTTGACAGCGTTGACTTTCAAAAATGGATTGCATTTTCTCTCAACAAATAAATAATAAAAATTAACATTAATAATATAACCTAATTACCTATACTTTAAAACTACTATTTAGAAATGAATCGTGAATGGTGATTCTCATGTGACGTATATTCTGGTTTATATGTGACTGGTGTTGCGATTTTCGAGGTCATCATAATATTATGATCGTAACGATATTATTATGATATTTGATTAATATTTGAATAATATATGCTAAATTAGTATGGTTGGTTTTTTTTTTTAACATTCGATACTTAAACAGAAAATATATACTTCAGATGAGAAGACTTAACTCCTCTGAAGATACCCGCGAAATGAGTTCTAATGCACATTCATGAACACTCTTGCTGCTGGCTTGCACTTTACATGAAAACAAACGAAAACCTATTTTCTCCCTGTCTAATTCATAATACCCAAGGAGCACATAATTTTTCAAGAAACATTTTCCATATATTCGTAAAGAGCTCGCTGTATTTCGTAAAAATTGAACAATTCTTCGAACCGTATTTATTCTCCGCATAACCATGCTGCTATATCTTTTAAACGTCTGCTTATATTCGAAATTTTGCGATCTCTTTTAAAATTGCTTGCTGGGTAGGGATGGACCTGTAGAAAACCTCACCTATGTTCAAATTAGTTACGTTCCAAGTATAAATACTTTATAAATGTGAAGATAAGAAATGAAATTTCTTAAAGATTTGGTCATATATATATAGTGCGAGGACCATTAATCTTTACTCCAATACTTTTTGTGTATATCTAGTGAAAAGCGAACGACGATGGAATTCCTTCTTGCGTTGAAGACATCATATTACGAGATATTACGTCAATTTACGAGATTCTTAGTTAAATGTCGCAATGGTATGCTTCTTAAATATGCCGCAATATCTTACAATCACAATGAAATTTCATAAAATGGAATAATTTTGAAATGTGGGTGTGCTCGGTGTAAGAAGCACACTGGAGCAATCGCACCAGCTGATATCCCGGATAGAGAACGAAAAACTGAAAATGAGAGGAAACTCTAATCCTGGAAGACAGACGGCGAAGGACCGGGACTGTTGCGACGACCACTTCTCCAAGGAGTTCGGCAAAGGAGCCCTGCTAAAGGTGGATAGAAAATTGCACGAAGAATTCCTACAGCTTTATTAAGAATCTGCTCAGTGCTTATCGTGCCCCATTGCTCATTTTATACTTAAAAGGGCATTTTTCTCCGTCGATGAAATACCTAAGTAAAAAGTTTAAATTGATTACAGTCTGGCAGGGCTTTGCAAGGACAATTTTGTTTGATACGAGAATCTGACGGCTTTGAAATATTTAGAATACTAGAAACTAAAGCCCAGGCTAAGACCATACAAAATTTTCCAATTATCCATAACGATGTTTAAGCATAAAAAAGTTTAGTTTTAAGATGTGATTTTCCTCATTTTGCCGAACCATCAGTCTGTATGAATAATAATTCATTGAACTAACTTTTTTGTTAGTTTCGGCACCTGTAAATAAATTTTTGTGTTAATAAAATAAAGTAACGTTGTGATTAATGTAGTATAGGTAGATTGGTTATTTACCTGTAACTCGATTTATCACCTTGCCAAAATAAGATAGGATATTGTAACGCATCATATGATCGATGTGTTTCGGACACACGCTGAAGCTGATCGTTCCGCCGATGTAAAACAATATCTCGGTTTTCTAAATTTTCACCCACGACGACAATAGCGACTTCATCAATTGTTGGCGTATTAAAACGTCTTGCGTGTTGTCCTGCAGGCGTCTTAGCGGCATGCGGTTTCATGCTGTCTTGAATACTGCAACCAATTCATTGTGTTGATGGAAAAATGTTTGGAGTTGTTCCACAATTAGTTTTTTCACCGAATTGTTGTGTGCACAACGCTGATCGACTTGTCTTGCTGAATCGTCCATAAAATAAATTTGCAAAAATTTGTAGTCACTATCCGCCGTTGGCAATAAGGAACCTGTTCGATGATATATTTGACCCTGAATCTGCAATGGCAAATAGATGAAATATAGGTAATTGTATAGCGTAGTATTTGTACCGCCATGTGGCTGGCAAAATACGTTGGCAGCACTGCCATTCCCTCATCAACTTCTGTAAACACACTCATTTCTGGTTGCTTTTGACAATTCAGATCTACCAACGTACTTTACACCATGTCAATTGAAAGCTGCTAATGTATTTTGCACCAGACACATGGTGGTAAAAGTTTATTATTTCCCATTATGCTTACCTTGAAAGTAGGCATAAAATTATCTCGAATAACTTTTGTTGCGCCAAATGAAGTAATTTGAAAGCAATTATTGTATTGCTGGATATGAGTCAAAAAATGTTTAGAATCTGGCCCATTTCTGGAAACCAGTGAATGTAGTGGCTCTGGTGGCGGTACCAATGGCGTCAATTTGACTTGACCCCTGGCGCAACACAATCCAGGTGCTTCATTTTTAAACTTTAATGCCTTGCAATGTGGACACACAACATTCATTGGTCCAATAGCAACGATTTGCTGTGAACTGTAATCGATTGCCACGTTATAATTGAATGCAGGTCGATGCGGATTAAACACAACAGTTCTACGTTGTTGATTTCGATTCCGTTCAATTTCATTTCGCGCTTTGCGTTGCTCGTCAGTTTGACTTGCTCGTACATATCTTTGACTTGCAGCATTGCGAGTTCTGCGACCTAAGTTGGTACCTCTAATTGGTGGCATTTTGAGGAACAAAAATTCAACTGAAAATAAAAACTTGACTCCCTTAGTTTTTCTGTATAACCATGTATACCACGTGTTAGTCTATCAAAATTTACCAAAAAGTCGATATATTTAATTAAACTTCTAATATAAGGTGTGATTGCGGTGAACTAACTGCGATGAACAAACACTTATCAAAAAACTCACTAAACAAACTGAAAACTGGATAAACGTTCCGAACGAATCGACTGTGCAGTGTGCACCAAAGAGTAGAATAAATAATACGGAAAGTAGAATAAATAATACAGAAAGTGTTTTCGATTGATAAATGCCGACCGATTTCTGTCAATTTTTAAAAAAATCATAGACAACTCTTTTTTTACAAAAAAATAAAACACCTGCCTGCTCAACCTGCCATAGTAAGAACCTTCTACAAAGTATTAGAAAACTTTTAAAAAAAAATGAATGAAATCGGTAAAGTCGTTCTCAAGTTATGGCGTTACCAATGGAAACAGGGGTTCATTTTTATATATATAGATTGATAAAGAACCATATCGAAATCATATGATTTACAAATGAGGTTCTTTAAAAAAGTTGCTTTAAAACTGATACGTAAACATATTAAAAATATGTGTTATTTTTCTTAGTTCTTCTTTAATATATCAAATAAATATAAAAAAATAAATGTACATATTTATATGCTAATTTCATTCATTAGAAAATTTTATTTTTTATTCGTTTTTTTTTCCGTTACTTCTGCAATAAATACGAATTGGATTCTCTGTGAATATTTTTATATCCAAACAATAATATACTTTCAAACTCTTTCCTAAATAAAAAGATTGGAATTCTCAGAAAATGAATACACCAATTGATTTTAATGAAAATTACTACAGTGAAAATTCTGAGGCCACTAATTTTGAATATTATCAAATTTCCAAATTAAAGATGGCGAATCCAACATGGCAACCAAAATTTCTCGATTTTAACAGATTTTAATGAAAATTAATACGATGTTTTTGGGGGCCACTAATTTTGAATATTATCAAAATCTGCAAATCCCAAATCGTGGATTCAATATGGCGACCAAAAATTTTTCGATTTCAACGGATTTTAATGAAAATTGGTACAATGAATATTTTAAGGCTACAATTTTTGAATATTATTAAGATTTGGAGATTCAAGATGGCGGATCCATAAAGGGGTTTTCAGGTTGAAACACTTTCTAGGATATAACAAACTAGAACATTTGAGAAGTGTTTAATTAGCAAGTATTTACCCAACGCCGGGTGAAACCGGGTAACTCAGCTAGTATCTTATAAAATTAATAATATTTCGTAAAAATAATATATGAACGCGCTTGGCATATATTTTTCATATTGGAAACGTATCAACACAATACGAAAATGATTCATAATTTCTATTGATAAGACAGCAAATTTTTAATTTTATGCTTTGTATGGAAATCATAAGAAAATTTTGCTATTGAATCCGATATATATATTACTTTGATATTTTCCATATAAAATTTGGAGAGAATTGTTAAATTGTGAAATAAATAAAGAAAAATATTGATTTCATACGGAATATTTTTTTTTGGTGCAGGAATGAGGAGAATTTTTCCGTAAACTTTCGCGATTGATATAGGTGAATAGTGGAATTTTATCGTTTACTAAAGGGCCCTAATATAATACATTACATTAACACGTTTATGCATACAAAGCGTTCTGTCCAGTTCACTGTCTATGTCATCTCTGTTTATTATATCTATCAGACTTAAAGGTAAACACTGCTGACTTGCCAAAAATTATGGACTTTGTCACTTTAAGGAGCCAGCCGCAGGAAAAGTAACACCGATGCCACCTCAGCCAAGTGCCGTTCCTCCCTAAGCAGGCCCCGGCGATCTGTCTTAGCAAATATTTGCAGCATTTTTATATTACTCCTGAGGGTGTCATATCCCGAGCTCTTCCAGAGTCCTGCCGCATCCTGCGATGATTTGTGCCCAGGCGCCGCCAGTGCGATTGGTTCGTACTGGCTGCCTTTTTTCGGTGTTTATCCCAAAATATTCGCACAGGAAAAAAATGTGTCCTGGAGCGGCAATTCACCAAATTTCGGGAAGCGTAGACGCACAATCCCGCAAATGTTGCCCCATATCGAAGGCGACGGTAAAGGGCTTGTTTTCGGCGGGCAAACAGTAGGGCACTTTTTTGCGGCCACCACGCCGCGCCGTAACAAGCGCAATCATTGGGCGTCGTCTGGATTTTATTGATAGAAATGTCGAATTGCCGGTTAAACATAAATTATGGGATTTGGCAGACTCTCGCCGGCATCGATATTCAGGGCCTGCTGGGAAGGACGAATTATGCCTGCGACATGGAGATATCAACTGCCATAGTCACAAATTAAAGGGATGCTCCGGGGAACCGAAGGAGATTCGAATTTCCTGCCTCGCCGGGGAGCAGGTTGATAAGGAGATTTTAAGGGAAGTGGTTGGTTCGATGAAGATGCCTCGTGGTATTCCAAGCCTTTGACGAACCTTCAAATATTTGGAAATGTGAAAATAATGGAGGTGAGTTTTCCCTTAAAAGGGATGCTCTTGAGCTTACAAGCGAATTTGATATTTTTATAGGCCTAGAAATTATAATGCCCTGTTTCGATAGCGTTCCCGAGTGAAGGTCAACGCCTTTGGCAGTTTTAGAAACTGCAAATATTATATCAGGAGTGGCCAACTTCTGTATAGATATGATTGATTTTGCTTCTTCAAAATCTGTTGCGAACTACCTACTAAAATCTGCACATTTAATACATTCAAAATTATACCTTGTTTCTTGGGCGTATTAAACCAACTTGATATTTTATTAATATTTATTAATTGAAATTGAGCCATAGAAAATATACGGATTAGCTTTTATTTTATTATAAACCAAGCATTCATAATTTAAAAAAGTCGGATATCAGTCTTCGTAAACGTTAAATATGAAAAAGGCGATTCACAATAAGTACTATATGGATATAAAAAGCAAGAGTAGATGTAGGTATTCACTATATTTGGTGATATTTGGGTACTTTTCTGTACTGATGTATTTTCAAAAATCTTCTTTAAGTTCTCTGGCTTGTAAGTTATAATCACATTTTCTAGCGCGTATTTTGTTATAAATATTAAATGTATCCGAAATCAATATGTTTTACATTTAAATCCTTTTAATACTGCACAATAAATTTAATTTTTTCAAAATCATATTACCTGGCTCAAAGTCTTTGTTAAGCACGCCAATTTTTGTATGCCGAAACAATAGTTAATTTTCAAAATTCCAAGATTAGCTTTAACAATTTTTTATTCAACAAAAATTGAAATTTAATAAACGAAAAATCCAACACCACCCACTTGTCTCGCAGCCGAAAGTCGAAAAGTGCTAGCCTTTCAGTAAATTTAGTCGGGTACCTAAAACTCCGAAAAAGTTCACATAATTAGCTCCACGTAGTATCCTTCTAGAACGTGAAGAAAATAGTGGTTACCGTGAATGCCATCTATATGTGATTCATTTAAATTTTTACTTTATATCACAACTTGATGCTACCGTTCTAGGAAAACTTTTGACAGTATCAATGTCAATAAAAGGCTGGACTCTAGTAGGTAACTTGTCGCATTACTATTTGATTTTAATTTTATTTTAATATGTTGTGATGTGTTTAATGTGAAAATATGTAATGTTTTGTACTGTTCTTAAGTTCTGTGTTTGTTATTTATGAAATGGACTATGAGACATGTTGGTGAGTGTTGTTTACATTGTTTGTTTATGTTTTACAGATTTAGTATATTTTACAATCTTCTTTTTCATGTGATCATCGTTGAACAGCTGGGCGGAAGGGCATCGTTCGGCGAACTTGAACAGTCTTGAATCATCTTTTTAATTTTATCATCATATATTTCAATGTTATAATTACAATGTTGATGTTTTTACAAGTATCGGATATATATGGAAAGAGATGAAATTGTTTTGTTGAAGTTTTTTTTATCATTTAACATCATTTCAATTTTTTTTTTCCTTACAATTCTAAATTTAAATTATTAAATTTCGGTGTAAAACTTTTAAGAGTCAACATATTTACACCTATCATAAAATGTTTTAGCAGCACTCCGTAATTTTCTGATTAATTCTATATCAGCTAATTTGTGTAGCTCAGTCGTACAGAAGTGTCAGGTTAGATTAACAATCACTTTAAGAATTTTATTTTATGAAATTTGAAGCTTTCATTATTACTTACTTTGTCAAGAACTATTAATTTGCTTACTTGCTTTGCAAAGGGAAATTACTATTCTGTAGGAATGATGCACTTCTTTTCCGAGTAAGATAAAGGCGGCTTGCAATTTTTTGGGGTTAATTTTAATTTTCCAATTAATGAAATATCCTTCGAGGATATTTAAACTGTTTTGTAAATTCCAGATGGATATTGCATTTGCACCGGAGGTGTATACACAATACACATACATAGTTATATCATTAGCGAATATAGATGAGTGATAATTAGTTTTACTTGGCAAATTAGCTGTATAGATGTGGTGTAGTATAGGACCTAAGACAGATCCTTGAGGTATACCTGAGGTTACATTTTGTTCAGTAAAAGATACTGATCCAATAAATAAATGTTTTGTAGAAAAATTCTTACTACAGTAGTTAATATAAGAGGAAAGCCAGAGTTTTTACATTTTGGTAAAAGATCTTCATGTCAAGTAATACAACAAATTCGTTTGAATATCTTTTATTTTTGTTGTGTTACGAACAGGGATTTGATTTACGTTTTTTTTTTAATTATATTTGTTACATTACAGAGTGGTTTATAACATTTGTCCATGTCTTTTAGTAAGGAATTCCAGTTTATAATCTAAATTAATAATGGCTAATAGTGGAGAACGTTAAACGAGTCAATAGAAATCCTTAATTTTTTTTTTTTTTTAATTTAATTTAAGTGTGGACATTAAAGTATTCACGAATGGTTTATTTGACTTACTTCACGAATGGAATCGATTACTTTCTTAAGGGGGCAGTACACTTCTATTTGTTGAAAAAATCGATGTTTTCAAAAACATCAAATTTGTATACTATATACCTCCAAAAGTAGTTTACAATATGTTAAATCGATTGAAAAGGCATTGCCGAATAAGCGTAAGATACTCTTTTTTTCAGAATTATCTGCGAATTGAATAAAAAAACTTTAAACGCGTTTTTCTCGAAACTACGTTTTTTGACTTGGTTGGCAGTTTTTTGAAAAAAACTACTGGTCCGATTGGGCTCAAATTTTGCGGACTTATTCCATATATGTTTGCTTATAGTGTGAACCATTACTATTAATATAGGTTAATATTGAACCCTTTTTTTATAAATATTTTAATTTAAAAAAAAATAAAAATTAACGATAAAAATTTAAAATTCCGCCATTTTGTTGTTTTCTTGCCAAAATACTTCATCGTGGTTCACACGATAGCAGCTGACTTATATTTTAATATGTGTTTTGAAGTTTTTGTTTCAGACGTTCCAGAGCTGAGATTTCTTACCAACCAGTTTGAAAAGGTTTTTTTTTAGGCTGCCGTACAAACGCCAGAAATTTCGAAAAAATTATTTTTGTTTTCTTTGATACATATATTTTAATGTGTAAAATTTTCAAATGATTCAATAAATTTTTCTATAAAAAAAAAACACTTAAAAAATGCAAAAAAGAAGTGTACTGCTCCCTTAAACTTAACTATACTAGGGGAGAATCGCCATTTGTGGGCCACCTAAGGTTAAATGCATTTAAAATCATTGTAAACGTTTCGTTTACATAATTAATAGTGAAATATTAAAATTTGGATGATAATTTACCTTGATGGAAAGTTTAAGGCAAGTTTGACTTTCTTTTATAATAAAAAATAACGTTTGAAAAAAACGTGCAAGTGGCCCACTTTAGGTGACGAGTCACCTAATGTGGGCCACCTATTTAATAGCACGTAAAATATCTGAAACAGTCGGACTTCTTTGAGTTGAGCTTTCTTTTTACGAGTTTCTTCAGCTAGCTTCTGTTTCTCTTCTTTCGCTTTTTTTTTGTCGTTCAAAATTTCCCGCATTATAGGATCTGTGTAAATTTCGGAATGTTGTTTTTGTCGAGCGTTTGTCTGCGGTTTTGGCGTCATGTCCGGGACAGGCGTGAGTGGCCCGTATTAGGCGCCCTTTCGAATTGCACAGTGGCCCAAATTAGGGGAAATGACATTTTTCCAGATTGTTTAAATTAATTAGTATTGTTATAGTTTTTAAATTGCAAATACACGATTTTTCGCTAATAAACATATTACACTTCGCATTAGAACAAATTTTAGATTCATTAGATGTATCAATTTGTTTTTATCGACGAGCAAAAATGTCAGATTTTTAAGTCGGCAGATACCATTTTTACGAGATTGTTGTAACATTATTAATTTTGTATTAAAATTAGTATTTCTTTCATTATTTTGTTCTACATTCATTTTCAATCAAATTTTGACATTAATTAATTTTCAAAAACTCGGTAAAATTGAAAAAAATGGGTGGCCCGAAATAGGAGCCGGCCCAAAGAAGGCAACTCTCCCCTAACAGTTAAAAAGACATATTTAGAAAGGAAAGCATATTTACTTGAGTTTACATCTTACACGTTGACAAATTAAAGAGTCTGTATACTTGGAGCAAATACAAATTTTTTGGACACTGTCAAATATCTGAGAACGTTTCTTTTTTAAACGGTATACTCGCCGTCATTTTTATAAATACTTTTCATTTATATCAATGATGAAGGGGATTTTCCTTCGTCGTAGTTTTGCAAAAAAAAAAAAAAAGGAAAAGAAACCTAATTAGATCAATTGCCATTTGATAAGTTTAGAAAAACTATCACAAAAGATATACAAAAACAAAATGAAAAAACTTCCATTCTTGATGCATTCTTTCGCAAACTTCCTTGCAATATTCCATTTTATTTTTGTACCGATTTGTGGCACTTTATCTCTTTTTGAAAAAGATTCCTCCGAGGATGTGCCGAGGCCATGAGTCGATTTTCGCAAAACGTTTGTCCCCGAGGGAGCCCCGTCCGCCTTGTATTCATTTCGGACGATTTATTCCTTGCTCACAGTTTACTTATGACATTCTTTTTCACTACTGGATTTTAGCGCCTATTTTATCGTCCAAGAAAAATTGGGCCCAATTTCTATAAGACCGAAGAGATTTCTCGAGGAAAGTGGTACAATTAATCTCAACACATGAGCCGATGCCAACATGTACAAACGGCGGAGAAAGTGAGCCGACCTTTAGTAATGATTGCAAGAAATCCCTTCATTCATTTCCCCCAAAGTGGGGGGTTCCCCGGCGTCCTTAAGGAAACTCCGAGATTCCGGGGTCACCCGGATCCGGGCCGGGACTGATATATGGTCGTCGCTCAGTGACAAATTCATGATTTTAGTTCACATTGTCATCTCGGGCTGAAATGGGCCTCGTCAGCTCCTCGGCCCCCGTCCCTAGTGCTATCTGAGCAGATCGACGTGATTTCAGCTGATGCTGATGGGTTAAGGACGGAAATTTTCCTCTTAATGCGAGGACCCTCTGTGAGTGAGATCCAATGGAGCATTTGGGGCTTCGAGCGGGACTCACTTAATGCTTTTTGGGTTTTTAGTTACGTGAAGAACTGCTGGACCAATTCTCTTGATTGCGCAACCGTCGTTTGGCGGAAATTGCGGCGTATCTCTGCGCATTTAGCTTGATCCCTTCCCAACCCTTTTGCAGCGTACATTCGGCAAAAATCTTGGAAGGAATGCGAAAGGGAAAATCGTTTTCCTTGAATTGCATTAAAATCCTGCAAACTATGGCCAAGAAGCAGTGGTCCTTTGTCCTGGCGAAATACTTGAAGACTCTTTCAGCAATTTCCGTCCATCGATATGAAGCTGCTTGCTTGGACTTCTTTGTCATTTGCGCTCGTCTGCCCACCCTTAAATGATTTACCGCACATTCCTCCCCATTAGGACTCAGGATTCAGAACTCATACATGCATCCAGGTGAACCCTGCTACTGTGCTCGTCGGGTGAAAAAAAATATCGACAGCGGGTGGACACGGGGAAGCCATCGGCCAGTAAACAGAGATCCCAAGGGAAGAGGGCCGGACCATCGGCGGAATCGCACGTGTGGGTGGAGAACAGGATAAAACATCGGAAAGCTGAAATTATCCTCGCCGGCGAAGTTATAAATCTTTCAGCTGGAGCAAGTCTCATGGAACGCGGCCGAGCCAAGAGTTAAATGGACGGAATGGATTTTTACCTTAAGAAGCTTTTAAGCTGGGGCAGGGAGCGGAACGCAGCGCCGCCCGCGGCGGGGTAATTGATATGTTGATTTTTAATGGGCCTCCTCGGTTTTGGGTCACCTGTCCGCCCACCAGCCTGCAGGATTTCACTTTGCCCTTTTCCGTCATCCTCTTACCAAGCGGCAGATACATATTAATTTCCGTAAAGAGGTCTTGTCCCTAAAGCTGTGTGCGTCTTCAAGAAATAGCATTTCTTTTATAAAAAATTATTTTATTCTTTAACTCATTATATGTATGTAAATCTAATTATTTGAAATCAGTTCATTACATATTATCGATCATAATGAAAAGGTAAAAGGAAACGATGAAAACGATGCGCGGTTACTAACTGACTTTTCAACCTCAATTAGCGGATAATATTTCGAAGTTATGGCAGTCGCATTCATGCTGTTAAAAAATTTAAAATCGGTTAAAATAACTTTACATTGTTGCTCTTTTTAGATGAAATGTAATTCAGGTAAACATGAAATGGAGCTGTTCTCACGAGATCCGCTAATCAAGGGATTGTCGGACCGAATACCAGAAAGATTAAATTAATTTGTTGAAATACACAACCAAAATAAAAGACCGACAGTGATGGAAGGAAAACAAAGAGCTCGCCCGATCGAGGGTTTTTGAATGGTATACAGACGGTTTTAGATGCGATGGATTTTCTGTCGCGAGAATCTATAGACCCAACTGCCAGATCTCCCACAAGATTTCAGGCTGAGATAATAGATATGGATACCTGCGCCCGAAAAGGGAGTGAGAGGTGCCAAAATACGAATTTTGACAGATAGCCAAGCAGCGATCAGAGATCTCTGGGTACATTATAGAGTCGAACTTAATGTGGTGCTGCCTTTCAACGATAAGAACAATCACCAGCTCCAACAGGTTTACCATATCTTGGTTGTCAGAACACAAACGAAGGAAGTAATGAAAAAACAGATGAACTCGCCAGGAAGTTATCGAAATCTACGTTCATTGGAGCGGAGCCGTACTGTGGTCTGGCCAAGAGTTACTGCAACTCTTTTCTCAGGGTATGGGAAGAAAGCAATAAAGCCTTATATTGGAATAATAAAACTGAACTAAGACAAGCGAAAAGATTTATCTACCCCGTCAAGCAGAGAACGATAAAACAAGTTGAGACTAATGATCATAACCTAAACCATAACCTCAAAAAGATAGGTATTGAGGTTGATGATGCATGTCGCTTCTGCCTTGAAGAAGAAGAAACAGCGTAACACATATTCTGCCAATGTACAGCCTTAGGTCAAAAAAGAACTCTATGGCCTGCTTCAATGACCTTGGCGTAAAAGGGGCTTAAAAAGCATTAGCACAATATACCTTATATAATATATTATAAGTAGGTCGCACTTGTATCGAAAGGCATCAGGAGAGTTTTCGCTTAATAATATAATAATAAATCTTTTGGAAACAATAGCACACACCACGTTATTTTTATTGCAACGTCATTTTCAAAACAACATTCTTATAATCCGCATATATTATTTTCAAAAAACAAAAAGCATTCTTTCTACTTTCTAAATATTAAATGTATTTACCTCTCTCCTTTTTTTCGGTGTGAATTGTTTTTCCTCGCTGAAGTTTTCTATAAAAACTTTGGTGATAGAAAAAGTTAAGTGAAACTATAGTTCCAAATAATCAGCGAAAGTTTCTAATTCTAAAAAGCATCCGTTTCTATTCAGTTGAAATCGCACAAAAACGGAGATTTGTCCCTGTTCCGGGAACAGCTCGGGTAAAACAGTACAGAATGGATCCGGCAGTGAAGTTTCTGCGGTTTCCCCGATTATGGCGCTTGTTAATTTTAAAGGTAAATTTGCAGCCATCAGGGTTTGTTCATGCAGAAGAAATGTCTGCAAGGAGACGGAACAAAACCTGCCGGGGTGCGGAGGGTGAAAACTTTTACCGCAGAGCCCCCAAGAAAAGCAAATAGAACACGAGCGAAAAAGCATAGGAAACATATAAAAAGTTTCGCCTTGATGTTTTTCCTTAAAGTAAATACTCAGAGGACTGGGAATATTTTTCGCAAGTGCAGGCTCGCGAGCCAGGGCGAAGCGGGGTGGAGGAACTTCTTAAAACCTCTCTACGGCTGAAATACAACCTGGAGTAGGTTGGGACAGGAGAGCTTTTTAAAAATCCATTTAAACCTTGGAAAGTCTTTCAACGATTTCTCGTCTAGGTCCTTTCCCTCTGTTCTGGTTTTTTTTTCCTCTCGGGGCGGGCGGAATTCTGTCGCTGCTATTGATATTGTGATTCCTGGGCTTCCAGAGCTCTTTGCACCTTCCCGGGTATGTGGCCGATTCCGACTCGTAGATGCAGTGCTTTTTGCTCCCGACGATTATTTTGAGGTAATGCATTTCTTTGCAATCCTTTGGGCCTGGTTGGAAGTGGCAATATTTGCGGGAGCGGGCGGGTGCACTTGAGGATGCAGTGACAAGAAAGTGACGAAGAGTTTGCCCTGAGCGCTGGATTTTACTCGCAGGCCAGCAGAAAGGTGAACAAACTTCGGGATCTGACCTGAATGAGTCCACCCGCAAGGGAGCCACAAACTTTTGGAGAGATTCGAACCGAAAGAACACGTCAACAGAAACACGAAAACCGATTTCAAATATTTAGAATATTTATTTATGCACTAGTATAAGAACAACTAACAGACGTATGCAAATTTAAGACCGAAGCTCAGGTGCTCCTAGATTTGACTAATCAATCCTTAGGTCTGACAAGAGGTCTTAGTCAAAGTCCAAACCTATTGTGTGTGTCGACCTTTGACTAATGAATTTTTGTTTAATCATAGATGACACTAACTATGTCAGCCAACGGTTGAAACTCAAATTAATGGAATCGTTGTTTGACTAGTCAGACCTAAATGTAGGCATGGGAATATGTTAAGACTTCCATTAAAACCAGAATTTTTGAATATTTAATGTTTATTATAATAAAATCATTTCGAATCAACATTTTTATTGTATTTAAAATTATTTAGTTAAAAATTATTTCAACATTATAGAACAGAATGAGAAATGAAAGAAAGCATGATATACGTATCATATATGAAAAATTATATTAAAAGGGAAGGATTCGTAATAATTTCTGATTAATCACATTATGTAATTGTCCCAATATGATCAATAAAATTCTTCTTCTTTATTTTTACAAGAAGACGCGCATTTGGCATTTACACTTGATATTTTACATACACATAATATGTATTACAATGACATTTTATAAAGCCTTGTTCTCCAAACTTAGAATATCTGGTACTAACTGCTCTTAATCAGAACTCCACGTCACTACATCTTTAAAATCATAAACATCTCCTTACATTCATCTTCGGGGTTTACCGAAAGCTGCTGGTCGAACGTACGATAGACAAAGATATTCCGCGAAGGGACTACATATCGGTCTTTGACTATAACACATATATGAAAATTCAATATATTAATAATAATACAAGCTATATAATATATAAATATTCATTTTAGTCATTAAATTCGCAATTAACACATTATTATTGATTGGTTGATTTTATGCGCGAAGGGAATAACGTGAGTGAAGATATTTACGGAAACTTGAACTCACTTAAATAACGACTTTCTACAAACTGAGAATTGCACAATTCAAATTCAAATATCGTTTAACCACAATTAAATTGTATATGTGGTCAATTATTTTTGTTTATCAAAAGACTTTATATGATAACTCCGATAAATAATGTGTTAACTCACTGAGTTAGACTGCAAGAAAAGATTTTAAGATAGAGAATTTGAAATAATTTTTAAGTTCGAAGGCATTGCAAGGAAAGGAGTTTGCAAAAATGCGTTTCACGTCTGTGGTTCTAGTTGAAACTTCTTATCTTTATTTTTCTATGATAATACGTATTGTATAAAAATATATAAAAATAGTAAGTATTTCTGTCATTCAATAAGGAACTGGTAAACGAATAATCTTTACTTAAACTCAACTTAAGATTCACTCTTCAAAATAAGTTTAAAAAACTGTTGATGAAAGCACTAACGGATCGGCTGCAAAAGTTTCTAATTTCACATCTTTCTGTGCTGTTGTGAATATTTGAATTTAGTTTCAACTATGTACACACTAAGCCTTACCTCACTCCTCGTTGTCGAGTACAAACTGAACTAGTATTTAAGTTGCGCGGTAAAATTTGGGCTTGGTTATCTCGTAAACGAAAAAGGGTTGCGCAAAATCCCTTTCGCATAATACTTAGTGGAAGAAACCCCAACACATATTTAAAAATTATTCAAATCCATTCTTATCAAGTTGTGCCCTCCCCTTATTAGAAACAAAATATTCAATGTGCTGAGAAAGGGTTAATTTGGTATCAAATGCTACACTGAGCTCCTTAATTTTATCGAAATGGGAAACATTATCCATCGATAGAATGATGGTGTATAGGTGCAATTTATCAGGGTTTAAGAAAAATAAATTTTTAGAACCAAATTGGGCTAGGTTATGTAAATTATCTTGTAATGTAATGTTAAGTAAAACACCGATAAATCGACACAAAATTCTCAATTTTTGTAATCGACTGCTCAATTTAGCGATTAATGCCTACTCTCAAAACCCCCGGGAAACATATAACAAGCCATGAAGTAGACCTGCTCACTACAACATGTATAGGGTGATGTAGTCCGAGAATCGCCGCGAAATAACATTGCTTCTTATGGCGGTACAGCCCATTCATTCCGCTCCCCGGGGCGAATCTGCTAAACTACAGCTTTTACGAAAAAGTGATGTTCTACCGATTGTAACTGGGGAGGAATACCGTTCTTATGGTACCAAAATCATTATAGCGGCAAGAACAAAATATCAAAGATATTTGCGTTCAAAAGTTACTCTTACTGCCCATCGAACAAATTACCACGGAAAGTCGTGCTGTCAAGTCGACCTGCCGCTGCTGTTTTGTTCGGGGAAATGGTTAGAGTTGTGTTTAAGTGCAAAAAACTCTAATATTTTGTTCTTGTCACTATACATTTTTTAATTTCACTAGAAAGGTATTCCTCTGTAGTTATAGTTAGTAGAATATCATTTTCGCGTAAAAGTTATTGTTTAGCAGTTCAGGCGAGTGGAGCGGCATACTTCGGATCTTCCGCCATAAGAAGCAATGTTATTTCGCGGCGATTCTCGGACTACATCACTACATATGCATTTTCTACTTCACGGCTTGTGTTTATATGTATTCCCGGGGGTTTTGCTACTCTCAAAACCCCCCGGGAATACATATAAACACAAGCCGTGAAGTAGAAAATGCCTACGTAGTGATGTAGTCCGAGAATCGCCGTGAAATAACATTGCTTCTTATGGCGGATGATCCAAAGTATGCTACTCCACACGCCTGAACTACTAAACTATAACTTTTACGCGAAAATGATGTTCTACTAACTATAACTATGGAGGAATACCTTTCTAGTGATCTAAAAAACTTTGTAGTGACAAGAACAAAATATTAGAGTTTTTTGCACTTAAACACAACTCTAACCATTTCCCCGAACAAAACAGCAGCGGCAGGTCGACTTGACAGCACGACTTTCCGTGGTAATTTGTTCGATGGGCAGTAAGAGTAGCTTTTGAGCTCAAATATCTTTAATATTTTGTTCTTACCCCTATAATGATTTTGGTACCATAAGAACGGTATTCCTCCCCAGTTACAGTCAGTAGAACATCACTTTTTCGTAAAAGCAATAGTTTAGCAGATTCGCCCTGTGGAGCGGAATGAATGGGCTATACCGCCATAAGAAGCAATGTTATTTCTATGCAATCATCGGACTACATGACCCTATAGGTGTGGTAGTGAGCAGGTCTACTTCACGGCTTGTATTTATTATTCCCGGGGGTTTTGCTACTCTCCAATGCGGAGGACAACCACGACCTAACCAAAAAAAGTGCTGCTACCTTTTCCTTCTCATTGTAAAATAAATTTCCCGTCTCGCTCGTGTTTTGGTGGACATGCTCTAGCTTTTCGTTCGTATTAGTTAAAAGATTTGAATTGCCACATGAAATTCAGCCGATTTCTAGTAGTGGTTCTGAGCCTAGCTAAATATTAAGTACTACTAAAATGTCAAATCTTAAGAAAAAATTGAGGTTAAGTGTTAGAAAAAAATTGCCGCCAAAAGTGAAGAAGCATTTTTAAGTGGAAATGGTATTTATTTGGAGTGTTAAGTAAAAAAGTATGAAATTTATAAACATCCTTATTTATAAATTACGAAATATAAATTTGTTCCTTTTCCATTTCACTCCCGATTAAAACTAGCAGAACGTTTTACATCTCCCATCATTGATAAAGATGTGTACGAACGCATCTTGTCAGCCAACTGATGAGCGGTGGGTTTCTGGTTGGCTTGCTCATTGGAGAGTAGGCATAATTTTCCTAAACTGTAGAAACCAAATTCTCGAACATTGGGTATACTTGCGTGTTCGTGAACACGCGCAAATAAAATAAAATAGGAAAACTAAAAAGCCTACCATGCAAAACAGGGATACTGCCTATCCTTCGGCATGTGTCAATGAAGAATGAATAGAACGCAAGGCAGATAACAACACCAAATTGACTGAATCTCCATATCGAGTCGGCCCACCGCCCCACTGCCCGCAGTATAATCACAATAGCTTCCCATTGATTGCCCCATAAACCATCGCTCCGGAGCAGCCCGGCGATGGGCGCGATAAAATTTTACGGCGATATTACCTCATTCTTATATGGCAGGAACCTTATTTTCATTGACCAGTAAAAAGCGCTGTTTAACCTGAAATCCAGGCGATCCCGGCTCGAAAGCCGAGCGAACAATAAGAAAAAGGATAAAATCAAGGAACACAAAATGTCTATAAAATTTCAGCACCTAAAACACTTCGAATTCAATTCGGCGACACCTAAGAGCCGACTTTAGTCCATCAAGCGAACCCACAGGAAGAAAAGGGAACCGAAGCGACGGCTCAGACGGTCGGAACCTGCCGAAAGCAGCGGGCAGAATGTAAAAACGATTCAGAACTATGACCGAATAAAAAGGATTTCCCCGGGATTTTGGGCATAAAAAGTCAATTTCCCTAAATTTCCTTTATGCACGGAATCCACCGCAGCAGCGGGCGCGGGGCGCAAATATAGACTCCGAATCCCAGACCTCTGCCGTTTGATTCGGGACAAATAGCCGAAATCTTGGCTGAGTCTCGAATCGGACGAGAGGACCAGAGCGACGGCGGTACCGCAGACCTCGGGAGGTTTCAATTGACAGTCGTATCTTAGCATCCTTGCCTTTTTGCGTTCGCCGGCTTCGTCGTTTATGTTACTCCAGCGGGGCACCCTCGCTGCGAGCCCCTCTTCACTTTTCATGACCCAGCAGGGCGGAAGCCCAAATTAGCATTTTTATAGGACGACAAACTGCTTCCTAGCTAAATCGCCTGGCGGAGGAAGCAACAGAGATCTCTCCGGTTGGGAATTCCTGAAAAATTTAACGGAAAAAAAAATTAGAATGAACGAGAAGAACCGAGCAAAAGGAATCAAGGGGATTTGCTTAACAGTCCTGGAAATATTTCTGAAAATATTTTCTCCAAGATTTCCCAAGCATTTTCTAGAATCCTTGCGGAAACCTTTGGGAACAAGCGCTGCGTGAAAATGCTGCCCCACTTCGGGAACTGTATACATGCCCGCTCCTAGTTCCGATCCGCCAGAAAGCTTGTGGCTCCCCTGCGGGCGAGCTCATTCAGGTCAAAACCCCAAGTATGTTCACCTTTCCGCTGCACTTTGCCACGACAACCCAAATTCTGGGATAAAACGCAATTTTTGACTGTAAACTTTTTCTCAATTGTTCCACTTCTATACTTTACCTTTTTTATGTTAAGATTTTGTTTCTTCGTCCGAGAACTCGTTACAATAGTGTAAGTTGTTGAACTATATTTAATATTAACACGTTTAACCCAGCGTGGACCACCGGTAGTCCACACCTAGTTTTCTCTACAAATAGAGTTGTATATGCACCTGCCAACAATTTCACGGTACTAACCAGCAGTTGTAATTAGGGCATTCACTTCTTATAATAATAAAGTGGTAAACTAAGCGCAAGCCATTCAAACATGTGCCGCCAGAAGAATAAAAAGAACTGTAAAATAATGCATTATTCTTGGAATACATTACTATACACAGTACTACTACAAGTAATGTAAACACAAATTACCAGTATTGGTGCTACAAAAAATGTAATTACCATTACCAAGTAATGGTATTGGTACTTCATTATTACCGTACTTCAGAAGCATTACTTCACATTACCTGGCATTACCTAGTATTACTTAGAAATACTCAGCATTACTTAGCATTCCCTAACAGTACTACTAATTAATGCTTCTGAAGTACGGTAATGATGAAATACCAATACAATTATTTACATTAATACTAATACTAATAATTCTAATGATCGTTTTTTAAACATTAAAATTTAAATTCAGTTTCATGAATATGACTTATGAGCACCACGGCTGCCAGTTGCATAACGCGCCCTATTAGTGTAATTTTTGATCACTTTTTCGAGCATTTGAGGCCATATATCCGCAATCAAGAGTCTTGTGTTTACTTCGAATGCGTCAATCGAAGCTGGTTTATCAGCATAGACCAGAGATATTAGATATCCCAAAAAAAAAAAATAGTCCAGCGGTGTCAAACCACACGGTCTTGGTGACCAATTATCAGGACTATTTCTTGAGATAAGATTTTCACCAAATTTCCTTTTAATAAATCGATTGTTTCGGTCGTTGTATGGCACAAAGCGCTGTGCTGTTGAACTCACAAGTCGTCAACGTCAACATGTCCGGTTATTTGTTTGACAATTGAGTTATTTGTTGTTTTGTATGGTTTGTTCTTGTATTTATTGGTAATATGTAATTCTTCGAATGTATTTGAAAAACGTAGAGAAATGTAAAAAATATGATACATATAACTAATATTGTACCACTTTTTCACGACATCTGCGTGTGTTTTGTTTTAATACTACCTTTGTGCTATCGAATCGAAGAAATAGATAAAATTTTATTCTTATAGTTGCACTAGTTATTAACGTACAACGATAACATGAACTTTCTTCATATCACGGTTCACTAAAAGTAAAAGACCATAAAAGTCATACCAACGTTAGATTAATGTGAAGTTTATTTTTTTAGTATTTTTCCTTTTTCTTTTTCAATTCTAAAAAATTGATTGCATTTGGCTGTTGGTGTTCGAGATTTTTGATTTAGAGTTAGACTGCAGCACCATATCTCTAATTTGGAGCGAATTCGTGTGAAATAGTATTCAAATGGATGTGGTAGAAATCTGCGTAGTGATCCTCTTTTGCGGATAATTTATGAAGTGTTTGTGGCCTAACAAGGACCAGTGCTGGGAGAGGAAAAATAATTTAATTTCCCTAGCCACCACGTCACACCAGATCTATCAAGGAGGTTCTCCTGCTAAGAGCGATGAATGCTTGAAATTGAATCAGGACTTTCATTAGAGGGAAAAAAGCACGTCCGGTGACAAGCCGGACGAGGTTTTTCAACACTTTCCGGAAATGCTTTTTTCGCCGAGGTTTGTGTGAATTTCTGATGAAAACTTTGCAAATTAAATTTTCCCGGCTCGCTTCAGAGTATTCTTGGTATTTTTTGAAATTTTCACATCTGCTCGGTGCCCGGGGCGGCAGATAGGTCCCTATCACTAATCCATTTGCGTCCAGGACCAGACGTCGTGGCCATAGCTAAATCGAGCCCGATTTCCGGACAGATTTTTATCCTTAATTTACATAAAACTACAGGACATGCAAAGAGTTTCCTAAGGGATGCTGACCGTACAGAGCGCCTGGACCTCGACCGGGGCATCCAGAAAGCGCATTGACTTAGCACCCCCACGTTACGCTGGTTATTTGGGTCCGGTCAAAGGCTGGTCAGCTGCAACGTGCATCGAACGCATCCCCATCAGATTTCCAGATGCTATACTCCCGGCTTTTTGCACCTGCATGGAGGGTGACCTGGTCCTCTTGTTTCCTTTCATACTCAATTAAAAACTGTTGCCTAAAAGTGCGGAGTGAATTACCATTTTTAATGCGTGCCCGCGGAAACAGCGCGAACATCAAAGAGCTCGATGCTTATCAGCGTAACGAGATTTCCCTTTTCGAGTGCCATTTATGCACCTATTCAATTAGGCGCCACTTTTGCAATGATAATTTTTACGAGGATCTCCGCTTCGTTGGCGTAATATTTTTGAAAGCTGGCCGGGAGATGTGAGCAGGGATAATTACTGCGCTTTATGTGGCATTTTGTGAAAATTTCCAATTTATATGGAAATGATCATTACTTCAATAGCCGTAATGGCTCCACAATAACAGGGCAAACTTTTAGATAAAGAGAGCCATTCAGCCGATGCAAATGACGAGGAACATGCTGTTTGCTCAGGATAAAATCGTGGCTTAATATCAACCCTCAACCTGACTGAAAAACAATGAGCTTTAAGGTTTAAATTTTTTTTAAATGATTGGGTAAATTAACTTTAAAGTAAGTGGTATTTTTCCAAAAATATTTTTTTTTAAGCTAAATGTAGCAGCTTTAGAATCGTTTGAAGAAACCGGAGAACTTATGTGCAATGCAAGACAACAAAAAATATTAAAGTTTCTTTGTTATTTTAAAATATGCATTACAATTGAGTCACATTTAGATGTCTGCTACCGATCTTTTTATGTATATCATTTAATACAGAACTAAATAACGCCACATTCAAAATCTAAAGGATCAGTCGAGTTCACTTCAAAATATAATTCTTTATTGCTAAATCTAATTACTCCTTATACAGTTGCTACTATAATTCGTCTTTCAATTTTAAAATTAATAATTTCAAATTAACAAAATTCATAAATTTCATTACAATTTCTAAAATTGTCATGCATGAAGTTCAAACACACAAAAAAAAAATTTTCAATTCTTTTTCCATAGAATTTAATATTATCTCTAGCAGAAATATCCTAAATTTAAGTTTAATTGTAAAGCAAATATTTTAAGTCTACGTCTAAACAATATTCTATTTTTATGTCTACTTTAAGTAACATTTTCTAATCTATTTTCAGCTAAAATATTCAAGGTCTACTTTATGTGAAAATCTGGACTTAGACGACTTTTGCAGCACAAATGCCATACACCACTATGGGCCCAATACCGTACCGTACCAATACGTAGTTTAATCATGGAAACTACCTTTTTACTTGTCTAGTTAAATTTAAAAAAAAAAAATATCTGAGCTGATCTGGTCGTCTGGTCTATAAAGCCTAACTTTCCAATAATTTAGGGTTGCCCTATTCAGATGTTACTGACCTAAGAAGATCCTAAAGAAATTTTACCTCCACCAATTCTTTGTGGCTTTGCATATTTTTGTGTTATCGAATTCCAATTTTTATTTTACCGTGCACCATTCATTCTTTTAAGACAATTCTGGCCACGTTTAAGTTGATAAAATAATTATGATTCATCATATAAGTTTAAATTCTTGCACCACAGGCACATTCCCCATGATACAAAACATAAGTTTGAGCATCGTAGGCTGTGGGGATGTTCTTAGTTTGAAGTTTAGATTATAGAGTACAGGATTTTATTTATTTAGGATTCATCAACAACCGACTACTACAATAGTTAGCTAAATTAAACTTTAACGAAGGATGGGAAATTTAGACGATTTAGCACTAAGTTTGAAAACCCCATAGAAAGTTTTACACACGTCGCCCATACGATAGTTCCAGCGAGTTTTCTGGGGCCATACTAACGGCAGACGCTGTTGATTGCCACGTTAATGGACGTTAAGCGTAAGTGTAGCCACGACTCAATGCGATAATTTTTCAACGTCATTCTTAATGCCGTTTGAAGTTAGGCGATAACTAGGGTGGCGGTCTTTTTTGGCACATCAAAGAGATTTAACGTGATAATTACTGCTTGTGTGACCACATTGACGTTTGTTCATTGTGCGCCGTATTTGTTTTCTGACTAGACTCAGTGACAGTCGTGACAGTTGATCGACAATAACTACGGTTGACTATTGTATAGCTACGAATTGGTCAAATGAAAAAGATATTGAGTTCCTTGAAATATTTCAAACTGAACCATGTTATATTTAACGCCATTTTTATTGGGCATGATGGGCATTGACGTCGAATTTGTAGTGTTGCCATCTTGTTATTGCGTTAATTTTGTTGCCGTTTTTAATGACGTTGATAGGCATTGACGTTTGCCATTAATGTGGCCCCAGCATGAACACTTTCAGAGCGCGTAAAATTATTCGCCAAAATATTTAATTGTTGCTTGTTTTGGCTCTTTAATTTGTTACAATTTGTCTGTTGTTAATATTGATTGTGTAAATTTGCTCTGAAATCTCTGGAAATCGAACTTCTCGGATAATCAACTCACCTCCTGCAAACAATACGGATGCCAAGTAAGCTTCTATTTTCGTTCCTTCTCTTTTCCTTTTATGTGTAAGTCAAATGCTTCAGCCTCTTTCTTTTGTGTGTATTCTTAAATACTTTATTCCCTTTATTAATTCATTGTATTACTTGTCTAATTTCAATCCATTTATAGTTTTATGTAAACTTATGGGTGACTCGTTTGATTGGCCTCAAGGAAGAGTTTCATCCTTTGGATTTTATTTACTCATTAATATATTCATGAGCAGTCGAAACAGTATATGATGATTCACAGGTTATCATAAAAATCATATAATATTTTTACCCAATGTACTTTACCGATTTATAATCATAAATTAATATATCATTCATTAACACTATAATTACGAAACCCGTCAGTTTGACTAGTTGCAGATTTCGTGGTGAAACTTACAGAAGTCGTATTTATCAATTTTTAGTGAAACATTTAACATTTAATTGATGTATGACGATATGTTCTTGTAAATTCTTTATCTCTCGAACTCCTTATTTGAAAGGGAATATATTCTAAACTAAATCTAATCTTTTACTTCCAGGTTTGACCCACTAAGCAACACTGAAGATCCAACAATTCTCTCAAAGGAAATGTTTGTAATGTAACTTTAAGATTTCTTCCAATATAAAAAATATCTTAAAAATCCTCGAATACTGTGGAAACGTTCGTACCTTATTATAGAAGAGTAATTTGTCGGGCATCACTGGCGAGGGCGTTTTTTATAACTTGCTTTACAGCAGACGTAAAAGACAGACAGACAAATATATATACCTCATTACATTAATCTACACTAACTTGGCGTGCTGAGATTTCATGAGCTGGTTTGGCTTAGATATAAGGCTGCATACGTGCCAAGAACACATGGACTCACAAAAAAGTCCCACTTGGCTCATTTCACTTTTAATAAATCTTTCAGGCAAAGATAGCTGTCAGCAGTTGAATTACAACTTTTGTGACAACAATTAATCACCCGAGCCCAGCGACATCTGGAAGTCATTAACGAGGAGAAAAATGGGTTGTGGGCTGTGGGAGGCCCCACTGGTCGCCGAACGGCCCGGGAGGAGCACGAAAAGAGCCCAATTGGCTGGGAGTGGGGCGCGTGTGTCTGTGCACTTTTTCAAAGGGAAATAGGAAAAGCAGCTCTATGACATCTGCAAAGATCCCGTCCGGGCAGATTAAAAGAAAGTGGATAATGCATGACTCTAAAGTGAGGACAAATGAACTTTGTTTGCGCACAAAAGCCCCACAGCAGCAGCATCCAACCGTGGCATCACCGTGGACCCGTGGATCTGGGCCCGGCCGGCTGTACACCGGCGAAAGTTGGGGCGATGGGGCGGTAATGTCGTTACAAGCGAGCGACTAAAGTCTGATGTACGACGATAGGAGACAAGGAAGCTTTCATAGCTGTCAGAGATAGCAGTAAATTCATTAATCAAGCACGTAGTCGCTGAGACCGGTCCCTGGGTGCTGTGTGCTTTACATTTTTATGGGAAAGCAAACGGCAAGGAAAAAATAGGAAAATAATAAAAGAAGGCTCGCGAGGAAGCGTGTCGTTGCGCCCCACCCAGAGTAGCACCACGGGAGTCCCCATATGCTCTTTATCTAGCTTAAGCGGTGATGAGCATTAATCTGTCACCAGCCTGTCAACAGGGCAAGACGAAAGAAAAACATAAATTGCTTGCACTTAACGCTTATTGGCTTATTTCGGCGAAAATTTATTGTGCAACTCGGACGAATGGACGAATTCTTCAGGGACTCTGCAGATAGTAGGTGGTAGGGCTCAGGGTTTCATCTTTCCAGGGAAATTATGGACAAAAATGTCGTTCTGCTGCTCTTTAGAGACAGTTAGAGCTAGCGTTGAGCTTGGGATTTATCTTCACACAATAAATTAGAAGTGATATCATGGTAGGTTTTCTTTTAAGTGAAACAATTCATTTTTTAAGTTCTACGAAGCTTATAAGTTTCTTTACAGTATTTATACCTTTCTGTGCAAATATTTCTCGATATTCCCGCCTTTTAATTTACATAGGTTGGGCCATCTATTGGTTTCTTTTTAAATTACATGTTATCATAGAAGAATAAAGACAAGAAGTCTCATCTAGAACAACAGAAGTGAAACGCATTTTTGAAAGCTCAGCTCCCTAGCTAAATGCTCTGAAATTGCATACGATAGGGCAGTGGCTTATGGTTTATTGCAAAACCCTTAAAGTTAACAATATACTTAACAAAATTTAAAGTTAAACAAGTGAAATAATATGATCTCAAATAAAGTTACAGCGTTATGGTGCTCGTTTCACTGGCAGTTCATCTGCAATAATAGAGGATGATGATTAGTCCTTAATGTTGTCCTTCTACATTGGGTATATGTCGCTAAGTGTTTTATAAAGGTCTGAGAATTTCTTAGTTCTCTACGCTAGTCTGAGAATTTTATAGTTAACTCAATGCGTTAACTATGAAGAAAATAGCTCAATATACTATAAGAATAGTCAATATATTAACTACGTGTTGGACTTAAGGCTGCAACAGAATGTGGCGTTGTAGCTTAGTCTGTTGCTGGGTTGTTGTCTTAACTGGTGCTGATGATCAATCTGGTGCACTGCCTGTAGCTAGATACAAACACAGTGTGGCGCTCACTGTTTTACCAGAACATTGATAAAATGATGATTCTTAATCTAATTCTTAGCTTAATTTTGATACCTCCATAAGTATTTCCTAGTAAGTACAAGGCATAAAAAACGAAAAGTATGAAAACTAGTAGACCGAAATTGCTGTATCCTGAGACATGGTAAGCTTGGTGCACGCCAAAAGTTAAAAGTTCGCAAACCTTAGTGACAACACCAAGCGGCAGGATGAGCTACACATTCAACTTTTGACAGTTTTGTCTAGCTTTGTGTTTGGAGCGAGTGATCATATTGAAAGGTCAATCCCCCTTTGTTTTTAGGTCAATACCCTAGAAGCTCAATCTTGCGACTGCTGCTTGGTTGACAGGTCGAGCTGCTTTCATAAGGCGCTCCAGGCAGTGGTGGATTTACCAGCAGGCTGAGTAGGCTGGAGCCTAGGGCGGCAGATTTTAAGGGCGGTAAATTTGGGGCCAAACAATTTTTTTTATATCTTACAGATATTAAAAAGATGCATATTTGTATACTTAAACTAGTAGTCCGTGGTTTCGCCGACTGTAGCCGTGCGTCGGCGGGACTCTCGGGATCAAGCGCCCTCATCCTACCAGTAGATATAAATTATACAGGGTGACCGGAAATTCGACGTTTTCCTTTTAAAGTGAGAAACTATGGCTCATTTGCAATAAAAAAGGTCTAATAAACTAGTGGTCAAAAATGAACGGTTTTGAAGTTGTGGCCATTTTAATTTTATTTGGACTTTTTCCGACTTTCGAAGAAAATTAGTGAATAAAAAAATAAAATAAAAATTTTATGTATGTTTTTTACTTCAGTTGAAAGCTAGTGAACTAGCAATTTATTTAAAATTATTACTTGGTACAAATTACCCTAAATTTTTAAGAAGCAAGCCTAAACTTAATGTCGCTTTGTAAAAATACATAGTTTTTACCTTACTCGTAAACCATTTCTGTAAAAAAAATGTATGGACGTTAGCGTAAAAAATATTTTTATTACTTCCTTGTCTTATTAGCTATCTAACGAGATACAAATCTTAATTATAGGCCTATTGCCAAATTATCACCAATTCCGAAACTCTTCGAGGCCATGGTAAAAGAGCGTTTAGCTTTTCATTGTAATTCTTCTCTATCCGAGTGCCAACATGGATTTATGAGAGGTAGATCAACGACAACAAACCTAGTGGAGTTCTCTAATTTCTGTTTGTCGAATTTAGAAAGATTAAAACAGGTCGATTGTGTGTACACCGATTTTAGCAAACCATTTGACAAGCTCTCACATGAGGTGCTCATTTTTAAATTATTGAGACTTGGTTTTCCAAATAAACTTGTTTGTTGGATTAAGTCATATCTAAGTGACCGTTCTTTTAAAGTTAACTTTTCTTCAGCCTTTTCTGATCCTGTTTCAGTTTTATCTGGTGTTCCACAAGCTAGCCATCTCGGACCTCTATTGTTTACCATGTTCATTAATGATTTATTTCCTCTTATGCTCAATTCGCATACTCTAGCTTATGCGGACTACTTAAAAATCTTCCGACTGATTGAATCTACTCGGGACGCCGTAAGCCTTCAAGAAGATCGCTGTACCTTTGCTAATTGGTGCTCGAAGAATCACATGGATTTAAATATTAATAAGTGCAATTTCATATCTTTTAGTAAGAAATCTTCCATCATTGACTACCCTTATGAAATCCATAACACACCTCTGTGCCGTCAAGAGCGTATTGTTGACCTTGGCTTGTCAATAAATTCCAAATTTGACTATTCTGACCACATTGATCTCATGATTAATCAAGCCAACTCAACTCTCGGGTTTATCAAGCGTTGGTTGAGGGATCTCGTCGACCCTTTCGCCTTAAAAGCCTTATTTTGTGCTTTCGTACGGCCTACTTTGGAGTATGCTTCAGTTATTTGGAGACCTCATTATCATGTGCATACCAACCGCATCGAAGCAGTACAAAAGCGTTTTCTCCGCATCGCTCTCCGCCACTTGCCTTGGAATGACCCTGTAAATCTTCCTCCTTACGAAGGTAGATTAAAACTTCTGCAGTTGTGTCTCTTTCCAAGCGTAGAGAAATTGCCGGTGTCTTATTTATGCACGATATCGTTACTGGCGTTATAGACTCCCCGAATCTTTTGAGTTTAGTAAATTTTAACTCGCGCCCCCGATCAACTAGAGGACGGAACTTCATTTACGTTTCTCATCATAGAACTAATTACGGCTATTGTGAACCTGTTTCGGCCATGTCGCGAAATTACAATGACCATTTCATCTCCTTAGATTTTCATCTTGATAAAAGGACTTTGAAAAGTAGTTTGCTTAAATCCTAGTAAATTTATATTAAATATTTTTACTTTTGTTTTCCTCTTTGGTTGACAGTAATTGTAAGTCAGATGGTGTAAACCTGTTGATTATATAAATAAATAAATAAATCGTTGGGTTGGAAAAATAATCTAGGAACTGAAACATCGATCCCCTAGTTCACAATAATACTAATTACGGGATTATGTGGTGTAATTAGAATGATAGTGCACAAATCATAAAGTTAAAATTTCACTGATAAAAAAAAAAATTATAATTAATATGATTGTGAACTAGGGTATCGAATTGTAGAGGTCGAAAGGGGCGGCAAAATTTGAATAGACTACTGGCGGCAAATTTGTAAATCCGCCACTGGCTCCAGCTCGAGTCAAGTTTAGAAAAAATTTGAAGTCAGTACACTACAGTACTACCTCAGTCAAGTTGGAGGACTTTTGACTCCACGGCACATGGCGCTTATTGAAAAGTTGATCGTAAGACTAGAAATTAAATTTGTGCTTTTTGTATAATAAATTTTAAAGGGTTATATATCCATTTGCATTGAAAAAAGTATGCATGATTAAAAAATTATTTTAAAGATTATTAAGTGGAAAGTATAAAAGAATGTTATACATACGGTTATATGTATATTTTTACTGAACTTTAAGTTATAACAAATTTATTATTTATATCATTTTTTATAGAGTCAAATGGACTACTGATGAAAATCTTCACAGAATGATACCTTAAAAAAAATGATCCCATCTGCAAAAATAAAAAAATAATCCTATAAAATAATGTAGTATTTATATTCTGTCGAAGGGTTTCTTTTCTAAAAATAAAAAATGTGCGGTGTTTCAATCAATTTTTGAATAAAAAATGTATGTTTAATTATTTGTAAAAAATTATACAACCAAAAAAATTGTAGGCTATACATTTCGGTTTCCCTTTGTTTTTAAAATATTCGATAATGTCGGGCTGCGACCCGTCTGGTACAACTTTTTCTTAGTAATAGATCCCAAAGGGTTACTTTAGGTGATGGTAGTACCTCTGAACTACTGCCATTATCCTCTGGCGTCCCTCAGGGCTCCATACTTGGTCCTCTACTTTTCAGTCTGTATATTAATGATCTCCCTGAAGTCTTACAGCATGTCAGCTGTCACATTTATGCCGATGATGTGCAAATTTACTTAAGCAGTCCCAAGGACCTCATCGAAGACTGCGTTTCGCGCATAAATAGTGACCTGGAGAGGATATACAGCTGGTCAGTTGATAACAGACTCAAGTTAAATGCAGGGAAATCGCAGTGCATTGTTTTCTGCAGAGGATTAGCTGATTTCTCTGCATTACCTCCAGTTATGATGAGAAATGTGGTCATTCCTTATGATTTGAAGGTGCGTAACCTGGGAGTTATACTAAACAGCGAAATGAAGTGCTGCGATCATGTCAACCGCCAAGTAGCAATTGTTTATGCTACTCTCCGCCGTCTCTGGCTTTCTGCCAGCATTCTCCCCCAAGGTCTGCGTCGACATTTGATCAAATCGCTTGTAATGCCTCATCTCACAAACGGCTGCCTTGTGTTCGCCAGATTAGACTCTTGTTGTTTAAGAAAATTAAATGTCGCGTTTAATGACTGCATCCGATTCATTTACGGACTGCGAAGGTTCGATCATGTATCTCATCTAACATCTTCCTTGTTCGGATGTACGCTGGAGACATACCTTAAACGTAGAGCCATGTTGTTCTTTTACAATCTGGTTACATCTGCGCAACCGCCATACCTGAGCCGCATGATCGAGCCTTTAAATTCGCTGAGAGGTCGCAAGTTTCGGATCCCTAAATACAGGACATTTATAATGGAAGGCTCTTACGTCGTCCAGGCAGTTCGCCTTTGGAACACACTTCTAAATGAAGTTCAGACAGCGGGCTCCTTCGGCGCATTCCGGAGACGACTGGAACGGGTTGAATTGTAAACTTTGTGAACAATTTTTTTCTCGGTTTCTGACCTGCGGCTGCGAGCACTGACTTACTCTTCTTTAATTTGATGTATATATTCTTTATTTATTTTTTTTTTCTTTTCATTTTTGATTAGTATTTTAATTTATTTTTATTTTTTTTTTTTTGGTTTTATTTTATTTTATTTTTGAATTATTATTATCATCAGTACTTTTTAACCTAAGTAAAGGAACTGTTAAAAGATTGTTATCTTGTAGTATCCTAAGACCAATAAATGAATGAATGAATGAATGAATGAATTTGCATGGAATTTTCTTTGCAACGTAATAAATGTCCTTATAGTTACAGCAATTTTTAAGATTTTGGCACAATGTGTGATCAGCCATATTGGATTTAAATATAATTTTAATTTAATATAATTTTCTCGCTATACAGTTTTTAAACACTTGTTCAGCACATCAACTGGATTTCGAAACATTTTCCGTAATATCATCCAAGACATTTCTGTTCTGAAATTGTTTAAATACTACAAGCCTTCCCCGCGTAACAGTTTTCGTAGAATTCCAACAGAGCTTATCTCAATTTGAGAAATGTTTTAATTCTGAGCCGCCGCTATTTTCGTAGATCATTGCACCTCAGAGCACATCGCTCCGTTCGTCGTGAGCATAAACATCCCTAAAAGATTCCCGATGTTGCGCGACGATGTCGCAACTTAACCAAATTAGGCAGATCCCGTCGTATCACCGCCTCCCAGCCGCTCCCCGAAGCGAGGACTCACTTAAGCCTCCATTAGTATGCCCGGAATCTGTCTAAGGCGGCTAATCCGTCGTGTGTGTATGTAAAGCCCGCACACTGGTGCACCTCGTCCCGGAAGCGGATGTTTTATCATTCAAACATTGAACATGATTAACTTCTGGCAATTTGCAGCGGAGTCTAAGCAGCAGCACTTAAATTAATCCCGTAGTAAACTAGGGCTTAAGTTTTAAGCTTAAGTCGACTGATAGCAATTTGCTTTGTCTGTCATGCGTTCGTCATAAACTTGATTCTCAGGGTTGGCACCCGGGGGCGCGACAGGGGGTGGCACCGCAGGCACACATCGCTGAAATCAACCGTTCCAGGCCGGCGGATGAATTATGCTCCCGTGGCGTTCTGATCCCATCTCCGCCGCCTAATGTTTGTCTTAATTTCCCAGCCGTTCGGCGACAAAGTCTGGGTACACCAAGCGCGGGTTGATTGTACAATAGATTTGCATGCTTCCAGTCAGTTAGAAAATTAGCTTCGGGCAGACGCTGCTTCTCCCTAATCTGGGCCCTTACAACGCCAAAGCCCAACAAGAAGATTTAGGTATTTGCCTTAAAGATTTCCTCCAGCTTAAGGAGACTAGGTAGTTAAATTGCCCGAAAATTAATACTTTTTTTGGGATAAATACAAGAACATTAACGCAAACATGAAGTATTCCTTTTACTCACTATATGTTGAGGTAATTCCTCAACACTGCACCAAATTTGTAGTCATCAACAACTTTTTCAGTGTTATTAGCACAAGAGGTACAATTCCATGGTTATGAGAGCTTGTTGTGTATTGTATTTCATGAGAAGATGATCAGGTCAACATTATATAATTTTTTTTTTTTTTGTTAGACCACTGGAATATGCGAGTTAACTTTGGTCTCTTCACCACATTAATAACGTCGTCTGTCCAACTTAAGTTCATTAGATTGGCTCTGAAGGATTTACCTTGGGTCGGATCGACCCAATATGTGGTCCTCCTTATGAAGATCGACTGCAGTTGCTCGACATACATACATTCTTTGCATAAACGTCGTGAAGTTGCTGACATAATATTCACTCACCAACTCGCTATCTCTTAAAGCTAAATTCATACTTATAGATAACTCTTGTAAGCTAAACAGTTTTAGAACTAACTATAGTATCGATTAGGTAATTAAGTGATTACAAACATGCTGACTTATTTCATGCATGTCTTAATTAGCTTGCGTTCAAAAAATCCTTGTTAAAAAGATAAAAATATGTATACATATTATTTTTATTTGCTGCAAATGTGCAAAGTCTAGACTCACAAGGAAACGTTCTCAGGTGTGTCTCACCGATTTTGATGAAATTGAAAGATATTATAGAGTATCGAAAAATAAGAGACACGTATTTTTTTTATCTGCGGATACATTTTGGGGGTATTTTTATTTATTGTTTTTTTTTTTATAAAATTTGTGTGCTTTTCTTCAGAAGTTTGTCCGCCATGTTGGATCCGCCATTTTGAATTTTTTGAATATAACATCAGATTCGTAATCAGTGACTCCAAAAACCTCTTAATACTGGTTTTCACGAAACAACTGATGTCTGAAAGAATATACATCATTTACGTATTAGTACTAGGAGTTGTTTACCCCCTTGAGAAGCTTTTTTTACGAAAACGCAAAAACAGGTTAACTTTATTTTTCAAAATCGTATGTACAAAAATATGTTTCAATGATTTTTAACTAAAACTGTTATTGTTGTGAAGCAAAAATATAAATAAAAATCGGTTTTGTGCAATAAAAAATAAGGGTTCCCACCCCCGGGAACAAGATTAATTACAAAAGGTTAGTTAGGTTACCGTTATTTCGTAATGTGAGTCGAGAGTGACGGACGTGTTTTGTTTGTTCTCGGCAATTTTTCATAAATAAAGTTTTTCTTAGACAATTTTTCATAAATATAGTGTTCACAATGAGTGACAATAATTGTGGCAAGTGTTTGAGTGAAGTATTGGACAAAGTCAAGATAACTTGCACCTTTTGTAACCGATTTTTTCATAAACGGTGCTCGAGGCTATCCGATGATGCAATTAAAATAATAGAATTGAACTCTTGCATTTTGTGGAAGTGCCATTCTTGTAATACATTGCCTATTAATTCACTATTATCGAAATTAACCGATGAAATAAATGCTTTAAAAAGTGAATTTGTGCAGTTAAAAACTGAATTGATCAAAGAGCAATCATCGTTGGCTGATAGTGGTACGGCTCATCGTCGGGGTCAGCGGAAGAAATCTGCTTCGAAGTCTGTGGATAGATCATATGCAGATGCAGCAGGTTCATCGACAGCAATTTCTGTTGGTTCTGTGGTTGGATCATGTGCAATTGCAGCTGACTCGCCGTTGACAAAGTCGGGTAGCACATTGACCTCCACTATTAACGGCTTGGGTGTTTCGTCACATGAGGCTGCTGCTCCGAATATCGTAGTCACTGATGGGTCATCTACAGGCGATAACAACAACTGGACCACAGTGATGACGAAGAGGCGCCGCAAGGAAATGAAGATTGTGGGGACTGCTGATGCCCAAAATTCTCTAGCAGTTGTACCCAGACATAAATGGTTCCATGTTTCTCGCTTACACCCTGATACAACAGAGGATGCTATTTTAGAGTTTGTGGCTTCTAAGGCGAATATTCGGATAGATTCCCTAATATGCAAACATCTAGTAAAGAAGGATGTTGACAAATCGGGGCTTAAATTTATTACATTTAAACTTGGAATTCCCGATCAGATCGTTTCTAAAATTCTTCTAGCAGATTTTTGGCCTGCTGGTGTTATTATTCGTCGTTTTGCTAATTTGCAAAAAAACGTCCAGGAAAGGATTGCTCCGACTCTTCAAACGTAGATTCTATACATACAGATGTGCTAATTCCATCTGCTTCAGCTAACGACTATTCTAAAATTAATATGCCAATAAGTGAGAAAGTCATTACATCGAAGTCGTTAAGCATATATTATCAGAACGTACGGGGGTTGAGAACCAAAGTTAGAGAGTTTTCACTAGCCGTTATTGAAAATAACTATGACGTTATTGTTCTAACTGAAACTTGGCTGAAAAGTGGTATTCATTCTTCTGAACTCTTTGAAGAGAATCATTATGCCGTTTACCGTAAGGATAGATCTGCTAATGAAACTGGATGTGAACGTGGAGGTGGAGTTCGCATCGCTGTTGGGTTGGCTTTTTCCAGCGTGGTAGTCACTCTTCTAAATGATAGTGGGAACGTCGAGCAATTATGTGTGAAATTGCGCAAACCTTGCAGCCCCTCAGAGTCGATTGATATATGTGTAAGCTATATCCCTCCGGGATCATCACCAGATATGTATACAAGTCATATAGACAATGTCTGTTCTCTTATATCAGAATATGATGTCAATGAAAATATGCTGTACCTGGGTGATTTTAATTTAAGTAATGTTATGTGGTCATTATCTACCGATGACGATTTTTTAATACCTTATAATGTTTCTGCAGAGTATGAACAAACTGTAATTGATTCTTTGAATAGTTCTGATTTGGTGCAAAAGAATTATGTTTATAACGAGTTTGGGAGATTACTTGATCTAGCTTTTGTAAGTAGTAATATTATATGTAAGATTCATGAAGTAATATCTCCTATTGTTAAGATAGATTATCATCACAAGGCAATCGAGTTGGACATTTCTTTCTACAATTATAGTACCAATATTGATACCCCTTTAATAGGTTACGATTTCTCTAAGGCAAACTATACTAGCTTATGTGAATTTTTTGAAAATACAGACTGGTCTCTAATTACTCAATGTGAATTGCATCATGCGTATAATAGATTTTTGGAAGTTGTGCATCATGGCATAAATGAATTTGTACCTAAATATAAGAAGATTTCTAACAAGCATCCTAAATGGTTTAACAAAAATCTGCTAAAGTTAAAGAATGCCAAAACCAAAGCTCATAAAAAGTTTAAATTGACGCGTAGTTCTGAGGATTTATATAATTTTAAACGGTTAAGAAAAGAGTATGAGTTTCTTCATCGATTTTTGTTTCGTCAATATATGTGGTCTATTGAGTCGAAGATTAAATCTAATAGTAAGGCCTTTTGGCATCATATTAATAATAAACGAAATTCCACGGGATATCCAAAGGTTTTATCTTATAATAATATTAAATCAGTTGACCTCGTTTCTAGCTGTGATCTGTTTCGTGAATTTTTCGCATCGGTATACTGTAACAATATTGTTTCTCTTGATCCTGAATATTTGAATGTTATCCCGACCACAGTTGATATTGGATGCATCTCTTTTACCGACAGTGATATTTTTTCATGTTTGGATAAACTTAAGCTTAGTACAAAAGTAGACGCGGATAATATTTGCCCATCCCTTCTAAAATATTGTGCATTACCGCTCGCAACACCGTTAGCATTTATATTTAATCTCTCTCTTAGATCTGGATATGTCTTAGATGCGTGGAAAGTATCTTATATAACGCCTATACATAAATCGGGATCCAGGAATGAGGTTAAGAATTATAGAGCAGTTTCCATAATGTCGATGATCCCAAAGATTTTAGATTCGTTAGTTAGCTGCAGGTTGCATAATTTAGTTAATGATTGGATAAGTCCTCAGCAACATGGGTTTTGTTCCGGAAGGTCATGTGCCTCTAATCTCTCAATTTTTAGTAATTTCACAATAAACTCAATGGAAGATGGGGCACAAGTTGATGCAATTTACACAGATATCTCTAAAGCTTTCGATAGAGTTAACATCAGTTTGCTTATTAAGAAACTTGAACGAATTGGATTTCATTCTAGTATACTACAGTGGATTTCTTCATTTCTATCTGGTCGTAGACAATTTGTTAGGTTAAATAATGTTCTATCAAGAGTCATTTTAGTCAATTCTGGTGTTCCTCAGGGAAGTCATTTGGGTCCTCTTCTTTTTGTTCTATTTATTAATGACATATCAAATGTATTCAAGTCTTCTATGCATTTAATGTTTGCGGACGACTTAAAATTATTTTATAATATTAATTCTTTAAGTGACTGCCTATTGCTCCAACAAGATTGTGATTCTTTTCTTAAATGGTGCAAAAACAATGCCCTTTCACTAAATATTTCTAAATGTAAAGTCATGTCTTTTTACCAAAAAGCATCTCCCATTAGTTTTGATTATAAAATTGATAGTGTCTCTATCTCTAGAGTGTCAATGATTAAGGATCTAGGCGTATTGTTTGATACTAAGTTATCCTTCAGTCATCACATCGAGCACATAATTTCTAAAGCGTTTACTACTTTAGGCTTTGTAAAACGTAATACAAGGGACTTTAAAGAACAATTTACATTGGTCACATTATACTGCACTTTAATTAGGTCTATTTTGGAATATTCATTTGTAGTGTGGTGCCCAGTGTATAAGAAATATATTGATCGGATTGAAAAAGTACAAAAGTGTTTTACGAGATTTGCTCTTGCCAGGCATTCATATTGGCGTGATAATATGCCTACGTACAAAGTCCGGTGTGCATTACTAGGCTTGCCTACACTTAACTTTAGAAGAGAGGTTGGGTGTACTATGTTTATAAGAGATATATTATGCCACAAAGTTAAATCCTCGGAACTACTTTCTTTAATTGATATTTATGTACCGGAAAGAGTAATGAGGCCTCGGCCGTTTCTTAAGGTGCCGTCACATAGAACCAACTACGGTTATCACGAGCCAGTCACGAACTGCATTATTAAATTCAATAAGTTTTCTCCATTTGCTGATATAGCTATGCCTAGAGAAATCTTTAGAAGTAGAATTAATGAAATGCAATATTTATTCTGGGAATAATTAATTTAACTTTTTCTTTCCTTTAGTCTGTAAGAATTTAAATGTCTGTAGACTTATGAAATAAATAAATAATAATAAATAAATAAATAATATGAGACATCATTTCCATTTTTTTTCATTGGAAAGAATTCATTAGAACTTGAAATATTTAAGAAAAACTGTTTTTGTTTTTTTACCCCTTTAGGGGTGGTTTTCACCCCCTAAATGTGCGTATCCGCAAAAACGTGTCTCTTATTTTTCGATACTCTATAACATATTTTAATTTCATCAAAATCGGTGAGACACACCTGAGAACATTTACTTGTAAGTTCTGTTTTGGGATGTTGTTTTAAACTAAATCTTCTGAATAGATGATAATTCTTTAAATCAGTTGGATGTACTAAGAACTCTTTTATAAAGAATCATACAGAAAAATAATATTAACATCTGAAAACACAAACATTTAAAAATACACGTAGCCTTCTTAGCGTGCCAAAATAGGGTAAAAACAGCTTTTGTTTCTCCCATACTTGTAAAACAAGTTGACCGAATTTTTCAACGAGGTCATCAGTTTCAGCCACCTTTAGGTCAATACATTTCTGCAAACAAAATTTACCCACACAGACTATGCTATACCTACATCAGTTGCATTGCATAATATCCCAAAAATTTATCAAGCAAATATATCATCGTCATATCGGCCTCTGCTCCCCTTGCCGAGAATGCACCCATAGCACAGGCGAAACGCACTCAATGCAAGCTCGCAACGAGCGAGCAGGTCGGGCATATTTTATTCACTTAAAGTAAACATAAATCCCAGAGTAAACTAAAACTGTTTGCGGACAAATTAAACATATCCATGCTGCGTAAGAGATGATACCAATAAATCAATTACGCTGTAATGTCGTATGTTTGTCATGGGCCATTATCGTTCGGTTCGAGCGGACACGACATATGCTTTGATTTATGAAAATGTTGTTCTTCTATCCCCCGGCTGAGCGTGTGGTGGTTGCCTACGCCCGCCACCTTTTTACACCCTGTCGAATTATATCGACGTCGCCCCTGCGAACACAACAAACAGGACCCGATCGGAGCTGGGCCGGGTCCTGGACATCGGTCCCTGGCTAGTCCTTGTGCCGGGAGAGATATTCACATGTCATGATGCGCTGCTGCTATTCGATGTAAACGATTTAATTCAATTTATGGTATTGATAGACGAATTTATTGCCATCAGCGATTAATCCTTCTGGTGCTGGTGGGTGAAAGAAAGTATTAAGGCTCTACCAGGGCGTCCCAATGTCCCCTTTTTCGCATTCAGACCTTTCGGGGAGTGTTTCTGATGGTATAGACATAAATTTGGCGGTAATGTGACTAATGGCCGATTCTGGATTATCCTCTTTTCATAGGCTGTATCTGAGGAGAAAGAGTTAAATAACATAACTATTCATTGGTTACAGGCATTCGTTCAGAATTTTATTGTATTTCGTGAGTATACAAATACAGACATTTTATAAAATTGAAACAAGCAAATTAACGTAATGATCAGGTGTAGAACGTGTAAAGTTTCCTCGATTAAGAAACATATTGCAGTAAACAGCAAGTTACTTTCACTCCTATGACTACCTTATTTTTGATTTCTGTATTGTATACACTAGTGGCAAAAGGAACACACAAGTTGTACTTATTTCCTGGCGTTTACTGAAAAAGTAATAAATGTCAGAATATTTGACTAATTACCAATAAATTCTACCCACATGCTTGCATTACCTAGCATTACTCAACATTATACAGCGCAGCATGACCCTATAGTCCCAAAATTACGTAACAATTCTTTCGAAGCAGCATTAATCGATATAAATTAGAAATGATCCGAAATTGGGTCATTTTGCGCTGCGTAATGTTGTGTAATGCTAGGTATCGCTGAGTGTTTCTAACTAATGCCAGGTAATACTGAGTAATGCCGAAGTAATCCCAAGTAATGCTTCTATAGTATGGCAATGATACCAGTACCAAGTAATTTCTTAAAATACCAATACTGTTAATGGCACTGGTTATTTGTCTTGCTTGCATTACTTGTAATTGTATTTGTAATGGTAACGAAAGCACTTTTTTACAGCTCTGATACTATCTTGGGACCAAACAATGACGGAATTCATCATGGCCCTCGTTGCATCAGTGCCAACGAGATGTTCAGCAGCTATAAGGATCAATTAATTATTAGTTTTAAGGCGCAACTCTGGTGTACCTAATTGCTAATTAATACAACAAGTAAATAAACATTTTGCTGGAAATAATGTTAATAACCTGGTTTTGTTTTTAAAGAAATCATTAAATTTGAACCATTATTCTTTGTAGCTGTATATTTTTTAAGAATGTTTATTTGGAATTTCCAGTTTTGACCTAGGGATTCAGGTCATTTTCAATGCTATAAATAATTTCGTTAAATGATTTGTGTTATTTTCATTGCTAAACTGGAGAATTAGGACACATTTTCTCTTCTCGGCCGCTAGCATTCAAGCCCTAGAAACCAGGTATTCAGTTTCCAAAATATCTGTTAAGGTTTAAAAATTGAAAAAAATTCTTTTGAACATTTCAAATAAGCTTATTCGATGTCTTGAAATCGTGTTGGCTTGAAATATTTATTAATATTAATATTCGGGTCAAGGAATGGTCACTTTACAAGAATTAATAATTATTAATCAATTATTATAATCAATAGTAAGTATGCCAAAATTATCAAATAATGTAAAGCAATATTGAACACTATAAAACCTTATCAAGATTTACCTAATACGAACCTATTTGCTGGGCTTACTATCCAATGCTTGAAAATTGAAACGTTTGATATTAGATGAAAATGAAATATTAGCATTATCAAGTAAGTAATTAATTTTTATTCATATGACCAATTATTTTTTTTTAATTTTGTAATTTTTTATTTTTTTTAATTAGGTATGCCCCATAGATGTAGCTCTTGAAAAGACTGGTAATAAAATCAGTCAAAATGTCGTTTTATATTCAATTAATTCTAAAAAATTAAACCCCTACATAAAAATACTCTTTTTTCGACCACATTTATATGTACGATAGCGACTTCCTTTTTCCTTTACAAAATTCTTAATAACATTTTCTTTTTTTTATGACACTATATATAAGTGTAGGTCTTGAATTTGTAGCGTTTTTCGTTTAAGAGCAAGAGAGCTCTGACAGTCAATGTAACGATGCTAATAGGGTTCTGTCTGAACTTTTTGAGTACGGAAACCTTAAAAGTTTGCAGAGTTAATGCTTTCCTCTTTGAGAGAATTACTTGTTTTTTTTCTTTAAAGATTTTCGGCTAAGACGTCGGAGCATACATGAACAATTTTACAAATCGAGTTTTGTTTTTGTTAATCCGTGAATATGGATAACTGCAATTTTAAATTAACTAATATCATCTATGGTCGAAATTCGACCAAAATTGTTGTTTTGTAATATTCTCCCGTGCAATGAAGGCAAAAGGATCTAAGCTCATACAGCCATGAACTTGATCAAAATGCTTTAATTTAATTGGTTAAAGCGTTTTGTACGGGGAAATCCTGTGGGTATGTTCGTTTTAGTTTACCCGTCGTAACGTAAAGTGGCCTAATTCCGACCACCAAACTCCTTATCTATTTTCCCTAAACGAAGCGACTAATAAATTAAATTCAATTAAGAAGGGCAAATCCTGAAATTAAAGTGATGTAAGAATTTAAAAAAAAAAGTTGTCATGGTACTTTCTATTTGCAAAATGTATTAAAATAACATTTTAAACTGGCATGAAGCAAAGAGGTCAGATGCGCCTATTTCCGACCACAAGAAATGTCATTTCCTAATTCCGACCACCTCTTAACCTAATTCCGACCGCTTTAGAAATCAGACGTTTTCTCTATCAAATATAGTTAAAACGTTGAAAATTTGGATACAAATTACGTGTAATTTATACACGTAACATTTATTTATATAAAATAACAAAAAATTTGGAAAAAAAAAACATAAAAAAAAAACTTATGGTAAAAAAGTACCTAAACTTATAGTTCAGTATATACATAATATTTATATAGATATTCACTATATTACATTGTAGTATGTAGCTCATTTTGCGCAGAACTAAATTAAATAAAAATTAATATAATTTATTTCATTTTAAGCGCCTTAATTTTAGGCACATTATATATTCCACGACTAGTCATCATTGCTGGAGCTTCAATCTTACAAATAATAAAATATCGTCTGGCCACTTCCAATAATGTCCACTTATTGTCATCGTTTTAATTTTTAGCGTTCCTTCGTTTTTTTAGCGTTTCTTCGTTTTTTTCTGTACGTTGTTTAAAATACATTTTACTTTCGATTATTTTTTAATTCACCAATTCATTATTTGCACAACAAACTTGAATACTATAAAATTAACCTGAGTAACTGAAAAGTTTAAGGCTTGGTCGTATTTGAACTGTTAGATTTCTTAAGGACTGATAGCTAGTGTGAAATTTTGAAAAAGTCAAGTTTTTTTGCATATTTCGATAGTTTACCTTTTGAAAATAACATAATAAAATAAAAGTTTTTGAGTTACAGCCAATTGAACAGCAGCCGCTCATCGTATCGAGGTGGTGAGAAATAAATTAAACTTTAAACGCTTTTTTCTCTATACTATATTTTTTCAAATTTGCTGCAGTTGTCACTCGAAGACAAATCATCCGATCGATTTGATTCTTATTGCAACTCCTTTTATTCATGTTTCTCCGTGGTATAAACCTCCAGTTTTCCGGATCGAATAAAAAATGTAATTTTGGCAGGCAAAATTATCATATAATCACGTATTTTATGATGAAATTTGGTGATATTTTTACTCAAAAAGGGTAAATTTTACGAATAAATTTTATAGGACAAAAAGTGCTTATAATTAGCCAGAGAATACGTGTGAATTTTTTTCAGAATTTTTTGGAACATTTTTGGGTTTTCCAAAAATTGGGCAAATCCAAAACAACCAAAAATAGTCGAAAAAAATTCTGAAAAAATTCACACGTTTTCTTTGGCTAATTTCAAGCACTTTCTGTTCTATACATTTTTTTGTAAAGTTGATTTGTTATAACATTGCCGTACAAAATGGCCATTCTGAAAGAGGATCCCCAAAAACGCCCTATATACGATTTTGGAAGAAAATCGCCTCAATTTTGTATTCGAATCGTACAATTGAACTTGCGTGCACAAAACTCTCGTTTTGCGCATTAATGGGGTAATATCTGACCAGTAGGTCGGAAATGCGCAAACTAATCAAAACACGTATTGTAATAGCCGACCGTTTTAGATGGTTTAAGTGAAATTAAAAATAAGATTATTTACAAAACTTGTCATTAATTTTTAAATGCTTTTGTTCATATTTAAAGTGAATATAATTTTTCACTATTATTTGAATATTAAAAACGAAACAAAAATTAGACAAGTAAATATCTTCTTTAGAATAAATGACAATTGTACAAATATTCCTTGCATTTCTGACTAAATTAACTACGTTCAGAAACATTTTTTGGTAGGTCGGAAATAGGAAGCAAGGTAGATTAACTAATGCCTTAAGTCATTATGCTATGGTTTTTCTAATTACACAACAAAAATTATACTTTTTTTTTTAATTTTAAAGTATTCTACAAACTGCCTTATACCGACCACCACCGGTCGGAATTAGGACTTTGCTCACAATTCCGTTGTCCTATTTCCGACCACAATATTTTATTGTTTTTTATTAATAAATTATAAGAATTCATAATAAATATTGATTTTGGACACTACTAAAAGGTAAATGTGTGGGAAAAAACGTAAAGTATTAATCTCAATGCTTTTAAACTATTGCAAAAACACTTAAAATCAATACGCCAGATTTAAGGATTTCTTCTAAAGTTTTATACAAGAATGGGACTTCTGCAGTAATCACTCCAATAAATTAAACAAATGGCAATCAATTATTGACGTATTGTAACAATAATTGACTTGCATCGAAAATAAGTTATTAACAAAAATATAAAGTGGTCGGAATTAGGGACGCGGTCGGAAATATGCCACTTTACGTTATATACACACATAATTTTTTTTTTGTGGGGGCACAGTACTTCTCAAGTGATACAAGTTTCATTTCCCTCCTTTTATAAAAAATTTTAAAAGAAGGTACGACAATTTTCTATGTTCACATATTAATATAATTTTGTATGTATCATGAGCCAAAGACTTGTAAGCAATAAATAGTTTGTATAACATTGGTACTATACATACTATCTAAATGCGGTTATCGGATAACATCTTGTAAACTATCTAGGTCACATTCTATGGAAGAAAAGTAATACCACATGGTACTTGAGGAAAGTTTTCCCAAACCAAGCCAAGCTCAACTTTTTTGAAAATTTACAAATTAATACAAGCAGCCCTATGGAAAAAAGTCAATGTGGTGGTGGAATATCAAAAGCGTGTGTAAACAAACTGTGGGCCACAAACAACGTCCTCCCCCATGGAAATGTATAAAAAGATTGGACAAGGTGTCCCAGCTGCAAGCGGACTGCAGGAGCAGACAAAAATTGACTGTAACCTCCCCGAGCGCATGCAGCCTCGCAGCTTTTTGCCTGCACAGCTCGGTCTACCCCCGCTGCCGCCCGGAACAGGATTTCATTGTTATTGCCCCTAAATAAAGCTAAAAATTTCACTGTACACAAAGCAACATGACGGCTGCAAGGATGACTGAAAAGCTGAAAAACAAACTCCGCTGTGATACAGCGCACAAGACGGTTAAATATGTCGGGATGAGGGCATGAAAAATCGCCTCTTGCTGGATCCGAACGGAATGCTGAATGCGGGCAAAAACGAAGACAGACACAGAAGCCGGAGCCGCTTAATATGCAACGAGCATTCGCATCGGAGTTGCATGCGGGGGAGGGTGGGCGGTGAGCGGCGGCGGGCAGGAGCTGCATTAGAATTGTCTTTAAGGACACTTCTGGGCCTTGCAGACGGAGCGACTGCGAGTCGGTATGCAGCGCACAATACGGGAATTTATGTCTTATCATAAAGTATTTTTCGGAGCTGCCTCAACTTATTTTTATGGTGGCATAAATTTGTTTATATGCGCATAACTTGCTCCACCGCTCAAGCGTGTTCCAACGTGGGAGCTGCAGCCCTTCCGGGCTCAAAGCGATATATTCGAATTTCCATGAAATGCAGGGTATCTCGAAGCTTTTAACATTTCACTTAGTTTCGTTTTTTACCTTTGCCCAGGTATGCGCGGCTCGCATCTTTGGCATCTCCTTTCCGAGCATCTCAAGCGCATCTCAAGCGCATCGACAAACAGGATCACGGTTTACTGGGCTTGTTCCGCTCTATCTGCAACGGCTCCGCAATTGCACGTTTTTCCAGATGCATCTCTCTTAAGCTTTAGGGGTAGCTCAGGTTTATAGGTTTTGAGGTGCATTTATTAGATACATTAATACATACCGTATTGATAAGTATGCGAAAATTTTCAAAACTTCCATTGACTTAAAATTTATAATACTGAAGTCAATAAATATTCTGTGGTAAAGCTTACATTTATATTAATTCATATTTAGGGTTCCGTATCTCCAAAAGAAATTCATCTGTCTAAGCCGATTTTCTCTCCCATGCAACGTAGAAACTTGGAATTTGACATAGTAATAGTTCCTAGTAAAATTGGTCTAAAAATTCCGGATAAATGTAATCCTATTTTGGAAATAGACCATACTGATCTATTTAATATTAAAATAAAAAATCGGTACATCCATTTCTTGTAGAAAATGATACCCAAACATAATTAGGCTATATTTTACTTTTTGCTAAAGATGTTAACATAGAGCGCAGGCTTGAACCTGTTTTGTTTTGATATTATTTTATTAATTATTACTAAATTTAAAACATTTTGTTAGGAAAGGGACCCCTTAGGTACTCGACAAAAAAGGTTTTTTAATTTAATATATCATATGGGATATCATTTAACACTTAGAATTCACCCAGCTAGCTAGCTTGAATCTTCCTAGAAAATTTGGAAACTGACAATAAGTGTTCAAATCATACAACCTAAATAACTAGCAGTGGTTCCTTAACCTAATTAAGGGATCTTTTGTTAACTGAAATCTGTATATGTAGCAGGTGACGGAAAAATTCCGTTCGTGAATCGAACAAATTTAATTCCTCTGTTTCCATTCGTTCGCGAATCGAATTAAATTTATAAAATTCGTCAGCGAATTTTTCGAGGAGAACTTAAAGTTTTCAATTCATACCCGAGGATGAGTTAAATGATCTTTTTCCGATTTCATTTGCGATCGAATATTTGATCTTCTAGATTTAATTTTCATAAAAATTTATTCCCATATTAAAATTGCATATTACTTCACATGTCAGTTTTTCTGGTTTTATCAAAAACCTCGTAATCAAATATCGGCAAAAAAGTTAATTCGAACCTGCTCTACAACATGGGGCAAAAAAATGCCATATCATGTGTCATGTTGCATGTCACGACCCTTTAATACATAATTAACGGCAGCTTTCAGTATACTCGTCGTTGATTTGGCACTGGTCAACAAACCAAAAATGATGATGATTTTTTGTTCTCCTAGGGCTTTTTCGGCCCCTTCGGGGTTTTTAAGGGAAGTTTTCAAACTCGCTCTACAACGTAGTGCAAACAAAAATGTTGTGTCTCATGTCATGTTGCATGTTACATCTCGTGTCATGGGCTGTTAATTCTCATTTTACGGCTTGCAGTAGACTCGTTGTTAATTTGGCACTCGTAAACAAAACAAAAATGATGTTTTGGCCTCCTAGGGCTTTTTCGACACCTTCGGGGTTTCTAAGGAGGTTATCGGACCCGCTCTAGAACAAAGTGTAAAAAAAATTCGTATCACATGTCATGTATCATGAGCTGTTATATGCTTGCTATGTTGTTGGCTAGTGGCTACCTACAAGGCGCCATTCCTAAATCAAGTAACGCTAATTTTCCCCTCCTCCGCCTTTATAACGCCCCATAACACAGCTTTTAGCCCCCTCCCCCTAAGTTAAGTAACGAAAAATTGTATTTAATTATTTTATAATTTCCTATTTTCTGTAGAAAGTAAGGATAAATAAGGAATTAATAATGTTACGTAACGGTTTTAGGAACCCCCGGACCCCTCCAAAACGATCAGTAATGCCCGCTCTGCAATGGGCAAACCAACCACGAACCAGCCAACCAAAGTGCTGCTACCTTTTCCTTCTCATTGTAAAATAAATTTCCCGTCTCGCTCGTGTTTTGGTTGGCCTGGTCTAGCTTTTCGTTCGAATATTGGTTAAACGATTTGAAGTGCCACATGAAATTCAGCCGATTTCTAGTAGTGGTTCTGAGCCTAGCTACATATTCAGTACCAGCAAAATGTCAAATCTTAAGAAATAATTGAGGTTAAATGTTTTTGGTCATGTTTTGTCTCAAAGTCGATTATCTTGTCGTTGCTGCTATTGACAGATCATATAACTACCAGAAATCGCGGTCCGAATGTCTACACTTTCTCAAACCACGGTTTTGAATGTTTTTTTTTGCTTTGGTTTTTGCAAAATGGCCATTTTGTACAGCAATGTAATAAAAAACTTGGCGATTTTTTTACACGAAAAGAATCAACTTTACAAAACAAAATTATATGACAAACCGTGGTTTGAGAAAGTGTAGACATTCGGACCGCGATTTCTGGTAGTTATATGTTCATTCAATAGCAGCAACGACAAGATAATCGACTTTGAGACGAAAAATGACCAAAAAAAATCGGCACTTTTTCGAAAAAACCCAAAAAATAATAGGGTTTTTGAAGTTTTTGTGCAAACCAAATTTTAGATTCTGAAAAAACACCCCCAAAAACCCCTTATATACGAATTTGGAGGAAATTCGCCCCAACTTCCTATTCGAATCGTACAATTGAACTTGCGTGCACAAAATCCTCGTTTTGCGCTTTAATGGGTTAAGATATCTAAAATATTTTCGCTGAAGTAGATTTTTGGCTAGACTGTTTGGGTGGTTTCGCAATTTTGCTGAATATGAGTTTGCGTGTTTGGTTATTTCATCCGTTAAGATTCCTAGGTCCTTATGTAAGTTTCTATTTTTTTATGTACCATGATGTTCCTGAGATTGTTCTCAGTATTTTTGATTTTACTCACTGTAGTTCTGCTACGTTTGATGCAGATTCTGAACCCTATAGTTGTATGGCACAATTTCAGATGGGTTTAATGAGCTCTCATTAGAAAATTAGAACTTTGTATTTCAATCTCATTTTGGAATGTTTGCCTATTAGCCATAATAATTGTCTTGTCTTTAAGTTACACTGGTTTATCTTTGTTTCAATATACTTCTTCCTCGTCAGTCTTCTATCAAGAAATTTTTTTTTGTTATAACTTTTTCAACCTGTTATTTGTTGTAATGTCAGCTGATTTTTTTTATCTATTGCTAATAATAAATAAAGATATAGGCCCTAGATACTTAAGAATTTATGGGGTATTCAGACCTTTGGATTAAAGTTACGTAAATCCAGCCGTGTTAATTTTTCTGTGGGATCTGTTGTTCAAAAAGCTTTATTGGAGGCATGTTTCTGTTCTAAGAGTAAACTCCACGTGGATGCTTTTCAAATTCATGAATGATGTGCTAATAAGTCTTCCGACTATTGGAAAAATTTAGTGAATATGTGGAATCAAAAGTGATTTTGTTAAGATGATTCGTACACACTTTGGTATCGTTTACACCATGCCAGAGAGATCTCAGGATCGAATAGATTCTGCCAACCACATTGCAGAAATGATCATGTCAGGTTTATATTATGTTAAATGCTATTCCCAAATTGTTCACACCGTTAACATATAACATATGTTTTTTCCAATATTCCATTTAATTACACTTGGAGACAATTTCTAGGAAGAAAGCAATGAGTACCTATCGCGGCATTGCCATATTGCGGACGAACCTTTAAATCGGTTATAAATATTGAGCAGATGCATTTAAACAATCAACAGCCAGCGACCCTGCGCGCCAACATTCCGCGGGGGTTAGTTTTGCCTATAAAATATTCACGTATTGGTATTGAAATGTATCCTTCATTAGGTACTCTGCAATATGAACGTGTTTTTTCATCGGTATCGCTCAACTGTCGGGCCTGTCTGCGAGTGCTTGGTTTCTATTGGGGCCACCCGGAACTGAATATATTAAAAATTCATCCACTTGTGCAGCGGGCGGGCAGAGCACTTCGTTACGAATTCGCTGTATGACGGCAACAATTGCAGGACTCGAGCGGAGCAGACAATCAGTGCTCCTCCTGATAATACTTGCAGAATAATAAAATTTGCAAATTTAATTAAGCAGACAACAAAATTAAATCAAATTGGGAACAATTAGCTGAAATTTATTCAGCACTGGGAAATATGTAAACAAATTCCATTGAAGTCTGGTAATTAGCCAGACGGGAATATCAACGGGCTTAGAAATTCCCCACCGCGGACAGATTCAGCTATTTGGATTAATTGAATTGTGCGCTAACGAAAATATTATGCGGCTGCAAAGCGTTTCGAATTGCGATTGAAACGCACTGGAAATTGGTTTTGCGCCCCTGGAAGGGCGGCACATCGCCAGTTTCTAACGGACAAACCATTCGAGGCAAACTGATAATTTTATCAATTCGATGAAAACCATTTTTGATTTAGAATTAATGCAAACACTAAATTATCAACTAAACCGATAATGTCGAGTACATGCTGTTGTCTTCTATTGTAAACCAATTCGCATAAACAACTGCCAGCAGTTTATGCGTTTCCGCGTAGTGTACGTTCAGTTGGTGCCGCGGAAGATGCAAATCCTAGGCAAAATTCTCGTCGCAAGGAATTTACTCAAAATTCTTCACTTTTGCTTGCAGAAGATGTTCTGACACATTATGCTCCTTACCCAGTTCCTTCGAGCTCCGAATTTGAAGAAGTTTACCATGCAAAAACAATGCCATGACGACGACGACGACGACGACGGAAGTAGTGTAAGCTCCAATGCAACAAATTTGTTATGTTGAAAATCATGAGCTGTAATTTCCGCTAATTTTCTATGCAAGCTCTCAAGATGTTCAGAATTTTTTAAAAGGCATGAGTCTGAGGGTTTTGTGCCGAAAGAACGTACGATTAACTTCTCTACACCTCCATGCGACGTTTCAACGACTTTTGTTTGGGGTTCTTGTTACCAGAGAATTAGGAAAACTGCGCAAAGCTTGCACATACTTGCATGCATTAACAGACAAGGCAGGATGGATTTTTGTGATTTTCAGCTAAGAAGATTCAACGCGTGCCATGTGAGGTAATATAACTCATATTTTGTTTTTATGCTACGTTTGGGACGTTTTTGACAATAGTTATAACTTTATTTTTACATTGAATTAGACTTATTTGTAAGTTGTTTTATATTATCTACGTACTTCATATTTGGTATTATTTAATATAGAAGGTATTATGCCTCTAATATTTATATTGTATATTTTTTTACGTTACTTTTAATATTTGTTTCTTTATATTAGTGCCTGTCTTTAGTCCTGCCCTCTATTGAACAGAGTCAAAGAGTGCGCCCACGGTAATTTAATGAAATCATACCAAATTGATACAAGTCTTAATTTCTAGGAAATTATATACCGGACCGACTTATTGTTTTGGCGAATCGGAGAATCGAGTATGGACCTAAAACATACAACAACTAAATTAATTAATAATTATGTATGTTTCTAGATTATTGTTCAACTGAATTAATCGTGTTTTTTTGTAAAATAAATACAAAAATTGTTCTTTTCTATAAAATCTATTGTAATAGGCTTATAAATGTTTTCATTCGTTTCTAACAAAATAATAAAAAAACAAAAAACAAAAACAATCTATTGCGAGTTCGACTCATACGCAGAGGTACCATATTTTCAAGAATTTCTAGAAATCTATAAGGACTTTCTTTACAGTTTTCCTGTACATTTCAAGTAAGGTCATATATTCCCTGATTGTTTATAATTTTAGGTCCAGTAGTTTTAGAAGGTGAGGGGAGGAGGAATGCTATATTTTTGCATATTTTTCAGAATATCGTTTTAAATATGATATTTAAAATTATTTAAAAAAAAATTTGTACTCCACATAACCACCCCCTTTAAATGATACCCCACATGACTTTCAAAATCCAAATTTTTAAGTCGCATGTTTTATGAGAAAATCGGCTGTGATAGACGGACAGACGCGCGACACGCGCAGTGATTTTATAAGAGCTCCGTTTTCTTTTCTTTTGGAGGTACGGAGCTTTAAAAATGTCGGTTATAGCATAATCTTAAAAGAGATTGCATATAATACTAGGAACTTATCAAAGATAAATGTAACTTCGAAAAAGTGTTTATGAAAGCTGCCGTTGTGAGTGATCTCTTAATTTCGATTATAGGAAGTTATTAATCTATAAAATGAACGTACCTTCGCGACTGACGACACGTTTCTTATTTTCTTGGCCACCCAATTTCGATACGTTGCTCCTCGATCAATCGATATTTTGTAAACGAGGAATTTCAGCCAGTAGGCATTTTGTAAGCGAGAAATTTTGTAAAAGGGAAATATTCAGTCAGTAGGCATTTTGTAAAAGGGAAATATACAGTCAATATGTATTTTGTAAAAAGGAAATATTTAGTAAATTAAATAAGCGTTACAATAAATGAAATCTAATTCAGTTGGTATTTGTACTATCGCGAATACGAACTAATTTCAGCAATTTTTTTTTCATTCACTTATTGATATCTGTCATGTTTTCGGTGTTCCTGTGTCGCTTATTGTTAATATTTTATAATTTCGGTACGAGAATTATAAATTTGCTTCGATACTTCATCGTTTTCTACGGGTGCAGAAGTGATTGCGAATTTGAATGATGTTTTTCAGTGTCGTGGCGGGTTTTAGGAACATTTGGTGCGGATAGTTAATACTTCGAAAAATTAACTATTTTTCTAATATCTCAAAAATGGGTCGAGATAAATTTTTTTTCCTTAATTTTTTTGCAAAATGTTTCAAAATCCGTATCGAAATTGGGTAGCCAAAGAAATGAGAAAGTTCCCCGGTTGAGGTAGGCAGCGTGAAGAAGAGATTGATCAAGGTTTTTATCAAAACTAGACATAGTTTTAGAATAAAGGTTATCGTAAGTAGAGTGAAGGGGAATTGGAGATCCCGCATGTCTTTTGTTGAGGACTTTCGTTTAGATCCTTTAATGCGGGCCGATTGTTCAGCCCTGTAAGGTTGAATTAATAGATAAAGGATTATACCACTGAGCCCATACCGAAACGACCAGGGAAGAACGTTAACTCGCTAAGAAGTAAAGTTTGGGTCTGGAAACTCTTCCGGAACTAAAACTCAATGACCCACTGACGACTGACGTTCTCTATCTTTGTCCACTTGGCAACTAATGGCCCATGTGTTCCTTTAACTTTCAACTGATCTTGAACATTTCGTGTCCCATTAAAAGCGCACAGGAAAATTGAAAAGGCTCCCGCACAAGGAGGCTGAAACTTTCAACCAAACTGCAGCGGCATTTGCTTGCGAGAGTCCTTCGAGCTCCTCCCGGCCCCAGTTCAGCTCTGCCGGGAAACTTTTATAGCTCAAAGTTTCCCTTCGTTACGTGTCATATTTTTTTCACAGTTCTTGAAACTTGTCATCCGCAAGAATTAGTTATTCAACAGAGTTTCGCGCTCACGTATGGAGACGAATGTACGGTGATGTAGTTTTAAGTGGAATTTACTGTGGAAGTTGGCGCCCCAGCCCCTGGCGAAATTTATAGCCATGAAACAAATGTACCGTCCTCTTTTGTTGGACTTTTAAATGACTCGCGCGATGACACCGCCAGCCAACCCACCCGTATCAATTATGCGAACATTCGGGGAAGTTTTGGATAGATATTTCTCTAATTCTATTTAGGCGGCATCATATGCACCAGCCGCGGAATTGGGTTAAATTCCTCGCGGAAAATAAATTTACTGAGCTCTGTCCAACATACCCGAATATGACAGCCCACTCAGCTGACGAGGGTCCCAGTGCTGTGGTGGAATTTATTGCAACGCATCGCGTTTATCAAAACATCTGTCCGCATTCGACTCCGCTATTGATTGATTGTAGTTGGTAACAAATTGGAGCAGCGCAGCGCAACAGACGGATCCCACAGAGTATATGAATAAATAGTAAAAACCGCAATTTATTCTGTCTATCTATCTGTCAGATTGGGAATGTCGCTCATAAAATTACTGCCGGTATCTGATATTTTCCCTCGGCGGGGCGGGGTCGGGGTGGAGCCAGGAAAAATTACTGTTGCCATTGTTTGATTTGTTATTTCTGCTGGCACTCTCCGCTGGATGGATTTTGCCATTTAAAGTGACACATTTCACCTTCCCGCTGAAATATGGGTCGACGTTTCCCAGCTCCAGCCCTAAGACAGTCAAATTGCGACTTTCACATTTTCCCAGCGAACGGGTGAGAAGCAACGGAATAACTTATGATTGCCACTCGATGACTTCACATCGACTTTTCTTCCCCCCGAAGATAAGTGGGGAGGAGTCAGGTTTTTCTGGCAGAAATATGAAAACTTTGCTTTCTTGGGAAGAATATTAAAATGCCATTTAGAGGGATCCCTACGGCGAACTTTGAAACGTATTCCGCTGCGAGTTGGCCCTTCACGTGGGAAAGTTACTCCTAAATTATTGCAGTTGTTGTTAGCAATTATTGTCGGTATAAGTGGTGATTAACAGGACGTGTGAAGCACATTCGCGAATAATTTATTGAAACATTCGGCATAGCGAAGGAAGTACAAACCAAATAAAAAAAATCCTACTTTTGGAAACTGGAGGGAGTATGTGCATAGCCCCTTGATTCTGTTTGATTTATAAACTCTTAGATAAAATATAGTATAGTATCAATTAGTAAGCAACTGGGATTCCTGCCATTGTCTTAAAAAATGTTCTTTCTACCTGCACCAACTTCGTACTATCATGGTATTATTATTATTATTATTATTATTGTTAGGGGTGACCCTCATGGTGGGCACTGCGACCAGGTGGTCTTTTGTGCCGAATCCCCTTTACAGTAAAAGACGATCTGCTACCCTAAGGAACGCCAGAAGGTCTTTTACAGAAGATGAACGAGCTTCAGCCGAGTCCAGGAACTCTTGACTCTCTTCTTAACCGTGCTAAAGCCGGACAAGCACACAAAATGTGTGATGTAGTTTCGTCGTCTTCAAGACACAGACGACACTCCGTCTCATTTGACAGACCTATTTTATATAGGTGGTATCTTAGCCCATGGTGGCCAGTTAGGTAACCTACGAACAGTCTGAGATCCGCTTTACTCAAAACATTGAAACTATCATGGTAAAACTTATACCATTTAAATATCGGGGATTAAAACAATCTTGAAAGGTGATAGGGGGATTATTTATTTAAATATGAATTTTTTTTAAAATAAAATATGACATATCAAGATTTACTAACTGAATAATAATAAACCTCTCTATAAATCAAAAGAGGGAAGGCCTCCACAATATTTTAAAATTTTGCAGCCTGCTTCAAATTGAAATTTCTTGACAATTATCAATTTTAAATTCATCAGGCTGACTCCGTCCGCCACACTATCCTCTTCTCGCTTCCTCATTCTTCAGATGTAGTTCCCTGCTTTTGGAAAGTTTGATATATCGTCCCAATACAGCGGCAGCGCAGGGGGTCAGGGGGTTAGAACCTGAAATTTTGAAACTTAATTAAAAATTAACATGATTTTTTAAGAACAGAAAATAATGCATGGAGCATGAAAGGGTTGACCAGTCAGATGGCTAAAACTTCCGCTCTGGTTTTTTCTTTGACAATGATGAAATATGTTAAAGACATGTTTGTATCTTAGGCAAAACATTTTTTATTCCAATTTTTTACTTAATAAAATTAACTAATTTATTTTTATGAAAATATGTGCAATGTTCGACATATTCAGTTGCAGCTCATGATATGAATATCAACAAATTGTATATAATGATGAGCGTAATGATGATAGTTATGATGAGCGTAATGATGATAGTAATAATGATATGAGGACCGTAATGATAATATGATGAGCGTCGTCAGGGCCGTAGCCAGCGGGGGGGGTCAGTGGGTTAGAACCCCCCCCCGAAATTTTGAAACTTAACAAACATTTACATGATTTTTTAAGAACAGAACAAGGGTTGAATAGTCAGATGAGTAAAACTGCCGCTCTTCTTTTTTCTTTGACAATGATAAAATATGTTAAAGACATGTTTTGTATTTTAGACAAATCATATTTTATTTAAATTTTTTATTTAATAAAATTAATTAATTTTATTTTAATGAAAATATGTGCAACTGTTCGACATATTCAGTTGTATTCAGTTGAGTTGAGTTTTATTTACATTTTTAATTTTGTAATATTTAATTCTATAAAAGTATATTCTTATATATAGAAAATGTAATAATTGTAAATTTTTTCTCTTTTACATACAATATAAAAATTAGTATAATTTCTATATCGATGTAACTTTTTAAAAATATTCAGTGATGTTTTTCTCATACCACAAAGGTAGGTAGCATTTATCTTTTCAAGGATCTTTTAAAAAAACGCTCTGTCCATCAAAAAAATTGATGTATGAAAAAACTGCGCTCGGAATGAAAAAATAGAATACTTCAGATACCTCATCGAAAATTCATTAACAAAGGTAACAAAGTAATAGGTCCTCTCCACTAGGCAATAAATATTGGCGCCTTTACTCAATTTGAGTAGTGGAATATTATAAATAGTACATTTTAGATGCGATCAACGAACACCTTTAAGCTTTAGCACTTATTGATTTACTCAGATTGTAACTGATAACTGAAGAAGTTCAAACATATTTTTTAAAATATTTCTTACTCTTTTTTTCGCTGCGAAAAGTCGAAAACTAGATTTTCTTTTGTGAAATCCTTTTATTTACGTTTGTAAGATACCTTTTTCGAAAAATTAAGTGTTTTAAACAATTAGAACTTTTATTTTGTATTTTTTAAGGGGTTACAACACCATAAAATTTTCAAAAAATAGTTTTTTTTGGCTAAATAAATTTTTTATACTTTTAACAATATTTTAAGCGTTGAAACATTCTAAAATTCAAATTATTACCGAAGTTATAGCAATTAGAAATGAGCGCGTCAGGGAGCCTACCCAAAACTCAAGTAAAGTTCGGACCGTTACGTATCTATCTATCTTTAACAATAATATAATTCCTTTGGAAAGATTAAACTAACAGTAACTTAGGTAACGGAGGACATCGAAAAAGCAGACCTTATGTATGGTCCAAGAATCGCAGATTAAAAGTAATTTAAAAACAAAATCTACTTTTAAGGGGTTAACTTCGACCTTTTTATCTTTCACGTTTTTCTCGAAATTAGTTTTTTCAAACTGGTCAAAATCTACTGGACCGATTTGACTGAAATTTTCACCACTTATTATAATATTACCTAAAGCGTGACGAAGGATTTTTTCGATTGGGTTCCGTATTCAAAAGTTAAGGACTGTAACGAAAAGAATTGCACTTTTTTCCTAACTGTACTTCTCGTTAGCCATACGAAGTAGTAGAATCAGGAATCCCGTTATGCTTTCCTTAGAAGTTGCTTATTTAATTTTTAGGCGGCAACAAGTAATTTGTTGGCCAGTCTTTGCAATGGAGCGCTCTAGAGAAGAGGTCCGTAAGGAAATAATCGCCAAGTATTTGCAAAATAACAGCGTAAGTGCAAAGGAACTAGCTAAAATAGTTCAAACGTCAGTCTGGACCGTTCGACGAACATTGAAAAGATTTTTAGAGGAAGGTACAGTGAAAGAAAAGCATAAAAGCGGACGACCAAAAGGTATAACGGATAAAGTGATTGAACGGAAAGTATTGTGTTCACTCGAAAACAATCCAACGCTTTCATTACGAGACAGGGCAAAAAAACTAGGAACGTCGCACATGATGATTCAAAGAGTAAAAAAATTGCATAGCTATAAAACATATAAAAAACAAAAAGTACCGAAACGCAGTGAAAAACAAGAAAAACTGGCATTACGCAGAAGTAGAAAACTTTATTATCAAATTTTAATTGGGTTTAAAGGATGTATAATAATGGATGACGAAACTTACGTTAAAGCTGATTTCAAGACTCTACCAGTACCACAGTTTTATACAAAAAAGAAAAACAAGAATGTGAGTGATAAGATAAAAACCATACAAGTTGAAAAGTTTGGAAAAAAATACTTAGTGTGGCAAGCTATTTGCCAATGTGGTGAAAGAAGCAGAAGTTTTGTCACTGAGGGAACTATAAATACCGATATATATATTCGAGAATGCTTAAACCGGAGATTATTGCCATTTATTAAAAGACACCACACTTCTACCCTTTTCTGGCCTGATCTCGCAACTTCCCACTATTCTTCAAGGACGCAGGAATGGTACGTAGCCAACAATATTAAATTCGTGCCCAAGGAGATGAATCCACCTAATTGTCCCGAACTTCGTGGAATTGAGAAGTATTGGGCTATAATAAAAAGAAACTTAAGAAAAGAAGGAAAATCATCGACATCAATACAAGATTTTAAAAAAAAGTGGACCCAAGCAAAAAAAAAAATTGATAATACTACTGTGCAGAATCTTATGGGAGGTATCAAAAGGAAAGTCCGGCTATTTAGTAGAAAATATAAGCCATAAATTAAAAGAATAAAGAAATGAAATGTAAAATGAATATGTTTAAGAACACGTTAATAAATTTTTTTGATTATGGACATAATATTTTTTTATGCTATATTTCTTGAGGAGCAATTCTTTTCGTTACAGTCCTTATATATTTTTTAAACTCAAAATTTTGATGGAAATTCGAGTTTTTTTTCGATCAGCTGTCATTTCTAAAAAAAAAAATTTTGTTTTTAATTTTTTCCCTTCGTCACACCTTATCTATTACACTTCTGAAGAAGCATTTTGTTTTTTTCGGAAAATGCTGGACGGAGAAATCATGTACACCGTCAGCAAGGATTTGAAAAAGAAGGTCCAACTGAGCGACTCATAGCTCCACCATTTTTAATGTTTTTTTTTCAGTATTGGAAATTGTTTATAAATCTATTATGTGTATACCTAAAATAAAGAATAATTCATATTTTTAATGGCCGAGTCAAAAACAAGTTTATTTTTATTCCTAATTTTCGAGCGTCAGGGTAATAAGAAGTAACACAGTACATAGTATAGACATTTTTAAAAATATTTAGTTAAATATATATTAAAGATGTAAAAATTAAACTTTATTTTAAATTAACATTTTAACGCTTAAAATTTCAATTGAGTTAAAAAATGTGAATTATCAACCTCCTCCTCCCCCCGCCCTCTTCAACTTTTTATTTTGAAACCCCCCCCCCCCCCCCCCCCCCCGAAAAAAAATTCTGGCTACGGCCCTGAGCGTCGTTATGGGCGTAATGATGATATGATTAGCGTAATGATTATATTATGAGCGTAATGATGTTATAATGAGGCCAATGATGAGCGTAATGATGATATGATGATAATGATGAGCGTAATGATGATAGTAATGATGATAGTAATGATGAGCATAATGATGATATGATGAGTGTAATGATAATAAGATGAGCATAATGATGATAATAGTGATGAGCGTTATGATGGTAGTAATAGTAATAGATAGCAGTACCTACTTTCAGCAATCGTCTTTAAATTTAACTCCTTGTGTGTCCTTGAAAATTATGTGATCGAATTGCAGCAGCTACAGTTGCACTAAAAAAGTGCGTAGCTAAATGGACCAATATTATTTTTATCACTGATTGGATTAACGTGAGCTTAATTGCTGCTTAGCCCTTGATCGCAAGTAATAGCAAGAATATTAACACCTATTTTTTCCACGTTTCCTAAACCTTCCAATCATAATTCATTTAACCTAACGGAACTTATTTCACTACCTCCTTATTTATTAGCGGATTCATCCCCTAGTTTTCCATTTTTGAGGGTGTAATATTTTCTTCTAATTTAAATGCGATTACCCACGAGATATAGCCTATTCAATAAAAAAAAGAATCATTAAAATAAATAACTATGCAATTACTGGGCCAATCCTTATAAAATTAGAGTGGAACCACCGGAGGATGATCCTCTTTCATTTAAAAAAAGATACATCGAAACCGGTTTAGTAGTTTCGGAATAATCCCTGGACAAACATAAAAAAAAGCATAGAATTGAGAGCCTCCTCCTTTTTTCTGAAGTCGGTTAAAAATGTTGGTCTTTATTTTTCTATGAGTCTAGTTAAAACAAAGACTATAGAATTCTATCTTTTATACTTGGAATTTGAGTTAATTTAGACCAAAATCTAGTTAAAGCGGGTTGGTCGAATTCGAATGACTACATTTTTAGATTTATAACTTGATTCCTAAGGTAGTAAACTTTAGTTCGAATTTGGCTAGATTTAAGTTGGAAAACACTTTCCTTGCCTTTTTGTCTCAGGAAAGACAATATTTTCGAAAGTGTAATAAAAATAAATCGATTTTGGGCTGCCTAGCTCGTTTAATTGGAACGACGTTGTTCTTGCCAGGCTTTGATTAACTAGCTGGATTTCCCAGTCACGAAGAATTTTTTTTTTTTTTTTTTGATGGAGGCTCAAAAAAATCTCCTTGACTATTTATGGCAGTAATAAAACGCTCCGGAGAAGCAATTTCCCTCAAAAGGATCACGTGCAGAACAGCTCGAGATTTTCACGTCCTCGCAGTTATTTACCTCTCTGACAAAAAGTCCCCCGACGGCAACCGGCTAAGCGGGTGCGCCGCTCCGGGATCATTTATTATTTAGTCAAAAGGCAAGACAGCCTCAAAGTTGAATTCGATGGCGAAACAAAACTCCGTTTTCCGGCGAGAATCTTGGGCTTTTTTGCCGCCATCTCCGGGTCAGCTCCAGGAGCAAGTCCTGGCGGCGCAACAAAAAAACCAACTCCTGGAAGGACTTTACGTTCGCCAGGGAATAATTTAGTAACAGATGGTCAGTGGAACAGAAAAATCCAATTTGCTTCAGCAAACATATTCCGATGCAAAAAAGTCAGCCGGGAACTCCTTCTTTTGTCCTGCCCGTCTACTTCTGCAATTCTTTGGACAAACAGGGAAGTTGGCGTATTCCTTGGGAATGAATTGTGCCACAGTTCCAGTCCCTGCGCCTTTGCGACTCAGGACACAGTACCACCTTTTTTAACTGATTAAATTAAATATTACGCCCATCAGGAGCAACAGACCTGCATCTAGTCCAGCCTCGGGTGAGACATTCGTTCCCGGATAATCTGTAGCGCTCCACGTTTCTGCTGCGGACTTTGTGCCCTGGAATGAGCCCTGCAGGGGCTCCGCATGACTTGTGCTATCGATTGTTACAACTGAGTGATTCCCAGGCGGGAGACGACCCTTGTCCCTAAGCCTGACTGTTTTGATTATAAGCCAAATGGGGTTCCGAATGGGATTTTCGGGAAGACCATGTCATTCGTCTGCTGGGCTGAGATTTTCAATAACTTTAGCTAACAAGAGGACCATATGCTCCTTGACAGTAATTGCCTCGAATTTAATCGAGCTGGTTCAAATTCAAATTTTTACCGTTAAAGCGTAACATAATAACATAAAAAATTTTTACTATATAGGATACAAAACTCTGAAATAATAATACAAAAACCAGACCGAACCAAAAAAAAAAATTAGGACCTTTAATAGAACTTTAGCTTAAATCCATAAATTACTGAAAATAATACGATCAATCTTAATGCTGTTTCATATTTTATTCTTTTAATAGACCACTTTTATTAAATTAACAACCAATTTGTGTTTTTTTTTTTTTTTCAAATCTTACATTTATTTTTCTCAAATGAATTATTATATGAACACTTATTTTAAATTAATAAATATCGCACTTTACAGCATAAATATTATCTTTTAGATTTAAAAACTAAGTTTACTTCATTGGGTGGATACGATTTGTAATTTGTATTTTGATACCTATACTCACTACGCCATTGCATTTTTAAATTAACTTTTACATTCTCTTTTTTTCCATCTAATTTAGGGCTAGTTTTGAAAGCACTCATGAAAGCTTTAGTAAATTCATTGTTTTTACTTTTTCTATGAAGATTTAACTCAATTTGTTTTTAAAACTACTTCAAATATATTTCATATAATATGATTCGAATCGAAATCACTTCAAAATCATATTTGAGAGTCCTTATCAAGAGGTTTTATATGAGTCCCACTCTGTCTCTTTTGCTCAGTGCATAAGTCTGAATATAAACTAATATTGTAATTTGGATAATTTCATAAGGTTTTCGCCGACTATTTTTAGTATAGTATATAGATCTCATAATTGATGAGGATGCCATCGTTACGCTTATTATGAGCTTGACCGATTGTTTTAGCAGTGGTTCTGATGGTATTTCTTCTATGCTTCTGAAGAAATATTGTATCACTTGAAGAAGTTTTATCTAGGACAAAAGAAGTGATTCGCATTTGATAAAAATGTTACGGTATGGTATGGAATTTGAAGACACATTTTAAGTTTGGAGGTTTCTTTGAACTTAAAATTTGTATTCTCGGATCATATTGATACTATTGTCAACAGGGCTAATTCCATTCTTGGTTTTGTAAATAGATGTTCAAAAGAATTCAACGACTGCGCTTTCGTTAGGCCAATTCTTTAATATACCTGCATTCTAGAAGCGGTTTAAGGGAGGGGTAAGGTTTTCAGTATGAAAAAGAAACACTTTTTTTGCGATTTTTTTTTAGAAATATGGTTTGAGCAAATTTATTGAAATCTTTTATATATTATTAAGTATGATCTCAGCAATACTCAGTAATTTTTTTATACGAAAATATCGACAGACAAGCCGGTGACTGAACTTTTTCAAAACCACTTTTTAAAAGTCCGTGTACACTGCTATTTAAAAACTACATTACTGATTCATTTCAAACTTGGTACACACTTTCTATATATAAAATACCTCCCCCCTACGTTGAGTTTTAAATTTTTTTTTTACATTAAGGGGGGTTTCCACTTACAAAATTACGAAATTTTTCTTAAAAAATAGCAGTTTTTACTTTAAATGACCACCAAAAATTTATAAATGAAAAAAATAATAATCAGAGAACGTAGGGGGGAGGATTGAATGATACTCTGACTAAATTTTAAAGGTTTTTAATTTCGGATAATTTCCAGCTGAGATACAGTGTACACCGCAAATCGTCTATTTCCAAAGACGTTCTTGGAAAAGCTCCGTTACCGGCTTGTTTGTCGATATTTTCGCATAAAAAAATTACTGAGTATTATCGACATCATACTTAATAATGTACAAAAGGTTTCAATAACTTTGCTCAATCCATATTTCTAAAAAAAAATCGGAAAGAAAAGTGTTTTTTTCACGCTGAAAACCTTACCCCCCCCCCCCCCCCCCCCCCCCCCCCCCCCCCCTTAACAAAGCTTTGTTAGACTCACTTTTCGTGGCGATCTCTAGTACTCTGCCTCGCTACAGAGATAGGCTTAAACTTCTATCGTTGGATACTCTTAAGGCAAGACATGATTACACCAGAATTGTTTTCGAAAAAAGTTGAATAAATTTGTTTGCAGTTTTATTGTATACAAATTTTATAATAATCAGCACTTTGATGAACCAAATAAATAAACATATAGTATATTGAACCTGATATTGCAATTTACTAGAGTTTCCTCTTTTAGAGGACAGAAGATATCTTATTAATACTAAAATACGATTTCTTATTATTTTTTATTTGTTTATTAATGCTATTTTTTATTATGTTCATGTTAAATTTAATTCACTTAAAGAAATGTTGGTTAACGAAAAGAAAATCGATATTTCATTCAATGGATGATATTTTCTTTGTTTTCTCCCCATGTTTGTGACTCTCTAAGTGCAGTAATTGGCGCCATGTAGCGCATTCCACGTGCACGGAATTTGAGGGCAATTATCTGCATATAAACACGCCCACGGGAGCACTGTTTGTTACTTGCCCTCTGGGGGATTAAGTCTTCTTCTAACAGAGCATTTTTTATCGAAATTTTTTCACCTGCATCCGAGCGAATTCACCTGAATGCCACTGCCGAGGCAGAAATCACTCAGCCAGAAAGCTAAAAAATCCACACCACAGCATCGCCAGATGACGCCAAAATTCCATTAAACTATAAAAGGCAATATGTGGGTCTGGCTGGAGGCTTTGTGCACCCCGCCGCCCGGAGCCCCAACATGTGCCGGGCCACATCTTACTCGGGCGCCTGTGATACCGACCCGGCCCGCAGCACAAACCTACGAACTGGATTAACGAGCTCCGAACATAAGAGCGGCTGAATATCAGTCCCTGATTGCTGACTCCGTCGCCGTCATCCCTTGATTTCCTGTTTAGATGCAACCCGTCCCAGGGATGATTGCCCCGGGGGCCGGGATCTCATCTGTGCAGTGTGCAGTGTGCAGTGTGCCGCCCTTAATTTGGGCAACTGCTGCATGCGAGCTGCACCAAAGCAGATTACGTCTAGTCGGCCGCTCGAGCACTTCAACACTTTTGCTGGCAGGCTCCGAAAGGCTCCGAAAGGCTCCGAAAGGCTTCGAAAGGAGCTGAGCCCCACCGGAGCAGGGATATTGGCCGATGGATAGGACTTCCCTGGTCAATGCATTATTTATGCTCGAGTAATATTCCTCGTAATAGAGGCATGCCTAATTTGGAGCCGTGTGGTCAGCTGTCTGGCAGCGGCTGCCCCGGTCCAGACAGCTACTCAAATTGAGTTTCTTTTCCCCAGTTGATAGGCCTTATGAGTTTTGGATTCACCCAACGTTCCGATGATTTTAGAATCTCTTTCCGGAAACGGACGGATTGACTAGACGGTCATGGATTCTGCCATCAATGATCCTTCTAGACTTCTCCTTAATTAGACTACCGCGATGGTCAGTGAGCAGATTAGGAACTGCATACAACTAGCTCTCGTGATTGAACACATTTTACCTAATTCAAAGCTAAACATCTTTAGAAAATAAGTATTTTGTATTTATCAAAAAAACATAGTATAATTACAATTTATTATTCACGAGGTGAATATATAGTGAAAATAGAGAGGGTAGTTTTTCTTAATTTATAGGTAGTAGCAGGATATACAGCGTTTCTTACATTTCCGGAGCAATATTTTTTGTAGCTCACTTCAAACATTGACTCAGCTGTGAGCGTCACCCTGTAAATCACTTTTACCTTTACTATTTATATTAATATTCTACTATTGGAAAGGCCAATGTCTTTTATTTGAGGTACCGGTTGCTACCCTTTCTTCAAGTATATTTAGGAATAACCGCCTTAAAACCGTCAGCAAATTGAATTCACGTATTTGTGACCCGCGCGCCGTCTAAATTTTAAGGAATTCTTAGAAAAAGCTCTATATATGTGGAATCTAAAATAATCGCAAAATAAATTTGATTTTTTTAGTTATTTATGATATTAGTAGAATTTTCCAAGTAAATAATGAATCATTTAAATATTTTATGAGATGATCATTCCATTTCTTATAAGACGTACATTGTAGTTCCAGATATTTTTATTTTATAGTGAATTTTTGTTCTCTGCTTTGAAAAATGTGCTATTATATCCTAAATCATTCATTTATTTATAAGATAGGTGCCTGCCCATGTAGAATCCACTGGCGATCGTTCTATCTTGCGTCTTCATGCGTTCCCTTAATCTGGCACATTTCTTGGTTTTCACTTGCAGCTCGTCCGGGCAGGTGAGGAAATATTCTTTCCACATGCAGAAGAGCAGCCAAGCTGCAGTCGGGTTGCATTTTCCCACGAAATTCTTTACCGTCTCATGCTCAGAAATGCACTTGTCAGCAATTTGTTCAGCCACCTCGTACTTCCACTCGGAACCAACACGCGTAAACTGATTCTGGGCCTCCACCAGCAGGACGCGGTTGACCGTGTAATTCGCTTGTATGAGGTTGTATTTGAAGCCCAAGCATTCAGCGACGCAAACGTAACGTTCTCTCATCTCTTCGACATGTTCGCAGCTCAACGGATCGTAATGGAAGTCTCCGTCTAGTGAAAAAATAAAATTGATGTAGATATTATAATATATATGTATTTAAAATATAATGGTGAACGATCCTTTCAAAGGACATCGCCTTTGTTTTGCTACTGTATAAAATCAGGAAGAAAAATTGGTATATACGAGTTTTCAAGGTTTTGTCCTATATATATTTTTTTTTAATTCTTTCCTTAAAGGTGGCATACTTTTACCTTCATACTAAAGGAATAAGAAGCCCATGGGTGCATATATTTAACACGATGGGTTAACTTTAACATGTGCCATTGAATGATTGAAGTACGAAATGAAATACGTCATGTATTTAGTACGAGAATCACATTACATTAAAAATTCGTCCCATAATTCCTAGCGCGTTGTAGGAACTCGAAATATTTTTCACGTTAAGAAAAATAATGTTAACTATTTTGCACAATTTTTAGTTAATAATTACTATCACTTACCGTCACCGTAAACTTCTTTAATACACTGCTTTTCAAAAACTTCAAGCAATTTATCTGCCTCTGTGTTCGTTTGCTCCTTGCAGCACTTCGGTCCCCGAAATTCGTTCTTATACTCGCAAGCATCTTCCTCCGATTTCTCAATATCCCGGCTAATTCGCACTGATCCTTCCAGATCAATCCTCAATCCCTTGTAGCTCTCCAAAATAACTTCATCTGCGTTACGAAGTGGTTTAAATTAAAGATAGAAACCCAAGGTCACACAAGTCGATGTCGAACAAGCACGTCAGATGTTGTTCAAAATTCACAAATTATTTTTCTAAAAATGGCATTTGACGTGTCTTTTCGAACTTAAAAGACTCGTGAATTGTTATTTTAGCATTAATTCTTACTGAAATCAGAATTGCTGAAGTCGTAAGCCGCACAGACAGTGATCACCACTCCTAGAAAAACGTAGACTCTCAACATGCTAATTCCGTGGAAGCGGTCTTTTCTGATCTTCTCAAGTACACTCCGATAACTGACTGATCTCGAATCACCCTGATCGGCTTTTATACTTTCCGCTTCGGGTCGATCTTACAGACAGCTGTGGTGGCAGGCGCTGAATTTTAAAAAATTAAAAAAGTAACCAAATGAAAACAAAAATTTTAGTCGGTGGAAAATAAACAGAAAATAATAACTCATTTTTTCAGGGATAATAAATTAAAAATTTAAAAATAATAAGTTAAATAAATAACTTTTAAAATAAATAAAAATTGTGAACTTTAAAAATAAATAAAAATTGTGAACTTTAAAATAAATAAAAATTGTAAACTTTAAAAAGATTTAAATAAACATAATATAGCTGCACAAATAAAATAATTTAAAGCGGCTATAACTGGTGACCCCGACGAAAACCAACAGCAACCCCGACGAAAACCAACAGCAGCCCCGACGAAAACCAACAGCAGCCCCGACTGCGAGCAGCATCTCAACAACCTGAGCAACATCTCACATCATCGCTATGTCGCATCAATACAAGCCTTCCCGGTCGGCATCCCTTGGGTCTTGGCTTATGGCCCAAGCTGCCGGCAGGGATTACGCATACACAGGAAAAGCATCACCATCACCACCAGCACCACCCGCATGGCCCAAAGAGCCATCACCAACAACACCAATTACGGCCCATCGAGCCAGCACCAATTACGGCCCATCGAGCCAGCACCAATTACGGCCCATCGAGCCAGCATCAATTACGGCCCATCGAGCCAGCACCAATTACGGCCCATCGAGCCAGCACTTCAATCAACAAAAAAAAAAAAAAAATAAATAATTAACATATATCGTGATACTGGGAGGAGGGTGTTGTGGTGGCAGGCGCTGAATTTTAAAAAATTAAAAAAGTAACCAAATGAAAACAAAAATTTTAGTCGGTGGAAAATAAACAGAAAATAATAACTCATTTTTTCAGGGATAATAAATTAAAAATTTAAAAATAATAAGTTAAATAAATAACTTTTAAAATAAATAAAAATTGTGAACTTTAAAAATAAATAAAAATTGTGAACTTTAAAATAAATAAAAATTGTAAACTTTAAAAAGATTTAAATAAACATAATATAGCTGCACAAATAAAATAATTTAAAGCGGCTATACAGCTACAACTCTTAATAATTTTTAGGAATAAAATTAAGTTTAATGTACCAAAATAGTATTGATTCATTTCATTAAAATAATCGACAAATCGATAAGTAGGTACCTATCGATCACTATCTCATTTACAATGTAAAGAAGACAAATTCGTGATTTGACTGATTGATATTGATATATGATATAGCTGTACTATAAAAATCAACATTTTAAATTCTAAAGAGAATGTTTAACACTTGGATTATTGCACTCATATCGTAATCAAATATTATCACAGTTCTGCTTGGTCAATGAACTCGATGCTGCTCTAGTTTACAAACGGAAGGTACTAATGTCTGAGCAAATCTAGTTAAATTAGTCACTTTTCTTTTTGTCACAAATTTGCAAACGAAATCTCGTGGGCTAGGAAAGAAGGCTGACGAAATACGAAAACTAGAAAATAGTTGAATATATAAATTGAATCTGTGATATTTTCGGTCAAACATATTCTATATAGTCGTAATACATATATACTACATATATTCATTTTAATAAAACTTTTAAATGAGCGAAATTCTTCAATCTTTAAGTAGAAATTTTTTCTTTCAGTAGTGTTGATATATGATATAAATGTTATAAAAAAAACGGCCAAGTACGAGTTCGATTACCAACCATATTTTTTAAGATATTTGAAAATCTATAAGAGTTGGTTTTTCCAATTTTTTTTTGAAATTTTAGGTCCAGTAGTTTTGAAATTGGTGGTGGTGGGGAAGAGAATGCTCTATTTTCTCATGTTTGTCAGAATATCTTTTTGAACATAATATTTAAAATTATTAAAGAAATATGTATTCTTGTATTTCACATACCAAGCTCTTTTAAATTATATAATATATTAAATTTAAAAAAAAGTTCAAATTTCTACGTCGCATAGTTTCTGAGAAAATCGGCTGTAACAGACGGACAGATAGAGAGACAGACAGACAGACAGACAGACGGACACACAAGCGAATGATTTTTTAATGGTTCCGGTTTTTTTCTTTGCAGGTAATACAAAAAAGTATTAGGTGTGGTACTTAATTTCAAAGATACATATGGTTTTACTAATGTCTAGTAACGTTTTGGTGAATTTAATCTATGTGAAGTTAAATTGACTATTACAACCAATAAAATGTGTTTACCACCTACCCACTCGAGAATACTATGCTATGCTGATGACGCAAAGATCTTTTGCATAATATCTGACGATCGTGACCGTGTTAGCTTAAACTGCGTCTTAGCTCCTTTCCAAAATGGTATTCTGTGAATACACTTCCGCTGAATGTTATTAAGTGTACGTATTTGACTTTCTCAAGCAAACAACAAAGCTAGATATTTACGTTTCACCTTCTAGGATCATATCGATTCCTTCGTTTATAAATGCAATGCCACCTTTGGTTGCATAAAAAGATAGTGTAAAGAGTTTGATGATATCAACATTACTTGGCTACAGACCTATACTAGAATATGCTTCCCCTGTATGGTCCTTTCTATAATTCACTTTAACCGAATCGAATCTGTTTAACGTCGATTCCTAATTAATCGGATAAGCTGAAGCTTTCATCTATAAATTCCTTGGAAATAAGGCGGAATAACTTCAAAACTGTTTTTGAATTCGATTGTTTTCAAGCTCTTATCAACTCTCCAGAGTTACTAGCGCTATTCAACATATCTATCCAGGTGCAAAAAACACAAATTATTATTGTATTGGTTTTTGAAGTAATTAGTATTGTTGATGAAATTATCCGAAATAAACATATCACGTTGAATAGAAGTAACAATTAACAAGTTTTTTATTACCCTAAAAATGTCCAATTACACTCCAACAAAGCAACATTTGCGAGAAGCATTACTTTTAATATTCAATCAAAAGAATAGTGCCCCTGAAAGTCATCGTTTGCTTGTGGAAACTTACGTTGTTCACCGTAAGTCTGTCGATTTCGACACAAGAACACTGATTTGGGAGATTTAAAAGTGGATCAACAGGAAACATTTTAAGATACAGAAGTCGAGAAGCTATAGCCAAACGTCTACAAGACAAGGGAGTGAGTCAGAATGAAGGAAAATGGATACCACATGATTTGATAGAAAGAAATATTGAAAGACGTTTGATGACTTGTGAAATGTTGCTTCAAAGAGGAAGTCATTTTTACATCGACTATATTGAAAAAGAGGCGAACCACTATATCAACGACAATGACACCAAAACGAAACATTCACACTGCAAAAGTTATGCCGTGTATTTGGTGGGATCGGACCGGCATATTGTTTAATAAGCTGTTAAAACCTAGTGAAACTATTATAGCCGATAGTTATAAACAATGAATTGCATTAAAACAAGCATTAAAGCAGAAACGTCCTCAATTTACCAAAACCCACGACAACGCTCGGCCACTTGTTGCGAAATCGGTTAAAGATCATTGGAAGCGCTTGTCTGAAATGTCCACCTCACCCGCCGTATTCACCACATATTGATCCTTCGAACAATTACTTGTTGCGGTCAATAGCGCAACACCATCATTCTTATGAAGAAGAAGAAAAATGGGTCGAAGACTGGATAACCTCGAAGGGCATTCAATTTTTTCACCCCGGGAAATTTATTTTTTATTTACAAACAATAATTATTTTTAATAAAAAATCCTTTAAAATTAAATACCACACCATAAATCGTCAGCAAAACATCTGAAGGATATGTTGTCTAGTCATTCGCTATTTGCTTGGAAAACTGGTAATAAATCAGCAATTTTTAGCTGAAATGATTTAAAAATTGAATAACATGAACACGGAAACATTAGTAAAACATCATCGAAGTTTAAAATTATTCAGTTGAATTCTTCCCTGTAAAAAGAAAATCCCAAAAAACAACCCAAAATTTAGTCTCCTAATGTGGTTTCCTTCCTTAAAATGTTGTGACCTAAACATTTAAATAAAACATTTTTTGCTCCATGATTCTCAAAAATCTCCTTACTACGGAGCCACGGAGACTTAATAAATAAACGTACAAACAAAAATGTACATCTCCCACAGGATTCGACGGGATAATCTGCTTTAACCTATGTAATTGCTCCCAATTAATCCTGTACAATTAAAACTTCCAAAAAAACTGAAATATTCTGGAAGAGTCCCTGTACATGGGGGAAACTAAAGATAGTTATCTGAACAATAAAATTTAATCATCACGATGACTCTGAAGTTCGCCAGGTGCAACAAGAGCGTGTTACACCGCCGCGCCGCACCGCAACAATATTCCGCGTCGGAGCTGATTGCACTGAAAATCCCACAGGTTCAAATCGGAGTTAATTAGCGAGCTCGTCCGCTGCCGTCTTAAGGAAAGTGCTCCTGGAAGGGCTCCGACAATTCACTTAATTTTTCGTAATTTGCGTTGAACCCCTTCCGACTTTGTGCGCGTGTAGTGCAATCCTTCGGGACCCAACGATGCCGCACCTTTCCTTTTTTCCGTGGCGAAATTCGCACCATCGTAAGGTGGCGCTCGTTTCGTATTCTCGCCGGGTGGGGAATTGCCGGGCTGGATCCCGGATTGGGGCCGGGCAGACATTACCGCCAGGGCTACAGAGGGAGGGCGCTCGCCTGTGGATCAGCGCTAGTCCTCCAGCTTACCCGGGAAAGAAATTCAAGCCAAATGTTAATTTAGTGCCTCCACCTCGTTGTTTTGTTTCCTGCAGGATTACGGAACATAATCAGCAATCTACTTTGGGATTAAGCGCAAATACTGGCCGTGGCAGGGTGCTCGGCACCTGATCTTATTTCAAAAGGGATACATCTGGCGGGGGCGGCGGGCGGCAGGACAGGCGGCGGCTATCTGTGTGGATAGGTCCTGGTGGATGTGTGCCGGGCTTTAATTTTTAACTCTTTAAGATTTCCTCCGCTTATAATGCCGGAAGAGCAATGAAAACCGGGTTTTTACAAGCGGCTGCAGTAGGGTGTGGTGAGGGTGCTTCCGCGCTCCTTGCCGCTCTCTGATTGCGTGTTCATATTTTTTAGCTTCGTGTGGAACAAAACTCATTCAAGCGCCGCTGTTTTTGGCAGCCGACCGAGACTATCACAGACTCCAGTTGTGCTAAACCTTCCAGGGAATATTATTTAATTAACTCATAATCCTTAAGCCCCTAGGATTTGGTATCTTTCATAGTGGGGTTTTCGTATTATATCGTGCTTGGAGGCATGGGCGATAATTCAGGTCCCAGGGATATTCCTCACACATAAATTGTTTGCACTGAGGACATGCCTTTAATCAAACTGAGTATAATTTACAAGAAGAAAACGATTCGCAATAACACTACTACCCTTATGCTTGAAATAAATGTTTGGGAAAATCTCATTTCCAGAACTGGCAACAGACATAAATAAATGTTGCACTTTTTATTTAAAGACAAACTAACAACTTATTTATTGTAATTTTAATATAAAGTAAAAATTTCAAATAAAACATGCTGTTTGAATTCATTATTGGGTATGTCGTTAAAAAGTTCGTTGAAATAGAAACATATATCTTCAAAATGTAGCCGCAGCGCTAGTTTGCGTCATACGTAATTAATTGATATCCAAATATGTTTTCATTTGTCAATTGGATACGTTCTTATTTGTCAAATAGGTCTTACCAATTCGGGTGTCCCTCAGGGTAGCCATTTGGGTTCTATTCTTTTAATTTTGCCAATTGATGACATCGCATATCTGTTGAATAGATGCAAAATTTTAGTCTATACTGATGACATGAAGTTATTCTTTCACACAAGAAATATTAACGGTTTTCCATATGATTCAAAAGGACCTTAATATCTTCAACTCTTGGCGTGCTCACAAAAACCTTAAAATTATTATTGATAGTATAGTTAATTGTGTCATTCTATTGTGGCCGAAATTTTTTTTCATTTTGACTACGCTGTCTTGGGTCATAATCTTCGTCTAACTAAGTCTGTTAATGATTTAGGTGTTATTCTTGACAGGAAATTTTAGAAAATAAATAATTTCTGAAATTCTATTTATCGTATTTCTTTGTTATCATTATTGCAACTTTTAAGTTTATGATATTTTAAATATTTTTGAAAAGCATCACTTAACCTGCTTAATTTCAAAGTTTCAGATAGTCCGACTTGAACTACTTCTTAATCAGCGAAGGGTGTGGATATGTGTTTTTTCGTAACAACTCCACTCCAATGCTAGGTCTTAAAATATAAAAGACACTATTTCCTCTGTTAGAAGCCTTGGCACGTCATAGCATCCTTGATTGTCGACTATCACAGCATCACTTGATTACAAACATTCTGGAAACGGGAGAGAGCGCGTGAAAGGCATATTTTCGCTCTGCCCGCCCCCATAAATCACCAAAACAATATAAGCCCGCTCAGGTGTGTTTTCTTGCCACGTGTCTGCTTCCGGCCCGTTCTATTGATTGAGAAAACAAAAAAATTCCACTCATGTGTTGGAGCACATGTCGGAGGCCCCTTATTTGATCCGAAGCCAACCCTCATTTACATTGGCATCAATATTCCCAGCGCCGGGTGAGTTGGGGTCTATCAGGCAAACACTTCGTTAGTTCAAAGATATTGAGATTAGAGCAATCTGCCCACATAGTGGTGGCGAAATCAAGCGGAAGACGGCAAATAGACAGGCTCAGCAGAACATGACACCCATGGAATTATAAATCCCCGCCGCCGCCGCCGCCGCATCAGCACACCACTTGCCGCTTGCGAGTGGTTAAGGGCAGATTAGCGCTGGAATTCCCGAAAAACTCCAGAAATGCCGGACTGAGCTCTCGACCAACTTCCCCGGGACTCGTCAGAAGCCAAGTCAAAGCTCAGTGGGCCGATATTTAGAAGTCCCGGTCGCCGCTGTTCATCACCAAAACCTTGGGCCGGGATAGTTCAGCGCGTTCCGAGACGGGGCTGAGAAGGACCTTACTATGAGTTCCCGTCCCTGGGCCTGGAATGGGGTGGGATAAAGCAGTTTAACTCGGGACACCGACGACAAACATCCTTCGGAAGCAGGACTAAGGGTCTTACGCAAATCTATGCAAATCCCGAGCATCCTTGCTGTCTTGGAATAGAAATTAAGTGAAGGAAACAATTTGGTGATGGCCCTCAAGTTGTCGCCCTCGCCCCGCCCCCGGCCTCTTCATTGCCGGGTGGGGCTGCGGCTGCCAAACCCTTTTCGGCCACTTTTAATTACTTTATTTGATTTTGCCATTCGTTTAATTTGAAAAGGATACTCTGTGCTGAGGGTCGAGTGAGTCCTCAAAGAATGCTAGCCAGTTTATGGCCGGCCAAATTGCTTTTCTGGTCGTTTCTGTAAATTTGTTGCTCCGACCGGGCGGGACCCGGGTCCACCGATAGCTTTGCATATTAAGCAGGATTTGGCTTTGAATTTGTGATGCGGCCTCCCAACTCCAAGAATATATACTGCGATCTGAGCGTATTGATTTAGAACACCAACGCAATTAATTGTCGACCATTTACCGGGCATTTTGCGACTTACTTAAATGTTGAGGGAACACATCCTGCCCCAGATTTATGTCCCTCTCAAATTGACTCCTTCCGAACACCCAAACACTGGCTGCAGATGTTAGCCAATAGTTCAAGGTCCCGAAACATTTTGTCTGTGCCCCACACTTTAACAGTCTTCGCTCGAAATAGGCTAAAACAAAATTCATTATGAGAGAAGGAGGATTGTTCTTACCCATTTTTTGTCATAATAAAACCCAATTAGGACAGACTTTTATAAAAATACGTTACGATCTGGCGTGTAATGTCATTGTGTCGCTTCGGCAATGGAATAATTAAATCCAGAATAAATGATGATTGGGATGTTTACTTAATTTGTTATTTACATGTGTTAGTTATAAGGCATTTGGCGTTTTTTTTTAAAATATAGTATGTTAAAATAAATTAGCGTAAAGTCAACAGAATTGAATTTTAGAACTTGGGTAGAATAAGAAAAAATTAGAAACGAATAACATTTTAACAAATAAAAACCGACTTAAAAGAAATACCACACAAAAATCAATTGAGAAAGCCACACACACACAAACTGAAATACAATTTTTTTTTTTTTTGCGCTTGTAGCTATTACTTGGTTGTAGTAATTAGACTACTCAGTATAGGTTTTTGTATATTAACATCACTTGTAAATACTGCTATAAGTAGAACTCATTTGTTGCCTTTATATTTTGCTAATATAATCACGACGCCCAGTATATGGGTATTATTCATTACACCCTCTATGTCATCTCGTACTAACTCTCCATAAAAATCTGAAGTTGCAGATGGTGGCGCCACTGTCTAGTGGAGAGGAAAATTTTGAGATTATTGTTGATTTACTAAAAACTACTCAGCCGATTTTGATTTAATTCATATGGAACCAACTCGAGAGTATCGGAGTTTGGTCAGTACATACATTAAGAAAAAAAATACAGTCGCCCCGAATTGAGAACCTCCTCGTTTTTTGAAGTCGGTTAAAAATAAAAATTGTGAGATTTATCTCTAAACTGACGCAATGTGGAATGAAGGATTTAAGGACGTATGTATTAATTGGGAATCGTAACATCAGTTTTCTAATTTAATTTATAGTGCAGTTTTTGTACTGATTTATTTAGTTTTATTTAAGCTTAAAATAACGAGCTGTATGTTTTCCCTACTTTTGTTTTTATTACATACGTTTATTTGCAATACTTCAACACATAAATTTACAGATGTTCTCAAGGTAATAATTCAAAATTTAAACGTGATTTACAAAATGAAGTATGTATTATTAAATTAAATTATAAGAAAAGTTTGGAACAAAAAGCACACTGACGTGCAACTGGGGAGAGAAGATGAAAATTATATTCTTTTGATTGGTTCTATAAAACGTGGGCAGGTGAACAAACAAACGTTGACAAATAAATGTCGGAAATTAGCAGCAAGCGCCTCATTCACAAGAGTCTAATAATTTTGGACGTAAGTACAGTGCGGTCGTTGTTTTAAAGATGAAGATATTATTTTTGTGTGTTTGGTTAGGTGTTTTGATTATTGCTTTGTCGGATAGTGTTAAAAGACCAGTTTGTAAGTAATAAAATATATGTATGATATTTTTAATACATAAAGTCTTGCATGAACGTTCTCAATATTGCATTTGTATACCAATAATAATTTCACATGTTTTAGGGTATTATTAAAGTGTAAATAAAATTCAGCACTATGTTTGGTCAAGAGGTTCTTGTCAAAAGATTGTCATCTTGTTTTGATATCCTACTATATGCAGTTGATAGTGTAAACGATTTTGTGAAATAAATTAAAAATATATGTAACTAATGTACCAAACAATATCGTAGAAATAAACTACCATTAATTAAATGTGATGTTTTCCTGTTTGTGCAACCAATACAATAATAATGTTTTAAATAAAAAAAAAATTAAATTATCATAAAAAAATCTACTTTTCATTTCGAAGAATAATGTAAATTGAAGGTTATTTTTCTGAATTTTGTAAATCGGCATCGGGGCGTAAGAATGAGTGCATAATGATGGACATGAAGAAAAAATAATCGCAGCGAGTTGACGTTTGGAAAATATTTTAAGGTAAAATTGAAGTAAAAACGACAATTTACAAAAAACAATGTTTCCTCAATTTTTCCAAAATGATGTCTGATTAAAGGAACAAGCCCAAAATGCTTGTTTTTTTAGTTTTTGTTTAGACAATAATAGAAATTTTTAAATCGAATTGGAAAATTGTTTTCCGAGAAGAATTTTGTAGAGGAAATTTTTAATTTTCCAAAAATTTCAGACGCATCACACAAAAGATAATTTGTTTGCGAGTTATTTAGGTAAGTTTGATTAAAATATATTACAATGTAAGATATTTATATTTTCAGTGGTTTTTGGGAACCAAGAGACCTGCAGAAGGAAAAGGAAATGACGAAATGGTGTTTAATGCGCGAAGTGCGTGAAATTTTGTAGAAATTAAAGCGAAAAATGTCGAAATTATTTGTCGGCAAAGTGACATTTTGGAAAATTTAAAGTTAACCTTTAACTACTGAGGTGGGGCCTCTCAGGCCTTGAGAAAGTAAAATTTTTTGAATTACTCGCACACGACACACGCGTACCTTCTTCGAGTTTAGTTGTGCCGAAAACAAATAAATTATATAAAAATAATTTTATTTTATTTAAATATATCCACTAAAACTAATTATTAAACACTAAACCCTAAAACACCTAAAGATTTTTAAATATAAGCACATATATATACGGGCCTCTGAGGCCCCCACGACAGTGTTTACGTGAAATTAAATCCACCTCAGTAGTTAAAGGTTAATGTTCATACAAAGTTTCATTCAAATCAAGAATCAAGAATGGCTTAAGTCAAGAATCCAGGTCACCTACACTCAGAGAAAAACCGCAATGCAAAATCGACAACAAACATTGTAAATTTTTTCAATGCAAAAAACGTGGCCCTTTTGGTCTCTAAGTACAATTTTCATTATAAAATGATATAGAAATTGCTAAAATTACATTGTTTTTGTAAAAACATATATAGGAGTAGTAAATTTGTTTCGATTTTATATGATTTTTCAATAGAAACATCTGACGATATGAACTGTAAAATATTTCTTTTGAAATCATCAACGAAAAATATTTGTAATAGACTGCTTTGTAAATTTTACATTGTCACGTTATGCATTTTCATTGAGCATTAATGATTTTGACAATATGTGTTCAATTGGTTATGTAATTTCGTCATTCTCTTTCGTGAAGTGACAGCGAATGACAGTTGAATTCATCTGAGTGCTGCCGTAAAAGAGGGTCTCAAATTTGCAAATTTTTACAAAAATATCATTCCGGATTTGAACCAGAATTTAGTTACGAAAAATATGAATGGCTTACATTTTCAAGTTATTGATAGTGATGAATTTGCCGGAAATAGTTCAAAAACTTTTAATTTAATCAAATGTTTGCCTGAAATTAATTACAAAGGACTTTGGTATAAACCTTATTTTTATTTATCTATCCTCCACAATAATAATACAATAGAAGTGTATAAAATTAAAAAAATATTCATTCATGAGGAAGACGTCTTTATAATCAGTAATAAAATAGAAGTAATTAGCTTTGATGCACATTTTTAATCTTTTGAAATAGGTAAAGCTTTATCTCATGTTTCTATAAAAAAACTTTCTGAGTTTAGTAGTCCTCCTCTACATTTGTATTTAGCTAACAATGGAAAATGTTACATGCGAAATAAACATAAATAATTTGGAGTGCGAAAAAGAAAGCAGATATGTATGTGCAGATAAATAAAAAATAAAAACAAATTTGGCGTTTTATTAGTCTAATTCAAAATTTAAAAAAATTATCATGATTCAGAAAATTAATGCTTAAATTAAGCGCACAAATTACATTGATTCAAGCCAGGCAATGAAAGTTTTTACACTAAAGAATCTTTATGCTTAAAGTAAGTTAAAATTACTCATTATTTCAATATTTTAGCCTAAGTTAAGCATAAAGATCGTTTAGCATAAGAACTTTCTTTGTCTGGCTGAAATCATTATAATGTGTGTGGTTGGTTATATATAGATCTACAAGAGGTAAATTTTACATTCGAAAGCATATAAAATAATAACCGACATATGTTAATTTTATATTGTCGGCAGTATAAAATTACAAGTAAAATATGTAAAATTTGATATTGCTTTCGGTATACATTTATGTTCCAATTCGATGATTTCATTCTTAGATAATGTAAAATTCACAATTTTAGCTTTAAATTTATATTTTGACGATGTACGCATTTTATATCGCTAACGATATAATTTTATCAGTAAAAACTTTGCTTTTACAATTACACACCCGCGTTGCATTTTACAATGTAAAATCGACAAGAAATGCGAATGGCGCCTTTTTATAGGTGAAACATATGAAATCAATCGCATTTTTTAGCATTTCGCATTGTTTTTCTCTGAGTGTAAGGATTCTTGACTTAAGCCAAAATAAAAAATTAAGGGATTGATTTCTTTTTCCATTGAATGCTTAATTGGAGATTAGAAAGGATAAGCTTTAATTTGCTCCTAGACTTATCCTTCTACAACCATTTTGCGCTGAGATACATCCCTTTGGAAATTTAAAAGAAAGAAAGCTACTTTCTTTAAACTCTAATTTTTTTTGAGAAGTGTATTAAGACGCAGGAAGTGAAATATTAAGAAGAAAATAATCCTCGAAATGATCCATATTTATCTGAATACAAAAGCGGAATAATATTGTTTTATCAGATATAAGGAAAATTAAATCACTGACAAGATTAAATTTACTGAAAATAAAATAATAATCGTCAGTTTTCTAATTAATGATGTAGGCCCTTTTTGGAGCACGAATGGTGCCAGTTCCCACTCAAGCGTATGCTCCTGAAGGAAACTCATTTCTTCGCGCCCACTCTTCGCCAGTGCTTGTTTGGCTGCTTTGTTTCCTTCGAGGATATTTGCTTGCCTCAAATATAAAACACTTAATTAAAGCAAAATTAATTGCCACCACCAACAAACAGTTCCCTTATCAGGTTAAGGCTGAGTTCCCGCGACACACCGGGCGCATTATTTCTGTTGTTGACGCTAGAAGCGAGTGGGGGCGCGCCTTAAACTAAGGCGAATTGTGTAAATTTTTGTTATTAAATTAAAAAAGGAAAAAACGCTATCTTTCAGCAGGAAATTTCCCTGCAGAGTGCTCCAGAAGCCCGGACCCGGGTCGGCCCCATGCAAAGGCCCCATCTTGGGCCTACTGCTTCATATGCTGGCGACATGTTCATTTTATGCCTGCGGGTACAAGCACATTGCTGCCATGGGAATTTTTAATGAGTTTGCAATTAATTAAGGTACATGAAATGATAACATTGTTGCGTGTGTTATCAGGCCAGTTATTCCTCCGTCTGACGAGTTCCTTGATTACTCGAGCAAGTGCCATTATTTATTCAGCGGAGGGATGCTGCCGCTTTCGACGAATTCCGGGCGCCGGCGGTAGTGCCACTAATTAAAGTAGCTGTCGATGCCTTCAATGCGAGGAATTTTAATCTTTTATGAGATCTTATGAGAACTAGCGGCCTGGTTAGGAGTTCCGTCTCGGGTGCCGGAAAACAAGCAATCAACAGGAGTGGCTCCCGGGCAGGGCTCGGGAACTGGGAAGGTTATTTCGTGATTCTGGAAGATGTGGCGGAAATGAAACTTTTTACCCTCATTTCTTACTTAACTGAGAGTTCCTGGGGGCTCACAGCGAGCGCAGGGTTGTGCGGCACTCAACCACAATTATCTGAATGAACCTGTAACCAATTTACATATATTTTACATGTTATAATACTTGGGTGAGGCTTTAGGCCCCCAAACGATGTAGCCAGAGAATCTGTGCTGCTTTGTGAAGGATTAGCAAAGCTTCCTGAATGTATGAACGTTTTAAACGCAGTAGCGTAGCATGGGTTTCTGCCGCCTGGGGTGGAGGCTAAAGAACGGCCGAAAAACTGGGTATTTTTTGTGCGTTTTCAGACCCTCGAATTTGAAATCAAATTTAAAGATTAATTAGTTATGGTGGAATAACAATTATGGAAATGGTGGAATAATAATTATGGAAATTTCACATTGAGCATATGAGTAATTTGTGAAATATATTGGGTCCAAATGATCACCCTTCATTTAAAAAGTGCGATACTACTAGAATTGTACTACATTAATGTTCATGTTACACGCTGTTTGGGTAAGTAATATTGCACATAATGCTGAAAAAATATATTTTCGCGACAGCTCATAATGCAACATTGGATCATGACTTTAAAGCTCTTTTGATTGCTTTTGCATATAAACTCACGTACGAGAATATTGCAGTTGTGATGAAATATCGATTAAACGCCCTTAATCGTTTACAACTTATAGTAGAAAAATTTAATCTTTCGCAATTCCAATCACCCTAAATAGAAGTACAATATACAGCACTTGATAATGTTCAAAATAATGGATTTCTTCGATTTCTTCAACTTTCATAGATTTGTGCTTAATGGCGTCCTTCTAGATTGGGTATATGCCGCTAAATTAAGTGTTTGATAAAGGTCTGAGAATATGTTAGGTCACTATGCTAGTCTGAGAATTTTAAAGTTAATTCAACACGTAAACTGTCAAGAAAATAGCTCACCACGCTGTGGGAATAGTCAACGGAATACGTTAACTATATATTTATGTGGGACTTAAACTCAATATCGCTTGAAAGAGGAGTGAACGATCACATTGAAAGGTCAATTCCCCTTTTGCTTTTAGGCCAGTACCCTAGAATATTCCTACTACTGCTCGACTACTGATCGAGCTGATTTTATGTTACTATCAGTTGTGTATAATTCAAATTTAAAGTGTTTCTTTAATTGTTTAAAATTGTTGTCCATTTATAATTCAAAGTTGAAAGCATATTATATTAAAGTTCCAGAAAATTGTTAAAATTACAAACTTGTAATCCGGTAGTTCTAGTGTTAAATCCATGTAAACATATTTTCTATATTGTATTGTTTATACAACAGCTTATGAAATAGGATAGACAAACACTGGAATTCAAATTAGGGCTGCAGTTCAATTTAGTTGAGGGGCAAAACCCATAATGTATTGAAACGTCGACAAGTGTGCTTGCTCAGAACTCTCAATAATTAATAAAGTTGAAAGAGGCTTTCAGGTCCCAGGGGCCTTCCAAGCGAAAATGTCACTGGAACTTTCGAGCAGAGCCACATGAAGGCCCATAGAAAATAGCAAATTTCCGAGTCAAATTGCATTAAACCGGCGTGAATGGAGTCCTGCGAACAATATCCCTCAGTCCCATATATCCTCCATAATTTTAACGTCATTTCCTGGGAAGCTTCCCCGGACCCTTGCACCTTAGCTCAATTCATTCGCTATCTTGATCGGTTTATGTGCAGACAAAGTTGGCTTAAACTGCCATGCTTGAGCTCATCCCGGATTATTATCAAAACTTTTTATAGACATTTTAATATCTCCCCGCAGCCATAGTGCTCCCGGGGTCCGCGAATTCTCCTGGTTATCAGCGCGCATAATACCTGCGGAGGGTTCCCGGCCCGGCCACTTCCCTTCTACTGGGCGGCGGGACAGTTTCCATAAAGTGGATGAAAAAAGGTGGACGGATGGGAGACGGGATGCCTGGGTGACAGCGCGTTTGTGACGAGGCACCACCTCTCGATGGCGCGGCTTTGTTGAAACCAAAAGTGGGAATTTATCACTGAACGGGCGCCGCCCCACAGGGCCGCTGGAATTTCAAATTGAAAATTGAGTTTCGAGCCCCACCCCGAGAGGTGATAAATTTCCAGATGTATGATTAAAACTTTTATCAGTTAATTAAAACGTCGATCCGGCGAAATTTATACCCGCCCAGTGTGCGGCCGAGACTCGTTCAAGGGCGTTTTCCCTTTATTACTTCCGGCATTTGGAGGCAATCGGAAAGTTTGTACATTTTCGAAACAAGCCCCTAGTGGAAGTAAAACCTTCTGTTTGCCGTCTCGAAGCGTTAGTTAGCATTGACCGAGATTGGGGGCTTGAGTTCGAGACTAATTTCAATGTCGTATTCATAAACACAATATTTGCTGCAGTTCTTAAAAAGGCGCTGCTGTACTTTTTAGTACTTCGTTATAGGTATAACAATACAAATTTCGGTTTTCATTTAAGTCCGTATTTTATTATCAGGTTGATATCACTGTCCGTGATTTGAATCTTAAATATATTGTATCAAGGAATTCACCTAGGCCCGCTCTTATTTTTAATTGCTATCGATGATGGCGTTGTTTGCTTTAAATATGCAAAATTTTTCTTATATGCTGATGACTTGAAAATGTCAGCCCCAATTCGCTTCTCTAAGTTCTCAAAAAAAAAAAAAAAAGTTTTCAGTTTTCTTACTTTACGCGTAATTAAAATTCTCTCTCTATCACTATTGGGAAATTGTGAAAATAAGGCAACAGAAATTGCTTTAAATGTTTGTAAAAACATCGTAGCTTGTGAGGAAATTAGCTGTATTTATTGGTAGGTGTAGGTACTCTATTCATTTTGCTACTTGTACATTCATAAATAGGGAATGATATCAAATTAATAGTAGAGTGACTTTTAGATATTGGCAACTATTGAACAATTTTGCCATTACAAATTCTTGACAATCCATTGAAAATTTTGTATTTGCCAGAGTATACCATAATTTAAAGTGTTAATATAGACTTCTCTCGTGGAACATTACCACTTAAAAATAAGCCATTTTTATCGGGCGAGATCCTAACGAAAATTAGTATATTTAGCAAAAGTTATTTTCTGTGATCTTATAAAGTTTTCGAACTCTAAAAGGCCTCTTAGTCTCTGGAATAAAAGCTAGAGTGGTTCGACCCGATTTTCTTCAGGTACTGTGAGTTTTCCCGGTAACCCGGTCCTGGGGCTGAAAATAACAACTTCTGTCGCTGCCGGAACGGTGACGGCGCGGCGCCCCTGGGCGTTCGGTAATTAATATTCATTCACCTGTAAAATTTCAATTTCATTGTTCTCAAGATAATCGAGTGCGGCGGCGAACATCTTCGACTCGCGACCTTTGAAGTCTGCAACAAGCGAAGAAAAACAGCGATATTCCTGGAAGCTCACGCGCTCGTCTAGGAGGCGTGCTGCGGGCGTGCACCTGCCAACGCCAAGATACCGGAGCGATTCCAGCTCTTTTCAGCTTTGCGCTCAGGCAGGCTTGGAACAGCGCACTCCGCGCTCCACCTTTGAGATGTTAAGTGCGCCAGCAGAGCACCCGGCCGGGCATCCAGCCAGCGCTCCTATTGCCCGGGGGCATTAATTTTAATATATCAAAAAGTTTATACCCCCGCTCTCGTTGTTATTTCTTCATTTTCCATTTTTGCTGTTTCCCATTTTCCCTTCATGTTGAATTTTTTATCCCAACGCCCTCCGACTTCCTTTTAAAGTCTCCCGCCCTGCGGGACTCCGGCGGATGGGCGGACGGGCGGGCGGGTGGATGCTGCTGATGCTCATCTAATTCAAATACATCATTCTCGCAGAGTCCTCCATTATACCCCCGGCCGGGGCCCGGCTTGTCGCCGGGATCGGTTTCTTTATGGCAGCGGTCTTCAAAGGACTCTTTAAATATTATAAACTTCCGCCTTTAAAGTTGTTTCCAATTTTTCTCGGGCACAATTGTCTGAAGTTGTGCCCTCCGCTCGCTCCGTCTGGAGCTTTGCGCTCCATCCAGGCGAGCTGATGTCGTGCACTGAGCAGTTTTTGGACCTCTTTTCCTGGGAAAATTCCTCCTATCGTCAGATGCATCTCTCCAGATGCCCCTTGCACAAGCACCAGCTTCGGCTGGTTTCTGCATTATTTCTTCCTGAAGGATAAATACGCCCGGGCAAAAAACGAGCTAAACATCATGCAAATGATGCTCAAAAGATAGTGACGTCGAGGAACAATGAAAAAACTCCTCGTCCTGGAACAGTCGCCTTATTGCACATGTCCTGCAACAAAGGGGATTTCCTTGGGAAATAGGGTTACCATTCAAACTGCTTATGCGAGTGAAATTCTTAAGGCATTCGGCCTCTACGGCCGGAGCACAGCCAGCAGCTGAAAGCAGCTTTATTTCGCAGGAAATATTTGGTTAAGTTCCGGAACAGCTGCTGTTTGGGTCCTTTGGCTATTTCAGAGAAAAGCAAAAGAATTCCAGGGGCATGGAACTGACTATCAGGAAACTATTTAATTGCAGTATTTCATTTTGAATGCAAAACGATGAAATAAGGAAATAATTAATAATGTTGAGGGTTGCGCTTTCGATAAATGTCAATTTTCAAATTTTTTCCGCGACACCTTATTCTAAAATGCACTAAATTTTATTAAAAATTGAATTATATAAAAACCACTTTTAAAAACAACGCTTTTATAAGTTCTTCTTTCCTACCGGAAGTGGGTTTCCACGCCAGAAGTAGACTTTCAACCACAAATATTTATGTTTTGATCGTAAATTAGTTTTTATTCTTAACATTAGTTCATCTGGCCCGATTAGAATATCGTAATATAAACTAAAATATGTTGCATAAGTCGATACAACAATGGGACTCGGAAGCATTTCTTACAACGCTACTTCCGGTAGGAGGTGAAGGCGATAATGTCCCCATTTAAACTCAGCTTGCACAAGTTATGACGTAGAATATGAATTCGTTTAAATATTTTAATTCGGGAGTTAAAGGTCTATTTCCGATGTGAACAACTCCAAAGCTCATTTAGAGGACGAAAATGTTATTTTTTTTTAAAAAGTGTTTCGAATGAAAGTTGTGCATTTTTTATCGTGGAATCCGAATTCAATAGACTGCAAATGTTGTCGCAGCCTGAGGCTGGGTGCATTTCTCGGAAATCTGCAACAACAAATGCAGTCTACCCGGGTGGTAGACTGCAAATGTTGTCGCAGCCTGAGGCTGGGTGCATTTCTAGAAAATCTGCGACAAAAAATGCAGTCTACCCGGGTGGTAGACTGCAAATGTTGTCGCAGCCTGAGGCTGGGTGCATTTCTAGAAAATCTGCGACAACAAATGCAGTCTACCCGGGTGGTAGACTGCAAATGTTGTCGCAGCCTGAGGCTGGGTGCATTTCTAGAAAATCTGCGACAACAAATGCAGTCTACCCGGGTGGTAGACTGCAAATGTTGTCGCAGCCTGAGGCTGGGTGCATTTCTAGAAAATCTGCGACAACAAATGCAGTCTACCCGGGTGGTAGACTGCAAATGTTGTCGCAGCCTGAGGCTGGGTGCATTTCTCGAAAATCTGCGACAAAAAATGCAGTCTACCCGGGTGGTAGACTGCAAATGTTGTCGCAGCCTGAGGCTGGGTGCATTTCTAGAAAATCTGCGACAACAAATGCAGTCTACCCGGGTGGTAGACTGCAAATGTTGTCGCAGCCTGAGGCTGGGTGCATTTCTAGAAAATCTGCGACAACAAATGCAGTCTACCCGGGTGGTAGACTGCAAATGTTGTCGCAGCCTGAGGCTGGGTGCATTTCTAGAAAATCTGCGACAACAAATGCAGTCTACCCGGGTGGTAGACTGCAAATGTTGTCGCAGCCTGAGGCTGGGTGAATTTCTAGAAAATCTGCGACAACAAATGCAGTCTACCCGGGTGGTAGACTGCAAATGTTGTCGCAGCCTGAGGCTGGGTGCATTTCTAGAAAATCTGCGACAACAAATGCAGTTTACCCGGGTGGTAGACTGCAAATGTTGTCGCAGCCTGAGGCTGGGTGCATTTCTCGAAAATCTGCGACAACAAATGCAGTCTACCCGGGTGGTAGACTGCAAATGTTGTCGCAGCCTGAGGCTGGGTGCATTTCTCGAAAATCTGCGACAACAAATGCAGTCTACCCGGGTGGTAGACTGCAAATGTTGTCGCAGCCTGAGGCTGGGTGCATTTCTAGAAAATCTGCGACAACAAATGCAGTCTACCCGGGTGGTAGACTGCAAATGTTGTCGCAGCCTGAGGCTGGGTGCATTTCTAGAAAATCTGCGACAACAAATGCAGTCTACCCGGGTGGTAGACTGCAAATGTTGTCGCAGCCTGAGGCTGGGTGCATTTCTCGAAAATCTGCGACAACAAATGCAGTCTACCCGGGTGGTAGACTGCAAATGTTGTCGCAGCCTGAGGCTGGGTGCATTTCTCGAAAATCTGCGACAACAAATGCAGTCTACCCGGGTGGTAGACTGCAAATGTTGTCGCAGCCTGAGGCTGGGTGTATTTCTCGAAAATCTGCGACAACAAATGCAGTCTACCCGGGTGGTAGACTGCAAATGTTGTCGCAGCCTGAGGCTGGGTGCATTTCTCGAAAATCTGCGACAACAAATGCAGTCTACCCAGCTGGTAGACTGCAAATGTTGTCGCAGCCTGAGGCTGGGTGCATTTCTAGAAAATCTGCGACAACAAATGCAGTCTACCCGGGTGGTAGACTGCAAATGTTGTCGCAGCCTGAGGCTGGGTGCATTTCTCGAAAATCTGCGACAACAAATGCAGTCTACCCGGGTGGTAGACTGCAAATGTTGTCGCAGCCTGAGGCTGGGTGCATTTCTCGAAAATCTGCGACAACAAATGCAGTCTACCCGGGTGGTAGACTGCAAATGTTGTCGCAGCCTGAGGCTGGGTGCATATCTAGAAAATCTGCGACAACAAATGCAGTCTACCCGGGTGGTAGACTGCAAATGTTGTCGCAGCCTGAGGCTGGGTGCATATCTCGAAAATCTGCGACAACAAATGCAGTCTACCCGGGTGGTAGACTGCAAATGTTGTCGCAGCCTGAGGCTGGGTGCATTTCTCGAAAATCTGCGACAACAAATGCAGTCTACCCGGGTGGTAGACTGCAAATGTTGTCGCAGCCTGAGGCTGGGTGCATTTCTCGAAAATCTGCGACAACAAATGCAGTCTACCCGGGTGGTAGACTGCAAATGTTGTCGCAGCCTGAGGCTGGGTGCATTTCTAGAAAATCTGCGACAACAAATGCAGTCTACCCGGGTGGTAGACTGCAAATGTTGTCGCAGCCTGAGGCTGGGTGCATTTCTCAAAAATCTGCGACAACAAATGCAGTCTACCCGGGTAGTAGACTGCAAATGTTGTCGCAGACTGAGGCTGGGTGCATTTCTCGAAAATCTGCGACAACAAATGCAGTCTACCCGGGTGGTAGACTGCAAATGTTGTCGCAGCCTGAGGCTGGGTGCATTTCTCGAAAATCTGCGACAACAAATGCAGTCTACCCGGGTGGTAGACGGCAAATGTTGTCGCAGCCTGAGGCTGGGTGCATTTCTCGAAAATCTGCGACAACAAATGCAGTCTACCCGGGTGGTAGACTGCAAATGTTGTCGCAGCCTGAGGCTGGGTGCATTTCTCGAAAATCTGCGACAACAAATGCAGTCTACCCGGGTGGTAGACTGCAAATGTTGTCGCAGCCTGAGGCTGGGTGCATATCTCGAAAATCTGCGACAACAAATGCAGTCTACCCGGGTGGTAGACTGCAAATGTTGTCGCAGCCTGAGGCTGGGTGCATTTCTAGAAAATCTGCGACAACAAATGCAGTCTACCCGGGTGGTAGACTGCAAATGTTGTCGCAGCCTGAGGCTGGGTGCATTTCTCGAAAATCTGCGACAACAAATGCAGTCTACCCGGGTGGTAGACTGCAAATGTTGTCGCAGCCTGAGGCTGGGTGCATTTCTCGAAAATCTGCGACAACAAATGCAGTCTACCCGGGTGGTAGACTGCAAATGTTGTCGCAGCCTGAGGCTGGGTGCATTTCTAGAAAATCTGCGACAACAAATGCAGTCTACCCGGGTGGTAGACTGCAAATGTTGTCGCAGCCTGAGGCTGGGTGCATTTCTAGAAAATCTGCGACAACAAATGCAGTCTACCCGGGTGGTAGACTGCAAATGTTGTCGCAGCCTGAGGCTGGGTGCATTTCTCGAAAATCTGCGACAACAAATGCAGTCTACCCGGGTGGTAGACTGCAAATGTTGTCGCAGCCTGAGGCTGGGTGCATTTCTCGAAAATCTGCGACAAAAAATGCAGTCTACCCGGGTGGTAGACTGCAAATGTTGTCGCAGCCTGAGGCTGGGTGCATTTCTAGAAAATCTGCGACAACAAATGCAGTCTACCCGGGTGGTAGACTGCAAATGTTGTCGCAGCCTGAGGCTGGGTGCATTTCTAGAAAATCTGCGACAACAAATGCAGTCTACCCGGGTGGTAGACTGCAAATGTTGTCGCAGCCTGAGGCTGGGTGCATTTCTAGAAAATCTGCGACAACAAATGCAGTCTACCCGGGTGGTAGACTGCAAATGTTGTCGCAGCCTGAGGCTGGGTGCATTTCTCGAAAATCTGCGACAACAAATGCAGTCTACCCGGGTGGTAGACTGCAAATGTTGTCGCAGCCTGAGGCTGGGTGCATTTCTCGAAAATCTGCGACAACAAATGCAGTCTACCCGGGTGGTAGACTGCAAATGTTGTCGCAGCCTGAGGCTGGGTGTATTTCTCGAAAATCTGCGACAACAAATGCAGTCTACCCGGGTGGTAGACTGCAAATGTTGTCGCAGCCTGAGGCTGGGTGCATTTCTCGAAAATCTGCGACAACAAATGCAGTCTACCCGGGTGGTAGACTGCAAATGTTGTCGCAGCCTGAGGCTGGGTGCATATCTCGAAAATCTGCGACAACAAATGCAGTCTACCCGGGTGGTAGACTGCAAATGTTGTCGCAGCCTGAGGCTGGGTGCATTTCTCGAAAATCTGCGACAACAAATGCAGTCTACCCGGGTGGTAGACTGCAAATGTTGTCGCAGCCTGAGGCTGGGTGCATTTCTCGAAAATCTGCGATAACAAATGCAGTCTACCCGGGTGGTAGACTGCAAATGTTGTCGCAGCCTGAGGCTGGGTGCATTTCTAGACAATCTGCGACAACAAATGCAGTCTACCCGGGTGGTAGACTGCAAATGTTGTCGCGGCCTGAGGCTGGGTGCATTTCTCGAAAATCTGCGACAACAAATGCAGTCTACCCGGGTGGTAGACTGCAAATGTTGTCGCAGCCTGAGGCTGGGTGCATATCTCGAAAATCTGCGACAACAAATGCAGTCTACCCGGGTGGTAGACTGCAAATGTTGTCGCAGCCTGAGGCTGGGTGCATATCTCGAAAATCTGCGACAACAAATGCAGTCTACCCGGGTGGTAGACTGCAAATGTTGTCGCAGCCTGAGGCTGGGTGCATTTCTCGAAAATCTGCGACAACAAATGCAGTCTACCCGGGTGGTAGACTGCAAATGTTGTCGCAGCCTGAGGCTGGGTGCATTTCTAGAAAATCTGCGACAACAAATGCAGTCTACCCGGGTGGTAGACTGCAAATGTTGTCGCAGCCTGAGGCTGGGTGCATTTCTCGAAAATTTGTGACAACAACCGGTTATTTTCGTCGGTTATTTTTCCAGGTTATTTTTAATGTGGAATTCCACTAAATTATAAATCCTATACTGATTAATTCCTAGTTACAATTATATCGTGACTTCAACTTAATAATCATCTGAGCTACTGTCCTGTGTTTTATGTATGTATATTCTAAGAAATTCAGCATTTGACGGCTGGCTGGCGCTTAAAGTTGAAGATAATATAGGCAAAATAACCTAAGTCGGTTAACCTGATAGTCAGTTATTTTCCTTTGGTTAACCTGATCCGGTTATAACTGGCGATGAAAATAACCGGTTAACCGATAACCGTTTTTTTTTTTTCAATAACCTCCCATCCCTAATTCAAGGTCGAAATTTAAAAAAAGATATTCCGGTCTAAATAACGCACTTCCGGTAGAGACCGGAAGCTGAAAATGGAGCAATCATCTTGGCGAAAAAAAAAGTTGTTGACCAATTTAGAAGGGTTAGACGGGTGGTTTTGGACACCCTGTATACGTGTGCAAAATTTCAACGCTCTGGCTTAATTAAAACTAGTCGAAATTTTCATTACAATTGAATATAAATAAATAAATTCGTGCTGGATAGAGAAAAATAGTAAATATAAAAACGTTATAAAAAAGATGTTATAATTTCATTTGATAAGGAATCCTCCATCCCTTTCATTATATACTGTGACTTATCAGAGTAATTCACAAAAATTGATTTGTAGTAAACCCGATAACTAGTTCAGAAAGTGTAACGAATATCTTCTTTAAACGACTTCAACAATTAACTGATTACTGTAGCAAAAAATGTAACTGATTTTTAGTCTGTAGCTTCGAGGGATTAAGTTCAAGGTCGGTTCGTAAATACTCCATAAATGGACCATTCCATTGTACTTAACACTTAAATTTAACAGTTTAAATCTGATATTCTAAAATTGTATAAGATCTGAGACTCTGAGATGTTGCATGCATGAATCCTCCCCCGCAAACATTAAATGTTTTTATCAAGCTGTTCATTACCCGGACCGCCTCTAAAATTTATTGAACAATTCGAGGGGGCCGTCGCGTCGGCGTGGGATGGTTTCAGCGCGACTATTCACAAGCCCGCTGGCCGAGCATGAAAAATGAAATGTGTTTAACGTGTCAAAAATATAATAACGCGAACAATTAAATGCCGTGCTTCGCAACATATGCGAATTAAATTGGATTTTTGTTTGGCTATGCAGCAATGTTTTGCCACCCTTCGGACTGAAAAGGATGACACGGACCGCGCAAACATTCCCCCGAAGGAAGACTGGATATAAAACGATATTTTTCACTGCGAATTATACCGATCTCGATCCAGCCCTAGCTCCCCGCTCAGCTGCTCCGGGGCTCCAACTTATGAAGTGAACTCGACGCCAGACCGATGGAATATGATTTATACGCAATGACGCTATTTAAATTTTTTACCATGTGATGTTTGGGGAAAACGAGGACTCGGGGGTTGGCGAGGTTCGGAGCGGCCCAATTGAACCCTGACAGGGTGTTTCGAACATTATCGGAGTATCTGAGTGGATGCTCCCCGGACAGTGCATTGGCAGCACGTTCCCGCCGAGGCCGAGTGGCTCAGCGTGCAACACAATACGCGAGGTATTTTGTTACTGTCGCAATTTCCAGTCGATTTTTCATTTAGCCGCCACAGGCGTTGAAGATGCATCCAAATAGAATTTAAATAATGTATTAAACGCGCTTTTGGTGGAAGCATAACTTCATTGGTATGCAATTCACATTCTCTAGTAGAATTTCAAAATCTACCGTGTTGAAAATTATTAGTGACTTTCTATAAATGTCACAGACTACAGCAGAGATTATCTATGGAAATATTTGTGCCTATTTAAACATGCAAACACGTACCAGCTGTTACCCTAAAAGAAAAAATTAAGTGTGTTGAATTCGAATCCCGCACCGCCACACAGCCAGGCGTATCAATTTAGTATCAGTATCAGAGAAAGCAATCAAATCACTTGCGTAATTTATTTTCAACACAACGCATTCAATGATGTCACTAGAGAACTGGACCTTTGGTATAATTTGTGTATGAAGAAGAATTTACCTGAAAATAAATTAAGGATAGAGAAGTCGTTGATCTGTTTAATGAAACCAATATTTTATTTCAATCCATGAGAAAAATACTCTTATTGAGTGTGTGAATATGACTCCGCCCTTTTTTTTTAAATAAAACACATTTGCTTTTTTAGAAAATTAAAGAAAAGTTTATTCAAAGTATGCTCCATCGGCAGCTACAACCTTCGCCCATCTTTCAGGTAATTTACGTATTCCTTGCATGAAGAAATCCTGGTCTTTTGAACTGATCTAATTATCAATTTAAATTTTGATACTTTCGTATGAAGTGAACCCTTATCCCGTAAGATCTGACTGCATTGTTCGGAATAACTGATAATCCGAAGGAGCTATGTCTGGCGAATATGGCGGGTGGAGTAACACTTCCCAGTTCTGTCCATCTAAATATCTTTTCACGACTTGTGCGGTATGCGGTTTGGCATTATCCTGTTGAAGAATTAATTTACTGTGCCTATTCACCCATTCTGGTCGTTTTTCTTCTATGGCTCCCTTCAAAGGCATTAGTCGTTGTCGGTATTTCTCCATTAATAATTTGAGAGGGTTCGAGCAACTCATAATAAACAACACCTCTTTGATCCCACCAAATGCAGAGCATAACCTTGTCACATGGAATATTTCTCTTTGGCTGTGATGGGCGGGGTTCAACTGGCTTCATCCAAGCCTTTTTACGTTTAGGATTCTCATAATATATCCATTTTTCATCTCCTGTGATTATTCGATGCAAAAATCCTTTTCTTTGCTGCCTTTGAAGTAGCATTTCATAAATTGTTTTTAGACGTTCGATGTCTCTTTATTTCAATTTATATAGAACCTAGCTACCAACTTTTTGAACCATTCCCATTGCTTTTAAACGGTTTGCAACAGTTGATCGTTCAACATTTAATGCTGCAGCCTATTCTGATTGAGTTTGGCAAGAATCCTCTGCCAATCATGCTTCCAATTCAGCATCTTCAACATTTTTTGTTCGTTTTCCATGTTCTTTGTCCTCAGTGCCAAAATCATTATTTTGAAATCGTCGAAACCATTCCTTACAAGTTGTCTTAGATGGAGCATGCTCACCGTAAATCTCTACTAGCAAACGATGATTTTCCGCTGCACTTTTCTTTGCAATAAAATAGTCTAATAGCACTTCCCGCGAGTGATGTTTACTTTGAACGAAAACCGACATTTTCAAGGAGGTAAAAGCTTGTTGGTAATATTTCAACCAAATGTCACGTAGTGCATTTGATAGCTGACATAAATTACTATCGAACACTTAAGCTTAACTTAAGTTTTGTATTTTCTTACTTACTCTAATTGACTTACTCTAATAACTCATGGAAATTTTTAAGCTGAGAATTGTTTGAAATGTTTTTTCTCTACTGGTAATTTTTCAATTCAAGACTCTAAAATGCTTTCAAACATTTTAGTTATTATTATTTAAGTTAATAAAAATTGTCCGACAACTCCCGAATGTATTGGAGGCTCGTTTTCTCATACATAAAATTCAAAAGGTTTATACAAAATTGTAAGTTTTTTCTTTTGACCAAGCACTTTGTGCTGCAGTAACGAACATATCTCGCTGAAAATTTCAATGGCGCCTTTCATCTGACTTAACGATGCACCCGGACCTAGTCGGACGATCGAGTTCTGCCAGGTGCGTGGGGTGAGGTTTTTAGCATATTTTTTGTCATTTGTTTCCCAAATTTTTTCTAGATCTGGAAACACTTCAATTTATCCAGTAACCTTCCTCAGAGCACCGCGGTGGCGGCGCCAGGCCCGGAAAACACTTTGGGGAAAACATTTCCATTGAAAACTGCCGGTGGATCTTCGAGTCCCGGTCGCCCGGCAAGGTGCATAAGAGGCCTTCATTAAGTTAAGTAAACATGCGAATGGCTGGCTGGCGCTCCGTTCGTTTTCCATGCATGTTTTATGGTTTTGTGTTTGAAAGCGCTCCTTTTTTATATGTGTAAATTTACAGAATGAAAATCTAACGAAACTGGCAAAAACTTTTCCCTCTTTCGAGCAGGGCGCCAACCCTCGCACGCCACGCTACATATACTGATTTCACCGCAAAATTTTATGCTTGCAAATTTCGGGTCGGCACGGGCGGGAGGGCGAAACATGCTCCTAAAATTATGAATTTTGCTGGAAAGTTAAACTGTTGATTCCATCGGAGCATAATGGGCATAAAGGAGGAAAAAACTTTTATTTTCCGTAAATATATATTTGTGAGATTGAATTTTCTTAACAACCTTAGTTGAGTTGAATAAAACTGTGAAGCGAACGTCTGCTGTTTTGTAATATTTCGCAATAATCAGCAATAATTTCTGATAATTAATTTAGTGAGGTAATAAAATGATTTAAGCAGCCAACTAGAATTTAGTCCAAAAGCTTAGCTCAACTTGAATAGTTGGTTAGGCTACCTAAAGGGTGAGCCATCGGCTGGTTTCTTTTTACAACTTCTATAAAACAAGTACTATTAAATACTTTTTACAATTTGTTAATTTTTTGAAAAAGCTAAACCTTCCGATTTAAACTGAAATCTCTTTTCAGAATTCGCACAGTTTCGGTAATACACCACTCAATTTAGAAATTAGTTGTCAATATTTTCCATCGTGTTTTTGTACACTTTTTGAGTGAAAAAGAGTTGTCTGTGTCAACATAACATGTAATTTAAAAATAAACCAACACATGGCCACACTTTACATTGTCTGAGCTGACTGAAAATCTGTGCCAGATGTTATGTAATTGCGTACCTATGTGAAAAGCAAAATCTTGGATTTTTTTTTATAAATTTGTTTCAAAAGTTCAGTCCACTTTAAAACAATCTTGATGATTAATGAAAAAATAGAAACTGTCATAAATTCTCATTCAAAGTAGTATTGCTTCATATATTATTATTTTTGAGATAACTGAAATAAATAAATAATTAAATTTTTTTATGTTTTTTTTTTCTGCGGCCAATCAGCTATTAGGTTTTTTCGTAGGGCTTTACGTACAAATTATAAACCTGGTGCAGACTTACGAATAAAATTGTCCTTAAAAACATCTAAGTTAATATTATGAGTTACAGATTGGAGGTATCGTTAAGCTTTCAATCTTAGTCATAATACAAATCCTACAACGTTGTTATTTATTTTAAACTTTTCAAAATGGTAAAAATACTCTATTTCTAAACATTTTAATCACACTGTTTTTCCGAAAACGTAACATTTTCGTTGTCAGATTCGTAATCTGCAAGAAATTTGTTTTTTTATTGAATCAACGCAGTACAATATCAATACAGTAGACCATCTGACACAATACAAATGAATGTAAGAAAATCAAGAGAAAATAAAATGCATTATAACTATTTGACATAGCCGGCAAAGGTTCAAAAGAAGCGTAATTCGTTCTGTGAGAACAAAAATCGACGAAGAAAACGTTCCTGCACAAACTCAATTCGCTGTTTGTGTATTATAATATACTCAAATATCATAATAAGATAAGGGCATCCACACTACAGAGGCTTATTATAATATGGGATGTACAAACGTACAAAATAGAACTTTCAAAATAAATGGATCACTTAGATCCTTGGGCCAACGTTTAATAAAACCATGCAGAGTTAATAATTTCGCTAATATGAAGTCCAAAAGTGACCCTCACATCGGGTGTAACTCCAGGGTATGCAACGTTTTCGCGACAAGTCAATGTTTTATTATTAATTTTATAAGAAAAGTTTATAAAGGAAAATTTCCTATTAAAATAAATTAGACTAAATGGAGGAACGATTTGCAACGTATGAACTAATCCAATCAACAAGGTAAGTTGGAAAGCCAAGTCGTAATAATTTATAAACATATTCTATTGATAACTTTTATCGGTTGGTTGCTGGTCCGCAAATTTTCGTAGGCTAGTGTTAGTGAAAGTTGTGAGTGCACCTGATTTTATTGAAAATGAAGACTAATACAATTTTTTCGGCAATTCAGTTATAACGATTTCCTTTCAAAAATTCTCCCGACGACGACATTTTGGGTTACCCCTGCTCACTTTTTAGTTCGCACTATCGATAAATAAAAAGTCGCTTTTTTCGTTAGTGACCCGTCAAAAATAAATTTAATATAAAAAGCTATCAGCAGCTTCTTGGAGGTGCGCTATGTATGCGAGACGGGTGGAAAAAAAACCAATTTCGCCACACTCACGCCCGAGTCCCTCGACTCGTTCGCATTTCCTGTCAATTTCTATATAAATTTGGCGAACGAAAATCGTAACGTAATAATGGCGGGAGGGGCTCCATGACTCCACCAATGGGCGGGAGGGGCTCCGTGACTCCACCGACCGGCGGACGAGGGAGGTGCCCTGCATCGAGTATCAAATTTTACTTCTCACATATCTCAATCGATGGATGGCGGGTTGCAGGGTGTTTACGTATTCCCGAAAAACTTGAGGCGGGTTGATATTTCACGTCAAACACAACCTGCTCTGGCAGCCCTTTGGAGACAGGAGTCGCTGCCGCTGGGCCCGGGGCCCGGAGTTCGGGCCCGGATCATATTTAGTTGATCTGGGAATTTTCCTCCATTACGCCCGTAGGTGCCCGGCTGGCTCCTGTACAGAGCGATTTACTTCTTTTATCGTAAATCAACTCTCCGGCGTGCCGGGTACCGGGTATCAAAAGTTGTGTGAGCCGCAGCAGCAGTCGCCCGGCAGCCCGGCACTTGCCGGAAATACTTCGAATACTTCGCCTTTATGACACGGAGCCCGGGGACTGGATCCGGGCGCACAACAGTGCACCACGTGTTAAATGAGCTTTTTATTCGTTATCGCTTTTCTCCAGGAAACTTTTCACACTTCTCACATACATCACAGAAATCCTGCTGGATGCTGGGGGCGCTGTGTCCGGGTCCTCCGGCCCGGCCCGGCCCGGCACTCTGCCTGTGACGAAATATGCTCTCGAGGACACTGAGCCACTGTTTTACGTCTTGGGTTATTTTTGTGAAAGTAACATATGGCCCAGTTGCTGGGACCAAAGAAAAGAAAAACTTCTTCCAAAAAAATTTTCTCATTTTTCCCGCTGCGCCCTGAGGCGAATGGATACCTCCGATTTTCCCGGCGGTCGTTGAAGCTAAGTGGAGACCACATGTGTAATTGGATAAATGAAGACAGAGTTTTTGCGGAGTTTCCCACCAACCCAAATGGAGAAATTCTCACTCTTGCGCTATTAGTTTTCACTTTCTTAGACTTTTGTCTCCTTGTGTTATCTCAAAATTTTTAGGGAATTAAAATGTTGAATATAATATCGCTACGGTCAAACATATTGGTCTAAATTTCTAATACTCTTCAAGAGCTAAAGGATAAAACAAATTAGCTTATTAAATGATTTTGAGACTATTAGACTAAAATTTATTCCTTTGCGTATTACTGGAATAATTTAATTAATGATTCTCTTTTTCACATTCATTCTTTCTCAAAAATGTATGACGATATGTTCTAAACAGTAGTGTAAATAATACAATAAAAAAATCATCAGCTTAGTTCAAGCAGGAAGGCTACAAATGTATGTCAATGTACATCGTCATCTGGTTCTGTTAGTAATCACACACGACACGCAGAATGAATAACAGAAAGGAGCGCAAAACATAGTACAGAAGCATTACGAAATAGTTAGATTCTATGCTAGAATCATACAGTCGAGGCACTTATACGACAGCAGCGGATAAGTTGAAATTACATTAACGTACAATACAATTTTTAGTAAGGTTATGTTTTTGATCTGTAGACCGAATGAAGAAATAAATAAATAAATAACTAAATATTTCAGTGCAAATCTAACGAATTTAATAACAAATTCAATATTATGGATGTTCACTTGATAATATGGAGACCAAACTTGACTCCCATATTCAAGCAAGGAACTCTTGCGACTTTAGATTGAATTCACTTTATTGTGATAAGTTACAAAAGGTTCAGCAATTAGATTGATGGCACTTCGATTAAGAAGAAGGCCGCCCGAACCATGACGGTTGACAATGGCTGACGATTTTGAATTGATCGACTGTCCACTGATTGTTTAGTGTGTGTAACTTAATATCATCGGCATATAACAAGACTTTACCCACTTTCATCAGTTTAGTGATATCGTCAATAGTTATAATAAAATGTCGGGTGATGTGAGTGTCTTCCCGATTACATCGAGTGATATTTTTGATGAGGGAAAAAAGTTCGTTCCTCATCGTTATCTACGTTATACTTTCGTAATGATGAAATTTCCAAAAAAATTTTATAATTCCGTCGAAGGTAATAAATATTATAAGCAGTCCTGATAACTACATCACGTTGTACAAATCAGAAAAATTAGTATTCGTTACAGTCGATCGGTTATTGCGGAACATTTGACTGCTTTTGTTTTCATGTTTTTGAAAGATTTTGCCCTTTATCTTAGCGAATATTGTAGAATTTGAAATAGAACTGGCACTGCTTTAGGGCTCCTCGTAAGCTTTGTCGCTCCAATCGGGATCTGAATTTCTGAGGAGGCTCAGGAGCATGAACCAGATTGTTGCCAAGATCATTTGTCACCTACTAACCCTCCGGAAACAGCCCCCTCTTTTTCGGGGCAAAAGGCAATTTGTCACGAATTACCTGAGTGGCAAATGTGACTCCTGAACTTTGATACATTCGTCGTGCAAGCAGAAGTGGCACCTACTGAGCAAGCCGGGGGGCGTCTGTATGGGGCTGCATGGGGGCTGGGTCGCCCGCCCTAGCAGACCTGGCTCATAATTCATCGACACTATCAAATTCCGGCTGCATACTCCACCTGGAGGGAATACCGCAAGATACCGAAACAGTGTGGAACTTGTTAATTTCGAACCGTTCATGCATGGAAATCCCCCGACCGCAGTGGCCGCCCCGCCCCCCACCGAGCGCCCCTAACACAAAGTCATAAATCCTCGGCTGTCAGCTCTGGTTGTATCCCTTTATCAAAAATTCTTCTTATCACTTTCGCGCCTCAGGTATTCAAAAGTTTCTGGAGCAGAGCAGAGCTTCCTCGGCGCTCGGCTCCGGTTCCGACTCGGGCAGCATACTCGTACTTGTTGGCTTTTTAAGGTTCCGGAGGGCTCTGCGTATGGTCCTATGGTTGTTTCTGTTCAAGACAACGACGTCAAGGACGCCGCCGCCGGAGCCGCAGCGGGGCGGGGGTGCGTGCCATGCGGGATGCGGGTCCTAGATATGTAACTTGTATCACTATCGATGTTGCGAACTTCGCCAAGATTTATAACGAAAGTCCTTTAAGGAGTTAAAGTGATAAGTAATAAGTTTCAGCCGGAGATACATTCGAATGAGCTGCTGTGCGGGAGCGAAGTGATGTGCTCTGTTCCCGTATCAGGCTAGGGCTACGCCTGGAACAGCTACACACTTCCTGAAGGAACTCTGGCTTTGCTTTAATATTTGATTATATTTGGGTGGAGCGAACAACTATTGCCGCTCCGATGTTGAGGCTTTATTAAGTTTGCGAGCCTCCCCGAGGAGTTGGAATTAGAGTACCTTTGCAGAATCAATTACACCAATTTCTTACATTATAGCTCTATGTGCTGCAACAGATTAGAAACCATCAAATTGGGGCTTCGCATCGGAACTTTAAAGTTTGATCAGAGATTCAAGTTTCCGCATAGATAATGGAATAGATCCTTGGAGATTTATCGTGTTACATACGTTCTCAACTTCGAAAATTCAATTTTATCCGTTTGCTATTTTTAAATCTATTACATTTTAAAAATTGAATAATGGAGAAAAAATTGTGCAGTAAGGAGACAACACGACATAAAATTTTAACTTAAAAAACTCTTTTAGTTCTTAAGGGGGGGGTATGGTTTGAAAATGACTTTTTAAGCAAATTTTTGTGAATTTTTTTTGGAAGTATGGCTACATTATTTTATTTTTAAATTAAATAGGCTTTTTAAGTATAATTCAAAGAATAATTATATGAATTTTCAAGTAAAAATATTAAGAATTGTGACAACGGTAGCCATTTTTCGCAGACACGTCAAAAAAAAAAATGAATTTGCGGTGGACATCAGAACTCGTCACTGGATAATCTGAAAAAAAAAATTCAAAAAGATTATCTTAGTTTATGAGTTTCTCGATGGAGTGACGTCGAGCTTTTCAATTTTTATCGATTTTTGAGTTTTTGGCATCACTTAGAAGTCAAAAAAACGAAATTTTTTGTAAAAAAAAGTGCGAAAATCAATATATTTATTATTGTTTATAAAAAAATATGCATAAAAAAAAAATTATCTCGACGTCACTCCATTGAGAAACTCATAAACTAAGATAATCTTTTTGAATTTTTTTTTTCAGATTATCCAGTGACGAGTTCTGATGTCCACCGCAAATTCACTTTTTTTTGTTGAATGTGTCTGCGAAAAATGGCTACCGTTGCCAGAATTCTTAATATTTTTACTTGAAAATTTATATAATCATTCTTTGAATTATACTTAAAAAGCCTATTTAATTTAAAAATAAAATAATGTAGCCATACTTCCAAAAAAAAAATTCCACAAAAATGTGCTTAAAAAGTCATTTTCAAACCATACCCCCCCCCCCCCCCCCCCCCCTTAAGGGAAGAGCGACATAAATACATAAATTATTTGAAAGAAGGTAAGGAGGGTCGAAAGAAAAGGAAACAATTTCTGGAATGAACAAAATCCGAGTGCTAGAATAGGAATAGATGGGTTAGACAAAGCCAATCAAAAGATGCATATATTTTCAGATCAAGAAGATCTAGAATTATTAAAATTATTCTATGAAAGATAAGGCGACAAGATAATACATAATAATCTTTTATCTTTTTAGGATATTTCTCTATTGGTGGCCTACTACTTAAAATTAATAAGTTGTCTTGTAGATATGAAGGTCTAATAATATAATAAATAATCAGTGATTGGATTATAAACTCATTAACTGGACAAGACCAAAGACGAGATATCCTAAATTGTGTAATTTCTTTTGAGAATCATATTAATGAAGTCCAATTCTACCTAGATTTCTAGATTACCAGACTTTTATATTTTGATATTTTCAGAATTGTCACAATGTTTGACATCTCCGGAATTATTGGGTGCAAGGTCTATTTCGCTTTCACCTCCTTCCTTGAGGCTTATGATTTTCCTCATCGACTGCATCATAAAGCTAATTAAAAAAAAAGCATGACTCCTTTCACCTAAAACTCTTGTTTGTTCAAAAGGCACATTTTCTGCTTTGATTTTAATATTATCAAAGCTAAGTTGAAAAATCATCTTAAGATCGATGATTAATAAAAGCCATTTGAAGAATTTAAATGAATAAATTAATAAATAAATAGATTGGTTTGAGTACGAAATCCTGCTGTTCAAAATACCGTTTTTGAAATCTCTTTTATTTTTTCTAATTTTTTAAAATTCTGTCTTTAAGAGAAGAGTTTGTGTGGAACAATTAGTTTTCTGCAGGACTAATAAATTTTTGAAAAGAGTGTCTTCTACTGTATTACTAACTGAAATTTTGTACAAGGAAAATTTTTCCTAAATAGAAAATTTTGTTCAAGGAAAATTCTTACTAAATTGAAAATGTGCAAGGATATTTTTATTAAATTGAAATTTTTTTATAAGATTTTTAACCTTTTGCTTTAGCGGGATTCAAAGCGTAATTTTTTTCTACAAGGAAAATAATAGGATTTTAAATAGGCGGGATTTTGAAAAGCGCGTTTCAGCAAATAGTCGGGGTGCCAGAGGTTCAAAAAATGGGTTATTTCGTTTTGGACGGAATTTGATGAAACCTGGCGGAAAGGGAAGGTCATTGCCCGTACAGTGACCCATTAAAAAAGTTAGAATGAGCGATGTCGGGAAGGTACTTTGTTATTGCAAAATAACTTTGATAACCCGTTATTTTTCAGTTTTCTTGGAATAACTCGAAAACGAAGCGTTTCAGCGAAAAATATTAAATACAAAAGTTGTTCAGCTGATGATTTTACGTAGGAATACGGTTTTTTGATTAATTAAAAAATTGTTTTTCCGACCGAAAACAAGCAGAAAAGTAACAAAACATGCAAAAACAATAAGCATTAAAAAATAAAGGAAAAAAACGATTTCCATCGTTGATATTTGGGTTATTGATAGGTATTGGTATTGTTAACCAAATGCACCCGGTCCGGTTTTTCAAAAACAATATGGCGACCTATTGCAAAATTGTTAAGTTAAAACTTTGGAACGCTGTAAATTCTGACTGAACAAACGGATCTTGATGAAACAAATTGGAATCGGTGGGTATTAACGGCATCTTTGAGTGTGCCAAAATTTTTCAACAATTACTTTTTTTGTTATTAACCAAAAACCATTTTCTGTGCTTCGTAATTTCGTCAATTTACAACATTAAGCTTTGCAACAAAATGCATTTGATTACTCTTAACATCCTACAGTGGTGACTAAAAACGCGAAAATAGCGAGTTTTGATGATTTGATGCATTTTAATGCCGTTAATACCTACCGATTCCAATTTGTTTCATCAAGATCCGTTTGTTCAGTCAGAATTTACAGCGTTCCAAAGTTTTAACTTAACAATTTTGCAATAGGTCGCCATATTGTTTTTGAAAAACCGGACCGGGTGCATTTGGTTAACAATACCAATACCTATCAATAACCCAAATATCAACGATGGAAATCGTTTTTTTCCTTTATTTTTTAATGCTTATTGTTTTTGCATGTTTTGTTACTTTTCTGCTGGTTTTCGGTCGGAAAAACAATTTTTTAATTAATCAAAAAACCGTATTCCTACGTAAAATCATCAGCTGAACAACTTTTGTATTTAATATTTTTCGCTGAAACGCTTCGTTTTCGAGTTATTCCAAGAAAACTGAAAAATAACGGGTTATCAAAGTTATTTTGCAATAACAAAGTACCTTCCCGACATCGCTCATTCTAACTTTTTTAATGGGTCACTGTACGGGCAATGACCTTCCCTTTCTGCCAGGTTTCATCAGATTCCGTCCAACAACGAAATGAAAACTTCTGGCACCCCGACTAAAGGCGAAATTTTGACTGAAAGGGATTCTCGTTGGCGGGAATTCGTAGTATTTCGTCCTCGAGATTTTCTTGATAATTCCATAAAGTTTATAATTTGATGGTTTCATAACCTCTGAATTCATACTTTAAAATAGCGAGTGTCTGTACTTGTAAACTATTCCAAATCATGACGTAAGCCTTTTGCACTGTAGATAGGTATTTAATTCTAAGAAAGACGGAGCTGATAACCTAATAACTATCAAAACAATCAACTGAACTCCCTATACACAGTGCAACGTTGGAAGTTGTCGAATCCACAAGCTAAGCTAATGTTGCAAGACTAAGCCCTTGAGCAAACAGCACATAAATCTGCAGACACTTACTTCAAATCTAGAAAATATCACAGCTCCTAGGGGAGTTGAAATCACAGTCGCAGTAAAAAACTGCTGCGGCCGAACAAATTCCGCAAAGTCGCTGTAATTCGCATGCTTGCAACTTCGCACTGTAGCCGCCCGTTTCCGCCTTTGATATGTCGCTCGCTGCAAACGGGTAGAATTTATTACTTCAAAAAGCGGATTAGCTCGCTCCTGCACCAGCAAGCGCTGTTTCGATGTGCTCCAGTACCACCTTTCCAGGTGGAAAAAAGGGAAAAGAACTGGAGCAGTAGTTCGCGTGCAAAGGTAGAGGGCGGGCATGGTGTCAAGGAGCAGAAATCGGGTTTATTGTAGGCAAAGCATTGTGCACCGAAAGAAAACTGTATAAGCCGGGAAATCGGGCGGTTTTTCAGTTTCTACTCGAGTCCACTGCCCGCCAGTGGGGGGAAAATAGGGAAATAGCTTCATAAAGTGGGGCTGACCCACATCAGGCGCTGTTTCTTCGAACTCACGAAACAGAAGAAGGGAAAATAAAAACGCCAGGAAAATTGCTGCGGGTGGCATGGGCCCGCCCGCCCGGCCGCCCGACCACTGTCCTCCCGGTTAAATATGAGGTCAGATGGGAGCAGCGTAATCTGATTATTGATTTCTTGCTTAAGTGGTTCCCCATTTGCGTCATGCTGCTGAATATAATTTTGCAGATTTTTCGAAATTCCATTCCCACAAACAGCAAAAAATACCTCTCAGCCTCAAGGCTAGGTCTGCGGTCTTGAAGGCAAAGTCGGTTGCTCCCTCTTCCAGCAGAACTGGCGTAAAACGTTTTACTTCCCTAAGATAATGTTTGCTAAGTTTAAAAAAACGGGATTCATCCTCAGTGTGCTTGGGAAAAAGTCTGAACGTTTTAATGGAAAATATAATATATTGAATATTCATGCAGATTGGAAGCGCATCGTGCATACAAGCAACTACAGTTTATCTAAATATTTACCTTAGATTTTATTCGATATTTTTCAGAAAACAATTTTCATATTACACAACTATTTCTTGGTCACTATTTCATGAGTTATAAAATCTTCAGATATAACACGCAAATTCGTTAACACTTTGAACATTTTATTCATTTGATATTTTGGTTCAGCTTATTCCTAAGCTTTCGTATATTTGAATTCTATTGAACATTTGTAATTATTAGTATCGGGGAATCGCAGGAAATAAGACCAAGAGGGCAGCATAGAACTTACGAATAAGGAGGGTATTCTTTTATAAAATCGGATTTCAAATAGTCAAATTCAATTCGTCTCATATAATACATTCAAAATAAATTTATTTAAAAACTTCAATTCATTTGTTTTTAAAAAAAGTTAAAACAGAAGTTCACAATTCGTTTTATTCATCTAAAATAAAATTTACTTCTATGATTTTAAAATATGTTTTTGTTAAGTTTTAATGACTTTTATCATTATGAAGTAATAATCACTTTTAAGGCGGGGGTAGAGTATTTTTTGGTTTTTTTTAGGGTTCCGTACTGTAGTAATGCCATTCATTTATTCCTATATTGTTACCCAAATTCCTCAATTCATATTTCCCTAGCATTCGAGTTTCAGCACAGCGCTTATTTCGCTTACCTAGCGTCTGCGACTTTACTTTCTCAGGTTTCGAGTGAAATCCCGAAACCTCTAAATTCTTCCCATGCACCCATTTTTTCCCGCTCCCACGATCGCTCGCGCCGTGGCTTTACCCAGCCGGTGATATTCTTTAGTTGAAGTCAGACATCAAGTGTAGCAACATCTATTAAATTCAGTTTTAATAAAAACATCTATTGTAATAAAACAGTTCCATTAGAAATTCAGTTTTAATAAAGACAATTAACTAAAAATTCGGTGTTTGAGTGCCCAGAAGACTACAGTACCTCGAAAGGAAAAAACGGAACCCTTATAGGATCACTTTGTTGTCCGTCCGTGTGTGTCTGTCAAGACCCTTTTTCTCAGGAACGCGTAGAGGTATCAATTTACATCAAATACTCAGGTCTACTGTCCCTTGGAGCTGTGAAAAAATCAAACTTCTAAGCCAACGCAATCAAAAGATACAGCCGTTTATGCCACAAATTTCCGCAAATTTTCGACACTCGCAAGGGAATCAAAACCTACAGGGTACTTCCCGTGAACTCAGTATCTTGAAATTTGGTACGAAGCAACGTCTTATAGCACAGATAAAAGAAAAATTGCGAAAACAGTAAATTTTTAGTTACATCGTATAATAAAAATATTTTACGGAACCCTCGGTGCGCGAGTCCGACTCGCATTTCGCCGGTTTTTTTTAATTTTCCCATATAAATGTATAACATTTCAAGATTATTGTGTTACGTTAAGTAAAAGTAACGGAAATATGGAGTTGTAAGTCTCCGCCGCTCCGATCCGGCTTCGAGCTATTCCTGTGCCTTGTAAATTCAGTGTTTAGACGTTTTTCACCCACTTAGCATGTTCAAAGTCGGTGGACACTGTAACTCAAAATCTACTTGAGTACATAAAATATGAGGTTTTGTCGTCAAGATAAATTTTTTGTGCATTAAAATTAGTATTACTATGAAAAATAGGCCAATTTTTCTTTTTTAAATTAATTTTTTTGACTTAAAAATTATGCCAAAAATTGAAAAATCGTAAAAAAAAATTCGACATCATTACCTCGAGAAATTCGCTTCATTTTAAGCATATTTTTGATAATTTTTCCTAAGCATATGGCCTATTGAATTTATTCAAAAATTGTACACATAATAAAGCATTAAAATTAGTATTATTTACTATGAAAAATAGGCCAATTTTTCTTTTTTTAATTAATTTTTTTGACTTAAAAATTATGCCAAAAATTGAAAAATCGTAAAAAAAAACTCGACATCATTACCTCGAGAAATTCGCTTCATTTCAAGCATATTTTTGATAATTTTTCCTAAGCATATGGCCTATTGAATTTATTCAAAAATTGTACACTTAATAAAGCATCATTTCAATTAAATTGTTAGCCAATATTCAATTAAATTTTTAGCCTTAAATATTAAGAAATAAGCCATAGAGAGCAAATCTTCAGATACTCTTAAAAAAAGGCAGTTTGCGGTGGACATCAGAACTTATTACTGGATTATCTTAAATCAAAAAATCGAAAATATTTGGTTAGTTTATGAGTTTCTTGAGGTAATGATGTCGAGTTTTTTTTTCTTTGATGATTTTTCAATTTTTGGCATAATTTTGAAGTTAAAAAACGAATTAAAAAAAAAAAACAGTAAAAACCAGCCTATTTTTCATAGTAAAACTAATTATAATGCAGAAAAAAAAATTATCTCGACATCACTACCTCATAATTAGGGATGAAAAGCGCCATTTTGGGGGTGAAAATGTCAATGTCGACAAATTAAAAAAATATATTCTTAAACTACAACTATTTTGTGCACTCATGGTTGAAGAAAAAGGGGGGTCCTCGCGCGTCTTCAATGAGAAAAAAAATATTGAAAAAAAAATGTCTTCAATTTTTTCGGTTTATTTTGTTTAAAAACGGCCATATTTTTTTTTCCTAATGGACAAAACTCAATTTTGACTCCGGATTCGGAAAGGGGACACTCGAAAGTACAAGGCAACATATTTTTTATTTGCAAATGATTTTTTTCGATGATAAGAATCTAGCTTGAAAATGAGAAAAAAAAACACGATTCTTCGGCGTTAATGGGTTAAGGAGTGTGTCAAATTTGAAGAGGATTGGTCAAGTAGATTTTGAATTACAGTGTCCACCGACTTTGAATCTAGCTTGAAAATGAGAAAAAAAAACACGATTCTTCGGCGTTAATGGGTTAAGGAGTGTGTCAAATTTGAAGAGGATTGGTCAAGTAGATTTTGAATTACAGTGTCCACCGACTTTGAACATGCTAAATTCCATCTCCCGGAAAACGCGTTTAAATTCTAAACACTGAATTTATAAGGCACAGGAATAGCTCGAATCCAGATCGGAGCGGCGGAGACTTACAACTCCATATTTCCGTTAGTTTTACTCCAATCGACTTCAAATTTTAATATAATAATCTAATGAATTTAAAAAAAAAATTAAAAAAAAAAAAAAAAAAAAAAAACCCTAGCCCACCTCCTTAATTTGGTTTTATTTTTAGAAACATAATTTATTAACAATTACTATTTAAATTCAATGTCGGGTATATGAACACCGCGACCACCAGTTACATCGCGCATTGTATTAGTCCAATTTGAAACCACTTTTTCAAGTATTTGGGGCCGTATATCATTAAATACACGCCTTATATTGATTTCCAATGCTTCAATCTAAGTTGGTTTATCGGCATATAGTAGAAAAGAGACTTCAAAAATCCCCAGATAAAATAGTCCAACGGTGTCAAATCAGACGACAAGTTGACAGCTGCTCGATGACTCCTAGCAACAACGACGCATCTGCACAGACGCGTTACAACAACGTCGTATCTGCAGAGACATTTTCCAGAAACATCATATCTGCACAGACGCGTTTCAACAACATCGCATCTGCACAGGCGCATTACATAAACGTCGTATCTGCAAATCCTCCGTTCCGAGCTAGCTGAAGCTGAAACTTTGCAGCCTCTGGACAATTGGAGGTTGCATCCTTGATCAAATATAATGCGCTAGGATGTTAGCCTGGCTTGTTACGAGCACGCTGATATACTTTTTATGCGTTTTTTGAGCCGGGTTCTTATTATAGAGATTTTTTTATTATAGCTTCCAGAGTCATGTTACAAGCACTTTTCGCGTGCACTTAATTTTAAATGAAGTTTCAAAAAATGGCTAAATAAATGCAAGAAAATGAGATATATTCATATATGTGCTGTCTCCGCTTAGGGATGTGGGCCAGGAAGAAAGAAAACACGTACTTAATTCATCCGTTTATTACGAGATACTCGAGCGAACTGAACTCTAACTGATTACTTACTTCCTAGATTGTTCTAACAAGTGTTGCCATTTATATATTGCCGGCTATTGGTCTAAATATTGGGGAAATAGATATGAACAGGAATTCAATGGTTCTGTGATACATTACAATACCTCCCCCTTCACGAGGTTTTGACAATTTTAAAAAATTTATTACAAAAGCTTAAAAGTTTGGTATCTTGAATCATCAACTTATTACTATTGACATTCAAATCTCTGTACAGGCTTCCTTATTCTTCTAGGTCTACCTTCCGGAACTTCGACATTGCTAGATGCGGGAGTATTGCTGACGTTAGAATTTAAATTTTGTTCCTTTCCAGTTTCAGCGTTATTTTCCGTATTGCTATTTTCTGCCGGTGGCAGCTCTAGTGGCGGTTCAAGTTGTGAAGCTACTTTAACATCAATATCGATTTCTGTTCTTTTTCTTAGCTGATTAATATGTCTTTTAATTCTTTTACCACTTAAAAATTGACAGATATACGAATTCGGTCCGAGGACCTGAAATATTTTGCCGGCTACCCATTTACAGTTGGCATTGGCATAGATTCGTATCCAAACTTTGTCATTTTTCGAAAATATTACCTGCCTGTTTCCCTTGTGGTAACCTACTTGCTTAGATTGTTTGGTTGCACAAGTACTTAATACCGAAGAAGGCCTTAATAAATGGAAACGCGTACGAACCTCTCTACCAAACATAACTTTAGCGGGCGATTCTTCAGTTGTACAGTGCTTGGTTGTACGGAAATCGAATAAAAACCGGGTTAATATGTCATCGAACTGTAAGCCTAGACCTTTTTCTTTATTTTCCTGAATGGAAGATTTGAGTGAATTCTTTAGTGTTTTAACAAGATTTTCTGCAGCTCCGTTTGTAGCAGGATGTCCGGGTGCGTTAAGTTTTTGCTTTATACCATTTATATTCAAAAAGGATTTAAATTCACTTGACGTAAATTGAGTACCGTTATCACTTACAATTTCTTCGGGTAATCCAAATCTGGCGAAAACATGACGTAATGCGTTGATGACACTAGACGTTGTCATATTATTCACTCTAAAAACTTCAGGCCACTTGGAGTGTGAATCGATTATCACTAATAAAAAATTACCCTCAATAGGCCCACAAAAATCAATATGAATGCGCTGCCAAGGCGAAGAAGTCAAAGACCAAGGAATTAAATTCGTCTTTTCTGGCTCAGCTCTATGAGCATTACAGAATTTGCAACTGCTGATCTTGTCTTCTATATTTTTGTCCATGCTAGGCCACCATATGAAGGATCTAGCAACAGATTTAGTTCTGACTATTCCAGCGTGGCTACTGTGCAAATTATTAAGTATATCATTGCGCAAGATCTTCGGAATAATTATTCGGTAACCCCACAATAAGACTTCTTTTTCCACGTGTAGTTCGGGGAATTTATTAACAAAAGGTTTAAAATCCTCCCCTTTTAGAGCCTCTGGATTGCCCAAGACAACGCTGCGGATCACTTTAGACAATATTTCGTCTTTTTTGGTTTCCCTTCTAATAGTGTTAAAATCTAAGGGAATATCATCTTGTTCTGACAAGTATGATATGAAATCGCCTTGTTCTTCAGAACACTCCGACGTGGTCTGTAAGGGAAGACGTGAAAAAGCATCTGCACTGTTCTTTTCGCCTTTAATATACTCCATTTCGAAGTTGAAACCGGATAAGAAAAAAGCCCATCTTTGTACCCTGCTGGCAGCCATCGGGGGAATTCCCTTGTTGCTATTTAAGATACCGAGGAGTGGTTTGTGATCAGTCCTCAAAATAAACTGGTTCCCTATTAAATATTGATAAAATTTCTGGCAACCAAAAACTATAGCTAAAGCTTCCTTTTGGATCATACTATAATTCAATTCTGGTTTACTTAGGGTCCTGGAAGCGAACGCGATTGGTCTTTCCGTTCTGTCCGGGAAAACATGCGCTAACACAGCGCCTAAACCCTTTTGTGAGGCATCACATGTTAACACTATTTTGTGTTTCGGGTTAAAATGAGTTAAAACAACATCAGAAGTGATGTCTTCTTTAATTTTTGTAAAGGCTTCTTGACACTTATTGTCCCATTTAAATTCCGCTCCCCCTTTCAACAGGTCATACAATGGTGCTAAAATTACTGAAAAATTTTTAATGAATTTGTTGTAATAATTTGCAAGACCTATGAACGCTCTGACTTCCGAAACATTTGAAGGTATTGGTGCTCGTAGCACTGCACTAATTCGGTCTTCCGTTTTAGCTAGCCCATGCCTGTCGATCCTGTAGCCCAAATAGGAAACTTGGTCTTGGAAAAAACTGCATTTCGATTTTTCCAGTTTAAGACCGGCATTTGCCAACCTTTCAAAAACTTGTGTTAGGTTGTCTAAATGCTCTTTTTCGTTTCTACCCGTGACTAAAATATCGTCTAAAAAACTGACAACATTAGGTAAGCCTTGCAGCAACTTCTCTATCTCATGTTGGAAAATGCCTGAAGCTGGTTTAATTCCGAAAGGCATCCTATTCATTAAGTACACCCCTTTATGCGTACTCCACGTACACAATTTTTTAGATTCATCGTCCAACTCTAGTTGGTTGTACGCCTTGGATAGATCCAACTTTGAGAAATGAATACCATTATGAAGTCGCGTAAAGATTTCTTCTATTCTGGGTAGAGGGTGCTTGTTGTCGGGTAAAAACTTATTTATAGAGACTTTATAATCTCCGCATATTCGAATATTTCCATCCGGCTTTAAAATTGGTACAAGCGGTGTTCCCCACTGGCTCATTTCCACTGGTGAAATTATACCTACTTTTTCTAGATTTTCTAGTTCCCGTTCAACGGCCTCTTTAAACGCGAAAGGAACGGGACGGGGCTTATGAAATATTGGCTTAGCTTCAGGGGAAATGGTCAAATGCACCTTATTGTGCTTATACTTGCCCAAAGTGCCGTCAAATAATACTTCGTACTTGCGCATCAAACAATCTAACTCACTATGCACGGCTAATCTATGCACAGGGGACAAACGTATGCCAAATTTTTCCAAAAAATTTCTGCCTAAAATAGGTGGTGCCTGAGTTTCCACAACTAAGAAATCGATATGATCGTTTTTGCCTTCGTAAGCAACTTTAGTGGAAAAACTGCCTAAAACTTTAATTCGGTTGCCACTGTAACTGGTAAGGTTAGAATTGACCTTTTTTAATTTAATTTGCGAAAAATTTTCTTTATATAACCGAACTGGTAACGCACAAATGCCAGCTCCCGAATCTAGCTCGAAAGTTATTTGTTTACCGTTTATGTTTAAATCGATTGTGTACGGATCGTACCTATCTACATGACTGACTGAGCCTAAACGATACATTTTCAAAGAGGAATGATAACTACTTTGGCCTAAATTGTTTACTTTACTTGCTTTGTTGAGTTCTGCCCGACTCTCGATGTGATGCGCTGATGCTGATTCCTTGCAGGCTGCAGCAATGTGTCCGTACTTTCCGCAGTTATTACACTTGGCCCTTTTATATTTGCAGGTTTGGAAGCGATGACCTCCCTTACCGCAATGGTAGCATTTAGATACTGGTGCCGCTGTTGCCTGTCGCTCCTCTGATTGCTTGTTGCTTTTGGGTATAGTTGTGCCCTTAATTTTTTCTTTACGCTGATCCAACTCATTTGGCTGCTTAGAGTTCCTTGACCGGTGACGTGCTCCTACATGATGAACTTCTTCTACCTTGGAACGTACCTCGTACTTTTGAGCAATTTCTAAAGCTTTCGGTAAGGTTAGCTTTTCGGTCTCCTCACAAAGACGATCGAAAACTTTCCCGTCAAATTCTGTAACGAACTTGTCGATCAGAGTCTGCTCGAGATTTGAACCGAAACTACATTTAGTTGCTAGTTTTCTGATTCTTGCATGCCATTCGACTGCAGATTCGTCCTTTCCTTTCTTAGCAGCGTAGAACAATTTACGCTCTTTGAAGATGATCACGGCTGGCGTGAAATGCTTGGACAATTTTTCACACAGGTTCTTAAAACTAACGGTACCTGGTGAGTCCGGATGACAGAGATCTCGAAGCAAGGCATATGTCTCTGGTCCAATGGATTTTAAGAGAATAGATCTTTGCTGGTTTTCCTCTATGATGCTGGCTGCAGTGAAATAATGCTGGAGACGCTCGTGATAAATGTCCCAATCCTGTATGTGATGGTCGAATTCTTCCATCTGCAGGTGTACCGTAGCAAACGTTGACACGTGGCTCGCTGTTTGCGGCTTGGAATCGCTGCTTGAGCTGGTCATCCTGGATTCTCCTCAATGGCTTGCTTTTTGCTAAATATGCGCAGCAATTAACCGCAAATTTTTAATAACCTCGTCGCCAATTGTGCTGTCTCCGCTTAGGGATGTGGGCCAGGAAGAAAGAAAACACGTACTTAATTCATCCGTTTATTACGAGATACTCGAGCGAACTGAACTCTAACTGATTACTTACTTCCTAGATTGTTCTAACAAGTGTTGCCATTTATATATTGCCGGCTATTGGTCTAAATATTGGGGAAATAGATATGAACAGGAATTCAATGGTTCTGTGATACATTACAATATATTTTAAAGCTGAGGTTTTTTTCTGTCCATGGGAGTACCTCTTCTACGCTATGCGCTCACATCAGTTCGCTTTATCCGAAATACGTTCGAAGCCCCCTTTCGACTGCCAACTACAGTCGTATTCGCTGGATTTCAAAAAGGACCACCTCGGAGCCTCTGAATGGGCCAGCATACCGAAAACAAATGGAAAGATGTCTATGTCATGCAGGGAAATGAAATCGATTTTTCCTCCTGCCCGGGGCAGGGTTGTTTCTGGTTGTGAGCACACCCTTCGCCAATACGTTCTTAGGATCCTAAATGATTTCAGCCAAACAATTGCGGTGCACCGCATGGAGGATTTTTATTTGCCACAACCACAAGATACATCGAATTGAAATTGACACCCTCCCGGCGAAGCACCCACGGTGTCTTTTGTCTTGTTCGGGAGCATTACCGCGTAGGGAAACTGAACCCGACAGGAAAACAGCTCCCGTACAAGGAGACACATTTGCGCCAGAATTTAGCGATGTGGCAATGAATCACGTCTTCGAGGTTGAATATGTTACGAGTGGCGGCGACAGTGGCGCAGCGCGGTATAGCTGATGGCAACCGACAGCCGACGACTTGGCTCGCCCGGCTCGGGATTCGGAGTGGATTTTCTTTTAATTTAATTAGAATGCACGTCCCGGCACCATTTTCGCCCCACCGGGTTCAATCCAAGATCATTTCCGCACGGAACCCTAATTAACACCAAAGTGGTTACGGGCAGCCAGGGCCAATCGACAGCTTCATAGTTCGAGTTCGAATCGTATCGTCGGCGTGCCACCGGGCACCCTCATGGGCCAGCTGATGTTATTCTGAACATGATTCCACAAACAAAACGATTACCAGTTGTCGAACATTCGTTAAATCTCCAGCAGTAATCCTCCTGAAAACTATATAATGGGTTTTGGTCGGATTACAGACCGAAATCGCATTAAATTTCCAATGGGGTTTGATTTGCTCGGGGTTGCCCGATACAGTGACAGGGAAATTTCGGTAAATCCACTGATGCCAGGGCATAGCCAGGCCACGCCACTAAGCTATTGAGAGCTTTTAGACGCGGCGTAATTGAAATGGAGCTAATTTACTAGTTAATAATTTATTTCCACCTTCTCGGCTTCGGCTAGTTGTTGTGTTGCCTGTGAGGAATTAGTAAAGATTGATTTTGACTTTAAGAATTTTCGATTTCGCTTAAGAATTAAATATCTCCCAACTATTGTTAAAATACCTATGACAAGGAACAGAAAAAAACCAATAACCATTTTTGTACGGGAAGTGGTCTAAGAAAGATGGAATTGGCATCAGAAGGTACATAGGTGGGCATCTTGTCTAATACTTTCTTTTTTTTTTGTAGAAAGACGCCCTTAAGTAGTACTAAATTATTGTGCAATGAATAAGACTTAAAACGGCCACCAAGAAAAACTTACGGAGTGAGCTGTACATTTAAATAAATTAATTGTTTGTAAAAATAATATGAAGTATAATAATTTTAAAAGTTTCAGCACAAAGTTCTTCGGATAAATCGAAACATTCATGGTTTTTTTATCTCGTTTACTTTGGTGGGAGAGTAATAATTGATTATTACTTGATTTCTACTGATATTCATATTAAAATGATGAAGTCAATTTTAAGAGTTAATAACGTCAGAAATTACAACTTGACTCTGAATAGGATTTCTTATGCGTGAAATTTTGACATATCTAATAATATAAGAGATTGCACATCGAGTATGCCCATTTTAATTTTAAAATAAAACACAGTAAATTATTATTTATTTGCACAATTTTTATTTATATATAAAGTAGACATGTTGAGGTTAGTTAGCCGCGGCTGTGCTGGCATACCGCAGTTCTTTTGATCAAATTTTCGAAGATGTTTTTTTTTCAAGTCAGTTGGCTCAATGTCAACAATAACGCGTTGGATTTCTGTTTTCAATTCAGTTGTTAGCGTATACCCTTGATTAGAGATAGATTTCTACGGTCAATTAACGTTAGCATTTCTGGATATCACACAACCAGGAAAACTTTGTCTTAACAAATTGATGGTTTCTGTTATTCTGTAAGGCATGTGGCACCATCCTGTTGAAACCACATTTCTTCGGGACCCCTATCGTCCAATTAATCTCACAAAAAGTTCGATATCATGTCACGATATAGTACTTCATTTACAGTTAAATTTTGGCCAAGCTCATTCTCCAAAAGGAACGGGCCAATTACACTTCGAAACGATAATTTGCAATTTGGCTTTTTATGGCTTTCATGAATAGCACAAGGATTTTCATTGGCCCAAATCTGACAATTCTGCTTATTAAAAAAACTATCCAAATAAAAATGATTTTCATCTCCAGTTTCTTCAAATTTTTTAATTAATTTTCGAACGGGTGGACTCATTAAGTGAATTATGGATATCAAAAATTCCACACACTTTCCGAACAATCTCCGCAAAGCTTTCGCCAAACTTGTAATGTGTTTTAACTATATAAATAGGTTGTTTTTTTGTATAGCGATCCATTTTTCATAACCTCAACGAGTCTACATGACAAAATGTCACACGAACATACTTGTGTTAAGATGACCCCCACTAAGTGGTTAATTGAATAATTGGCGATTATAACACTAAATTATTCCACTAATGTGATGCAATTTTAATTAATCTTATCAGTTAGAATTTATAATTTAACACTAAAAGCTCGAAATCTCCTCATGATACTACACCGAAACCATTACAATAAAATTCAAATTCGCTGAATGACTGAAGAACAGATCACGAAACTTAGCTGGGCACCACTCGTCCGGCCAATATCAATTAATACCAGATGTTAGTGAAAAGATCACGTAATTTAGTATGTATCGAATGAAGGCTTCTTATGAATCCTTATCGAAATGAAATACTAATTGAAATACTACTATTCTTACTAAACATCCTAGTTTATAGAAAAAAGTGAATCCATGGATTATTTTGGAATAATTTCTTATGATAATGCAAAAAGTGTTTTTTTATACCTTTAAGACCTGTTTTAAAAAAACGTGATAAAATGGTATATTTTATTGGGTTTGACCACTCACCCCGTATTTTAGGTTCGTAAGAATTTAAACTTTTCACAAACAATTCTAAATAAATAAATTTCATATGCACTCAGAATTTTGCTCTGACAATATTTTTTATGAAGTCAGTAAAAATTGAATTATGTAGAACAATAATTTGAATAAGTCTAATTCATGAATTTTACTTCTACACTGGAATTATCTGTTCTACTTTACCTCACAAAGCCTGAAGGACATGAGACCTGAAAGTGGTAAAAGCTGGTGAGGTCTATGAGGCATTATGCGATCTGTGCTGGATAGCGCTTGTAAGTTAAAGTAGCCGCATAAATTTTTAGAAATAAAGAAAAACTGCACACAAAGTTCAGCAGTTAAACTTTTAAGAAATTCAAATTTCACTGAGAAACTTGTAAACTTTCGCCCGCAAATTCATGAATGAGAAATATCATAAAGTAACCAAGAAGTTAGGATTCCGCAACAAATCAAGAAACTTGCGGTCTTAGCAACTATCGCTTTCGCGGGGCCCCCGGCGCGTCGAAGCGGAGCAGCTCTTTATCATCGCCAGCAGCCGCAGGAGGAGCGGCCCTTTCATTCGCGCCGCCATTATCCTGTTTGTGTTTCGGGCGAGAAGTAGCACTGCGCCCGCCTAATAAGGAGACGTTTGAATAAATTATGTTGCACCCTCGCCACCATCGTCGCACCTGCCGGTGACAAAAGACGCCGGGCGGGGCGGAACTCCTCCTCAAGTCTCAAGACTCAGAAAGGTTTTGATACGAAACCGAAGGTAGCTTTATGAAAATTCATTGGAAAAGTTTGGCAGCAGAATCGCATCCTGCTGGATGATGCCGGAGAAGCAGGCGACGCGGGGCTGCTTTCTATCAACTCATGAATTCTGGAGCACCCTTAGAAGTGGACTAATTACTTCCCCCCAGCCGGCGCAGCCCGCGGGGTATGCAAATGCGACGGGACGGGTGTGCGCCGATTTCCAAACGAAGAAACCCGCCGTCGAACATCCGTCGATTCCGATAGAAAGATAGATCTGGGTTGGGCCGCGGAAGAGCTCCTTAGATCCCAACTTTTCTGTTTACGGGGCAAATTCGATATTATAAAAGCTTTCGGGAATATTTATTTTCCGTGTTGAAACTTTCCGATAAACTTTTTAATTTTGCATCTCGTTGCTCCCCCGCGAGCCGGCCAACCAACCCTTGAAGGATGGCTGTCTTCGGCCTTATTGAATTTTCGAGAGAGGTTTTCCTGAATACTAAGCGAAAAGGACCGGAAATTGAAATATTTGGAAAGCATTTAATATGAATGGCATGAATGAGCCGGTCCGAGTGATTTGGATTTTCTGCCAATGAAATTTTTAAGAGACTGTCCGTCGTCGGTTAAAATTCAGGGCCTCCTGGCGGGCGGGCGTTCGAATGCCACCTGCACAAATTCGCTCCTTTAAATTTAAATGGAAAGAAACAATTTTCTACACGCCACCAAGTTATCCTGTCGGTATGAGAAATTGCTAATTTTTGATTTTGTATCTTACTTTTCAATTGCATTCTCTATAATTGAGTAGCATATATATATAATATATATATTTGGCTAGTTTCTTTTTGAAAGTACTATAAAATAAACACTGATCAATATTTTTCAAACTTTGTTGATTTGTTGAAAAGATTCTAATTAGTTATGGAATATGATTCAAATGCCTTAGCTCACTTGGTAATAGCTCATCCTATTAACCCAATTTTGCAACACATTTTCGATACTTTGGAGTCCTATTTAATGAATAGGTCGATCAATATTGTATTTAAGTGCCTGTATCGCTTCTTGATTGTCAGTATAACATCGATATTTAATTAAAAAAAAGTTCAACAGCGTCAAATCGCATCTGTGTACAAACTTGTGTATAGCAGGTTTGGTTAATGCATAGTTTAACGACTGTAACAGAAACAAAGACTTATAAGAATATGTGATCTTATATGAAGGAAAATTGAAAAGTATTTAGTTCATGTGATAAAGTTTAAAATAAGGAAAGTAAATTTATGAAATTTTCTGCTATGACAATTGTTTCCTAATTTTTTATACTATATTGTTTCTTCTTCTAAACAATCAAAACAGAGTTTATTTGTGGAGACTTCCAGATCCTGCAGGTTTCATATTTTCCTGTTGGTTCTAAGCAGGCTACAGGCGTCATCACGTCCGCACACACTACAGACTGTAAGCCATTCAGAAATTTCATTAATTCAAAGGCGATCAACTCCGCACAGGGCTAGCATCTTGATTACATTTAAATTCAATTAAGATATTCAGTTACATACACCTCCGGATGACCTCTTATGGTTCGAACCAATTACAGATCAATTTTGGACCCTCCGAGGAGCACTCTGCACCGGCCGGCCACTACAAAGTCCAATACTGGACAAATTTAAGTGCTACTCCACGCCCTGTGTCCATTTGTAATTGAATTTAATTTGTGCTCCATCCCAGGTATTAGCAGACCTAGGAAATGAGGAATGCTAATGAGAGCTAGGCAGATGCACTCCGGTGACAGACGTCTTGGGCGGAGTTTGGAACTGCAAACGAAACGAAGACTTTTGTCTTACAAATCAATTTTCATAAAATTTCCACTTTAAGCTAAAATTTTTACTAGTTTTCGTACGAAAATATGCAAGCAAACCCTTAGCGATTAGGAAATTTATATCTATAGGGTGTAGAAAAATTACATATGCAAAATCGATTTTTTGCTTAAAAACAACACATAGGAAAAAAATAGTAATAGCATATCCTATATATAAAAAAAGGTAGCGTTTTGTGAGGAAAGGGATAAGCTATTTAAAAATTTAAAATTTTTCACCCTTTTAAATATTTGTTTGGGCAAAAAAGAAAGCAGTATACTAAAATTAATAATAATGTTAAATTTTGCCCCAAATTTTAGTGTTGCTTTAAGAATATTGCTGACTTTACCAATAACTGCAGTATAAGTGGGGAAAGAAGTTTCTCGAAATTAAAATTAATTGAGCTTTTCTTACGTTCTACTAACGCGAATAAACGTCTTATAGTTTAGTAATTTTTATTAGTTAGTAATAAGTTTTGTTTGTTTGATTTTGCAGTAATACATTTTTGTAATATGTAGCATTAAAAATGCGCCTGGATAACAATTTGTAACTACGTACAACTTTTTAATTTTTATTGTTTTGTACTGTTTGACTGCTAATTTTATATTACATGTATCTTCCTTATAATTTGTTTTTATTATAATTCAAACCATTTGATTTTTATTTATTTTTACTTTATTAAAATAAAAGATATGTGTGTTAAATAAAAGTATATATTTCCGACTTGTTTATACCTAACTTGCAGTTTTTGAAAAGACAGCAGATAATGCTGTTAATTTTTAATTTTTATTATATTATTTAAGTAGAGATGTTAATCTCGCTCTACTTCTCCTAGAGCATGATTTTTAAGTTTTTATCTTGATTCACGTATTACTTACATTCCAGAATTTTGAAGTGAACTCAATTTCATCGCACTTTAAATTAAATAATTTCAACATTCGTTCTTGAAAACAATTCGTGTTAATATACACGAAAGTCTCTCGATTAAGAGAAAATAAATAAAAATAAATTCGAATAAAAGAAAAAGCATTAAAACGTTCTGGAAGCGCCCCAACCGACCTGAGGATAAAATCTAAACCTGCTCCCGAACACACCTTAGTCAAGCGGGGTGAAGCGTTGTGAATTATTTTCCATGTTTTCGGGCATGTCTACTCTTTCCCGAAAATCCTTATTTAAACAGATCTCCTTCACAATCATTAGCCGAATGGGACTCCCGCCGCGGGATCCCTCGCGGTACTAATATCAGTATCAACCAACATCTTCTGTAATCAATCCCCAGAATTATATCGGGGTGCTTACGTGCCTAATTCGTATGCCATTGAAAATAAATCCCGATTGCGATATTTTTATGTGTCGGCTCAAATTCCCATCCAAACGGGAGGAATTGCACGGGAAGAGGTTTGTGCCTGGAAGAGTACTCCCGGAAACCCCTAAAAATTCCAAAGACCCATGTGTGCCCGTGTGTAACACGAGTGCGAACATAAATATCGCTGTACTCGCGACGAGGGTGAGTACGAATAAGGCCGGAGTCCTACGCCTTCCTTATCCTGATTATGTTGGCTCATATTGTTTCAATTTCATCCTTTGATATAATCGGATGTGCGGGGTACCGAGGACTCGTTGGAAATTGTGTTTTTGTATCTCATTTGTTCTCGGTGAAATGAAAACGTTTAAAAAATGGAAATTTTGTTTGCCGGCAAATTTGAGACGTTTTCTCGTTTTGTATTCTGTTTGTAAGAAAAACCTCTCTGCATTGTAATCGGGGTTTCTACGTAACCAATACTTTGCAGATTCGTGATCACCGCGCGTGCAGGTTGTGAAAGATACTCCTCCTTCCGAGGAATTTCTGTAACTATATATTATCAGGAATAAAATGCCCACGCCTTCCGTTTCATTCAACAAAAACGAATGGATCATACACCTTCATGAAAAATTATCGATAAAATTTGGAAGCCGTTTTGAAGCCGCTTTTATACACTTTTTGCCTGCACTGACAAGGAAACGTTCTCAAGTGTGTCTCACCGATTTTGATGAAATTGAAATATGTTGTAGAGCATCGAAAAATAAGAGACACGTATTTTTTTTTTATCTGCGGATACGCAAGTTTAGGGGGTGAAAACAACCCCTAAAGTTTACCCCCAAAAACAGTTTTTCTTAAATATCTCAAGTTCTAATGAATTTTTTCGAATGAAACAAAATGGAAATGATGTCTCGTAAATATACTAACCTTTTGTAAGTAATCCGGTCCCCGGGGGTTGCAACCCTTATTTTTTATTTCGGAATAAATTATATTTTTGCGTAACAAAAATAACAGTGTTAGTTCAAAATCATTGACAAATATTTTTTTACATAGGATTTTGAAAAACCAAATTGACTTGTTTTTGCGTTTTCCTGAAAAAAGCTTCTCAAGGGGGTAAACTACCCCTAGTACTAACACATCATGTACATACTTTCAGACATCAGTTTTTTTTCGTGAAAACCAGTATTTATGGGTTTTTGGAGTCGCTGACGATTTTGAAAAACAAAATTGACCTGTTTTTGCGTCTTCCTGAGAAAAGCTCCTCAAGGGGGTAAACTACCCCTAGCACTAACACATGATGTATATACTTTCAGACATCCGTTTTTTTTGTGAAAACCAGTATTAAGGGGTTTTTGGAGTCGCTGATTACGAATCTGATATCAGATTTCAAAAATTCAAAATGGCGGATCCAACATGGCGGACGGATTTTTGAAAAATACATCAATTTTTATAAAAAGAAGTATAAATAAAAGTTTTTGAGGTCGCTGATTACGAATCTGATGTTAAATTTAAACAATTCAAAATGGCGGGTCCAACATGGCGGGTCCAACATGGCGGACGAATTTTTGAAAAATACATACATTTTTATAAAAAGAACTATAAATAAATGTTTTTGAGGTCGCTGATTACAAATCTGATGTTAAATTTAAAATATTCAAAATGGCGGATCCAACATGGTGAACAAACTTTTGAAAAATACATTAATATTTATTAAAAAAACAATAAAGAAAAGTTTATGAGCTCGCTGATTGCGGATTTACAATCGTAAATGAATAATTAAAAATGATAGATTCATTATCGCGCACATATGTTTTAAAAGTATTACAATTTTGATAACAAATAATAAACAGGGGTTATTGATATCGTTAATTATGAATCAATTTGTAAATTCAAAGTCAGATTTATAAAATTATATATATATAAAACATTCATAAATAACTGCATTCATCTGTGAAAATGTGTGCAATGATGATAGTCTTCAAAATAATGCTTTAAACATAATGATTTTTTACACCAGAAACATCGAATTATAGCAACGTTTCTACACTTCACATCTAGTATTGCTAGAATTCCCAAAACTAAAATCAACAGGGTTCTCAAAATGTCCAGGCTTGTCATTGGTATATCCACTTTTATACAATGAGTACTTAAATAGATTTATATACCGTGGCGAAGGGAGTTGATTATGAACTAATGACTGCAATTTAATGATATTATTTCTTAAATGTAAATTAAGATCCGAATTAATTAATGTAACGCTATCCGAGAAGTGTCGAACGTAATTTTTCCATATTCGGAAACCAAATACATCCAATGGTTGTATGTTACCCGTAGTACCGCTAGGTATTTTTTTCACTTCTACTATTTTATTCGATGGAGTATTTTATTCTATTATTTTGTCGCTCCACGAATCAATTAAAAGGATTGAATGAGATCCAACGTTAGGGAGAAAAATATTTTTAAACCATGTTTTGAAGTGATCTAAAGTGTACAATGAAATATTAATATTTTATAATAATGTCCCATATAATTATAAATGTATGTTACCTGCAGTTAGTTTTCCTGATTTTGAAGAGTCTACATGAATATTGTCAGGTCGGAATAAATTTTTTTCTACTATAGGACCAAAATGTCCAGTTGGCTCTTTCAAAACCAAATATAACGGTGATAAAAGTTTTCCTTCCCCAGATATTAATGGCTAGTATAGCTATGAGTAGTTGCTGAAATTGATTGCACCATACATTGTACGTTCTGCTCTCCTTCAATAGCCAAAGTTCTCCCCGAATGGATTTCCAACTGAAAACCGCTTTGATCAGAATTATATTATAAAAATTTGGCATTCCAGCTGTTAAAGCGCTCTGTTTAACATTAGTTACAAATTCGTTTGCTATTAGTTCTCAAAGAGCACAGTTTATTGTAAAGAGCGCGTCAGAGGTAGACCACACATATATGTGTGTACATAGAATGTAGAGAAACGCCTATATTTATTTGTATATCCATCAGGAATATTACAGATTTGTTAAATGTATGATAATCACGTTTGAAGTTAAATACCAAGCAAACGGCGAACACTTCGATTAGCATATTTTATTTTGAAATATTGGCCTTCGATCTGGCTACAATTTCAGGCTTTGAAGCATAAGTTTTGGGTGTATTAGGTTTAAGATTTATAACATGTAAATTGAGGTTTGGAATTTATAGCTCACTACAATTATGGCATTAGAAAAAAAAAAAAGAAAATACATGGTAACTTTTTTAAGAGATTGAAGAACGTAATTTCGATTTAGATCCAATGTATTAAAACTGTAATTTAAAATTTTTTTATTATTTTTAATACATCAATTTTTCAAAAGTTTGTTCACCATGTTGGATCCGCCATTTTGAATTTTTTAAATTTAACATCAGATTCGTAATCAGCGACCTCAAAAACCTTTATTTATAGTTCCTTTTATAAAAATTGATGTATTTTTCAAAAATTCGTCCGCCATGTTGGACCCGCCATTTTGAATTTGTTAAATCTAACATCAGATTCGTAATCAGCGACCTCAAAAACTTTTATTTATACTTCTTTTTATAAAAATTGATGTATTTTTCAAAAATCCGTCCGCCATGTTGAATCCGCCATTTTGAATTTTTTTAATCTGACATCAGATTCGTAATCAGCGACTCCAAAAACCCCTTAATACTGGTTTTCACGAAAAAAACTGATGTCTGAAAGTATATACATGATGTGTTAGTGCTAGGGGTAGTTTACCCCCTTGAGAAGCTTTTTTCAGGAAAACGCAAAAACAGGTCGATTTTGTTTTTCAAAATCGTATGTAAAAAAATATTTGTCAATGATTTTGAACTAACACTGTTATTTTTGTGACGCAAAAATATAATTTATTCCGAAATAAAAAATAGGGGTTGCAACCCCCGGGGACCGGATTACTTACAAAAGGTTAGTATATTTACGAGACATCATTTCCATTTTGTTTCATTCGAAAAAATTCATTAGAACTTGAGATATTTAAGAAAAACTGTTTTTGGGGGTAAACTTTAGGGGTTGTTTTCACCCCCTAAACTTGCGTATCCGCAGATAAAAAAAAATACGTGTCTCTTATTTTTCGATGCTCTACAACATATTTCAATTTCATCAAAATCGGTGAGACACACTTGAGAACGTTTCCTTGTGAGTAAAAATTTAGTGATTTTTTATTATTTAAGATTTTATGTACCGAAAGTTCGATACATTAATTGCATTAAACCAAAAAGTTTTCGGCTTCGAAGATACAAAAGAGACATATATTTTTGAGATGTTTTGAGTTATTCCCTAAATCTGAGTGAAATAAACATAAAATATTGATGTGTAACAAAAATTTGTTCTTATCTTATTTTGAGCCCCAAATTCTTTAATTATTAAACTATAGGCTTATTTAATTGGATTTTGGCCAGTGCATAAAATAATATCATATAGCAAGAAAAGCAAACAATGACTGCTGAAAAAATATCTACTTCAAAATGAATCTTGGTTATAAGATCTTTTATTTTTATTTTAGTCAATATTACAAATATTATCTTAATATACTCAACCTAAAGCTGCAGGTTAAGGACTGTTTGTTTAATTTCTATTTTCGTCAAATTTAGCCAGAAACAATATCGAACATTTCCTCATGCTCATATATATGAGATCAAAAATAAAATCTTTATCACAGTCTTTAGAGATAAAATTTCAGGATTTTGACTCAGACAAAAAAGATATTTTGCTTTTTATGAACCCGTTCTCAGTTTTGGAGGTAATTGAATACCGAACCAACATCAAGCTAGAAATGACGGAAATCCAAAACGACCTTTCCTTGAAACAGGTATTTGCTAAAACAGCATCTTCCCAGCCTCAACAGTGGTCAAATAGGTTCATTAAATTTTGGAAATTGATACCAAAGGAAAATTTTCCAGTGATGTGTGATCTTACTTTGCAGTTTTTAAGTAGGTTTGGCTCAACATACTTATATGTGTGAACAAGATTTTAAAGTTTTACATACCTACAAAACTATTGCAGACTTGATTTTACTGTTCACATCATTTGTAACCAAATATTGATAAATTGTTAACTAAAAAACCTCTTCAAAAGTCTCACTGATATTTTTAATTATAATTAAACTATGTACCTAACAGCGTGATAAATTTCATTTTTTTATATACCTAACCTAATATAGTTTATTAGGTATCACTCATTATACAAATTAGATGGGTAGCCTTAGAAGTAAGATAAGTTATACTTGGATTGCTGTTTGGTTGTATATATTAAAATTCGTTCAAACTTAGCCAGGATAAGGAATTGAATTAAAAGAATTATACCACAATATTACAAAATGGAAAAATCATTTATGTAAAATACTAGCAGAGTTAATCAAACACTTCTCAAATGCTCTAGTTTGATATACCCTAAAATGAGGACATTTTCATCCAAAACATACTCCAGTAACATTGAAAGCTAATTTGTAAGAAATATGATTCAAAACTTTTCCTTTTTGTTCCCTGTGTTTGTTTAAATTCCAAATGTATCAGATGAAAACGGTATGAGTTATGTTGCAATCCAATTTGAAAAAAACTGTTTAACTAAAAGCTTTTGAATTCTAGAAGACTTACCAGAAAGGAATGATCCTATGCACCGATGCAGTACCAAATGTACATTATTCTATAGACCCTATCTGTATAATTTAAGCAAAAATACAAAAATCGATTTTTCTGAATCTCTAGTGTGGTGTAGGAGATATCTTTGAGTGTATGCAATGTCCACCGGAACGCGAAATTAAGAAATTAAGATCCAACCGACCTTTTGTCCCTATTCCCGAAAATTACAAATTCGCACACGCAGAGCGGTTTAAATTATTCAGTGCACATTAGCTCGATATTCCGGAAGATTTCCCGGGCCCGGCGAGAATGCGGAAGCCCATACCCGGCCCAGAACCGCACCACCAGCCCGTCCGCCAGACAGGCAGTTCTATCAGATAGCGCAGCCGACTCCGTTTGTATCAAAGAGGAAAGAAAATCCTTTAATTGATTGTTATAGTTCATGTCGCTTAATCCTATTGTACACGGCCGTAATCCGCTTAGACGTGAGGATTGCTACTGTTTCCAGAAGTGGTTATAATAACAAAACTGCCGTGATAAGGACACCGAGTGGCATTACCGATTCAGCCGAGCGCTAGGTGTTATGTGATAACCCACTCGTTATTATTATTACACACGACATGGGACAATTTAATTTCGCCGAAGAGCCCGGGCGGGGTAATGCGGACGGGGGCGCTATTGAGTTGTTACATTGTTAACAGTATATGCGAGGGAATGGCTGTCGGTTCGTCCTTTAATTAAAAGGTTGGCTGCCCCTCTTCCCGGTGGGGCGGAGTGAACCCACCGACCACCGTGCATTTGCGAAACGGATGAAGGTTCCGATTCGAGATCCGACTATCTGTCAAGGATTCGTGCACAGTAGGCTGGAAACTACAGAGGAAAACTTCTCGACACGATAATTTTGGGAGAATTATATTCAAAAGCAAAAAAAGTCTAAAATTTATATAATCAAGCCTAATTATCTCGATCAGAGAAGAGCTGCAGTAGGTTTCGTAAATTATTATCTACATATACTATGTATGTATATATCTCAAATAATTACAATATTAGTATTATATTCGCGTTTTCAGATCTCAAGTAACAAGATATAAGTACGCCTTATAAGGCTTTTCTTCGTCTTAAAATGTAATTTATTTATAGTCAAAATATAAGGTGGTATATCGTAAGAAATTTGTTTGCAGTCATTGCCTTACTTTGAATAAGACCACCTTACTGAAGACAATACTTACATATGCCAACTTTATGGTAATGCTGGAATTATTTTAATAAATTCGTTGTAAACCTAAGCTTATATTCAATTCGCAGTAAACATTTATATAATATATAAAAAAGGTCATCTCAAGTCATAGTAAGTATTGGGGTGTGTCATAAATCTTTGCAGTTCATATAATTTATTGCACCATTCAAAACCTTAAGAACTTATAACTCAATATAATATTTAACTATTTACTCTAATCTTTCGAAATTTTCGAGTTATAACATTTTCAGTATTGCACGAGCGCTTTGGATTTGATTTCCTCTTAGTAAACAAAAGTTGTAGTTAAAGGTGACCCTGAACTTGACTTTGGCCGTGACCCACAAGGTTATTCGGAGGTCAAGTTCCAATGGCAATCCCTATTTTTGACATCGAATTCGGAAGAAGCGGCAAATTTTACGTCAAGATGGTCATCCATGGGGTTAGTGGATCATGGTGGGTCAAACCAAGATTATAATTCTGTATCAGAAAAATCTTACAACATATGTTCAAAATGTGAGCAATTGATTCAACTGATTGACTTCAAGGTGCTCAATCTTGCCTTCATTGGCTGGGGTGTGGGACTCAGGTGTCAAAAGCTAGAGTTCAGAATTCTGGAGTTCGAGTTTAGTTGTTGTGGATCCGTGGATCAAGGTTATATTCATGTCTTTTTAATGGATTCAGAGCAGTCGACATTGATTGAACCTCGAATTCACGTCTAGAGATAGCCTTGAACTAAACCTCCAAATAATCTTAAAGGTCACGATAAAGATCAAGTTCAAGGTCATCATCAAGTCCCCTGTTTGATTTTTTATAACTTTAGTGAGTATTTTTTGTTTTTTTTATGAAAACTCGATTATGCAAAGTTATTCCGGTATTTGTAAGACACCCGGTTTGTATATACATTGAATAATTGAAAGTGTTTTGCTTAGGTTAATTTGTAATATCTCTGGAATAGATTCAAAAGGTCGGGCTGTTGGCCCTTAATTTCATAATTTGCTGCTCTCGCGGACATTTCTTAATTAAACGCGACACCTCCTGGTAATTACAAGCAGGCTCCGTGCAGGTTGTATGTAAGTTAGTTTCTGAGTTAGATCATTATCTGGCACTTAACGCGGAGCGCCGCGCCGTACCGAAAGTTATTTTTCTGGCTCTTATTATTCATCTCGACGCTTTGAAAGCTTGGCAATGACAATTTAATCCGCCACAAAGGCGCACAATAAGACGAGCTCCTTCAGCACTTAGCACTTCGGCCGGCTGCTCCAGTGGCGGTGGCGGTCGGGGCCGCAGTCACCTCTTGATTCAGAGCACCCGCTATGTGTACTTTTATCCCAAGAACTAGCTACACTTCCAGGAATGTTAATGAGAATCCTAAAATGTGTGCATCTCATTAAAGAAGGAAAATAGTGTGCTCAGATCCCCTGGGGGCGCCACTGTCGCAGGCGTGCATGTTGAAGAGAAATTTCACAGGTTTAATTATGTCCCCCTAGCCTTTGGTGGGCAAAAAAAATTCTGCGCAAATATTTTTCTTATATCACGAAAATTGTGGAAGAAAAATTTCAACGAGCACAAGGAAGCAAGCGGGGCCACCGGAGAGGCGGGAAATGCGCGCTGTGTGAACGAACCATTTGCATGTCTGCCGGGGAATTGCGGGGTATTGGACTCGTTAGACGTGACGAGCCAGCGCTTTTTAAATATTTCATTTTAAGGGAACGTCTCGCATTAAGTCGTTCATTATTTCGAGCCCTGTTTGCTCAGCCGCCGCTGGAGGCGTGATTAAGATGTCTCCTGCGGCTTCCTCTGGCTGGAAGGACAAAGAGCATTGTCGTCGTTATTTGATCGCGAAAATTAAGCAGAATTATGCCTTTAAGGACATACCCTCGGGCAATGGAAATTGTTTGATTGTAGCGATTTCAAGGTCAATGTTTTGGATCAGTCAATTGTCCTGAAGCAAGTTTCATTATATTGGATGGCGAAAAGACGTCCAAATTTTAATCCTGGACAATTTCATCATCGTGTCTTTAGAATACAATTAGTTTTTAAGTGACATCGAATAGGACTGAATGCTATACAATTTCTTGTTTGTCTAGGTGGAATCTTTCACTCCTCTTCCTTTAGCATGTGCTATACGAAACACCTTGTATAACACATTGTTATTGATCGTTTTTTTAACAAAACAAATTTTAAATACATATCTAAACTTAAAAGTATAAACCAACCACTATACTCAATTTTCTCTACCTTCTATTGCTTAAAAAAGACACTCACTGGAAGAAGACAACATTTAACTATATATTTCTGATTTCGCCTTTTTTTTAAAGATATTAAAACTATCGAACACAGTTGTATAGAATAAACTTAATGGTTTGGAGATTAACCAAATCCGATATTTTTTTCTCCATCAAATTTATTTTAGAAGCCTAATCCAATAACTTAAGAGTGAAGGCAAGTAACAAGTCTTGTTTGGAAGAATTACTTATTTTTTTGAAATCTAATTCAGGAATATTAATTAATTTTTTATTATTGTTTTCATTAATCCACTATACCTACGTCCTACATATCAAATTAAATAATTATTGATTTGAGTTTACTCTTAATTCTACTTATTAAGAAAGCCTATCTGCCTCTTTTATATATTTTTGTGGATTTTCAACAGTCAAAATTTGTAAAATATTTTGGTATTATTTTCGAGGAAACCTTGAATTATTTAAAGACTCGACACGCCCCAGACGTTTCAGTTTCAGTCGAGTTCTACTTTCCATTGCCACTATTATTAATGGAGCCATCAGAGGCCGGACACCAGTCGAAATTGGTTTGCCTTCGAGCAGGTTGGGGCGACCGCCCCCTGCGGAAAGAGAGCATTAATTCTGCCACCCCCATGAATAGTGGAATTTTAGAAATGTCGACAGCCAGCGGAAATTCATCGAAATACGTCAAACTTTGAATTTCCGAGCGACTGCGCCCAAAGTTCCAATAACGTGGCTATCGGAAGCGTACTCCTTCGAATTGGCAATGACGTTGCTCTTTCTTCGGACCCACCTTGTGGGGAACCTGCGCCGGAAAAGGGATCCCAAATATATTGAGAAATCTGTGGATATGGACAACTGAAGGACAACTTCCTATTGACCCGAAATGCCGGCCCATTACATTAATGGAGCTTTAAAGAAACCGAGCCGGATGCCACGCTCCCCTCGCTTCGTATTCCCGTCATGCATTCAGGAAAGATATCACGCAAAAGGCGCGCCACATAAGCTGAGCACTCTTGCGGGCGGAAAAGATCACCTGGAAAATGAATACATTGCCTGTCGGGATGTTTTTACTTCTTGAATCGACCGGGAGAGGGTCGGGTCCACTTCCGATCGAATCCCATGGCAGCAACTTTAATTCATCATTGAGGGCAGTCCCGAGCGACTATCGCAAATTTTTATCTCTATCTCGATGGCCCCGTCTTTATCAACTAAATCCGGGGATTCCCCCTGAGAACCCTTTGGGGCAATCTGCGGAATTTATTCGCCTCAATTTCAAGACATCGCAGCGGACCTCGATGGCTGCAAATTAAAATTCTGAGAATGTTTGATGTTTCGGGCACTCTCAGATTGCGCCGACTTCGATTATCCATCCCCGTTCCCGCCCCCACCAAAGGACTCATCCTGAGCTCGTAAATCACTTTCGGGCTGATTTCTTATTCCCTTTGGGTGGGACGTTTGTGATTGGGAAAAATCTGATAATTCCAGCTAAAGTGCACGTCAGTCCCATCAAATATGCAGAAGGGATCGGGGTGAAATATCTCATTCGTGGCGCTGACAGGCCCGGCTCTTCTCGGCGGCGAGCATGTGAGCTCCCTAACGAGCCATAGCCCCAGCATCCACCCTTAGTGCTAATTAAGCAAATGGAGCACATTTCTCGGCACCTGCCTTCCTGCGTGATTGCTCAGAAACGGGCTGCGATGGGCCGTGAGTGCATTTAATTATTTGCGAGATTAATCTTACTCAGGGCATACATTTCTGAGTATAATGTGCAACCAAACAGAGCTCTGCAATCCGGCGATAGCAATCGTTGAAAATGAATTATTATCTTGTTATAACTATTCGTAATACACAGCAAATACTACCTGTACCTAATTTTGTAACTTTCTTAGAAGTAGTAGTTCCGTGATTTAGCGGAATGCAATATTTCGCTTTTGATAATGGTGAAAACCCCTTCATACTCAAATATGGCAAAGCCAAAGGAAGCTTTTATGGTCTAAGCTAAGTACATACAATACATATCTAAATTCAATGGTTCCCATGCGCATAGCCTAATCTGCTTACTAGGAAAGTTCTGGAGATACAATCGGAGAAAAAGATGTGGTACTTAATGTTAAAGGATTTCTAATTGACGGCTAATTACTAATTCTTAGTGACATTTTGGTGAATATAGTTTATGTGAAATTAAAGTAACTATTATAACCTAAAAAATGTTATTAGTCACGTTTAATAGAAGTAAAAATAAACAAGTTTTCAATTATTCTAAAAACATCAAATTACATTCTAACAAAGCAACATTAGTGGTAAGCGTGTGTTTTATATTTGAACCGAAAGAAAAGTATCAGTGAGAGTCATCGCTTGCTTGTGGAAAATTACGGTGAACAAACTGTGACGATTTCAATATGTGAATACTAGGAGATTTAGAAGTGGCTATTTCAATGTGGAAGATAAAAAGCCTTCATGTCAACCGAAAAAATTTGAAGATACAGAATTGCACAGATTATTAGAAGAAGGTCCAAGTCAAACACCAGATCAAGTTGGGAATTTACCAGAAAGAAGGCAAATGGATAGCACATGATTTGACCAAAGGGATGTCGTATGAAATCTTGCTTCAAAGTCAAACAAGGTTGCAAAAAAAAGGTCAAAATGTCCGCCATTTTTTTTTTTCTCACCCAAAATTTTTAATTCTAGTTCCGACCATAGCCACGTATTTATAATTCAAAATGCCGTTAGAATTTTTTGTTTCAGACGTACCTGACCCAGAATATCATGTAAAACAGTTTTTTAAAGGGCCGCCATTTTGTCGCTATAAATAAATAAATAAAAAAAAATAAAACAAAAAAATTTTTTTCGTAGAGTTCAACGTGTATATTTTTCATTGGACAACAATCTTGAAACATTCAAATAAATACTTCTATAAAATAAATTGCTGAAATCTTGTGCAATAAGCCCAACGAAGTTTATGGTTCAGTTGATTGAATATATTAAATTTTCGTGATTCTATTAGATTATTCTATAAATTCACATAATCACTGTTGTTTGTTTTTGACTGCTGTAGTCCCTTAATTATTGATACGTTTTTATGTAGCTCGATATAATTAAGTGTTTTTTTTTTTGCATGGCCTGTTGAATTATATTTTTGTAGGCTGTAGTCCAGTCAATTTAACCTCTGAAGCGGAAGTTTTTGATGGAGTGCTAATTTTTGGATATATTGTTGGGGACGGTGAGAAATGAAGCTATAATTTCTTTCACCCCTGAAGGGTGTTTGCGAAGGGGTGAAAAAGGGTGAAAAAGGGTGAAAACGGTTTTTTGTTTATAACTTTGAATAAAAAAGTCAGCCTGGGTGGGAACGTTAGAGGGTGATATAATAAATGATTATTCATCTTGTATTAAAGTTTCCCCCGGTTTTGTTTATTGCAAAATTGTTTATTAACAATTTCACTCTCCCAAACCGGAAAAAATCACGGCTGATTTTTTTAAAAATACTTAAGCTCGTACGATGTCTTTCATTTTCACAATATCACTAGAAGACGCAATCCCCCATCATATACCAAAAATTCAAAACGGTTCCATGCATTTCACCTGAGATAATCACCCAGATACCTCACCTGTTTTACACCGAAAAATGTACAGTTTTAATCCAAGTCAAGATATCCCCCACGAATCGTCGCCCTCCGACCAGATATCGCTGAGCAGCACACATTTTTCACATTTTTTCCCAGCCCACGGTGGGGAAGAAGAAGATTTGCGACTGATTCAAAAACGGAAATCGCTATAACTTTCGATGTATGTAACGGAACTTAATGTATGATGGCTTCAAAAATCACTTATTTTTTTCTCCATCTTTTCCTCATACACCACTTTCACCTAATGTTTTTACTTTTTTTTATATTGAATTAAACTTAAAAAAAAAATAAAAATTAATTACATTTTATTCCTTTTCTCCCACAAAACTAAACTTTTTTGAAATATTCTTAATTTTGTAGTTGTCTACAGATTCCACCCTTTATTCTCATAATTTTTATTATTTTCCACAAATCCCCCCTGACCCCCCGAATAAATATATTACCCCTTAAATTTTACAAACAAAAAACTTGCCAAACATTTTATTTTTTTTCTCCCACAAAACTAAACTTTTTTGAAATATTCTTAATTCTGTAGTTATCTGCAGATTCCACCCTTTATTCTCATGATTTTTATTATTTTCCACAAATCCCCCCTGACCCCCCGAATAAATATATTACCCCTTAAATTTTACAAACAAAAAACTTGCCAAACATTTTATTTTTTTTCTCCCACAATACTAAACTTTTTTGAAATATTCTTAATTTTGTAGTTATCTACAGATTCTACCCTTTATTCCCATAATTTTTATTATTTTCCACAAATCCCCCCTGACCCCCCGAATAAATATATTACCCCTTAAATTTTACAAACAAAAAACTTGCCAAACATTTTATTTTTTTTCTCCCACAAAACTAAACTTTTTTGAAATATTCTTAATTTTGTAGTTATCTACAGATTCCACCCTTTATTCCCATAATTTTTATTATTTTCCACAAATCCCCCCTGACCCCCCGAATAAATATATTACCCCTTAAATTTTACAAACAAAAAACTTGCCAAACATTTTATTTTTTTTCTCCCACAATACTAAACTTTTTTGAAATTTTAATAATTTTGTAGTTATCTACAGATTCCGCCCTTTATTCCCTTAATTTTTATTATTTTCCACAAATCCCCCCTGACCACCCGAATAAATTTATTACCCCTTAAATTTTACAAACAGAAAACTTACCAAACATTTTATTTTTTTTCTCCCACAAAACTAAACTTTTTTGAAATTTTAATAATTTTGTAGTTATCTACAGATTCCGCCCTTTATTCCCATAATTTTTATTATTTTCCAAACATCACCCCCTGACCCCCCCCGAATAAATTTATACTATTTACCTTTTTTTTAAATTATTCCCCATTTTTACTATTCAATTTTTTCCACTAATTTTCAATTAATCTCACTTTTTTTTTCACCCACATCTACTTTAAAGTCTTCCGAAACTTAATCTAAATTTTTTTCTCCATTATTGCTAATAGTTTGTCCCCAATTGGAGTAGGTCTTTATGCAATAATCGTAAATCGAAACTGGGGAGAAATTAATATTTTGGCCGAAAAATGATCCGCTAGCACACACGGGGGCAGATTGGGGACAAACTATTAGCAATAATGGAGAAAAAGATGTAGATTTAGTTTCGGAAGACCTTGAAGTAGATGTGGGTGAAAAAAAAAATGAGATTAATTGAGAATTGGTGGAAAAAATTGAATAGTAAAAATGGGGAATAATTTAAAAAAAAGGTAAATAGTATAAATTTATTCGGGGGGGCCAGGGGGTGATGTTTGGAAAATAATAAAAATTATGGGAATAAAGGGCGGAATCTGTAGATAACTACAAAATTATTAAAATTTCAAAAAAGTTTAGTTTTGTGGGAGAAAAAAAATAAAATGTTTGGTAAGTTTTCTGTTTGTAAAATTTAAGGGGTAATAAATTTATTCGGGTGGTCAGGGGGGATTTGTGGAAAATAATAAAAATTAAGGGAATAAAGGGCGGAATCTGTAGATAACTACAAAATTATTAAAATTTCAAAAAAGTTTAGTATTGTGGGAGAAAAAAAATAAAATGTTTGGCAAGTTTTTTGTTTGTAAAATTTAAGGGGTAATATATTTATTCGGGGGGTCAGGGGGGATTTGTGGAAAATAATAAAAATTATGGGAATAAAGGGTGGAATCTGTAGATAACTACAAAATTAAGAATATTTCAAAAAAGTTTAGTTTTGTGGGAGAAAAAAAATAAAATGTTTGGCAAGTTTTTTGTTTGTAAAATTTAAGGGGTAATATATTTATTCGGGGGGTCAGGGGGGATTTGTGGAAAATAATAAAAATTATGAGAATAAAGGGTGGAATCTGTAGACAACTACAAAATTAAGAATATTTCAAAAAAGTTTAGTTTTGTGGGAGAAAAAAAATAAAATGTTTGGCAAGTTTTTTGTTTGTAAAATTTAAGGGGTAATATATTTATTCGGGGGGTCAGGGGGGATTTGTGGAAAATAATAAAAATTATGGGAATAAAGGGTAGAATCTGTAGATAACTACAAAATTAAGAATATTTCAAAAAAGTTTAGTATTGTGGGAGAAAAAAAATAAAATGTTTGGCAAGTTTTTTGTTTGTAAAATTTAAGGGGTAATATATTTATTCGGGGGGTCAGGGGGGATTTGTGGAAAATAATAAAAATTATGGGAATAAAGGGTGGAATCTGTAGATAACTACAAAATTAAGAATATTTCAAAAAAGTTTAGTTTTGTGGGAGAAAAAAAATAAAATGTTTGGCGAGTTTTTTGTTTGTAAAATTTAAGGGGTAATATATTTATTCGGGGGGTCAGGGGGGATTTGTGGAAAATAATAAAAATCATGAGAATAAAGGGTGGAATCTGCAGATAACTACAGAATTAAGAATATTTCAAAAAAGTTTAGTTTTGTGGGAGAAAAAAAATAAAATGTTTGGCAAGTTTTTTGTTTGTAAAATTTAAGGGGTAATATATTTATTCGGGGGGTCAGGGGGGATTTGTGGAAAATAATAAAAATTATGAGAATAAAGGGTGGAATCTGTAGACAACTACAAAATTAAGAATATTTCAAAAAAGTTTAGTTTTGTGGGAGAAAAGGAATAAAATGTAATTAATTTTTATTTTTTTTTTAAGTTTAATTCAATATAAAAAAAAGTAAAAATATTAGGTGAAAGTGGTGTATGAGAAAAAGATGGAGAAAGAAATAAGTGATTTTTGAAGCCATCATACATTAAGATCCGTTACATACATCGAAAGTTATAGCGATTTCCGTTTTTGAATCAGTCGCAAATCTTCTTCTTCCCCACCGTGGGCTGGGAAAAAATGTGAAAAATGTGTGCTGCTCAGCGATATCTGGTCGGAGGGCGACGATTCGTGGGGGATATCTTGACTTGGATTAAAACTGTACATTTTTCGGTGTAAAACAGGTGAGGTATCTGGGTGATTATCTCAGGTGAAATGCATGGAACCGTTTTGAATTTTTGGTATATGATGGGGGATTGCGTCTTCTAGTGATATTGTGAAAATGAAAGACATCGTACGAGCTTAAGTATTTTTAAAAAAATCAGCCGTGATTTTTTCCGGTTTGGGAGAGTGAAATTGTTAATAAACAATTTTGCAATAAACAAAACCGGGGGAAACTTTAATACAAGATGAATAATCATTTATTATATCACCCTCTAACGTTCCCACCCAGGCTGACTTTTTTATTCAAAGTTATAAACAAAAAACCGTTTTCACCCTTTTTCACCCTTTTTCACCCCTTCGCAAACACCCCTCAGGGGTGAAAGAAATTATAGCTTCATTTCTCACCGTCCCCAACAATATATCCAAAAATTAGCACTCCATCACATACTTCCGCTTCAGAGGTTAAATTGACTGGACTACTGGTAGGTAAAAAAAAAAAATGCAATTTTAGCCTTCTATTAACCTCACAGGGGGTTTTTATTCTGTGCCTTTTTCGTCAATTAAACCAACCATGTTAGAAAAAAGCGAACAAGGTTTTTATAACATTTGCTAACTAAAATTATAAGCAAAACATAAATCGAAAATTGCTTAATAATTGTTTATAACGATATTATTATATTCGATCCTATGGAAAAGCAAAGATGTTTTCTAAATTTTCTAATCAGAAATGCAGTTTATTGTTGACTATTTGTTTATGTTTATGTTTTTTTTTTTTTTTTTTTTTTTATATATTTTTTAGTTACTATAAAAAAATGCAAATTTTAGGGATATTGAAGAATTTTAGGCGCTTCGTAGGCGAACTAGTCTCGCCTACGCCTTTATCTTACATATAATAATATAATTTTGTACGTTAAAGTTCTCCATCGATTTGAACGCGATTCAGTTATTTTAGCCCTAAACTTTTTGTAGTGAGATTCAAAGATAACAAATTCTCCCGATTCGACGACCGAAGGAGCGTTCTTCCAACAAAACAAAATAAGGAAGTCGAAATGCAGTTGGCGGAGCTTCATGAGAATCCCGATCATATTCCTTCTGGAGCTGAAATCAGCCCAACAATTTTCCAAACCGCATTAAAGTTCCAGGGGAGCCCTGCCAAGGCCGGGTGCTCCCGGTGCGGTGCTCTTGCAGCCGGTCCGACCCAGAATGTGTGCAGAATGCAAACAGCCGCCGATAGCTGGGCGTCGCTTATTTATTGGACTTTAAGATGTGAAAAATACCAAACCATTAATTCAAATTGCAATTATTTTCGGATTTGGCTGCAGCCCGGGCTGGACGTGGCCAGGAAATGAGATGTTTTTCGTCGTCGAGCACCCGCTTTTTGCGGGTTTTGTTTATCTCCTGGAATTGGAACCGATTCAAGTTGATTGTTCATCCCGATAAAAGCGAACAAACAGACATTTAACAAGATGAATGAGTCTATGAAACTTCGGAGTTGGGACGGGCGGATGCAGCACAGCCTCCCGACCCACATTTTTATTAACCCCGCTCCCCATCCACGGCGCGCTTCTAGAACTTTTCTAATTTATATTACATTTTGCCAGTTTAGCGGGCCTTTAACAGCGCCCAGGGCTTAGACCATCCGCGGGCAATTGTTAGGTCGTAAAGTATATTCGGGTAATTAAAATTTTCGCGAATGGCATTCAGCGCGATTATTGCGGCAATTGAAATAGTTTCCGGTGCGGTTAAATTCGAATGGGGGGAGAAAGCTCATTAAAAAGTTTCTAATAACAATTCGCAGTTAATCCAGGAAGGGATTAAGCGGGTTCGCTTCGTTGCCGCCCTTATCACCGGTAATAATGGAACCGCTCCAGAGCTCCTGGAAAAGGCTCTGGAGCTAAATTCGAGGTAAAAATTAATTACCTTTTGATAGCCGCAATCGTGGTCTTTATCGGTTATCGCTTTGTTTGGGGTCGTTCTTCGGATATTACTTTTTGCGGTGTAAAGGCAATTTCGGGCACAATTTCAGAAGCAATTTGCCTTTGTTTGAATGGCTGTGTACAAGTCCATTTTCACCGTGTTTAAAAATTAGAAGTTTTGAACCATCAGTACTACATTGTAGCTTAATACAAACAGAACAAAGGTAGGATATCATTTGAGAAAGAAGACTCATAATGAGTGAAAGATATAAGCTAACCGCTACTAACGATCAACGTCCGCGCGTTGATAAGCAAAACAGATCAGGGTCCAAATGCTCCTTCACTCCGTGCTTTGTTTATGCTTCGTCATTACAGTCATGTACGTTCCACATTTCTCAAATGACATAACGTAAACTTACTCGTGTGCAATTTTTTTTATCCTGCTGTATAATAATAATACTAGTTATTGTGCTTAGTGATCTTACTGACTAAGGGCGTATAAAGTTTTTAACACGAATATGTTACGATAAGAGTACGTGTCTTTCTAAGGCTGTAAACGTCCTCATTTTTGGAATTTTATAATGAAATTTTCAATCAATAAAATTACTGGTGTTAGGAATGAAGGCGGAAGTTTTCACAAAATTATTTCTTTTTAATACGATACACTTTTGCCAACGTCCCTGCCATTTCTTCAACCCCTCCAAAAATACGGTTTGACGAAGACCTCCTCGTTTGAGTTGAATTTATTTTCCGCTAGCCACGTTTTCATGTTAGGGAACAGAAAGAAGTAGTAGGGAATCAGATCGGGCGGGTACGGTGAATGTGGCAGCAGTTCCTAGCGTAATACATGCAATTTGGCTGCGACGACTCCGGATGGGTGAGCTGGTGCGTTATCGTGATGGAACAGAACTTTTTCTATTGCCAAATGGGACCATGTTTCTTTCAATTTCTCATCGAATTGGTCCAATAATTCACTGTAGCACTGCTCCGTAATCGTGGTTCCTTTCTCCAAAAAGTTCATGAATATTATTCTCTTCGAATATCGAAAAATCTTGTCTATGACAAGGAGCAGATTCGCCTGGTAAAGTCCATTATTTCGATTGTCTATCAATTTTCCCAAATTCAACATGGAGGTAGTAAAACCCCTCTCAACCTTCGATATTTTAGAAAAATCTGCAAAAACTTACAATGTTACTACAAAAAACAATTAGAAAAGAGCCTATTCACGGAATACATTGACGTTACAGTACATAATACATGCCCACAAAAATAGCTAGCGAATCATACACCACTCGCAGTAATACTATATACCTGAATACCTTTCTCCTTCAAGTTTCCACTTAAATAGTTCCGGGCCAAATAAATTCGAGTAGACTTTTATTGTATTATTTCAAGAAAGAAATGTCTGTCTCAAATCATATGCTATGATTTGCTAGCTTCTCATTTTAATATAAGTACTTCCTGGAACAAGCGCGTTCCTGGTGCTCGCTCCCTGAAATTGTTTTCCATTATTTATTGTAGCAACGATAAAATAAATAAATACGTAGCCAGGAGATCGAATAACACATAAACACAAAACGGACCGGGGGGTCGGGGGTGCTGCGTAACGGTATCTGCCCTAAAATCATTTCACATGATAGAGCCAATCAGTTTTGCTGGCTGTGTACGCCCGAGCCGAGCACGGTCTATTTGAAAAATTGAGTTACCCTTAAGCTATTTATTAAAACGAAGGAGCGGCATCCTTCCTGCAGAGAAGTCCATGGACAGAGCGCCCTCGGAATGGGAACCGACAGATAAATAAATAAACAGGCCCTCCTAATTTTCTGGGTCGATTCTCATCATTAACACTTAGGGCGGGGGTCGAGGCTCCATGAGGGATGCTAAGGATACTCCCCGAGGAAGCAGCTCGTGAGTCCTGATGCCGACCACTTGCCTGAAAAATAATTCACAAGCTCGGCTGCTTCCTCCTGAGACACACACCCGGCCGCAAAAGGGAAGAAGTTTGCTCGGGCTAAAAAGGGGCTCACCGGCTATCTTATCCCGTCCCGGGCCGAATGCGAGCTTCCTCCAGCAACCGCACATAGTCCGCCCACTCTATTTGATGTATATTTTATGGATATGAAGACACAGACACGTCTGCCCTCGCCGCGTAGCCCATTGTATCCCATCCAGCGCGATATAAACAGCCTCCATGATGGAGCTATCAGGACGCGCCCCCGGCCGCAGCGCAACAAAACCACTTGTTTATTCAAAACAAAATCATAATCATCTTAATGGAAGTTTTTGTCCGCTCGAGCCCCGTCCGCCCCCAGCGCCGCGTAAAAAGCAGCTCACCTGAAAGAGTGTTTTAAGTGCGGCTGTTTTGATGAGCAATTTTAATGTGTCTCTGTTTGCTTTTTTATTAAAACGCTTCAACCAGGCGCCCGTCAGCGGCGCGCCGGTGACAGGTGAGCTTAGGCCTTAGATCAGGCAGAGGGGCAAATCCGCGCTTTTGCCGGAGCAACGCTCGGAATGAACGCAGACTAACGGGGGAGCTGGAGCGGGTCCCATTGTTCTATCGGAGGGCTCTAGTTAATGTCGGCTCAGCGATATTTCACTCTTAACTTTTCAATTATCAAGAGCAATCGCACAATGAATATTATTCCCGTTGATGTGGTGCTATTAGGCCCAGAAATAGCCGCAATTAATTCCAGATAATTCCGAACCTCCAAGGGACCTGACAGAATTTTACGGGAATTTTGAACCATTTGCGTTATCGTTGAGCAATTATTCGAAAACGCATTGGCCAGGACTAATTGCATGCCATTAACAATTAATAAAGAGAATTAAAAAAATAATTATGATTTAATCTGAATCACCTCGGGAAGGTAGGAGTAGAAATATTATATCAGCTACAATTAGAATCAGTCTTCATAATCTTAGAAGGTAATTATTCATCTAGAGGTGTAAAGTTTTAGATATAAAGATTCTTTTTGTTTCTTAAATTCAAAAATCTGACTAAAATAAATAGTGGGCCATCATGTTCGTTTCTTTCAAAATATATGTTATTTTGATAATGTCAACACTAATGCCATCATTACCCTAGAAAAATAATCATATTTTTGCTTACGATAAAGATAATACAGGTATCCCTCGAGATACACGGTACTTGAGTTGCACGATTTTCGAGTTACACGGAAAAAAATTGCGCCGTTCCCTCAAGTTACACGCTATTTGAGTTACACGGTTTTATACCAATTTTCATAAAAAGGGCAAAATAATAAGGATTTATCATATATTCGTCAATGTTAGTTATCTGCGGAATCCTTTAGCTGCCTGCTCTTGAAAAGTGAAATATATAGGTCACTAACAGTAGTACTAAATCTGAGTTTCCACTTACACGGTTTCGAGTTACACGGAACCAATTAATCGTGTAAATTGAGGGACATCTGTAATAAGTGCCATATAACTATTTAATCCTTTGGAGAAATCAACGAAATTTAAACAGTCTTCGTTCAAAGGCACTTTCTATATTACAAATCATTTATTACTATAAGTTTTGGTATTAGCTTGTATCGTATTCGTATTTACCGTCACGAAAAACTTAGGGTAGGTAACTCCAAAATTCGAATCCGCGAAAAATTTATGTTTTCAGTGCGGGAGACTGGAAAAAAAAGCGCGACTATCGAAAATGTAAGGTACCTACCTAGCTACCTACCTTGTCTTAAGCTTAGTCTGGTCATTTTGTTTTTAATTTTTTCACCCTGCTATTTGTAATGTCAGATGATTTTTTACCTGTTACTAGTAATAATAAATAATAAAGCAAGTTTTTAAAACTTTTACAAATCAACAATATTTAGATTTGAAGATTTGTATTTGCAGTTATAATTTAAGTAGTCAATAAATACTTTATTTATGCGAGGCAAACTCTCAAAATGTTTCAGTTCGCCATTTCGATTTTTGTCAAATCCAACCGAAAATAATAATTGTATCAGTGACCTTTGAAAAACATTTGTTAAAAAATAGCATTCTTAAAAAAATAAGCATATTTCAAACAATACAAAGGAGTACAATCAAAAATATTTGACTTAATATCTAATACGACAAATTAAATGTTTTCTAATACTACCATAATAAAAAAGAAAGGGAACTTTTGAGTGTACAGTGGCTATCTGTTGTCCGATCGTAATATTTTGCTTTTATTGGTAGAAGCTTCATTGGCATTCTCTATAATCCGTAGCGTTATACATCAGTAATTATATATATAGCGGTTTATTAACATCATCTTATTTGCCAGAATATAATCATAGGATTAAAAAATTCAACAATTCAACGTTTTAAACTGAAACTGATATTTAATTAATCAATTAAGTGACATTTTTAAAAAGATTGCATTTAAAACAGATGAATTTGCACTGCTTCTATTCTATTCTATTAATATACAGGGTGTTTTACATAGCGCAAGCCAAAATAAGTGCTCATGCTAATCGTCGATGGACTCATGACCACTTCTGAAGTATTAATCCTCCTTGAAAACCTTTGATCGCCCCAGAGATTCGTCGCCAAAACACTTTTGCAGCATTTGTAATATTTTCGGACCACTAATTTCACTTTTAACCCAAAATTGAATGCAAATTCATTGCTCAATTTCCATATCCATTTTAAAAATCTCAAAAAATTGAAGTTACTCCAAAAGATAATGTTAATAAAACGCTGTGATCACTACAGATCACGCCACAAATTATAGAGAATGCCAATGAAGATTCTACCAATTAAATAAAGAAAAAAAAAACATTACAATCTGACAACAGACGGCACTGTGCGCTTAAAAGTCCCCTTTCATGCTATTTTTTCATGAATGTGCGCTTTCGGGAGATAAAATGTGCGAGCTTATCAAATTTAATATTGATTTTGTTCGATGCGATTAACACCAGGCCGGGAGGGATTTAACATTCGAGTCTGTTAGTGGTAGAATGACTTCAGATAGAGAATTGTAACGTAGTTAAAAGTTACAGAAACAAGCTGTTAGGATTGTTTTTGTGTCGTTACTGAAGAAAGACGCGTGAGACAATGTGAATTTTCTGCCATAAATTGTGATAAATTCTGGCCTGAGGGTATAATTTTCCATCCATTTACTCCTCGCACAGGCTACCCGAAAGGAAGAAATTTTACACAAGGAAGGAGCAATCAGAGACCGTCTTAGCTGAGAAATTTTATAATAATTATAGTACTGTTTTAAATTCTAATTCTGCTGCTAGTCGTGATATTAACGTAATTTAATTTGTACGCGGTTTGAGGACCAAACTGGATGATCTTTCTGCGTCCATCCTCATTGATTCATGTGATATTTTCTGTCTAAGTGAGACCTGGCTCAATTCATCAGTAGCTAATGAGGAGTTTCATCTTCCTGAATATGACTTTTTCCGTACCGACCGTGACTTCACTCGCAGTTCAAAAAAGGATGGCGGTGGTGTGCTTATCGGGATAAAGTCTTCTCTTGCCCCCTCTTCTTTTTCTCTTCCTGTTGATCCTTTTCCCATAGAGTATGTCTGTGCTAAGTTCAAACTTTGTGGTAACTTACATATTTACGTGTGTTGTGTGTATGTTCCATGTTATTCTTGGTTCGAACGCTTGGAATGCTTGTACGATGGTCTTGCGGGCATTCTCAACATAACTGATCCGCATACCTATCTGGTAATCTGTGGTGATTTTAACCTCCTTAATTTACGATGGTCGCCTTCCAGTCCCTCCGTGCTCCTATCTAATTGTACTGCAAGCTCGTTGCTAAGCAACTTAATGGAATTTTGCTCTTTGCGTCAATTCAACAGTTTCTGTAACCAAAATTCCACTATATTGGACCTTGTACTTTCTAATCTTCCATCAGAGCACCTTCAGATTGAGGAAAGTCTCGGTCTTGTCCCTATTGATCCTCATCATCCGCCTTTTGAACTCAAACTAAAATTACCTACAAATGAAAAACGTTCTTGTTCTAGTCGTAATCGTATTTATAACTTCTTTAAGTGCAATTTTGAAGAGATTAATCGAGATCTTGCTAATACTGATTGGGACTTACTACTACAGTGTAATAATTCCTGTAATGAAGCTGTTTCTAAGTTTTACTCTACTGTTGACAATGCTATTTCCAAATATGTTCCTATTCGCAATGCAGCTAAAAAAAAAACAATCTGTCTGGTTCATTATTGAGCTTCAAAAAGCTCTTGAAGAGAAGGAGCGACATAGATTGCTGTATAAGCGATGTAAGACGCCAGATAATTACAAATTTTTCACTAATAGTCGTGCCCGTACAAAACAGCTTTGTAAAGCTGCTTTTAAATCTTATGTGCGCGGTATGGAGGATCGGTTACGCTGCAATGATACTAAACCCTTTTGGAATTATATAAAAAATTCCAGATTCAGAGATGGGTCTCCTTCTATTCTTAAACTTGGCGATGAAACTGCATCAGACCCTCAATCTGTCTGCGACATGTTTGCGAAATTTTTTAGTGGATCTTATATTGACCACGGGACTCAATCGGACTATAACTTTTTACCACCTAGTGCAATATCTATGTCTTGTTTGTCATTTAGTGTTGATGAAGTACTTGACTGTATTATTAGTCTTGATTCTAAGTCATCTGTTGGCCCTGACAGTATACCTAACTTCTTTGTTAAAGAGCTTGCTCATACTCTATGCTATCCTCTGACAATTTTGTATAACTCATCGCTTAACGAGGGTACTTTTCCCGATGTCTGGAAACAAGCAAATGTTGTTCCTATATTTAAAAAGGACGACAAGTGTAATGCTGAGAACTACCGTCCATTTTGTTTACTAAGTTGCTTTAAAAAACTTTTTGAAAGATTGGTCCATAACCATCTTTCAAATATTTTCCGCCCCATAATCGGACCTGAGCAACACGGTTTTATCAAAGGCAAATCAACCATGAGCAACCTACTTGAGTTCCACCATTTTGTTGCGCATGCCCTCGAGGAACGTAGACAGGTGGATACGATTTACATTGACTTTTCTAAAGCCTTCGATCATGTTCGATCATGTTTCTTTTAAATAAAATAAATAAATATGGCTTGCAGGGTCCTTTATTGTCTTGGATTTCGTCCTATTTATCTAACCGTAAATTGCGGGTTGTATTTTCCGGGTGTTCGTCATGTGAGTTTGTTCCGTCGTCTGGTGTCCCACAAGGTTCTATTCTCGGACCGCTACTCTTTTTGTTATTTATTAACGACTTGACCATGGTGATTAGTTCTTTTATATGCTGACGACCTCAAAATCTTACGAGTGATTCACTCTCAAATTGCCTGTGATATTTTTCAGACCGACCTCTTCGCTCTTGAAGACTGGTGTAATGCTAATTGTCTGTCTCTAAATGTTAATAAGTGTTTCAAAATGTCAAAAAAATCACCTCTATTGCATAATTACACCCTGAATTCTGTGACCCTGTCAGAGGTTAGCCAGTTTAAAGACTTGGGCGTGATCTTTGATAATAGGCTAAGTTTTGACAAGCATATCGATGATATCTGCATGAGATCTTACAGGCTAGCAGGATTTATTTTACGCACTTCTGCTAATTTCCATAATTTGTCCAAATCTAAACTATTATTTCTGACAATTGTTCGCAGCATTCTCGAATACTGCGCACCGGTCTGGTCACCTTATCACTATAAGAATGTGGATAGATTGGAAGTTATACAAAGGAAATTTACTCGCAGTCTTTTGAGTAAATTTAATATATTCTTTTCTTCCTACTCGGATAGACTTTCTATTCTTAACCTTCCATCTCTTGTTAATAGAAGACTTTATCTTGATGAGTGCACGCCCTATCGTAGACACAACGGTAAGCTTACTAAATAAATAAATAAATAAATTAGCTTTAAATTTAGAAGGTTCTAACCAAATCTTTATCTCCGTTTAAAGCAATTTACGCCAACAAAAATTAAAGCCAAAAAATGATCAGATAAACCCAAAAGTCATGAGGTGCCAAATTGAAGTTCGTTCATCCTCGAATCTTTAAGGAAGGCCTTTTGTGTAAAATGTAGTTTGTTAAACATTGAGTCCGAATACCTACAGTTTTCTTAAATTTTGGGGGGAAAAAATTAAATCACCGCAAAAATTTGCTGGGGTCGCGGAACATTGCCATTCCGCTCATGAAACAGATTGGCGGTAACATCATCTGGAAATCATTTTAATTAGCTCGTGTTTGTTTCCAACAGTTATATTTCGCGCTGTGGCCCCACAGGAGCCCCAGCAACAGCGCCCTTTGTGATTTTTTGAGTTGCCGCGGTGCACGGTAATTAATTACATTTCAAAGCTTATTACGTTGGCGGAAATAAAATTTGAGGGAGGCAGTACCAGATACTTAACGAAGAATTTTTTTTTTATTTTCTGTTTTTTTGTTTTGTGTGGCACAACCCAAGGGTCTGATTATTCGCTCTGTAGTAGGCAAATCGTTCGGAGTAAATAGTAATAATCGCAACAGAAGATCATATGGTCCTTCATTTAGTTGAAAATTAATTTTCAAAGAAGAATGCTTATCACGTAATTCTGCATTAAACAACTTTAACGAAAACCCAAGATTCCATAATGAATTCGTGTTTAACCAGAGGTTAACTAAGACTTTTGTTTAATTCAAGTTATGCTCTGCCCTTTTGTAAGCTTCACAGAACTCGACAACTACTAAGCTTTAAAAAGTAAATGTTAGTTACTCAAATATAAATTTGACTTGGGGTTCCGGAAAAGTCCAATGTAAGATTGATTGAATATTATCTGTTACATCAGATAATAATACCAAAAAGTATTACTGGCGCATTTAAGTAGTAGAGGTTTAAACAATTTCTTTTGCTATTTTTTTCGTATTTTCATGAATATATTAACAATAAATAACAATTTTATAAATATAGAATTTCAAAGATATCTCAACATCACAACCAGTAATAATGGAAATAATGGAAGTGCTGCACCAGAGAAGTAGGAAAACCTTATACTTATTGTGGATCCGCCAGAACCAAATTTCTTTTTCGAATACCGAGATTTAAACAGATTAACAATCAGATTAGAAAGACATGGGATGAAAAATGGCTACCAAACCATACAACTCCATCCAATTACTTATACAGAGAGAAACTATAGTTTTTGCTAAATTGAAAACTGACCATTCAGCCATGACCTACAGTCATATCCTCAAATAAAAGGAATCGCCTAAATGTATATGCTACCAAACTTTAACCATAAAACACATATTAAATGAATGCACAAATAATATTAACATTAAAAAGAATTACAAAATAACAGTAAATATTCTAAAATCAGATAATGTAGGACATATTAAACCTTTACTCATATTTCTAAAGGAACTAAACATTTATTTTATAATTTGAATATACTTACCATATACGCTAAGCAATAATTAAATTATAATATCAACGGCAAGTAAATGAACCTGAAGATGATTAAATAAGCATATAAATAAGGACAAACTAACATTGTATATATTTTGTAATAGAGCCCGAAAAACCTAGTCTGCGTTAAAAAAATATAATTAAATATTACATTCATGAAAATACAAAAAAAAAAAAAAAAAAAAACACTTTTTTCATCCTCAGATGCACCAAAAATCTGAGTTACTTCCTTATTTTAGCCTAATCGAATGTTCAGAAAAATTGCAGGTTTCAATCTAACGTTGAATGTTTCCAGAACTCCAGCCTAAAATTCCCCATTTCGTCTTCACCGACAGTAAAAATTGGAAATATCTGAAAAAAATTATGGACGGATATAAATATTAAAAACTAGCTGACCCAGCGTACGTTGTACTGCCCTTTCCGGTACATTTTCATTACGCCCTATGCGTCGACCAATATTTGGTCGTGTTCTTTCTTTTCGCATGTTTCTACAAATAATACCATTGATATAAGAAAACAGTGTTTCCGTTTCATATCCCTAATTAATTTATTGAATAAACTTACACGTTGTTTAATATTAAGTAAACCGTTTTACACTTCACAAATATTGGAAAATTACCCGGTTTCATACGACGTTGGGTAAATACTTACTAATTAAAGACTTCTCAAATGTTCTAGTTTGTTATATCCTAGAAATTGATTCAACCCGAAAACCCCTTTATGGATTCGCCATCTTGAATATCCAAATCTTGATAATATTTAAAATTAGTGGTATTAAATAAATCGAGAGATTTTGGTCGCCGAGTTTGATTTGGAAATTTTGATAACATTCAAATTAGTGGCCACAGAATAATTATAGTACTAATTTCCATTAAAATCTGTTAAAATCGGAAAATTGTTGGTCACAATTTTGGATTTGGAAATCTCGATAATATTCTAAATTAGTTGCCTCAGAATAACCATTTTACTAATTTTCATTAAAATCTGTTGTAATTGAGACATTTTAATCGCCATGTGGGATCCGCCATCTTGGATTTGGAAGTTATGGTAAAGTTCTAAATTAGTTCAATAAGAATAATCATTGTTATAATTTTCATCGAAATCGAGAAATCTTGGTCGCCATACAGGGTCCGCCATCTTTGATTTGTAAATTGTGATAATATGCAAAATCACTGACCTCAATGCAATAATTGTACCAATTTTCATTAAAATCCGTTAAAATCGAGAACTCGCGAACGGTCAAACTCGCGAAGTTAAAATAATCGTTAAGATTTCTGAAATTATCCAATTTTCTTAACTTTTCTTTCGGTTCTACAAAGTATTAGAAAACTTTAAAAAAAAATGAATGAAATTGGTAAAGTCGTTCTCAAGTTATTGCGTGACCAACGGAAATAGGGGTTCATTTTTATATAAATAGAAGATTACGTATCGTTTGTATGGGAATATAGAAAAGTGTTGTTTTTAGACTTTTTCAGGCAATTTTTTAAATTTTTCTCTCCGTAAGAACCATCCTCGTACTTCAAGGAATATTCTAAAAAAAGAATTAGCGAAATCGGTTCAGCTGTTCTCGAGATTTGCGCTTAGCAACACATTCAGCGATTCATTTTTATATTATAGATAATAAAAAAGTTATAGAAATTAAAGTCTAAATTATACTGAATCTTCATAAAAGAGTATTAAAATAAGTTTTCAACTAATATTTGTTGTTGATTAGAAAATAAAAACTAACTATCTTCATCTCAATTAAATGTTTTGTATGAGAATGTTACAAAACAAATTCTTTTTTTTTAGATCTGTAACATAGTTCGGAATGGGTGACAATTTGGTAATAGGTTAATAATTTTCCACCAAATTCATTTCCTCTTTCTTAAAGATAGGTATAAAACATGGGACAATTTTCAATTCGAGAAGTTAGTACATTTGTCACCATCATTTATATTTATTTGTTTATTATTATTTTGTTCTTCAGTATTAATCACGAGATATTGCATACCTTTTGGCGTTTAATTTCCAGAACAGGGTTGCATTCGTAATGACTGTAGTACTCGTATATATATCATCTTTTAACGAACTTTGTACGTGCGAACGAAGTCGTGCTTGAGTGATCTTTTTTAATGCTGAATCGGTTTTTCACCGAACAGCGGTGACGATTTAATTAGTTGCTTCTGTTTGCGTCCGGTGCTAAATATCCAGAGCAGGGCAGTCGCCAACTTGTAGCTCAGCTGCAGCAGGACGGTGAAGAAATGGCTCCGGAACAATTTCGTACATTAATGTTCACTTAAATTTCCTCGCACACCTAAATAACCATTTCGCAAGGGATGCTCTTTAAATTGGCGGAGGCATCCCGAAGGTGCCGTGCACTTTCCCCACTTCATTCCCTTCATAAATAAAATCGCTCCCGTAATGCACTTCGAGCAGTGGCGGACTCGCGGGAGGGGCCAGCGGCACAGCTCTAGCGGAGCATCAGTATCGATTTAGCGCCACCATTAAGACAGCTCCCGGAGAAATTCAAGGAATACTTCATCCTCAGGAGAGGATGCTCTGTCTTAAGTTCTGTTGAGCATACAAAAGATATCCTTTCTACACGGGGATATGAACGCATATCGTACTTGCTGCGATTGAAATAATTTATGGTTCGCGCACTGCTCCGGCTCCGCTCGCAGGATCCACCTCCAACTCCAGCTCCTCTTGAGCACTAAATTACTTTAACAGGATTCTAAGGGACTCGGATGAAATTTTTATGGGGTATCGAGATACACCGCCGTGCCTGCCCAGGTAGCGCTCACCCCGCTCCAGCGGTGCCCCAAATTGATTGAATATCTAATCGTCGACATGCATATTTCAGGCACCGCTCAGAACCATTACACCCACTCATAAAGCGTCGTAAAAAAACAATTCCCGGTTTTAAGGCATTTCCCCTAAGTGGATGGATGGCTCTCGAGCACTACGCGCGCTTCCTCCAGGTGCCCCCGAGCCGCTGCCGACGCCACTGAATATGAATGAATTATTGTGTGTATTGCATATTCGCAGGGATAATCGGCCGCGGCGCGCATACATTCCGGCGCGACGGCGGCGACGGTGCGAGTTGAGCCGCTCAACGTTCCGGTAACGCTTTAAGTGGATTTTCAGGTATTCATCATAATTCTGTTTACCTTTTGCGCCTGAAGAGACTCCTCTGGTGTAATTGAGTGCCGCCAGTTTTTCCCTAATGCCTGAGCCTGCCGCCCCGAGTTGGTTCTGGCAAATGGAAACTCTTTTTCATGGCTCCGGAGCCTCTGAGTTGTTTACCAATAAAAGATATCGTAATGGCCGTGAATTATCGTAAATTCCGGGCGAATATTGTGGCCGAAGACAAGGTATTTCTTCCGGGGGATTCGGAGATTAAGTCGACACGAACGATGTATTAGGGAAATTTGCCAGAAAAGGAGCAATGAATAAAGGACGTAAGTCACTTGGAAAATATATCGGTGAATATTAAACCGATCCGTAGCTTGGTTTTCTTTAAAGATGCTTATAAAAGGTGAAGGAAAGAATTATAGACTTGATATCAAAAGGCAGTAAAAATGCGTAAATAGAGAAAGATTAAGTCCTTTAAATAGGGATTATACTATAACATTATATATCTAATAATACTAGGTCATTAGAGTTGAAAATAAAGTTATGTCTTTAGCTCTTATAAAAATGATACTAATATATATTGTTATAATAAATAATACTTCTATTAATGTTTTTACAATAGTTAATTAGCAGTCTTAAAAATTGCCTAGATTTCAGTCTTCAAGATAACCAAATACATATATATTTTTTACAAGATAATAAAGAGTAGGTCCACTCAATATGCTACCCTAAGGAACGCCAGATGGTTTTTAACCGTGAAGGAACGAACGTTAGCTGAGTCCTTACTGAACTTCTTTCTTCTTAATCGTGCTAAAACGGGACAAGCAGGCAAGGTGTGTGATATAGTCTCATAGTTTTCAAGACACACACGCCATTCCGTCTCATTCAACATACATATTTTATGGAGGTGGTATCTCAGCCGATGATGGCCAGATAGGTAGCCCAGCAACAATCTGAGATTCGTTTTTCTGAAAGGGTCTGACAAGTTCTTTAGCTTGACAGATTCTAGGGACATTTGTTCAGTATACACAGTATACATATAGACTGTTCATAGTCCATTCTTCTATTGTAGCCTTGGTCGAATACCGGTCAATGCTCCGAAAGGGTTTAGGACCCTCGTATCGAGATAATTAACTTCCCCTAGGTAGTTCATCAACAACTTCGATTTCTTCTACACCAGAGTATTTTGGTATCCAACAGAGACTCCAACTCTGTTGGCGAAAGCCAGGTGCTGAAGGGTAGCAAAGCATTATTTAACGAGTCTTGACGAAAAACGCTTCGCCGAGGGTGCTTGCCAACTTGGTTATCGGAAAAGATAGTAATATTGAAACCTTTCAATCCATTGTTGATGTTTAGAAAAGTGCGATTCTCAGTGACATGGATTTTGGCCTGTAAGACGCGGGATCATTTTCCCATTGCAACCAAGTATTGGGTTCATAAATACCATCACTACCACCATATTCTATTTTTGAGCCACTGTCATCGCTTTTCCAGTCGGCACGTTCAGGGATGAGAACTCTGTATCTTCTGCCAAAGCCAAGTTACCCGTTGTGTACTCTGTTACGAGACAGACTATTATGTCAAGGATGCAAGATGCACATGTAACCACTGTGTGGTGTCTGCACCCGCTTCGTCATTCTGAAACACGTGTAATTTTTATGTCGACCTATAAATTACTAGTATTCGTAGTCTGGATTTGTTATGCAATTCAATACCTAGAAATGCATTTTGCAGATTCAGATTTAGGTTATAGGTAAAAACTGTAGTTACTGTAGACGATGTAGATGAGATAGATCTAGTTTTCTCTATTTTTATTTTTAGATTAGTATTATTATAGGTATTGTTTTAAAAAAACTAAGTATAAGATATATAAAAAATAAAACATAAATACATATAACAAAAAAATATTTAAAACAATAAAAATATAAAAAGTAATAAGAAAGAAGAAAAGAAAATTCTCCGTCTCCGTCTCCGTCAATTGTAAGTAACTAGCATATTGAATGTAACTTCACTCAGAGCACTAATTGTAGCTGATTTCAAAATGAAAATATTGAAGGAAGTGAGTTCTGAGACTTTACGGCACAATACAGGGACGACGAAAGCAACAATTTATTTGAGAATTGTGTTGTGGATCATCTTTGGATTAATACCCCACGTCTTTCCAGATTCCTTATACACTCATGCTTTATTGGACATTCCAATTAAGTCGCTTATTCAGCCAAATATCTATATATTAAATCCCATCGGAATACTCAGTCTCCGAGCCTTGGACCAGTTCTAGACAGTACCTTTTGGTAAAGGGTCCCAGGACGGCCTTAGATAGTTCATAGTGAGTTATAGACACAGCAGTCTGTGACTATATTATGCTCTCGTGACTGTTGCCAACTCTCAAGTGACGATATTATTTAATAATAATATAAAAATGAAAAATAAGTATTGCAATCAACAAAAGTTTATTATTATTTTATATGAATTATGTTGTAGGGGAGACCGGGGATAGTTGACCATAGGGGTAGGTTGACTAATTGTGAAAAACTCGACTAGTTCAAAAGTGTTGCATCATCCAACTAGGCGTGAGAAACCGTTACCTCCTCCCCCTCAGTCGTCTCGAATGCGGCATCGCGTACGCACGTAGTTCGGGAGAAGGAGCGTAATATTGAAAAAGAATACACTTAAGTAATTTTTTTCCTTGTTATATTATTTGTAATGACGCCTATATACTTGTTACTGTTCATTTGCAAATAATTTAATCTTTATGTTACATATCATTATTTTTAATTTCGCTGCAGTTTTGAGGTTATGACACGTGTGTAAAAATTGCAAAGTGATCCGGGGCTGGTTGACTACCTAGTCCCATACAAAATGTGTGAATGGCAATCTATTGTTTGTTTAATGTAAATATTGCACCTCTGATTTAGAAGATTGGTTTCATAATCTGATCTCATAAATGATGTATCTATTCCTTTAAATCATATAATTATAATAATTATATCAGTTAAGACTGTTACCAAATAATTAAAATTAACAAAATTGTCATAGAATTGATAATTATTTGTTTGAATGAAGAAAATGTTATTTCAATTACTTCTTGTTATTTTAATTTTATATATCCGTAGATCTTGCATTATTTAATTTGTAGGTCAACTTACTCCCAGTGACAAGTCAACCTACCCCATGTCTGGGGTAGGTTGACTCAAATTTCATATTCCACCAGATCATGCTTGTACTCTATATTATAACTGATTGCGAGACTTTTGTCATTTGTTTTTATAGCTTAATAGTGTACCTATCAAATTTATTGGTTTTTACAATAATATACACTAAAACAAAAAACATATAAGCACACGGTTAAAAATTTTGGAGTAAAATTTAATCTTTTGCTTGTATTACAGGAACTTTTCAATCCACTTCGAATTAAAAGTAAATATTCATCGAATATTACTCGAAAATGCAATAATTTTTGTATTGAAAAGTAATCCAAAATATATGTTAAAGTATTTTTTAATCTTTTTGAAGTAATTTTCAATATTAATTGGATTAAAATTAGATTAAAAGGTACTACTTCAATCCAAGCAGATTGAATTTTAAGTTTTTTATGCCACAATGTGTCACGTTGGCCAGTCAAGATGCAGTGCGAGTTGAAAGTGAAATTTGTGCAAAGTTTGGCGACAGACGCATATTCGTTCCTATTAGGAAGGTGACCGATGGTGATAGTATATCAAGTGAAGATATATTATTTTCGAGTAAGTAGAGAGTGCGTTGTTTTGTTTTGTATGTTTTATTGAGAAGTAAGTAAAACTTCAAACTCATTGCTTGTCAAATACAACTCCTTGGCAAACAAGCAGAGCTATGCGATTTATATTATGAAAGAAAAGTTTTATGTTCTTGTTCCTATTATTATATATTGAAAGACTGCTTTAGTTTATTTCTTTATATTTAAGAAATTTTATATTGTTTAACATTATTCTGTATACTATATATATAATTTGAATAAAATTAATTAAACCAATAAAAATGTTTGAATATTTCCTTTTATTTTTTGGACAAAAAATTAACATCATACAACCTAAATATTCCCTGAAATCCCAAAAAAATCCCTGTCACTTTATCAATGGATTAATGCACATTTTAATTATAAAGTAATACAATTAGTATTCACTTATTCAAACCATGGTAGATTGAAGGTCAAATATCGTTAATATTAACTTTTAATACAATAAGTACTAGTTTTAATAGAAAATGGGATTTATTTATATCTCAATAAAAGATTACCCTTCAATATTTTTGTATTAAAACTATACATTACAATTAACTTCTTAAAACCATAGTGGATTAGAAGTAAAGTATAGGTAATATTACTTTTTAATACAGCAAGTATTGATTTTTAATGTTCTAGTATTAAAATTAATTTAATACTGAAGAGATTTAATTTTAATACATGCCAATATTACAGTGTCATTTTAATCCTTTCAAAATATTAAAATCTAATACTTTTTTGGTGTGGACTTATATACAATCCAGAAAATATTGGTTTTTAATCCAAAATTTTTTACCGTGCATCTAAACTGAAATTTGGTCAACCATCCCCGGTCTCCCCTACCCCGAAAATTGGTCATGGCATATTGGAATCACTTATTAATAATATGGCGTCTAATTATAAATATATCAAGTCCCATATAAGCTCCCAAGAAGCTAGTTTTCATAATGATTAGAAATTAGTAATTTATTTCTAAAAATAACTAAAGAAAAAAACTTTTAAAATTTAATTAATTCATCGGATATTGATAAGAGTGTTTTGCGGACACAATTTTTACTATCGAATTTTGTACAAAATGTCTTTTGTATTGTATATATAATTTAAAATAGATTCCCAATGTTTGTGATTCTAATTTTTTAGAGTCTTTCGGTCTGATTTCTCATGCTCGCTAATGTTGTCATTCAGAGTCAGGCTGGATGTATTTTAGGAAATATTAAAAACCAAGGAAGTTCATGTATCGAATAAATTCTGTTTTGTTGGTTTACATGCTTCAGGCTCTGGTGTATGTGGTTAAGAAAACCTAATAAAGCTTTAAAACCAGTTTTCTAGGTCATCTGGGCTTTGTGTCGAGGGAAAGAATTATTCATTTGGTCCTGCCACCAAAGAGCCCTGACGGCAATGACTCAGTGCATGCTGCACCAGGGTGTGTTTGTCAATTCATATAAATTCATGAAACTCTCATTGTCCGGCAGAGGACATTTTTAAGAGCAAAGCATTGGGGCAACTAATTAGTCTTGTGCCATCGCAGGCCGCCGGGTGCATTGTTATCAAAATTTCAAGCACAAAAGGATGTGTCCTCGTTGTCCCTTGTATGCAGGGCAATTTTTCGGAGCACACTTTTATTGGGCTAATATACTCGGGGCCATGGCTCCAGCCACGGCAGTAAATTCGCACGAAAATTTATATAGTGCTGGAAGCTGGTGTATAAAGTGTGTGATACCCCGAACCGACCATCTCACCAGCAATTTTCACAGAAATGATTTGCAAACCAAATTCCGAGAAATACATTTCCTTGACAAACCGCACAATGTGTGGGGCCAACAATTGCAGAAATTCCCGAAAGACTCCCTCGTCCGGGAGGGTGGCGCGCACACACCCAACATATGCAAAGCAGGAGCCGCAGGACAATGCTCGGCCGTAAAGGCTACGGCAACATTTTGTCAAATCTCTAAACAATAAACTTCGCAGCGCCAATGTTCCGCCCTGTAACGAACTATCGCACGCACACAACGACTAGCCCGGGATGAATTGTTTCGGGCAATTTCTAGCTTTATGGGTCATCGTACATAATTCTGCCCTCATTCTGATGGGTCTCGGAGCCCCAGGCCGTGCCCCATTGAACGGGTGCTCCCATCGACGTGCACACTCACCGAAAGAGAGTAAGGACAGCCGACAGTTTAACGATTTCGGGCAAACTTTAGCCGCCATTCATACTGGCGGAATGGCGAAGCACTTTATTGAAATTGTTGGTCGTGGCTGCGTGCGAGTGGAGCTGCCGTGCGTTTTAGACCTGGACCTCGCTGTCGAAACAGGACCATAAAATGAAAAACTCATTTCATCGGAGTTAGGGACGCGGTTACCTGCCGAGCTACAACGTTGAATTCAAAACAATTGTCCCGAATTGTGGCGCTGCAGGATAGAGTGCCCGATCGGGTTTTAAAAAACCGCCGACAATGAATCGCAGTTCGATAAACCTTCGACGCACTCGATTTAGACAAAATAAAAGGTGCTTCGAGAACTTAGATAAGTAGCTGTTAAGCCCTTGATTTAGTGTCCTCTATTTTATTGTTTTCTTGAAGAATCGCTCAACTGCTTCAATTTCTCACAACTGAGGTTTCAAGCATTAAAATAAAATGAGAAAACTATTCATAATACATATATTACACTGCGACAAAATTTAATATTTAATTTATTACAGAACAAATCATATATCAATTATATAGAATTTTTTCCGTAGATTACGAATTTGCAAGCAAAAATATTCTATCACGTCACATTTAAAAAAAAAAATAGATTTGAAAAGTACAAAATACCGTATTTTGGACATTTTTAAAAATTCATTACAAAATAACGGAATGTGGAAAAATATCATAACATGACTCAAAAGAGAGCCTGAATCCTTATTTATATATACAGGGTGGACCATTTAACGTTTGCAATTGGAACTATAGGTTATTTTGAGGTGGGAAAGTTTGTTGACATTTCCGATGTGACAGAAAGTTAGTTTTATGTTTGACATTTATGAAATGGGTCGCTTTTCGCTTGAACAAAGTTAGGAAATATTAAAAACTTATTTCCAAAGTGGTGAGTCTTCTACTCAAACTGTAAGAAATTTACGGAAAAAATTTTACAAAAAGAATGTGCCAAAAACGCAGTTTGTGGATCAATTTGTGAAGCGGGTTCGTGAAACTGGATTGTTGTTGGATAAAACAATCCGTGTACGTACTCGTCCAGTGCACTCAACCGAAAACATCGCTGCTGTTGCTCATAGTGTGCGTGAACAACCATCAATATCAACTCGTCATCGTTCTCAAGAATTGAACATTTAACGCACTTCTTTGAAAAGAATTTTGCATAAAGATCTCGGTATGAATGCGTAGAAAGTTCAATTAGTGCAAGAGCTGAAGCCGCATGACCATCCGATGCCTTTTCGGTTTGCTCAATGGGCCGAAGACCGCTTGATCGAAGATGGGCATTTTTACCGAAAAATCATCTTTTCAGATGAAGCTCATTTCCACCTAAACAAAATTGTCGTCTCTGGGGCTCAGAAAATCCATACGTCATCGTGGAGAAACCAATGCATCCACAACGAGTGACTGTCTGGTGCGGATTTTGGTCTGGCCGCATTATTGGGCCATTTTTCTTCGAAAATGAGCAAGGAAACGCCGTTACATTGAATGGCGATCACTACCGCGCCATGCTAAGCGATTTTTTGTCTCCCAAAATTGAAGAGTATGACATAGACGACATTTGGTTTCAACAGGATGGCGCAACGTGCTACACAGCCAACGTAGCAATCGATCTTTTGCGCAATGTTTTCGGAAATCGCATAATCAGCCAAAATGCTGATGTCAATTGGCCACCTCGAAGCTGCGATGTGACTCCGTTAGACATTTTTTGTGGGGAGCCGTTAAGGACAAGTATTACGCTAACCATCTAGAGACGATTGACGACTTGAAACGTGAAATCAAGTTGCCATTGACGAAATGGAGGCCCAAACAATCGAAAAAGTACTGAAAAATTGGACTGATCGAATGGGGTATTGTAAGGCTAGCCGTGGCAGTCATTTGAATGATGTTGTCTTCCATTCCTAAACGGAAAGGTTCAATCTTTCTAATAAACTCATAACTTTGAAAAAATATTAATTTGTTTTTTTTTATAGCCGATTCAAATTCCAAATCTTAAATGGCCCACCCTGTATAAAATATCAGTTATCTATACCACATACAAAGCGTCTTCGAGAATAGTATTTTCATGAGCGTGCACAAATAGTAATCTCCATTCACTATCTATTGTATGAAGCAGTCGATTTATGGAAAAAGTGAATTCCACGGAATATTTCGGAAAGTATAGCTTCTCGTATTTTAATATAATAAGTAAAGGATCATACTTTAATTTGAGTTGCTATACAAGCTCCTAAAGTATTTCGTAATTTTTTAATTAATTTGCCAAAATGGCCAAAAGACGGTATTTTGTACTTTTCAAACCTATTTTGTTCAAAAATTTTACGTGATAGGACATTTTTTTTTCCGAATTCGCAACATACGGGAAAAATCCGATTGAAATGACATATTATTATTATTCAACATTTTGTACAATGTGTTCTATATTTCCCATTTAATATTTATTTATTTTTCTACATTTCTTTATTTGTTTTTATATCTTTTTAAAATAGTTGAGTATAGTACACCCGAGTAACTGATCGAAGGATGTGCATTAGTCGAACAAGGGCCGCTGAGATTTTCGAAGAGCGTATAAAGGCTGTACATGGTCCGGGAAATCTCACAGACGTATACTCGTGCGTACGAGGGCCAAATTAGACGTATGAGAGCTGAACGAAATTTGAAAAAAAGGTGTACTGACGAAAAGAATAAACATGAATTTTTGGTTTGCTTTATGACACTTAAGAAAGAAAGAAGAAAATCTGGTAGACATTAGTTTCTATTTTCTTATTTTATAGAGTTTTCTGTTGGACAAAAAAACAACATTTTCTCTTCAAAATCCTCTTCAGTCCAAAAAGTTCGTAATTTTTCTTGCCATTCTTAACTTTTCTTCATTGGCTTTTAAAATTGTTATCCAACCACCACCAAATAAGTCCCTAAAAATTGCAAAAGAATTTAGTAGAAATAAGTTTGACTGTTCTTGAGTTATATGTATGAATTATATAATAATATTTACTTGGCTTCACATTAAGAATAAAGAACCTTGTATAATTTAATCTGTGGCAAGAACTTTGAAGACAGACGAATACAGTATTTAAGAATAATAAAAGGTAAAAAAATTTATAAGAAAATAAAAAGAGAGAAAAAAAAAAGCGTTAAATAGTTAAGATGAACACAAGTAGGCTATTTGAAAAACCTGATATTAATAAAACCTAACAATGAATACAAAAATCAATATTATTGTTAAGTGTCGACGTCCATCCACATATTACATAACATGTAAACACGTAAAACACGTAAATGTCACATTGGAAAGAGGGACTGTGGCGTCACATCGTTTAAAAATTCCAAATTTCTTTTTAATTGTAAAAAGTATTAATACAATCTCAATATTTCACTCGCGAACCATGGGAAGTTTCTCTTTATTACTTAAGCAAAATGTAGGTATTTCTTTAAATCTCGTTTCGTTTTCTTTGCTTTGTTAATAAACTTTTTATTACAAAAACTATGTTAGTGAGAAATATTGCACATAAACTAAAATTAATGTTTCTTTCATGATATTATTATTTAAATAACATGTATGTCTCATATTCAATATATTGTTGTCAATATTAATTAAAAAGAGGCATCTCAACGTGGAGGTTCCAGTAATACAGACCTCAAAGTCAAAACACATGCACATGCTTTAAACCCTTATAAACAAACGGCGGACAATTTGTTGGTTTCTTTTTAAATTATATGTTATTTTGACATAGACGGCTCTTTCGCATTTAAGAAATTTACAAAAACCACAACAAATTTGTAACATAATTAATATATGGGTGATCCCTTAAGCCCGTTAGTCATTCCAATTCCTTTAGAGCTTATTAAACGTTTTCCTGAAACTGGAACAGTATACTACTGCATGATACCTCGTTACAAATATCAAATGTCGTTGTGTTGAATCCGTGAAATTTGAGTAACTTAAAGGAAAACAGGTATACATATAATACAAACATTTACGGAATTACCCGGAATTGAAGCTACTGTTGACGATTCATTATTCCGGTTCCAGCATAGGTGCCCTATTTCTGTCCTTGTGGCTCACTATCTCATCATAAACCCGCCATTTAGCGGGTGATATCGTAGTACCTTATTAAATCTTTTCGTAAGAAGGTAACATTGCCAAGAGTTTTACGGTCAGACCGTGTGACGCAAAAGTCCTGGGAACGCACATTGTCTGGTTCTTTCTCGCAATTAAGAAGGTTTACGAAATATAGCCCGTATTATTCCCCGGAAAATGTCTTAAGCAGTTGGCAGAATGGCAAAAGAAAACTTTTGCCGGAGCAGGAGCTCCTCACTGTCAACTCCCACAAGTTGCCCGAATGATATTCCCTGTCCAATTATTCATTCCGTGTACCAACACCGGGCCGATGCCCCCCAGAAAAATGTTGAATTAAACTTGTCCCGGGAGAATAAATGAGAATTTCTCTGGTGGCTCGGCCAACTCCGCTCGGTAGATATTTGTTTTGGCAAATCCCCTTTCAATCCGCAGATTAAATGCAGAAGTTTTAGAATCGTTTAAGTACCAACTACTTGAGACGGATTTATATTTGGTTACTTTAAACTTTCCGACATTTCGGCAATGCATTATGCACTCTATGACCGAAAGATGTGCCCGTTCGAAATTGTACATTACTAATGTGTGGGGTGCCGGTCAAAAATCGAGGCCGGGACGAGGGCTGATCCAGAAAAAGTGATATATTCTGGGAAAATGAGAGAATTTTGAGTAATTCTGGCTTAAGCGCTAAATTAAACGCTGGAAAAGTTTTTGTTTGAAACATCGCTTTATAAATGAACGGAATTGGAAAAAGTTTAACTTAGTAGTGAAGCTCCGTGACTTTAAGGAACTTTAGGAAAGTTCGGCTTCATTCCTCGCGCTCGCGAATATTATTAATCTTGAGGACCAACACTGTTGCATTGAGTAGAACATTAAACCAAAAGAGTGCCTACAACGAATAAATGTCTTTTTTTAGGAGTTTTATGGAGTTTTAAATGGCGTAAACTGGTGGAGAACCTCATTTAATTTTAAAATAGTCAAGTAAGCTAAAAATGACTTGCTTTAAAATTAATTCAATTTTTTTAAAGAAATTATTATATAGTTATTTTTATGCAATTTCCCAATTTATGCTTCAACTTTTCAGCGTATTTTGAGAAATAAAAAATAAATTATTAATGGCTACTCTACGCTGCTTCAACTCTTCTCTGCCCAAAGCACCCACCAAAACTATTTGTGCGATTTCAGCCGAAATTTAAAATTTCAAAATACACACTAATTCTTATATATATATTTAGTTATTGTAGGAGTCCGATAAAATTAATCTTTAAGATTTGCAAAACTGACTTTCGAACACTTTTTCATTTTTGTAAACATTTCAGATGTCTTCAAAGGCTATAAAATGGTTAAAAATAGTTTTAGTTTTGATGATTACATGGTATGTGCTGAAATTTCGTGTAAAATGTTAACTTGATTAATCAAATAAAACTGTAGTTATCATGTAAACAAGGTAGAACAACATTTTTTGGGCGCATTTCCCAGTTTTAATCTGCGTTTCGACTAATTTTTTAGTCGATGAAGCGAGTCGAATAAAATTACCCTGGGTATCATGCAATCGACCCCAGAATAAGTACTGCCATAAATCCTATTAAATCCTTTGGATCTATTTCTGTTATCATTATTAGATCTTTTTCTTTCTAAGTAGGTTTAACACTCGTATTTTTGGCACCATATGATTTTCTACTTATTCCTTTTACACTCGCGTCTAACCCCGCTGATGCAATGAGGGAATCCTCAAGATCAATTAATGTTTTGCTGGAATATTATCCTGCTCCAGATTTCGTAGTATTTATTTTGTTATTTCTTAATTTGCTTCTTAGTTTGAACTTAATATCTTATAGTATTTATGTTGCGCTACATTTATTATTATTTTATATGCATATAACTTTTCCATTTATACAACATTTTAGTGACCTCTGGAATTTAACCCTGATGTTATATTTTCTCACAATTTAGAAGAAGATTGGCATTTGCACATTTTAGCACTCCACTACTTTCAACAAATTGTTATGTTTCTGCATAACATCGGGTAGGTAGGTACTAGTTTATTGTTCTACATTAACATTATATTACCAACTCTATTTTCTGAAGTTTTATCATAACATTAACTTGAAGATGCTTTAAATATAAAATATACTTTTCTAGTTTTTACATACATCTTTAAAATTGTTCCTCAAGACGATCAACTTAAACTCTTCGAACAAAAATTATTCGGACCGATTGTCAAATCCTGTCGATTCGTATTTTGTTGCTGTCTTGAATTACTTGGCTTTTTTGGAACACTATTTAATGCGTAACCTCATTTCAAGCTTGATAACTTTATTAAATCAACGAATGTCAGAAAATAATTTTATAGACATATTTTCCACATGTATGTATTTTAAAATTACTCTTATTATAAATCATTTAAGCGCCTAAATTAAAATTATAAAGTTGCAGGGCTCATAAATCCATTAATTCGTCAATTGTGATAATTTACTATCCTGTTGTTAATTAAATTAAGTTTCTGATTAGTTTTAAATAGATTGCCCATCATTGTAGAAATACTATTAGAGGTATTTGAATTGTTGAGCGCATAATATGCCAAAAATGAGGATACCTCACTTCACCTGGCCTGAATCGTGCAATTGATTTGCGGTCGGGTGGAAATAAATATTTACACTTTTGGCGGCTAATGATGTTGCCAACGCCACAAAAGCGTTCTGCTGCATTGAGCGCGCAAGCAGCGAATGCTCCCATCGAATCTGCCACTGAAACGGGCGTTATTACAGCCTATCAATGAAATGTTTATTATCTTAACAGACACTTATTAAGTGCTCCCCGAAATGATCGCTTTTGAGGCTGGCGTAGTCGTAAATGAAATGCATTCGCCAATCCGCAAAGTACCACGTAATGTGCCCGTTCAAAATTTAATTAAGCGCGACGGCAGCCATTGCACAAAACACAAAGCTCATTTATCTAATCCCGCCGGAATGCCAGACGCGAAGCTTTCACCGGGCCCGGTAACTACTTCGTCTGTGCCTTTCAACCCTTTCACCTGAACTTGCACCTGTACCCCTGGGCTCCGGCCCACGCCAACTCGAGCGATAGTGCAGCGGTACTTCTGCCAATAGGCCCTCAATAGCTGGTGCACTCGTCCGTTCCGCTGAAATTACGCTGCGAGTCCTGAAAATTTAATCAAATGCAGTTTATCTAAATGGAAATTAAATATTTATCCTGGAGTGGTTTTCGAGGTGGAATTAACGAGCACTAGCACGCGACTCATGTGTGCTCCCGCTCGCGTGCACTAGCTGTTAACTAAGCAAACTGAACCTCCTCAACTTCACGCCGCACCTCGTTGCACACAGTCCGTCGGATTATTTGCCGGCATTTTGGATAATTTTCGCCAATAACATTACACTTGAGAGGCTACCACGCGAGCTGGTAAATATTTTTAGGAACAATATTTCCTGGAGTCCTTGTACTGAAACGAGAAGGGATGGAAATCGAACGATATGTTTACACCTCCTGTTAATACAATAACAAATCTTTATACGAGTACTGTCATTCTGCTGTCTGTTAGGTGAAAGTTTAAAACCATAACTATTAATATTTTGATAGAAAATTTACTTACAAGCATCGGTATTTAAAATTTGCTAGGCGTCACTTTACTCTCTATACAATTTGTCTGTCTGTCTGTCATTTCGCGACAGTGTAGGCAGACTATATAACTTGGGAAATTATTCAGCTCAATTGTTAATAATTTTGAAACATTTATACATATTTATGTTGTTAAGGTTGCATATAAAGCCTTTTTTTCTTCTAGGAAAATCATTTAATTTTTAACCGATTTAAAAAAAAAGGAGGAGGTTCTCAATTCGACTGTTATTTTTTTTTTTCTTTTGTGTGTGTATGTTACGCGATATCTTCGCCGATTGTGAACTGATTTTAATGATTCTTCTATTATTGAATAGGCTATATCTCGGGGGTGGTTGTAATAAATTTTGAAGGAAATATCCTACCTCTAAATGTGGAAAACAAGGGAATTAATCCTGTTTATTGAATTTCAGCCACTTCTCTCGAACTAAAAATAGAAAAAAAAAAAAAAAAATTAAAAAAAAAAATAAAAATAAACACCGAATTCAAAACTTTGCCTGTATGTACAAATTTAAACTAAAAAGTTGTCAGTTATTTTTGGAGTCGGTGCCAGCCAAGGCAAGCTTATAAACTAAAATTACTGTAGGTTTATAAACTTGCCTTGGCTGCACCGATTACAAAAATGGCTGATTAGATATTGTAAATATTTAAGGATCAATAAATTTGTATATTGTCCTTGAATGCTTTTTTCTTTAAAGTAATAGAAAATATTATTTTTAACTTTTTAGTTTAAGTTTGTATATACAGGCAAAGCTTTAAAGTAGGTTTTTATTTTTTTGTAAAAATTTTTTTATTATTTTAAACATTCAATGGACGTTATGAAAAGTATGTGTGTTTAAAAAATAATAGTTTGTCAGGTAGCCATCCCAACCCGCTATCACATTTAATACTATAGTGTTGTAATGGAATAGATTTTTCTTAAAATATTTTTTTTAAATAATTCTTAGAAGTATATAGAATAAAAATCTGTAGAAAACTGAATTTTTGAAAATGAAATTCTTAAATTCCGGTTTTCATATCGCATTTAGTAGACATTTTTATAATTACCCTTGGTGAAAACAATTTAAAAAAATGTAGGTCGAATGAAACTTGCCGCATAAGATGCCTAAAGTGTTTTGGTATTTATACGATTCCTAACAGACAGAAGTCTAAGATTGAATGCATGTGCACTTACATTTTCATTTTCAATTTAATCTATGCCAGTTTTAATTTAGAAATGCTAATTTTCCAAAAATTGTAAAGTAATTTCAACTGATTCAAAGACCCATCGGACGTGAGACATATGATGATGTTAGATTGATGTGGCTATCGGAAGACTGAATTAAGCCATTATACAGCCATTGTGGTACCACTTTTTGTGATCAGGGTGTCTGGTCGGAATTGAATTCACAATCTCTAGCGCCCTGCTGGCTCACCGCCAATGCATCGCGCTATCAACATATCTGTTGGAGCCCTAAATAGATCCACTATAGATGTTAAACATAAGAGTTAGAAGTACTTAAGGACAGAAAATGTATTATTTTATAGTATTTATACTTCAAATACAACCATCTCAAAAATTGATGAAACCAAATCAGATTCAGTAACATCCAAATCAAATTCAATTACAACCGAATGAAAATCAAGATCGATTAAACAAAAATCTGGATTAACCAAATCAAAATCAAGAGCAACATTTTTAAAATAACTACCAACTTTTTAAAATTCAAATGCAACCAAACAAACTTGAATAACAACTATGTCAGATTGAAAAATAACCATATTCATCCCAAACACAACTAATTCATGTTCAATTACAACTATTTTAACTTAAAAAACAACCCTGTAGTTCGTAAAGACGAATAAATTGCAATTTAATTTCAAGGTAATACGATAATACTAAAATTGAGAATGGTCGAAATTCGGAATTTCGTCCAGGATGTGACTTTATTTTGATCCAAATATAATGTAATTTAAAAATTCCCTAAAATCTTAGTAAAAGTTAATCATCCTTCAAATTTTTTATGCGTTCTCGAAAGCAATTTCCATAAATTTCTGGAATCGCAAAAAAATGCACTCGCATATATTTCATTGATTGTAATTTAATCGAGATAACGACTGGCTACTGGCTAGGGTAATTTCCCCTGCCCTCTCGGCTTTACATTCAAATTGCACTGGCGTATTGAAGCGGACGCAATCTGATCGTATAATGGTTAAAATCCGAATAGGGCTACCAATGAAAATTTTCACATGTGTCAAAACTGGGTCACTTTGCCCATAATTCTGCCTAAGAGCCATGCAACAATATTTTGATCCGAACAGCTGGTCGCAGGACAAATTTTACACAGGATATTATTGTCCATTGGAAGGGCGGGGAACACAAGCGTGTTTGCTCGTATCGGCCCAGCCCAGACCGCCTGTGTGTGCGGCGGTGTTTCTGTTAATCGCTGTATAAATACGGGCCTGCGGGCACGCTCGCAAGGAAAGCACTCAATTCGAAACGGCATGTTAAACGTTCCGTGCTGTGGGGGTGTGGGAAACAAAACAGATTTTATAATATTGAAATATCAACAACTTCCGATTGGCATTCAGATAGGATGAGGATGGCGGCATTCCAGCAGCCGAAAATAATTCAAAATTTCTGTCGAATGACTTATTGTCGTGCCTCAAAACCAATAAACTGAAATCATACTTTTTTAGGGTTTCAGCAAAATGGAAAGCAAATACTGAAATTTGGTATTCTTTATATATTATCAAAAGTATAAATTTATGAGATAACTTATAGTTAACGAGATTTCGCTGATCACCCTTTTTTTTTTTTTTTTTTAGTCCTGATTTACTCCCGTTTGGGAGCATAGGGCGTCTACTAAGACTCTCCATTCGTTCCTGTTTAGAACGTAGTCTGAATTAAAGAAATATTTACTGCAATGCGAGACAAAGAAATATTTCTTTATTTTAGGTTTGTAAATGGAATATAGATTTAATGTTTTCACACTTCTTTCAATTAAATAATTGAATTAAATAAATGAAGTAAGCTATCTGTGAAACCAAAGATTACGGCTTTAAAGTAAAGTAACCTTTATTTTTGGAAAGAAAACTTATATTATATTAAAATCAAGAAAGTCTGCTCCATCAAATAAATGCTTTTTAAATTCAAGAATAACTTATCTTTATATCAATGTATCAAGTTTGTTCTCTAATTTAAATATACCTAAACTTCGAATAAGAAAGCATTCTCATCAAATCAAGTAAATGCTTCTTTTGATTTAAAATTATTTATCTCAAGATCAATATAGAGTTTGTTGAAGCATATTTATTAAATAAAATAAGGGCGTGTTTTCATACAAGGATAGTATTTCATGTTTTTTTCCCGATAAATGATAAAATGCAACAAAAGTCCCATTAAACATGTTTATAATAATAATAGTTTCCATATATGGGTAATTCTTTTACAAACCGTACGGATTTTGATAAAAATTGACCGACAAATCTCCGATTTGGCTGAAACTTTTTTTGTGGATTCTATATCAAAAAATAAGAGATACGTTTCATTTCATTTCATTTCATTTAAAAAAATGTATAAGTCTGGTTTTATTTGAGCTACAAACTTCTGTTTTTTTTTCATTTTCAATCTAAAGGACTGAGTTTTGAGAGGAATATATTTTTAGTAAAAATTATTAACAAATTCATATTGTTATTAACAATTTAATTGTTTAAATCAATTTTTAACAATGGTCCCCACCTCGTAGCTAGTTTTTAGAATTTTTATTGTATTCTCCGTCAAAATTTACATAAAAAATATGTTTTCAAAATATGGTACCTTTATTATGACTATTTTTAAAACATTAATTTATATAGTGCGACAAGTAAAAAAAACCTGTTTTTTGTGATAAAAAGAAAACTATAGCTCAGATCAAACAAAGTTAAATATAAAAGGTGTAGATAATAAAAAGATCTACAATTTTTGTCTTAGCTATTTTTCGACATAACCTCAAACTTTTCGAATAAAATGCAAAGTTTCAACCAATTCGGAGATGTGTCGGTCAAAAAGGTGTTCGGTTTGGAAAATAATTACCCATATACACAACAGATATTTCCAGCTTCTTTCTAGGAGCGCATATTATCTTTTCCTTGCATTGAAGAATGTCTACTTTTTAGTCTTTATAACATTAAAAAACACAAATTTTTAGTTACACACTTTGATTAGCCATTCTACCAGTTTGTATTATGAAGTTATTTTTCTTTAAATTAAGGAATCAATTCTCCTAAGGATCATTATTTGTATTGAAATAAACATTCTCTTACTTAATTTGAAGAAGTCATTTTTTAAAGTGCAGTTTTATCTTAATTTCATACTGATCCATCAAATTTAAAATAAAACATTGGACTTTCTTATAATGAGTAAAATTATACCAAAGATGCAATTGTGTCATTAATTTTAAATTCAGATTTTGTAAAGGTTCAAAAATAAATAAAGTTGTTTTTAAATAACAAAATATTTCTTTAAAAGTACAATAATTTCCTTAAATATGAAGTGGTGATTTGCCTGAGTGTAGATTTACATAGAGTACTTAATTCGTAATAAGGACAATAATTCTGTTTATCCTTTTTTGAGTAAATTTTTTTTTTTTTCTAATCTGCAACAAACTGGGATTTCTTGCTGCTAGTCTCTAAAAGTGGGTTATTATTATACTTTAAAAATAGTATTTTTGTGACTTCAAAATTTGTTCAGTTATCTCATTCATCATCATATAAATATGTATGAACATTACCAATTTCAGCAGTTAAGAAGTACTCAATTAACAGAAGGTGAGAACAATCATTTATTGCAGAGTGTATTTCGCAGAAAACTGGCATAAGCAAAAAATTTGAACAATATCTCAACCAGAAAAGTGTACAATAAAACACTTGTCCATTGGAAACGAGAGCATAAAAAGTCTCGAAAAGCACACACACATAGAAGGTGTTCCCCGAATTGCAGACGAAGGTGCTAATCAGCGACCGGTCGCTATTAAGTGCTCAGTGACCCACCGCGCGCATTGTCAGCAGCCGGCTCTTTTGAGCTGCTGAGGCTGTCGGATGGGTTTCGCGAAAAACCTTCAAGCGATCCATCTGCGCCAAAAACAATTTAACAATTCGTCCGAGCGACGACGTCAACACGTCTCGTTCGATCCACTAAAGTGAAAAATTGATGTCTTAAGTGTGTGCAATTTGGTGACTAACGCCATTCACAGGCATTCTGCGGTTTCGGCATGAATAGTTGATCAAATACAGCAAGGGCAGTTACGTTCGAATGTGTGCGAATTCACTAGCCCGATTGTGGTAAACACCTTTTGTGGGCCGCCCTCAATAGACAGGTATTCTGACGTTGATTAAGGCCTGACAGTAAATTACACCGATTTGATTGGCACTGCAATTTTCGCAATTTTAAAGTAGAACAAAAGAACTCGAGGGATATGAATTGTTATTGAGCTGTTATTATGTGCCCAAAACCCGCATTTAAAGGGAAACATTCTGTCGGTTTGTGTAGGATTTAACATGAAGACAAACTGGTCAATAGCAGATACGTTTATCGCGTAGAAATAAATTATTAAGTTACTCTACATACAACATTTACTGGTTGATTCTATTTTATTAAATTTAACCTTGATATATCTAAAAAGTGGGCCATCGGTTGGTTTACTTTTAAAAATGCTATAAAATAAATATTGTTTAACATTTTTCAAGGTTTGTTAATTTATTGTAAATAGTAAATCTTCCGATTAGTTATGGAATATGATTTAATTTAAATATCTGCCTCAGCTGGCTTGGGAGTGGCCGTTCATATGAATTCAATTTTACAGCATAATTTCGATCGTTTGAGGCCCTATTTGACGAATATCTCGATCAATATTATACTATATATAATATTATACTTGAATTCCTGACTTTTTTCAGGCTTGTCAACATAACATCCATCTTTAACGGCATCCTATAAAGAAGAATTTCAAACGGCGTCAGATCGTCGCTGCGTGATGTACATGGTAAGTCTCCAAAACGGCTGATTACACGATTATTGAACTTAGTGTGCAAAAGATCGATTGTTGAATTGTTTGTAAATTCTGCTTGAACCGGAGCTCAAATTTTGAGTCGGTAGGACTTTGTAAGGGAATAATTGGATGTCTTTACGCAGAACTCTCCTCAGGCTAGTGCGGCTAATTTTTAATTGCTAAGATTTGGAGATTTTAAGGTTTAGGCACACACTTTTGGGAACAGCAACAATATTTTCATAGGATGAAAAAGAGGATAACTTGTGTTTCACGATAATATTTCGACCGAAATTTCTTTTGTATATCGCACTGTTTCTGCAACACAGCACTCATTTTATTATATTTTTGTAATATTTTGAGCACGAAAGAGCGGTCTGTATCAAAATAATATGTGATTTAAAAAGAAACCAATCAGCCCAGCCTTTCTTTGAATATATATATGAATAAATTACCAACAAATAATAAATTCAAACTACACCAATCTCGCGTAATTAAATGGTTCATAAAAGATAATTATAAACTTAACATATGAAATTGAAGGATTGCTTGTTCTTATTTTGTTGGTCTAAAATTTGAGGTGCCTATATAAAATATTCATAAATATTATCGTCAGTGTGTTTTCGAAGTCTACAAGAGATTATCTGGGATTGCTCTGTCTAGTTACACTGGACTATTTAGAAAAATTTGGACTACGAGCAGATTTTTAGGGGTATTAAAGAGATAATCATGTTGTTTATCGGACATGGTGAATTTTGTTGCCATAAATGCTTTTTAAGATATGTGATTTTAAAACGTAACATTAATGCCTTTAAATTCCCACTAATCCTGATGTCCGCTTTCTTCACATTATTGCGTTCTATTCTTGAACATAGTATTTTTCTGCAGATAATATGGGATTCTTATAATCAGATGCATATAAATAGAATTGAATCAATACGAAAGAAATTCGATTTATTTTTCCTTTTTAATTGTATGTTATTGGATGATTATATTTGTTTGTTTGTACGAGATTTTTCGTCATATATCAATCATGAAGTCTACCATACGAAGTAAACACAAGCCTTGTCCAGCCTCAGAGACATAGGCATGAATTCATACAGAGCTTATTTCGGTGTGTCGTCACGAACTGTCTTCTTTAATTTATTCACTTATAATGATATGATATGACAATAAATGATAACACTTATGTAACACGTTTAGCTCACTGACTATGAACTAATTACATTTTATATATCCATATAGACGCAGCCTGCTAAGTTTATAATATAACCCATGTGTATGTGGCACGAACTGTCATAACAAGACGAAGATTTGCATGTGAATAGGCCCTAAGTTTGGCTGTCATGAGCCTGTTACAAATTATACAACTTATTTTATTTGTATAGCTAACTCAATAGATTTCACTTGGCGCAGAAATGAATTTAACACTAGATTACCGGAGCGAGTCAATTTGACTCATTTAGGATTTTATTGCTATATATGTATATAGAAAAACTTAAATCATATTTTTAAAAACAAATGTTGGTTTTTACTAGAATTATGAAATGTATATAAATACTAAATCTTTCCTCTCTGCACTCCTTAGGTCCAAAAATCCATATGTGCTATACCTATTTTGACGGGTGTGAGTCAAATTGACTCACTAAATATTTTTAAATTTGATTAATTTTTTTCAAAAATTCTCTTTTTTTTGTCCCGGAAAAATGCCGCCATTTTGTAATTTTTTCGTGAAAAATGTTCCATTTAGGTTCAATCCCTGGCGATTTTGATAGCAATTAACCCCATATTTTTTTTTTTTTTCAGACTTTCCATTCGCTCCCAATCGTGCCCGCAGTCAGTTTTTGTGGTTTTTTACAAAAAAAATTGTACAAAGAAAAAAACGAATTCAAAAAATTCAAAAAAATTTTTTTTGTATTATTTTAACGCTGTTTAATAAATATGCATAGTTTGATTAATGTATCTACTGTTTTTCTCTTCAATTTTCCAATTTTTCCAAATAAAAAAAATAAAAAAATTGGGTGTGCCACGTCCCCTTAAGATAAATATAGTGCATTTTTAGTTACACAAAACAAATTTATAATTTTTTTTTTTTTTTTTTTTAAGAATTTCTGCGTTCCAAGATACTTTCAGAATTTATTTATTAGATTTATTGACGTAAATGTAAATAACTATTTTAGTTTTAGATAAGGGTTGCTATTATGGTAAAAATTCGAAGAGATTTTGAATTGTGAAAAAAAATTGACCCGAATAAGACAAAAACAATCAGATATCGATATGATCATGAAGCCTAAAAATCCTTTCACCTCTCTATCTAATATAGAGAATATGGAAAAACAGTTGAGATGTCAAGTTCAAGTATCATGCAAAAGAGAGAGAGAGGAGGACGTCTGTGCTAAATGTATTAAAAAATTCTACGGAAAATATATTTTAAAAACAGAACATGTATGTAAATATTGTTTTGAATAAAGTTTCTTTAAAGTAATATATATTTTTTTTTTTTTTTTTAAACTTCGATTTTCATGTGTGAGTCAAATGGACTCATTTCAGGCAAAATAGGTATATACCCAATATCCGGCAATCTAGTGTTAAAATATCTATTTTAAAATCTGAGCACATAAAGAACTAATCTCTACCTATGATTAATGTTATCTGTAGATACTTGATTAAATAAGTACATAATATTTGAAAAAAATGAAGATCTTTAAATTTCCAAACAAATTACTGAATCTTTAAATTTTTTGATGTATTTCTTGAATTCAAAGAAACTTCACCACGGATATTCCTGGGCGCTCGTTAAAGCAGCAAAGTGTTGCAAGCACTTGCAGCTTCTATTTGACTTCCTCATAGCTCCCTGCGGGGCGCCCGTCCCCGTCCGCAAACTGTTAACATGCAAATTTAAATGTCATTCAATTTGTTCACCAAAACACACAGTGGTGCATCACGGTGCGGATGAGTGGAGGGCGCCTGCACTTGAAGTGCAAGTTTGCATCGCACTATCTTTGTTTCCGCAATTGTGGCCCCACCCGCATTCACCCACACGAGCACTTACATCGTCGCTCGTTAGGACTGACATCGGCAGCCCCGCACCCGGCAACAACCCCCCGTCCCCGCCCCAATGCCTGATAGTCCTGCACAATTTTTTCCCATTTTTCTTTTCCTACCACCCGCCCCCCCCATCATTGTGTCATCCTTCCCAGTAGCATGTAAGTCCTGCTCGGCAACTTTGTGTACTACTCGTTGTTTGCGAAGAGTGGGGCGGGAATGGGCGCTTCCCGACCCCTTCCCGTCCACTTCCCGGCACCTTGCACCTCGCTTCCCGGCCCTTCTCCCCGTAATTCAGTTGCATTCGGAGTTAATGAGTTGGTAAATGATGTTCACACAATGTTTTGTTAATGATTTGTGAAATGAGCTTTTAAACTGTGAAGAGCACTCGGTGCAAGTTTTATGGGTCTTTCAACACTTTGACACAGTTTTTCCCTTATTCAGTCGCCTGGACTGTGGTTTCGCACGGGCCCGCTGAAGAATGAGTTGCGGGAAGGGCAGAAACCGAACTTTCAGGGCTAGAAGGATTCTCCTTGGCCATTCACGAGTTCTAGGGCACCAGCACCACCATGTGTCTTCTCTTCGCACCCATTTCGACGTGGACTCATTAAAAACAGGCGTTGTGCAAAATGTGAGGGCGACGAGGGGGAGGGCTTGCTGTTCCACCTGAAATTTGTGTCAGGCGATAGTTTTGTTGCTTTCAGCTGCCCGTTCAAAGAACAGTCGCTCTACAATTGCCTGAATGCCTACAGGTGTTTAGATATTTAAGGTGTGCTTTAGTCAGCTGCCAAGACCCCACAAGGGCATCACGATAAGCATAAAAGTGAGGGTTACAGAAACAAAGGTAACAATGTCTACTTTTTTGACAAATTGAACCGTCAGATGTGATCATGGAAAGCTTCAATAATATTTAAAAAAATGTGGTGGTTGTCTTCGCAATCGTAGGTACAGCAGTCATTGTAAACTGTTTATTTTTGCCGTTGTGAATTCCCTTTGATTTATTAAAATTTGGTTAATACGTGTGAAAGTACATGTTTGTATATGCTTTATTTGATTGAATTGTTTGAGTCGGATTTGTCAGCTAGAAGAACAAAGATTTCAACTATCGTAACATTTTAAAATAAATATTTTAAAAATAAAATATATTAACAAGAAAATTTGAATAGATCTGAATAATTAAAAAGATAAATAGAGTTAATTTAAACAGAAATAATTTCAGATCAAAATGTTTCATCAAGGAAGAAAAGTTTCGCTCAGAAATTGATAAAGAAGAAATTTCAAATAAAAAAAGTAGAACTCAATCAGAACTCCTTCAAAACAATTTTAAATTCGTCTCTGTCCCATAGTAATTGAGCGTTCAAGTTTAGCAATAATTGCATAAGAAACATTGTCCTTTCTCTGTGTTTGCCAAAATATTTTGATATAACGAATTCAATGCAAGTTAAACAATCAAAAATAACGCGAAGAGCAGGCCTAAAACATCAAACACCGAAATTTATTCCTTTATTGGACAATTTTCAACCACTTTCCGTTAACGATTGAGTTGAAATTATGTACACATGTGTAGTTGCCATGAATATATATTATGGTGGCGTGGAGTTGTTCTGATTATGGAGACGGAAAGTGGTTGAGGGTAATCTTCAGCGGCTCAAGGTTGCCCTCTCGAGTTTGAGCTCATTTGATTCGTATCGAAGAAGATGGTGATATGAATTTCATTTGAAACTAAGCAAAACATCTGAATTACATTATTCAAAGTTTTAGTCAACAAATAGCGCTGACGATTTTATTACATCAAGTGCCAAAAAAACGCTCTAGCTTTGCTTTATTTCCGTCTTAAATTCTACACTGAAACTACAAAGTGAAAATAAAATAAGGACGTAGAGTCATGTGGGGCAAGTGTGCGCAGCGGGTAAGTGTACGCATTGTAAGTATCTCAAAAACGGTTTATAATTAAGAACCATCGGCCGGCACGCCATTTTGTTTTCACAGGTAAGACTTGTTTTTAGCTTAAATTATTGCGATTTTTCCATACAAGTTAACGTGTAATATTTTATTGACGTGTATACTCTATGAAAATTGCTATATATCAATGAGTACTGCGTAATATCTAGTGTGATTAGTGGTGATCATTGAATTGTTATGATAATGCAGTCGTGAGCAATTTTGATTGAATCTCGTTTTGATGGTTTGGGGCAAGTGTGCGCATACGCTTGTCGAGTAAGTGTACACATGCGCACACTTACCCGCATCGTTTTGGCTTTCTATTTAAGCTGCATTTTGTTGTTTCAGAGTATAATTATTTATTGAAAATGCCCCGAAATTATCAAAGAAAGGTCACAGACTATGGAAGAGCTCAGAATCTCTGATTTTCGATGCTGCGTACACTTACCCTATAGTAGTGTGCGCATATTGACAATGTTTTTTTGGCAGTTTTTCAAAAAAATGTGCAATTGATGAATATTGTTTCTATGTTTAAGTTGTTGATTAATAAATACTCGAAGTAATTAATCTTGTTTTGTTTCATTAAACATGCTATTTTTCATTTTATGACGCTTCAAACCTTAAGTGCGTACACTTGCCCCACATGACTCTACATTAAATTAAATTAAATGAAAACTTTCCACTAAACGGTATAAAATAACGTTCTAACAATTTCATACTATTTATTAACATATTATACTGTATACTTCTCATAATGAATTGACAGGTAAGACTGATTCTTCAGTAGGTAACTACACTACAGTATTTACTTATTATTTAAATTGACATAGATTAATAATCAGAAAGCATGTTCAGATATTGACCTACGTAATTATAGGAACTGTTACCAAACAAACAAAGTTTAACTAAACTACCACTTTATCTATTATCTTTCTATCACACATATTAACAAAAACAGTAACAATGATAAAGCGGAGAATTTAAAAACGATTAATGTCACAATGATGAAACAAGGGAAGTTACCGACCGCACTATTTATATACTTGATTAATACTAGAATTTGCCTTATTCCAGATTTATTACTGAATAAGTACATCTTTCAACTAATTGAAATGTAATATTCATTTGTCTATTAGTCCGACTATGCAGTTTATCTCATTAATGCGCAATACGAGAATTTTGTGCACGCAAGTTCAATTGTACGATTCGAATAGAAAATTGGTGCGATTTTCTCCCAAAATCGTATATAGGGGATTTTTGGGGATGCTCTTTCAGAATCTGGCATTTGTTTTGCTTAAAACTTCAAAAACGTTGTTTTTTTTTGGGTTTTTAAACAAATTCTGATTTTTTTAATTCTTTTTTCTTTTCCAATTCGATTATCTTGACGTTGCTGTTATTGAATGATCATATAACCACAAGAAATCGCGGTCCGAACAAAATTTTAAAATTAGAAAAATTAAAAAAAATTTTATAGGACAGAAAATGCTTGAAATTAGCAAAGAAAACGTGTGAATTTGTTCGATTATTTTGGTTTTTTTTTTTTTTGAATTGGTCAATTTTTGAAAAATCCTAAAATGTCCCGAAAAATTCTGAAAAAATCACACGTATTTTGAATTTTTTAATTTATTCGTAAAATTGACCCTTTTTGAGTAAAAATATCACGTTTTTTATCAAGTTTTTTATGATGAAATTTTTGTAATTGACCAAATCCAAAAAAACCAAAAATGGTAGAAAAAATCTTGAAAAGATTCACACGTTTTCTTTGGCTAATTTTGACATTTTCTGTTCTATACAATTTTTTTGTAAAGTTGATCCTTTTCGTGTAAAAAAATCGTGAAGTTTTTTATTATATTGCTGTACAAAATGGCCATTTTGCAAAAACCAAAGCAAAAAAAAAATTTCAAAACTATGGTTTGAGAAAGTTTATACATTCGGACCGGAATTTCTGATGGTTATATGATCATTCAATAGCAGCAACGTCAAGATAATTGACTTTGAAAAGAAAAGAGACTTTAAAAACATAATATTTTAACCTTTTAAGGACGGGAGTGGTCGATATATAGACCAGCCAGAGGACACATAATATTTGATGTTTTTCAGGGAGAATGTAATGCGCTAAATATGGGAAAAATAGTATAGAAATTCCTGGAAGCATCCTTGACCTTGAAAATAGCGGTATTTAATGTCAAATTTTTTCTACTATTTAGCCTTGAAAGTTGGCATACCTACATTTTTTGATGCGCTGAATATGGGAAAAATAGTGTAAAAATTCCTGGAAGCATCCTTGACCTTGAGAATTGCTATTTTAAACTCAAAGTTTTTTTTGCTATTTCGCCCTGAAAGTTGGCATACCTACCTTTTTTTATGTACTGATTACGAAAAGTATAATACCACGAATCGCGAAACTCATCTGCAAGGTGAATTCAAGGTCAAACTTTGATATTTTCACGATTCTTTCCGTATTCAGCCCATCAAATCACCTAGAAAATACTTTCAAACCGTCGCGCCAAATTTTTTACATGGGACTTTCCGTTGCGGACGGGCCTGGTCGATATATCGACCAGCAAGGAGGGGGGGGACTCCACATAAGAAGTTCATTGAATTTATTTATAATATTCATGTCTAATAAAATATCAATTTTAACGTAATTTTCCCCGTCCTTAAAAGGTTAAAAGAAATCCAAAAAAATTGTACGGATTTGCCAGATTCTGAAAGTGCATCCCCAAAAACCCCTTTATTTAAGTTTTTCGAACAAAAACACCCCCAATTTTCTATTCGAATCGTACAACTGAACTTGCATGCACAAAATTCTCGTTTTGCGCATTAATGGGTTAAAGGTGGAGAAATACAGTGATAATTGTAATATCATTTCATATCATAATAATCTTATTTTTCATCAACTTGCAATCGTAAAGTATTCGAGATTTTATTACCATTTTATATTTATATATATTATAAGATCATTATGCAGAAAGTGCTGACGGAACCTGAAATGAGGTTACTTTATTTCTGGCAACATACAGATGAAGTATATGGAGTGGATTTGTATTTCTTATTAAATTTTCCATATTAATAAAAGAAAGGTAACTCAGATCACAAGCATACCAACTGTCTTTAAAATACTTTGCATTCTGATGGCTAATCAATAAAATATGATGCACTAACCAAAAATTAAAATACGTCTCTCGTTATCGCAATAGACTGGACAATTTATCGAAATCCTTACAAGTCTCCTGCTCGTCGTTAATTTCTGAGAGGTTTTTCGGGGTCGAACTAATTCATATTCCTTGGGCGGTTTTCCCACTATTGTAGGAGCGATTGTGACAACCTCAAATCTCGTAAATTATCCGTGTCTAACGGACAATAATTTTTTACCCGCGAAAGTGTCTGCCGTTTAGTGTCATTTGGGCTTCCTCAAGTAATTTTTCCCCTCAGGCTGGCGTCCCCGAGAAAAAAACGTGGGTTTCCTCTGCTTGGGGGGTAGTTTATATTACTCCCGGGAGATCCGTAGCTTTTTTTCTTCATTCGGGCAAGGTAACGTGAGCAGACCAGAAAAAAAGAGCTACACTGACGGGCAGGGGTATCCATGTTTTTTGGGCAAAGCGAGGTTTTTTGCCGACTGCCTAAATTTCCATGAAATGAGGGCCTCGTGCCTAATGTCATCTACCGGGCCGCGTACAAGGGCGTCAGTTGACTTCATCAGCACCTTCCCAGGTGATTTTTTGCGCGCGGAGATCTTCATTGGTACTCATCGCGTGGTTGAACACCACTCCGCTGGGACGGGCGTGAAGCAGATTTGCATAAAAGCGACATCAATTTCCCGCTTCATATCAGCCGTGATGTCGCCAGACAAGACCCCGAGACGCGCTGCTATAAAATTTCGGAAACAGATGGTGGACACGCCTCGGAGTAGGATCGCGATGCGTTGCGGTTCGTCTCCTTTTGCACCTTCGCCGGTGATTTAAGGACGTACAATTTGAAATTAAAATCGGCGCACTCAATTATCAGCCTAACTGCTTCGCTTGAGTCTCCTTCAGAGGCAGATGCAACGCTCGTTAAAGGATTTTTTAAAGCGTAATTTCAATTATCTTCTATTTTCGCTAATTTTCAGTCCTTTAATGCATAAAATTGTTCAATTCCAGCTACTTTTGTAATTTTCTTAGAATATTATTTTGTTGTTCTTTGACTTTATTAAAATATATACAAATGCGTGCAAAAAAATAGCATTATTGAATTTGAAAAAGTGTTTTTAGAAATCATATGAAATAAAAACAGTATATTTTCTTCTACTATTGCAATTTTAGTATTCATAATATTACAAAATATAAGAAGTAATTATTTCAGTCTTTTAACAATATTTACATTTCAAATATAAAATAATACTAAAATTCAGTCGTGCAAAATAATAGCAGTATTTCACTGCAGTTTAAAAAATCAAGGTAAAAAAGAAATTCTAAGAAAAACTAAAACCTTCGTGGCATAGCTTATGTGCTTATCTTGTGGATACAAGATTCCTGCACCTTTCTTCTGGGATTGCTTTCCATGCTTCCTGTACTGTGTGCCATAATTCATTGGTATTTGTGGGATTTTTTTTTTTTTAAAACTGCTTCTTTTACATCAGCTCAAAGATTTTCAATGGGATTGAGATCAGGAGACTGAGCTGGCCAGCTCATGAGCTCAATCCCATTTGCAGAAAACCAATTTTTTGCCAAAGCACTAGTATGTTTTGGGTCGTTGTCTTGCTGATAAACCCATTTTATTGGCATATTCCACTCCGCGTAAGGCAGCATGGTTGTAGTCATAATATGCACATATTGGTTCGCATCCATTATGGTTTTAATCCAATATAGTGTACCCGTTCCATTATATGAGAAACAACCCCAGATATTAATTTTGGCACCCCCATGTTTTACAGTTCGTGACAAATACTTTGGGTTATATTCGGCTCGTTGGGGCCTTCTGACGTCCTTTGGATCCAAAAAGAACTATTTTTGACTCATCGGACAATATATTGCGCCATTTGCTTACTGGCCAATTTACATGTTCTCGTGCGAATGTTATTCTAGGCTCAACATGTCGTGGTTGTAAAAATGGGGCTCTTAGAGGGCTTCTACCAAAAAGTTTTGCTTCAAGCAGCCTTCTTCTAATTGTTGAGGTGTCAACTTGAAGGTTAAGTTCTTGTATAATTTTGGTAGAAGTGATAAATGGATCTTCCCGAACCATTTTTGTGATTTTTCTTAGATCACGTTCCTCAAGTCCTCTTGTTTCCCTTTTTTCTTTCCAGTTTTTGGCGTTAGTAATCATTTTCGCCGAGCATCCAATAATATTTTGGATAAACTCATAAGTTTTGCCTTGTGATAGTAATTTTTTTATGAGTTCACGCTCTTTCTTGCTGCAGTGCCTTCCTCGTCCCATTTTTTCTAAAATTTTATCTTAAAATAGTGTCAATTGGGATTGTATGAATTAACGATACTCATTTCCAATAAAACAAATTATATTTTACACTTTTTAAAAAATTTTCTGTATTATTTTGAACTTTGGTGGCACTGCTATTATTTTGCACACTTCATGACAATGACAGAATTTATCCTGCAAGTGATGACAACATCGCTGAAAGGTTTCGTTTCGTAAAGCACATACTCATTCAAACAGAAAAAACTTTGTAGCGCTGGTTTTTCAGGAATAGTAAACATTTTTGAATTGATTTGTTTTAAGTGTTATATGCACTGCTATTATTTTAAACGCAACTGTATATATACCATATATAAAAACAAAAACAATAAATTAACTAAAGTGCCTGTTTATCATTCGAAAAAAACAAAAGAGCGGCAAATTCAAAACACAATTTAGATGCTGTATCAACGCTTGCGTAAACAGCTGATAGATTGTGAAGTTTCTACATTCCACATGTTGGCCATCAATTGATAAATTTTTAAAAAGAGAAATGTGTATCATTACATACAAATTTATTTATTTATTACATTATAATTTATTCGGCAAGGCGGTTGGTTCTATTTACATCTGTATTCTTACAAAGAAACAAGGGAAAAACGTTATTAGTGAAACCATATCCATGTGTTACATGTCTTTCTCCATTAATAATATTATATACTACAAGTTTTTGTTTGTTTTTTATACAAAGATTACACAATAGTTTATCAACAACTATAATATGTATTGTGAATTTGTTGTAAATCGTGTTTTTCTATAAGACTGCCATGGCTGTAGGTTGTGTTATTTGTTATTTAAGTAGGGCTAATGTTGCAATTATAAATTTTATGAAAAAAATTAAAGCAAAACAATGAATGATTACGTTTTTATTACTTCTTAATAAAAGTTGGAGTTTTTGTTGTAAGTGATAATTTTTTTATTTTATACGACAATCGGATCGATTTAAAATTTTGGATTGACGTAAATTGATGTGTCTTGTGTTTCTGTTTCTGTTTACTTGCTGCAATTTTTCTGGTTTGCAGAAAATTGTTATCTGTTTTTTTTTTGTAGTCAGATTGAAGTAAATCCAGGATCAATAAAAAAAAGAGTTCAAGAATTGTTCAGAATCTTACCTCATTGCGAAATCTATATAAGCGAAAATAATTCCCCAAATCGGCGTAGTGCCTAAGTTTTGGATCACAAATCGAATAATTGCTTTTTCCCTCTGTAAAATTTTATAAATTCATGTATAGTATCTCTCCATAGGGTTTACACACAACTGAAGTTAAAGGTTGCTCGAATACAACTTGAAATAATTCTTAGTTAATGCTTGTTGTCATAAATAAAAGCCACGCTTTGTTTACTCAAATTCAAATATTTACTGAAAATTTCAGTATTTGCTCCGAAGACTAGTAAATGATACAACTAAAAGCATATTCTGGATTTTTAAGTAAAACTTATAAATATTAAAACTTTATTCACATAAATAGTCAGTATTTCTTAAAAATATCAAGTAAAAACATTTGCTTTGCTTAAAATTTTAAATATAATTAATTATTATTATTTAACATTTTAAATCTTACTACAATAAGCATCCAGGGATCGCTATAGGTTGTGGGTTCAATTACCACCAGAAACTCTGGTCACAAAAAGTGGTATCACAATGGGCTTATAATGGGCAGTCACATCAATATATGTATAATCTCATCTAGTGTGTGCATTTATATTGTATAGAACCCCATTCTATACTTTTCTTTGTTATAAAAGTAGTTTTGGGGTCGCTATTGTTAAAAACTTTATAATTCAAGATGACGTACTTAAAATGCGGGCCAGCTTCAACGATATTTCGGTGAAAATAGGACTTCAACTATAACTAAGAGTTAACTGAAGTCCGTAAGTAAATAGCATTAAATCTTTTTTAAGTGTGAATCTACTAATAATTATTAATTTCTAAAAAATTTGCAGGAAAACGAAAACCTGGTAATAATTTAATTTTACTTAGAGTTTGTATTTTTATTGTAATTTCTATTTACCTTCCTACGTAAACCACAAAAAATTGATTTGATTTATAAGTTAATTAAGATTGAAGGTACTTCTACAAATGAATTTTCTGTAAATAACCGAAAGAGTACTTTTGAATAAATCTGTTTTGCTTGATGGTCGTACTTTGTTGAGTGGAGCCGAGCCGGGGACTGGTACGAATTCACCTGTGACGTCTATTTGCATCGATCGGTGCGGCCGAAGTGAAATTTATTAATATTGACCGCATTTGAATTTCAACAGAGCGAAATTCAAACAGCCCGCAGAACTCTCTTTATTTATCCGCGTATTGTTCCGACTGATGGGGCTGGAATGGATAAAGTTCGGGATTTAAACATTGCGAGAACTTATGCTTTCGCGGCTGCCACTCCCCTCCCTCGTATGGATGAAGCGGCAGTGGATCCGTGGCCGCTGTTAAAAGTACACTCCCGCGCCATAGATGATGAGGTGGAAATTGTCAGCGGAAACAAACCGCCGGCAGCGACGAATTAATGAATCCAACAATACACGCCGCTGCGGAGCAGCTAATTTAAATTTTTTGAATATTTGATGGCTTTCTGGCAAACAAACAGTGGGGCGGGCTGCGAGTGCGCCGGCTAATTGCTTTCCTCAACAATTTTCGGGGCAATCAGCGGATCAGGCTCAGGCGTCCTTGGAGCGGGTACCGGGACCGGCACAATCAATTAAAGCTGAGGAGGCGGTTCGCACGCTTAATCAAAAATTAAATGGAATTCCAGGTACTTTGGGAAGGGGTGGGGCAACTCTGTTTATCGGTCCTTTCGCACCGGAAGATATATTCGCCGGGTTCCCTAACGTCGAACCCCCCAAAAGAGCTGCGGCAAATGCCCGGCCATTTATTAGGCCGAAGTGGCGCACAAATCAAAATAAGATCATGGATTTAATGGTGGGCATTAAAATGAATCCTTCGTCGAAACGCCCGGTGCTCATTTCGCTGCCGCCGACGCAAATTCGACGAGTCTGCCTCGGGATCTTTATTACGTTTTATTGCAGTGTTGAGGCGATGAATGGGAGTGTCTTTCGCCGCGCAAACACCAAAGCACTTTCATATCCTTTTCGCATTTTTTCCCGCCTTAACCAGAAGCTCCTTTCAGGGTAATTTTGGGTCGGGAATTTTTCTTGAGCAGTATACCCAAGACAGTAGTTTCCGGGCGCGCTGTCACCCACGCTTCCGCCCTTCAGGGACGCGGACGCGAGGCAGGGCGCAGCGCAACGTCTGTGCAGATCAAGGAAGACGCGCTGATTAGCAGATTCATCCAGTCACAGGAAGCTTCAGCGAATTTAAGTGGTTTCCCGGAATTTATGGGCCTTCATAACAAGCAGTGGATTCCAGGCGCTGAAAAGGAATTTTTTATCTGCCACCGGCGCGCGGAGTACGGCAAAAGAAAAATTGTCGCTAGACGCAGGTGGCGGCAATCCTACACCGTCGAGGTTTTTCAAGCGCCACTTGATCTATCTCTTCGCGGAAGATGACGTTGGCTGAGATCTACGACAGATGGGCCAGTAGGAGCATATTTTTAATGGAAACCCTTTGCCACCCCCCTCGAAGAAGCTCGTGCTTAGAAGTTGGGCTAATGATATGTAATTGGCCCTGTTTATGTGCTTGCTACGCAAGTTTGCACACTTTTATCACGAACCAAATATCATTGAATTTCCTGCATTTTATCAAACCCTATGACATTTAAACTTATGTGCATTTAGAGTCAAGAAAAAAGTGGATTTAAAGGAAATACTTATATTATATTATTGTATTCGATAAAAGGTTTTCTGAAATTTTGACTGTGATTCATGTGCTTTTTAAATTAACATGTTTCAGCTAAATTAGTACAGGTAAAATAGTTACCACTGTTACTTGATATCAAGTTTATGCACTCAAATTGATCTCAGCCTGTTATTTATTTTAAAAGAGGCCTTAGAACATTTATTTTAAAATTTAGATATTTAAGGGTTTGCATTTTAATAAATTTGAAAATATTGGTAACTGATAACTTGGTAATGAAATAAATTGTTAAATACTTAAAAAGGCATAGGCCCATGGTAAAAATAAGTCAGTTTAAAAATAAAAATGTGAATCATTCTAATAACCAGGAAATTTTCTTTTTACAAAATCTTAGTAATTTAAATATATTAGTTACAATTTGCTTCAAAATGAAAAGATAACGTAGAAATGTAAATACATTTTGAAATAGGTAGCTTGATTTTTTTGGAAAACTAACTTAGGTCAAAATAAATGGCTCATTTATGTAAAGCTGATAAAGGATAGGTCCCAAAAATGACCCTTGTGGAACACCACACTTTCGTATTTGTTCTTCCGTGTATTGATTATTCAGTTTTGTTTTTGTTGATCTTGATGATAAATAAAATTCTCAATTAATTTGTTACATTACCTCTAATACCCACTTGATGGCTGTAGTATCCTGCATTGAGAGTGTCGTGGCTGCTTTAGCAACGTTAGCAAGTTTTAAATGAGGAATGAAACTTAAACTATTTTCGTTCCTCTCAAATCGTACGTCCAGAATAAAAGTCAGATGTATTCATACATGGTAATTTCAAAACTGAAAACTGTCGATTAGCATTGTGACAGTTTTAGTATAATTTAGGTGTTTTTTTTTTTAAATGAGTTAATTTTGTTTTATGTTATGTCTATTACGTCTAGAAATACTCTCCTATTATGGATACATAATTCTTGTTGAGTAGAATACAAGCAATCCGTCTATTCACGGTAGGAAGAATCCAGTTTATATCCCAGTAGTTAAAGAGCTTAACGAGAAATGATGGATTTTCGTGGCTGTTTGACGAAATTCCACTCGAATGCCGGTAATACCGAAAACTGGGTCATTACTGCCGTTTGCCACTCATGAAGCCCGTAGATGTAAATTTTGCATCTGAAGTTCGGAAATGAGAGTCCTGAACTCTCATCCTGGGAGACCTGAATTGTTATTCAAGTCCCCTGCATGCGATCCATTTGCATCGTTGGAGCCCGAAAACGAAGGTTTGGACACGCCGCAGAATAGAGCCCACAATTCCTAAAATCGATTCATTACGGGGCCATTCGTAATCATTCGCGTATGCAAAGGGATCCCCCACTGAATGAGTTCCACCGCAAATCTGTCCCGAACTTGATATCTTCATTATGAATAAACAGAGCCCCACAGCTCCACATCCGGATGGATATGTGGCTCAGATACGGCACGGTTGTGTACGTGTACCCCATCAGGGCAACACTCCACAGACACCACTTGCAACATCTGCTGACTGCATAAATCGCAACTTTTCCAAGAACTCGGAAACGAGATAAATTCCCCCGGTGGAATAGTTTCTTGCCAGGCCTTCAGCTCGTTTCTCATTCCCGGGCTGGGTGTCCCACTTTCCCAGATGTGTTCACACCTGTGTGACACCTGTGCGCGGCTCTACCTATTCGGCGCCATTCGAAGATGCCAAAATTAGCCAGTCACGCCATGACCAGGAATTTAGAATAAACGTAAATCTGGCAAAAATCGGCAAAGGAAGAGACCAGGAAAGTGATTCTTCATCCAGATTCAGCCCGCCTGATTTACTTTCTCGAGGTGCCCTAGGCTCGTGCAGGGAAATGGTGACATCCCCCTCGCCCCGCACGGGCTGGCAGCTTCAGAGGCAGGCGTTGTTTCTGCAACTTAACCAGAACCGCCCTGTCGCCCTCGACCGCGCTCAGACGGCTTGTTGGTGGCGACGGGAAACATTTCCGTTTGCTTTGAATCATTGTTACACCACGTCGCGCGTCGGTGGGATGGGGTTGCAAATACACGGAGCCATCCGAGCGAGAACACCCCATCCTGTAGTTAAGGCTAGGCGCTTTGAATTTTTAATATAATTAAGGATTTCGGCAGGGACGTTTTGTACCTGACGAGCTCAACTCTTTTTTGACACGCCGCACCGCCGTGTTTGCGTGTCGTTTTCGGTTTTTTTATTTTTTTTTGAGAACTAGATATTCAAAGAGAATTCACCTCTCCAGTGAAAGTAATGAGGAAAGAAGATGGGGTAGAACAGAGTTTTAAATCATACCTAGAATTAAGGGATAGTATGGTGCATTACAGGAAACATAGATGTCTGATGTTGAGCATTTTCTAAAGCATAGCGGAATATTTAAGAATTGTTTTGATAGAAATTCATTTCTCAATGTAGATTGTAAAAATATTTAAAATAAAGATTGATATTTTTACTTGTACTAGACGGAAATTGAAAGAGCGAAAAGTTTTACGTCCAACTATGACTTTAACCATCACTTCAAAGACTATATCAAGGTCAAGATGGTTCTTTAAAGGGGAAACTGCATTGTTACTGCAGATTTTGAAAGAGAAGAAGTTTTGCGTCCAAAAGTGACCTTGACTACAACCTTGACATTGACCATGATCTCGAGGTTCATATCAAGGTCAAGGTGACTTTTAAGGGAAAACCATATCTTTGGCCACGGAAATGGAAGGAGCGGAAAGTTTTACGTCCGACTATAACCTTAATATGACTTTCGAGGTCATGGTCAAGGTTGTAGTAAAAATTACATTCGGACACAAAACTTCTGCTCTTTCCAAATCCGCAGTAACAATGCAGGTTCCCTTTTAAAGAACCATCTCGACCTTGATATGACCTTCGAGGTCATGGTCAAGGTCATAGTCTTTCCATTTCCGTGGCCAAAAATGTGTTTTCCCCTTAAAAAAACCACCTTGACATTAATATGGCCTTCGAGGTCATGATCAAGGTCAAGGTTGTGGTCAAGTTCATATTTGGACGCAAAACTTCTACTCTTTCCAAATCTGCAGTAACAATGCAGGTTCCCCTTTAAAGAACCATCTTGATCTTGACCAGTGCAACTAGGGCGCACTGGGGTGCCACAGGATTGTCAACGAACAGACCTATGTTTATACCCATACATTACGAGGCACGAATCACATTTTTTTCGAAGTGTTGCACCAACTTTTTTCGCAACGCAATTTTTATGAGTAATGGTGCACATAAACGAGCATAACACATATTATTTTCGTGATTGTAAGTCTCAGAGAACACAAAAAAAAAAAAATTATGAATTGCTTATTTATTGTTTTTTTTTTATAAAAAGTTATTCTAAAATTGGTCTCATTTCTCTAGCTTAATTAGTTTTTGAGATATATTACTTTGAATAATAGTTATGCGTACGGTTATTTTTTACCATATCTCAAGGTCAAAGCGAAAGCTGGTCGCGAAATGTACATAAATTGTGTTTGTACATCAAGTCAATATTAAAACATAAGTTTCGATAAAGGTTCCCATTTGGGGGCCGAATCGTCATATTTTTATCCGGCTAAACCCTTTATATTAACCTTTAATTTTGTAAAGATTAATGTAAATATTTTCTATTAACTATTACTTTTGTAATGAGTAATGTAAATATTTTCCATTAATCATTATATTTGTAATGAATAATATAAAATATTTACATATAACATAATTTTCACTTTCACCAATGAATGTATTTACAACTGACTATAAATAAAATATTTACATTTAACATAATTTTCACTTTCACCAATGAATGTATTTACAACTGACTAGTAAGTACATTTCTTTCATAGTAATAGAGGTATCTACTATTAAATAATACTTTTTGTACGAGAAACATAACAAGTTCACTTTAATTATTACTTTTTTTCGAAAGTAATGGAAAAAATATTCAATAAGATCCAAATAACAATTTTTATATGACTGATGGAAATATTATCATCTGTTATATTTTTATTGGGAATTTCACTCATTGGTTTGAGAAATACACCGAAGTCAGTAGACATATTTAACGTTAATTATCTCTTTGACTGTATTATCTATCTACAATATGTAGATAAAATTCTGGTGTCTGTCTCTTCGCGCTAATCTCTGGAACCGATTATACGGATTACGCAAGTAATGGTTAATGTAAACATTTTTCATTACTCATTACTAAAGTAATGGGTAATAAAACGGTAATGCATTATTCATAACCCTGTTTAGATTATTTCTCATGACATAATCGACTTTTTGTTCCTCCTTATGCTAATCGGTTGCACGTGATGAATGTGAATACACTTCTTAAAAAAAAGGGATATACTCTCTTATTTGTTCTTGCACAAGGCCCTCATTGGTAAAATAGACTCTCCAAGTATGCTTTCATTTATATCTTTAAATATAAGTAAAGTAAATTTTCAGTTGTACACTTTTATTTCATATTATATTAAAAGTCATCGTACCAATTATGGATTTTTGAATCCATAACTAAAATATGTACATATTATAATAAATACTCTCAATAAATTGACTCTTGCAATGACAATTAAAAGCCTTTTGTTACTCTAGATAGTTTATGTTATGTACGAATACATCAAAATTGGCAATTAATTTGATAATTTGCTAGGCGTCAAGTTTTGATTCTATCTTTAGAGCTTTAGAGAAGTCGAGCCCGCCTACGCCGCCACCGGCCAAAAGACCGGCCCTGAGCACGTGAGATTCACCCGGGAATATGGCCCTATTTTGTCAATATCCAAAAACAGAAACTTTTTCTCAGCCGAAAGCACTTCTGCCATTTGAGCCGCAAGAGGTGAAAGCAGCGGTGCCTTCAAAAATTCTTCATCTCAGGAGGGAGTTGTGGACCGATATAATTTATGATCTCGCACGGCACCACTCGATGTATTATAAATTTCATTTCTTTTCATTTTTTGGGGACTTTTTGTGGAGCGCTCGGCGCAGTGCGGCGGTGGTGGTGGCTGTGTATTTTTATATATAAATCCCAGAAAATCCGTGGTCAATTTTTGAGCCAGGACAGAACTGGACCGCTGTTGTTCGCTCCCCCGGGCTCCGCCATGGGAGCAAACGTTAAAGCAAATCCGGATGGCTCTCGGCGGTCGTTAGAGACGAGGTAAACAGCCCCAGCATGAAAAATGGGGGACATGCGAGGTGCTTCAAGTGCACAAGTTTTTTCGTGTTCCCCTAATTGGTGATTAGCCCCATGGCGGGCTTGCGGCTTTTGTCAGCCTCCGCCCAGGTACGTATGCAAATTAAGTTGTTCGGAGAGAAAAATCTGGCGGTCGAGGATGCACGACCAAGACCAGAAGTGTTAGACGCGACCGTAATGCGGCCATTAGATGGATTTCGCTTAAGCTGGATAAAATCTAATAAATCGCCGACGGAGAACGACAAGATTTATGGCAGTGGCCAGCATGGAAATTTGTCAAATAATTTTTCGTTGGACACTCGTTTCAGGTGATTTGTATCAATTTCCAGGGACAAGTGGTTGGGACCGCCGTGGACGCCGCAGATGCCTAATTACCATGCCTCCACCCGCTCTCCAGGTCTTGGACAGGGGATGGCAAACTTGCACCTAAATTCCAACTGCAGAAGTACCAACTGCGGAGCAACTCGGAAGTAATCAAACTCACTTGAATGAGCCACTTTCTGGGATGACAAGGTAAATTGCATCTTTGCCATTGTTTGAGTCTGGGGCTGATAATGATCAATCGATTGGCGGCGCAACAACAGCCCTGCATTGTCCGGGGGGTGGGGACGTGCATTTCCACAGGATACCTAAATCATGGCGCGATAAGATCACAGTGACATCCGCCGCTGTCGAGTTCGCATGTCAACGGAGCCCCATATGAGGTCGGAGCCGCTTCTTGAGAGGACGCCTAGCGCTGCTGCTTGGCAGTAATGAGAGTTTACTGCGCCCCGACTCGAAGCGGTCTGTCTTAAAGACGCTCCTCAGTCGATTGGAGCATAAAACAATTGCCAATGTGAAAATTAGTTGAATCAGGGGAACTCCTCCAAGAAACAACTTCGTAACTCAAGAGTTAGATGGCTTTGCTGAGTTGAATTACACTTTAGATTTAGAATTTACTATAAGCTTAAATTAGCATCTTCAGTGGCACCGAGAATCGAGATAAAAATTTTCTACCCGCTTTTTGAATGAGTACTTGTAAGAAGACAAAAAAATATTATATTATTTTATTATATAACGATGAACAAAGGGTTTGCTCAGTTTTGAAACTACGATACAAACTAAGAACACAAACAAAACAAAGTAGTTCGTCCGCTTCAAAAACGAAGCAAAATAGATCGTATTCCCTGATTTTCTCCTAGTATGTATGATTGTTAGCATTACTTAAAATTCATTTTTTTTTAGTATTTGCAAATACAATTACATTACAATTATAATTCCTTCGAATTGTAATTGCTAACTGATGTGTTCAATTCATTTGAACTGGATTTGGAAAAGTTTTCAATTGTATTAGGAGGATTTTTAATACTTATTTGTTAATGATCAATTCCTTAGCAATGAATTTGAAACATTCGTCGTTACAAGGAAATGCACTTTGTAATGTCCATTCTAATAAACAATTTATAAAGCATTGAATAATTTAATTGAATTTTCTAAAAAAACCTTTAATTTCTTATTTTTCTTAGTTCTTTTCGATTATTCTTCTTGCTTTTACCCATAACGCAAGTTAATAACATATTATATTCAAAAAATAACTATAGCAAAAGCAATTTGAACTTTAATTATTATATATTATAAATATTAAGTATTGTAGTACTTACAATGATTAGATGCCACTAATACCCTCAAAATTGAGCACATAGGTTTATTTTTATTTATTTAACAATTTAATTAACAAATTTTTTGAAAATATTTGATGACTCGGAGAATATAAATTCAATTTACCAGAATATCGAATACAAGTAGCATTACGTCTGTCTTCTTAAGTGGTAAATTCAAATAATTTTATACGAAGGGTAATCACTCCAAAGATTGAGTTTCCAAGCCAAAAATCGTGTAAACGATCTTTGAACAGAGTCTAACCTATTTATGTAAGATTAGTAGTTTAGGGAAAGGTTGTACCAGCGCATACTCTAAAATAGATTTGACTAAAGAGATGTACAGAGTCAGGGTCAACAAAATCAGATGTATTTTAATGAAGCCAACAATTTTAGCATAGATAATTATACAATCGATATGTAATGAAGAAGTTAATTTTAAGTCTAAAAAGACTCATAGGTCCTTAAACTGAAAGACTTTTATCTAAAGAAACATCTTCAATTTTATAAGTAAAATTTATTAAATTCTTTTAATAATTTAGATATATTTACGGCGAGACGATTTAGTTCACACCAAGACTCCAATTTATTAAGGTAATTCTGGATTTGCATGCAGTCATCATAACACATTGCCATTAAGAAAAGTTTTAAACGTCTATTATTAGTTAATAAGAATTTCGAAGTCATAAAATATTCTGTATATCATTTCTAAAGAGTAAGAATAGTAATGGAGCACAATGAGGTGCTCCAGAGTTGGCCTTTATTCCTTTTGACTTTGAATTTTCAATTCATACGAATTGTTTGCGACTAGTAAGACATGACTTAAACCAAGATAGTAAAGATGATAACCACTAATATCAATTTTTTTGAAAGAATATAAATTTGTACCCTATCAAAGGTTTTTGCAAAATCAGTGAATATAACATTAACTTGAACTTCAATTGCTGATTTGTGTGTAGGGTAAGGAGTGAATCTAAAAGCTTACAATATATACATAATATGTATAAGAAGTCTATTCTTAACCGAATTTTGAGCGGGTGCAATGCGACTAAACATTTATCTAGAGCAATTTAAGATGGCAACGATTTTATTAGTGATAGAGGTCAAGGCGATGTCGAGTCAATTTCGTCCAGAGGAATGCGATTGGCGCCCAGTAGGAAGTCTTCAGCGGACTGTACGTGGTGATTACTTCAATTTCATGGGCCCCAATTCATAAACGTTTTGCTCCTGACACCACCGATCAATCAAATCAGAGCGGCTGTGCAGCCACTTGGCGGCAGAGCAATCGCGGCGATGGAGCCCGCGCGGGGCTGGGGCGGCGGCGTAAGCTAATAGCCGGGTCAAATTGACACTCGTTCGGGCGCAAGAAGTGTTGCAACATGACCTAGACCAAGATTGGAGCAATATCGGGGCCCAATTCAGTCGCTGTTGAGTTGAGTTGCTATTACCCAACCCCCGACCTCTTGGCCCAACAATCGCAGGCTATTTTTGTTGTGCCGTTTATTGCGCTCGGCCCCCCCAGCTCGAGTGGGGCTAGACACTCCCCTCTCGCTCGAAAAACGTCTATCTATCTATCGATCAATAAATATTTATTGGAAGATAAATTGAACTTATAAATTGTGTGTGCTCCGCAAGTGCCCGCGTCTATGCCGTTAAATTGTATGCAGCACTTGTCCCGACGCGGGGCAAGAGCTCCTTGGTTCGTTTATTGTCGATTTCGTCGGCTGAATTGAGCCATAACTCTTGCTAAGACCTCGTTCAGGAAGAATCAATCGAAACACCAGAAGAAGAATAGATTGAACCAGCCACCAGATCGGGATGTGCGCCGCCACTGGATGTGTATTTGCACTCGAAAAATCTTTGATTATTCGGAAGACGATTGGCTGATATATCTTCGATGGCGTGACAGAGGAGATTATTGTTATTGTGATGGTGAATTTCTGTAAATTTCATTTTGCGACACCCGAGCTGGTTTATGGCGGGAATCATCCTCTTGACGCTCCTTAAATTCTCGACCAGGAATTTCTTGCTGGCTGCCTTAAATCGTTCCGCAAAGTAGAACACCATTCACTGCAGACATTAATTGAACTAAGGATATGACTTTATTCAACTTTTATACTGCCCAAATATGTGTTTGAAATACTTTTGTAACATCGGACATTTCATTTTGTTGTAATTATTCGGAATTACACCCACTTTTAGGGATAGATAAGGACGATTGCAGGATTTTATGTAAACAGAAAGTGATGATCTTCAAAATCTAATAAAATAAAGCTCCCTATGGCTTGTTTCTATTGTTTGCCTGTTTATGTTCCCTAATTCATTGGAATGAGTTGAACATTATCATAAATATGTTTCATAGTTATATAGTGAGTTGCTGTTGTTGAATTTTGAAGGTCAATGTTTCTTGTATCGTTTAATGGGTTTGGTTTGAGCATCATAAACTTTTCTAAAATTTTGTTTTAAAGAATATATTTATTTATTACCCGTTTTTATTAGAAGCCTTGGTTGTTGGGACCATAGGTCATATAGAGAAAGGATAGGAAATACCGTGTAAAATGTGAGTGAAGCATTTTCCCCTCAAAATTAGCTCTCATGGGGAACATGATTGATTGAGCGATACCAACTAGGATTTTGGAGGGGCACAGCTAGGGTCCCTATGAGGCTAGCCCTGCTGCCTAGTGTGGGTCCCATGAGGCTGCCCTATAAGGCGCACGAAGGCCAAATAACGCCTTGCCTCATTCGTACATCATTATGAATGCCGCATGTGGTCCTCGTGAGGCAAAAAAAATAATTGCTACCCGATTTAAAAATTTTTCATGAAAATTTGTATATAGGGGTTTTGCAGAATGCTGATTTCAAATCCGTTGTCCAAATTTAGAAATTCAAGATGGCGGATTCAATACGGCAACCAAGATTTCTCGATTTCAACGGATTTTAATGAAAATTAGTACAATGATTATCTTGAGGTCACTGATTCTGAATGTTACCAATCGGATCGGCGGATCCAATATGGCGACCAATAATTCTTGATTTCAAGGAAAATTGGTACAATGATTATTCTGAGGCCACTAATTTCGAATTATATTAAGATTTGGAAATTCAAGATGGCGGATCCATAAAGAGGTTTTCGGGTTGAAAAAATTCTAGAATATAACAAACTAGCACATTTGCAAAAAATGAGCCTAGGTGTATATTTGATGTTTGCCTAATCGAACCCCCGTAAGGCAAATGGTGGGATTGCCTATTTCACTGTAAGGTTATAAATGCATTAGGTTCGTCTCATAAGACCCTTGTGAGAAAGTCATAAGGTAAACCTCACTTCAGTATCGCTGATTTTGTTTTGTGAGGTCCTCATGAGGAATCTACGGGGAAATCCCTCTATCGGCATACCCCTCACCTGTCACATCAGGCCCACACGCTAAATGAGGCATGCCCCCTATAAATTCTAGTCGGGTATAAAAAAACGAAATTTTGAACTAATTTTTCGGGTGATGTCAAATCGCAGCAGAGCCAAACAGAATTATAAACGTAGAAAAAATTTAATTACGTCTAATGAGTATTGCCTCAATTCGGTAATTTTATCGGAGGTCTCCCAATTTAAGGACCCTGGTGTGATAAGAAACTGACTTTTGCACGTTCATTAATGACAGTACTAAGAAATCCTACAGATTCGCAGGTCTCACATTGCGCAGTTTTTCTGATTTTCGAAGCTTGTCTCAACATCACGAAATTGCTTCAAATAAACATAGACCTTATATCCGATCGCTTCAATCGCTTTCGTTTGTAATAAATCTAACTAAATACTCTGTGAAGAGAACATAAATTTCCTGTCAAAAATCGTTGATGTAGGTTATACAAAATGTTCATTTGTGAGTAAGTGAAAAAATTGATTTAATAAGATTTTTAGGAATTATACAAACCAAGTTGGTTTCTGATTAGTACTAGATGTGGGTCTATTTAAGCGAAAATTTTTAAGATCAAAAAAATTCCAAAAACCTAAATAAACAACAATAAAATTTTCTACCTCAAAAATCAAGAAGACCGCATAAAGAGATCGGAATTTTGTTGTTAAAATCATGTATCTTTTTGATATAATTCCACGACTTCTACATTTTTACATATTTTTTACTTGTCTCAATTCAGTACCTAGGTTTTAAAATTATATTAATCCAAATTATGTACGGTAGGTAATTCATAAAACTTATAAAAAAATATTTAGTAAGTATAGTTTGAATACGTAATTAGTTGACGTTAAACATTTCGAAATACAGCTTTTATATCAAATAAGCCGTTTCGTTTTTACTGTACAAAAACTTGTTATTCAATGAATAGAATTTCGAAAAGAACTGTTTGTGTTAGAATAAGAAATTATGTTTATACGAAAATTGAAGAAGTAGCCAGTAGCCTTTAACGCAACGCATTCTCGACTGTTGACGCTCCAAGTTCGGGGCCCCGTCGTCAGTCAGTCGACTTGCGAACCAGAGGTCCAAATATTTGTCTCCGCTCATCAGCACCTGAGAATTAGCTGCTTCGGTGCTGAGGAAAAATTTCTCTAATTTAGGCTGGGGCGTTGCGAGATTTGCTGGGTAAATATCCCCCAGGACGCTAATGAATCTCGGAGAGAACGTGTTTGCCTCCAATTAGCACCAGACCGCACTAATTCCTCCCGGATTGCCGCTACGCGGAAGCGCCTTTGGCAGGTCTCCTTCAGGATTACGATTGGAAATAAATCAGCTCGTCTGGGCGTAGCGCCATTACCCAGACAGAGGTGCCCGAGGGAAGGGCCGCGGTTATATTTTCCTTTCCTTTCCTTTCCAGGGAAAGCTCCCGGTCACCTAACTGCCGGGTTCCGAGCGTCACGGTCATTTCTGGGATTCCAGCAGCGACGACTGGACCAACTGGAGCCCCCCTTCGACCACCTAAGTCGTATGGAAGTTTCAACTCATTAGAGCCGCATTAGGGGCCACTCGGAGCGCCCCCGACATTTGTTAGCCACGTAGGAGCCGCCCGGAGGGAAATTAAGTCATTTGGCCACAAGTTGGACGGGACGGCGCAATTCGACAGTTATCGACGACTGCCCGTGAACTTCCCCGAGCAAGGTCAGCCCACGTTGGTTATCAATATCGCGGGGCGGGGTGCTGCCCGAAAGAAACTTCGCTCCCACACCGCCTGCGGGCGATGCGAAGTGAATATGCCACTTTGCCGAACCTGCTCAGAAAAACAAAACACGGGCTCTCGGTCGCATATCTCGACGACTCGTCTTCTGCCGAGACGCTAAACAAGGCGGCAGAAAGCGAACTCCACCTGTCGCAGATCGAAGGGAACTGAAGGTGCACATGTTGGATTCCGTTCTGAGGCCGAGCTGGTTCCGTTCCGAAAGAGACGGCCTATCCACACCTGGGAAAATGAAGACTTCTTCTCTTTTTCGCTTCGGTGCAATGGTCTTCTCCTTGGAGCACATGGAATCTCCAAATTCATATTAACGCTCGAATTCAAAAATATATTTTTTCTCAAAATCGCCTCTGTTCTCCCACTGCCGTCGCTCACTAGCTCTCCTCCTCTCATGGAATAGACCAAAATAATGCTGAGTACGAAAGTGAGTTTGATCTCTGAGAGAGAAGTATAAGAGAAACGCGGTTTTGGGTGTAGTTTTGCTCAGGCGCACTCCCTTCGAAGAACCGCACACCAGAGGCGCTAGTTTAGCTAAGGGGGCAATTTCTGTTGTTTTGCCAGGTCCACGGGATGCTGCAAGCTGGATGCCGATGCCGCAGATTTCGGGCTTGTGCTGGCCGACTAGCTCTGGGCGATGTTGCTCCGCTCCCACTTTTGGCTCTTTTTCTGCGTAAGAATTTTTCCTCAAGTGGAGAAAGGAACAATTTTTGAAACACAACAAATGAAGATGTACACCTTAAAGATGATTGAAGGACAAATAATTCCTTAAAAATCCAACCTCTTTACAACCGGTCTAGACCGCACTGCAGAGAAAGGGCGGGGCAGACAGATCTTGTTTTTGTTTCGGTACTCATTTAACACATTCGCGGACATCTAAAATTTTATTGAGCTACCAAAAAAGACATTTGACTTATTTTTAAACAGATTGTGATATCCAAATTTTCATTAGTCACATTTTGCCGGATTGTTCAGAATATCACATTTTAATATTTATTTATAATAAATGGTACGACACCCACGTTAATACAGATTAAATAGTTCAACCAGGTTGATGTGAGTGTTAACATTCGTACACGGTAAACAATTTTGGGGTAAATATGACCCAAAATAGTATACACATAAATCCATACAAAGTCGGTGTAAATTTTATATATATGTATAAAAAAACAAAAGTTTAAAAAAATTATACGAAGAATTATTCAAATTTACACTAATTTAGAATAAAATTCATAACGCCTTGTGTTCATTCGATAAGATTTGTAAGACTGATTTGATTTTCATATAAAAACAAATTCTTATAAGATTTAAAGTTAAATTCAAAACGTGCTTGTATAAATTGTTTTGGTTAATCTCTTTCTTATTATTTTTATATTGAATTCAGAATACACAGAAATTATGCACCACAACGTATAAAAAACATTGATAAATTACACCAACAGTTTTTACTATTGTGTGAATATTGAATGCATGAACAATGTTTAAAATAAGACTGGTGTTGATTTCACTATAATATTTGGTCATTACATCTTTATTCACAAAAAAAAAAAAAAATCCCACGGAATACAAAAACTCTATCATTCAATAAAATGAAAATATTAAATAGTCATTAAATTAAAGTACAAACTAGTTTTAAAAAAATTTAACGCTATAAATAATTGAATCCGCGAACGTGTTTAACTAATTACACTAGTAGACAAAATTTAACATCTAATTTTGCACAGAACAAGTCATGTATCATTTCTGTAAGTTTTTTTCCGTAGATTAAAAATTCTAACCAAAAATGTCCAAACACGTCAAGTTGTTTAGCCAAATAGAGTTGAAAATTACAAGATATCTTATTTTGAACATTTTTAAAGATTTATTAAAAAATAACGAAACATTAAAGAACCTCGTAATATAACTCAAAACAAAGCCTGAATCGGTTAAGTCCATTTTTTGATATTTTCTTATTTTTATAAATTTTAATGGAATTTATAATATTCTTTTAAGTCAAAAAAGAATTTACTGGTTCGTTGCTTTGTTTTTTCTAGGTCAGAAAGCCTCTCTTTTTATAGCTTTTGAATATGTTGTATAATAATTTCAAAGTGATTAAGTCCCCTTTTTCCAATATTTTTTTACATATACTGGGAAATAAAATCTAACTTATCCTTCTCCTTTCGATATATAAAACTAGAAAGGTCAAACATCATTAAAGTAACATATAATTTTGACGAGGATGATACCTTTCATGTAATTGAAAAAATGGGTAGGCCAGCAATCTTTAAAATATAAATCAACCATTATTATATCCTAATGGTAGAACAATTTAAAAAAAAGGCATGATGAATGACTGTTACAGAACATTAAGGACAAAACGTGGAGATCAAAATTTAGATTTAGATAACTCGAAAGAAGAAGATGTTTGTTATGATGAATAAACATAAAGCTTATGACAACTAATGTTACTGTATTTTTTTGCATAAATTTCTTAAATTTTTCAGCTGTTTCTTAAACGCTACCATTATCCCAATAAATACTTACGTTTTCATTTGCACATCCTGTACATATATTGTTTTATTACAAAACCTACACTTTGAAAAAATACTTTATATTCGGATCAAATTAATAACCCCAAAATTTTAAAAACCAATGTATTAAAAACATTAATTTTCTAAATTTATTTGTCTGAACTTGACCCCATTCGCTTCTAAACGACTCATATGTGAAAAACCACTAGCACTGTCATAAGTTTCTTCGAAAATAAGATTTTCATTTCACTATCTACATATATACAAGTTCCTACGACCATGCAATATTTTTTAATTAATTTGCAAAAAAGGTCAAAATACAGTCTTTTGTACTTCTCAAACCTGTTGTTTTCAAAAAGGTGTAAATGAATTTATGAAATAATGAATGAATATAAATATATAAATCTGATCTTCAATGAACATCCTACTGTTAAATTATGAAAAAATCTATTATAATTTTTTAGTTTCATTCATAGTTTATAGTTTTAATTGTCAGTCTTTTCAAATTCTATTCCATTTAACAAGTGCTTTATTACATACCTAAATAGCAAGCATGGAAAATATGAAACATTTTTTATTTTAAGTAACACATTTTTTAAAAAATTGGTATTTCAAATCAAATGTTCTAATTTTTATTTTCGCCTTAATGACAAAAGTTTGCGGAATTAGGTCAAAAACCGAAATAATTTTTGATCAACTTAGTACCGTCCGTTCAACCATCAACTTTTGCGAATACCTCTGCCATGCCATTTAACTAGTAATATTTATAATCTTTCGTCGAAATAATTTTCTTGGTAAAATCTGAAGTTTAATAAACAATGCTTAAACATATTTTTACAAACATGTTGTTTGTTCTGTAGTTCTTGTTGGTTTTTACCATTGACTAATCCTTGTTTTGACATAATAATAAAAACTAACAACAGTACCGAGAAGCCCTTCCTTAAGTATAAATAAATTGCAAATAAAATCCTTAAATTTATATTTACGTCACTTGCGATTTGCACCGCGCTTAAGTGACTGTCTTTGTACCAATTATCTTAAATGTGCTTATCTAAAATCGTTTAAAATTCTTAGAACTTTCCATACACCAGTTTATCTAATCTCATGTCCACTTTACCCGCATTCTTGTTCGAAACGAAATTTAAAAATTGCCCACTAAACCTCTCAATTAACGAATCGGTCAATCATGCAGGCATTATCCTCGAATTTCTGGAAGAATTCTAATAGCTCCTCATAACTCTCCGATGAATGCACCTGCCGAAAGCACGCTATGCCCGAATAGACGTGTGAAGGATCCCCGATGCACCTGTACAACCTGTCTGGTCCTGCACCCGTACGTTTCATTCATAACCAAATAATTGCCGCGCACTGGTGGACCCGAATTTTTGATTTTATCTACCTTTTCCCAGAAAATACATTTTTATGCGTCTAGGACTTCGCGGCTCGCAGTAATTTCAGAAAAGGAAAGAACTAAAAAATTTCACCTGCTAGGAAATTGTTAGGCAAGCCGAGGGATCTCTCTGAACGAGTTCCAACCTCCAGGCAATAAAGGATACCTCCCGTAATCCGTGATATATCTCATTTGCAGGTGCATCGTTAGGTTCTGAGTGAAAAGTTTTCCATAAAAAAATGGTTTGCTGTAAACAGTGAAACAGTTTTAAAATAATTAATGTTGGCAATTTGTTACCAGCACTAATTATGACAAAATTACATGTCGAAATTAAAATACAATATAATTTAAAGGATAATTCAATTAAGTCGTCGATATAAAACAACAACTTTGTGTGGAATTTGTTAGTTTTGTAAAATATTTCCACTGAGAATGTAAAATTAAATTCAATGTCATTTTACATTTACAAATTAAAGCTATAAATTGAAATAATCGCATGTTTTTAAAAACCATTTATAGCTTCGTGCACTGTGAAAAACAATGTGGAATTAAGACATCAGTGTAATTTCCAACTAAAGGACTAAATTTATAAATTTCAGATGTAAAATTACAAGGTTAATTTTATCTTCATAACTGTTTGAATTCACGAAAATACAAAGGGCTTTGCGAAACGTGGGGGTATTTGGATTACATCTAAAGAACAAAATCATATACAAATATTTCAAACTATAAAATGTTCGATGTTTTCGTCATTTAGGTTAAAACCTGCTTTTATAGGAGTCAAGCCCAATGTTGCTCAATCACGCCTAAACGCTTGCATCGATATTTTTCATTTTTTGTCCGAAGGTAGAACAAATTCCGACTTAACATATAGGCTAATTTTTTGTCGGATAATACGTAGGGTTTCAAAATGGCGGATCCAAGATGGGGGCTGAAAATTTTAAATTTGAAGCGATTTTCATGAAAATTGGTACATAGGGGTTTTGCGGAATGGTGATTTCAAATCCGCTGTTCAAACTTAGAAATTCAAGATGGCGAATCCAATATGGCGACCAAGATTTCTCAATTTCAACGGATTTTAATGAAAATTAGTACAATGATTGTTTTGAAATCACTGATTTTGAATATTATCAAAATTTAGATATCCAAGATCGCGGATCCAAAATGGCGACCATATTTCTCGATTTCAACGGATTTTAATGAAAATTAATGCAAAGATTATCTTGAGGTCACAGTTTTTGAATGTTATCAAAAGTTACAAATCTAAGATGGCGGACCCAATATGGCGACCAATAGTTCTCGATTTCAACGGATTCTAATGAAAATTAGTATAATGATTATTCTGAGGCCACTAATTTCGATTATTATCAAAATTTCCAAATCCAAGATGGCGACCAAAATTTTTCAATTTCAATGGATCTTAATGAAAATTAGTACAATGATTATTCTGAGGCCACTTATTTTGAATATTAGCAAAATTTTCAAATCCAAGATGGCAGATTCAACATGACGACCAGAATGTCTCGATTTCGACGGATTTTAATGATCCAATATGGAAACCAAATGTCTCTATTTCATCGGGTGTTAACTAAAATTAGTACAATGATTGTTCCGGAGCCACTAATTTCGAATATTACCAAAATTATCAAATCCAAGATGGCGACCAACCTTTCTCGATTTCAACGGATTGTAATGGAAATTAGAACAGCCACTATTCTGAGACCACTAATTGGTATATTATCAAAATTTCTAAATGCAAGATGGCGGACCCAACATGGCGTCCAGAATGTCTCGATTTCGACGGATTTTAATGAAAATTGGCACAATGATTATTCTGAAGCTACAAATTTCGAATATTATCAAAATTTGTAAATCCAAGATGGCGGGTCCAATATGAGACCAAATTTCTCGATTTCAACGGATTTTACTGAAAATTACTACAATGATTACCACTAATTTCGAAGATTAGCAAAATTTCCAAATTCAAGATGGCGGATCAAATATGGCGACCAAAATTTTTCGATTGAACGGACTTAAAATTGGTATAATGATTATTTTAAGTAACTAGCCCAAGATAGAAATGGATGAAGAGACTTTGTAGACGCCCTATGCTCCCGAAGGGAGTAAGACAGGACAAAAAACAAAAATTGTTTTTGAATATTATTAAGATTTGGAAATTCAAGATAGCGGATCGATAAAGGGGTTTCCGGGTTGAAACAATTATTTCTAGGATATAACAAACTAGAACATTTGAGAAGTGTTTAATTAGTAAGTATTTACCCAACGCCGGGTGAAACCGGGTAACCCAGCTATATTAAATAAAATTCACATGGAACGCGACTCTTCGGAATCCATTAAGAATGTGATGAAATGTAGAAAAAAGAGATGCAAAAGTTTTTCTTGTTGGTATGAGATTAAAATTAATTAATATTAAACTGAAAAATTGTTTTTAGATGTAGTTTCTACCGATTATATTCCAAAATGGGTTCAAGGAATCTATCTTGAATTTTAAATGTTTCATGTATTATTAAAGGTGGTATTCTGTAATATTATAATAGCTTCAAAGCGTTTGAAGTTAAAAGATAGTTTTGCAATTGGTCGATAGTTACACACGTCACTTTTACTGACAGCAGAAAGTCTTCTTAAACAACAGATCCTCCCACTTTTTTCTGGCTTCCAGTCGTGTACCTCAAAGCTCTATTTTGGGACTCCTTCTTTTATAAGTATTCAGTAACGACCATCTATTAGTGATCCATGAGTGCTGGTTTCATATAGCTCGTTCAGCTATATTTGAATGGTAGATTCAGCTATATTTGAATGGAAGATACTGTGGTCCGTATGAAAGAAGATTTGGGCTGAGTTTCTCAACTGGCATTCGATAATTGCCTTTCTCTCAACGCATATAAATCTTTCTTATTCGTTCATTCTTCCTCCCATTTTTCTTAACAAGACTGTAATACACTAATTTGGAAATAACGGTTTTATATTAAACTGCACTTTTAACTGGACTTATCACATTAACAGTGTTATTAGTAAAGTTTATGGTATCTTTCGGCTGTTATGTGTTTTTGCAGCTTTTATTCCCCAGAATACCAAAATACTTCGGTCTCTCATTAATCTATTACTAATTTGTTTGTGTGAAATTTTACCCGGGCTTAACTCAGCCTCCTTGCGTAAATGTAATGTTGTTTTTAACTCTGCCGTGTAGTATGTTTTTAAGTTAAGACGCTTTCACCATATTTCTGCTCATGTTAAATAAATTTTAAAATGTAATTTGATTTCATATATGAACTTTTGGACATCCCTTTTTCTCCGAAAAGTTCCTGTCTCCAAACAATCCAGCTATTGTGGCAGGCTAACTCACTTCCCCGTTTTCAATTATCTGGCGGACTAACCCACTTGTCCGTTTCTAATTATCTGGCGGATTACCTGTTCGTTTTTTTAATTTATCTGCTTACTTCCAATTGTCCTCTAATTTTTCTAATGTAATCTAATCGCACTTGTAAATTCCTATTTAAAAAAAAAAAAATCAAAGGAGCCTGTTTTTGTATGTTTTTAAAAAATGCAAATTCTTTTGTATTACTTCTCGACTTTTGAATGAGTCGACTGGGCGTTATTTTTCAAACTGCAATTAAAATCAGAATATTTGCAAATAAAATAAAATAGCGGTAATTATCGCGAATTGTGGTAGACAGTGTTTTTGATTTTCTAGTCTCTTAAGGAGAGAATAGTACCACACAATCTTTTCGAAAAATTAAGCTTATCTCTAACCTCTCGGACTTTTTCACTAGTCAGGAGTAATACAAATGAACAAAACAAAGTTTGGAGGGTTAGTATTGAGATATTTAAAATTATTAAGATCTGATTGGGAGTCGGTAGAAGAAAAAGATTTTTCAAAATGCAAACATATCACCCTGAAAATGCATAGACATTGTGTAGCCATTAGCCCTCCTCGTACACTCAGACAAATATTTACGAATTTTGTCTTAGAAATTATTTATCACATATTTTTGAAGTTCTTACAAAATTTTTGTTCATTCAACAATTTTTCAATGGTTTAAATCAGCAAACGTTATGTATGTTTTGTAATTGAATTGTTTTTGAAATTTCTTCGTCAAGTACTGAATGTTTTTCGTTTTTTCGTTCAGTTTTACGAAATTCTTCCTAAAATAAACGATAAATTATATTGTTTAGAGGAAGGATTAAACAGAATTAATATAGCTGGAAGTAAAACGAGTTTATTGTTGTTTGCATTGGGAATGAGGTGTCGAATTCTTGAATGAAGAGTGTTGCTGCTGGCATTATTTTAATATAATTAAGTAAGTATTCATTAAAATAACACCAGCAACAGCAGCATAATTAAATAAGTATTCATTACATTCTATAAACCACATCATTTTATAAGACTGGATATACCAAAAGACTTCGTAATTTTAAAGTTACTATCGTTGATTTTACAAATCTTTCTACGTAGAACTAAAAATCTTTGACATAACATAAATAAAATGTAGCCTTAATAGAATTTCTTCTTCAAAACTACAAGGAACTTCGTAAAATAAATTTTCTCAAGTTATAATAAATATTATTGGTTTTACGCAACAAGATATAGGTTTAATAGCATTTTAGCTTAAATATGCGAAAAAATTCATAACAGAAATATTTTCAAATGGTAACGACATTGTTGTCAATTTCATGAGAATTTCGTCGTTGGTATCGTTTGTTAATTTTAACTAGATCCTTTTTTTATATTTTATCTCAAGATTTTTCTGTGTGAGGCGTATATAAACTTGAAAAGCACGCGGATAATTGTACACTTCTTCTCCAACTTTCGTGAGATAATCATTATACAGCCGTTTGTGAATGTTGCGGAAGTTATTATAACTTTCAATGTACAGATTATGAGATATGTCATCCCTTTCTTTCATATATTGTTCAAATGTTGTTACTGTGCAGCTATTCAGTCGTTCTCAGCTCCGCTTCCAGTCCCGCGAAAAGTAAGCCCTTCAAAGTTTGAAGGGCGCAATTTAGTCATCGCCCTTCTCACAAGGAAAGAAGAAGAGACTTCTGTAAAGCGTTGTAAGCCCCCCGCATATAAGGCAAGGTGCCGAGAGCCCTTTAAAGGGACTCAGGTCCATTGAGCATCGAAAGCAGCACGTGTTTAAAACGAGTAACGAGTATCCACCGACCAGAGAGGAACGACGGCAACCCTTCACCGGGGAAAATGCGCATAATATCTATCACGTACTTTTCCACTTGAATGGATACCCTGGTGGGGTGGTTTATTTCCAGGGGGATGATGTTCTCCCCCGCCCCTTCACCTGGAATGACGTCCTCCTGGCCTAGTAACACATTCCTCAGAGCTCTGATATGATAACCAAATTTATCTCTCAATTTTATACCGATTACGCTTGACCCTTTTTAGTAGAGAAAATTTATTACGTCCTCTGGAAAGTTGGGAATCGTAAAGTAGAACTTAAGGAGACAGCTCTGTCCCAGGTCCGGATTTAGTGGCACACATCCGACAAGGTGAGTTGTGGTGCGGGCGGAGGGAAGTATCACTGAAAACCACCTGTCCGCAGGGTGTGCAGTGAAAGAGGAGAACGGAAGCCGCAGAGCAGCCGTACCTGCGCCGCGCCTCCGGGATAACATTTAATACGTCCCGAATGTGTCGCACATCAAAAAAGCAAACCAAACCAAGACCGCAACACGCCCGCCCACTTCCGATTCGAGCGGCGAAAATCCGGCCCTAGACAGAAGTAATAAAACACACCCTTGAGCTGCAAACCGAAAGTATCTGAGGTATCAGTATACCTCAGCGCACCGGTCGCAGCGAGGCGGACAGGTAGCTCGCGGCGCTGCACTTTAACAACGCGGCGGCGGATTGCAGGCCGAGATAATTGCAATTTGATACAGTGCATTAATTGAGATCTGCGAAAAAAGTACCTCCGGCTCGCCGACCCGCTCCCATTCCTTCGCAGGCAGCAGCCCTTCGGGCCGTGCCCTTCTCCTTGTCCTGCTTTACAGTCCTGACCCGGAGGCTCTTTTCGCCGCGCAGCTCTCCTAGGAGATTTGAAATGAATGTCCTCGGGATGACATTTTTTCCCTCTTTTGCCAAGAAGTCTCTTCTATTTGTCAAGACATGAAACTGGGACAATTAAGCGGATGTTTGCCCTTCAAGTAGATTTCCATCGTTTCTGATTTCCTCGCAGCAGCTTCCCGGCTTCTTCCCGGGCTTTGTGGTGCGCCCTTTGTTCTTCCTCGGCGCGTTTTTCCTTGTGGGGCTTGCAAGGGGTCCGGAAGCGAACTTTAGATCGGTCTACGTAGTCGATAGTTTGTCTAGTTCGCTGACAATAGCGCAATTTCTCCGATTGATGTCTGAAGGTCTTTTAACGACTATTGAACGAGGATGTCCGCAAACAAAAGACGACAAGCAAACCGCGGATTATATTGTTTCTGATAGTTTTTTATTTGTTCTCACTGTTGCTGGGCAGGTGTGATTTATCAATTCTACTTACTAACAATTCAATTTTTAAAATTTTTAACAGAATTGTATAAAGTTGATGAGAACGAAAACAATATCTTAAGTGAAGACTTTACATCAGAAGGGGTCTGATGGATGTTCGCACCTTAAAATATTTATATAATTTTTAAATAATTATTTTATTTGAAATAAGCAAAACTAGATACTTCCACAGTAAACTACAGTGTTTATATATTACTCGAATTTATTTATTTAAACAACCAAAAAGTATTTCTGGTACTGAACTACGTAACTATAGTAGCTGTTGCCAAACAAATTAAAGATATGGGAGAATATCACCACAAACCAAATCACCAAAAATGGTCACTTATAATATTGGAGAATAAGTCCAAAATGGTATGCAAATTTTGTAAAAGCTTTGAGACTTTCTGATATTTAAAAAAAAAAATTAGTTAAAAAAAGAGTACCACTCATTCTGCGTGTTTTAAATTAGCAATCAATTCATATTCAACATTTCAGGGTTAATAACATCATATTATGTAATGATTAATCTAAAGACAATTTTCAATATAGCGAATTCATGAGAAACATTACCAAAGAAAAAAGCAATTTTGGGCTTTTCCTCTCTAAAAACTATAAAAATTATTATCAGGTTTTCAATAACCTTTCATAGTGTGAATTATTTTGAGAAAATCGGTTAAAAAATTAGATTTTTGCAGATTTTTAGACTTATAAATTTAGAATCGAATAATATCGAATAAAATCAAGATAGAGAGAAATATTGAATTCATTATTTAAAATAACTAAAACTTTATAAACCTTATTAACCTTACCTTTGGTTGATTTCTACTATTGAGTATTGACTATATCTTGTGTAGTTTTGGAAGAGAGAAAAAACTTAACTAGAATGAACGCTTCTCAGTCTGTAGTATAAGAACTTAAATTGACTGTTTTAAAACAAATATATTAAAAATCGAGACAAATTACATTTCAAGGTAATATGATAATTTTGAAATTTTGAACGCTCGAAATTATAATTTTCGTTTATCCAGGGTATTATGCTATTTGAGTTACATTTTACTTAAACTTAGCTGCTGGCATAATGCTAAGCTCTCACACAAAGTGATTTAATTAGGTCAAATACATTAATTTTTTTTTGATGCTTCAAGTAGTTATTTTATTCTGGAAGAACAAAAAACTCACTCAAATTAAACAAGGAGAATTGAATTCCACTATGCCAAGAAATTTCTTTCGGGCATATCATCTAAAGGACAAGCGTTTAGAGATATGAAATCTTCTATTTGAAGACAACGTTAAGAGAAAAACATTAATAAAAGCAGCTTTCGAGTAATTTTCCATCCTTCACCCGCAATGGGAACGAGCCATAGAAATGCCGGAAAGTTGCTTTCGCTCAAACTATTTCCATTTTACTTAAAAGCCCTTAAAAATCCCATCTGCAATTTTCTGCACTACAAATATTTGTTTAGCGATTGACCATCTCAAAGAGGAGAATTTCGAAATTCTCGGAGAAGTTGGTCCAGAGCAACAGCAGCATCAGAAGCAGTGTAGCGCAGATTGCTGAATGGTAGGCGGCGTGGTTGCGGCACGGTTGGGGCACGGGAGCACTATCAGGCACCGCATGTACCTGGGCTCAAGTTGGAAATAACTTTCCCATCACCGAATACGCCGAAATCTCTGCATAACTTGATCTACTTTACCCAAGAAGGTTTCTGTGTAAAATTCGTTTATGACTCTGACTTTTGCAAGTTGTGTGCACACGTCCCCCGCACCCCTCGGGCTTCGCTGCAGCCTGTAAGGATTTCGGGATTCTGAGGACCAAGGACGGTTCTGGCATCGTGTCGTCAGGAAGCATGTACTAGCATACCATGTTTCATTATGATTAAGTAGTTATTATGCCCTGCGGTAATTAAAGTTTTAATGTTCTATACACTAAGGGCGGGGGTTGGAATGGTCCATTCCGGTTTAAGAGAGATATTCTGAATTTACGGGTCATGTACTGCGAGGCTTCGACTATTTGTATACGTGCGAAGAGGGACTCCGCCCTTGGAGTCTGCAAATTTGTGCGGCTGGCGTCGATGAAATTGGGCCACCATCGTACGGAGTAGGGTTCCATGTGGTCCAGCAGGATCACCAGTAGCGATGATTCCATAGACAGGAGAATGAATTTTCTTACAATGTCCTGAAAGGATACCCCAGGAGGATGCTTTATTATTTAGGTTATATGGCAGCCACCGCCCCCGAGCTTTGTGCCGCCGCCACTGGTGCTCCGTTCCAGCCGGAGTTATCTCGGAGCCTTTTAATGATGCCAAAGTCATTCCGGAGGTGCTCCGGCATGGGTTGCGGAACCAGCTGGTTTGCGGCCCCGATGATTTCCTTATTACTCCCAGTTGCCGGTTTCTTCATCAAGCATGCAGGGATTTTACGCATCCTTTGAGGTTTTACGAGTTGTGCAGGCGTCTTCACACGCTCGCTCCCCTTCAGCATCGGGTCGATTGTGCCCGTGTGCATAATAATCAGCCCCAAAGATCCGGGGAATGGAGATACTATAATACATATATATTGAAAGGACTGAGCGAGCTCCTTATTAAGTCCCTTCGGCTGTTGTTGCTGCTGCTGCTGCTGCTGGCTCGACTGTCGCAGAGGCGTCTTTCATCGCTCCGAACTGCCTGTGAGAGAATTAAGTGAATCGCCCGATTCCCTCGTTAGGATGGACATCGACTCGATTTGCTCGGAATACATAAATAGCTCCAGGAGAGCATATCCTCGGCGCCCGTGGATTTATTTATAAACTTGACCTAATTAGATTATTTAGGTTTATACATGAGACGTTGCGATGTGAGGTTTCGTATATCCTGCGGCTCTCATTCTAAAGTATGATACATATTGCTATCATCGCACAGTGGAGCTATTTGCATCCAATCATAACCTAATCTGAATTAAATATGAACTATTGAACAACGTCGACTGTTCTGACCGTTACGTAGAATATAAAGTAATATAAAGAAATTATAAAATAAAATAAAAAGGAATAAAAGAATAAATAAATAAAGTTGAAAATTATTCAGTTCGGTTTTTTACATTTTAGTCTATTCTTTATATATATATTTAATAATAAAAGTAGATCGGTTTTATAGCGACATTTTTGGAAATAGTTATTGCATTATCATGGTCCAATAACAACTTTTTAGTTCTTTGTCTATCATACTACGATGAATTCAAATTTAAATTTAATTCTGGCTTACTACCTGGCAGTAATTTTTTTATATGTATAACATATACATCTATTTAGGGTAAAATTAGGAATTAAAATGTTGACTATATATGTTTAGTGGGTTAAAAACTATCAGGGATCAGGGTAAGCAAATCATATGGTCTGGAAGCCTATAAAGAAATGGTTTTAATTATTTTGTAGATCCGCCGGATCACTGAAGCCCAAACAATGACGGTATTAAATTCCTAGTTGTGAGCCAATGTTCTATTGAGTTAACATACACCTAGAAAACAAAAATTTTAAATATAGGAGTATGCAAAAATTAGAAAATACATACCATATATACATAGATTTTATATAAAATGTTTACAATTTAATTTTTAAGTTGCAAAACATTTCATCTTTTTTTTTTTTATTTTACCAGTCAGAATAACAGATAGCATAACTTTTATTTTAAAATATGGTCTTCTTAAAATTGAAAGCATTTTTATTTCATCGCTATACTTTTTCGGGTCTAAAAACTTTTTTGTTGTCGTTTTCAAACTATCTATGATTGACACGTAAGCAACAGGTCAAAGAATTAAAACAAGTAATATTTTTGCAGCTGTTTTTTGGTAGTTATAAATTTTATACAAAAGTCGTATGTTTTGATACGATAGCAATTTAAAAATATTGCCTCCCAGTAGTAAGCTAATATAAAAATATATTAGAGGACCATCAAAATGCTCTGATTTAAATAATCCAGTGACAATTACTTTTGTATAAACATTGTGATAAAAAAAATGTTTGTGAGAAATTTTCAAATTTTGAAATTATTATTAACTCAATTTTTTTATTATACGTACATATCAAAAAAGTTTAAAATATTTCTTATCGTTTTTTCAATTTATTTAGAGCGAATATGCTGTTACGCCACTATTAAAGCTATTTTTTCGACTTTTTCTTGAAATATCTCATAAAGTACGAATTGTAGATTGAAAAGATTTCGTTAGAACTAGCAACTTTCTACGACCCACAGATTACGACATATTAATTTATCAAGTTGAGCTCTTTGAGCTTATACGCGATTCACTTATAAACAAATAAATAATTCTAATAATAAGCGATGACGCAGGGATGTCTAGCATATCTGCCATTGCTTAGCGCGACTCATTTATTCATTTCGCTTATTGTTTCCAATATAAATTGTTACACTTCGTAAGTTAAGTGATAATTTTCAAGAGTTTAAGATGATACTCTTAGATTATAGAGTACAGGATAGGACACGCCGTATAAAATTTGTGTACATGGTTGAAGGGGGTAATGATTTCCACATAATAGGAAAAGAGAAATGACGGAAAGGACGGAAATACGATTTTATTTCTCATTCGTATTATTGACGTTGGTGAGTTGAATTTGTGAGAATTCCAATTATCAATAGATTTTACGTTGAATTTAAACAATTGTTTTTAAAAACTAATTTAAAGTGTAATTTACTATATTTGTTGTTGTTATAAGTTGAGTGTTCCTATCAGAAAATAAATAATTTTTAGTAATGAAGTGTTCGGTAAAGGATTACAAAAGTTAATCGTGCAATAATTCAATATATTAATTATAGTATAAACAACCGACGAATTGTAACAAATTAAAGTGCAAATATAAGCAAATATAAATGTTTCGGCGAATAATTTCCGTGCTCTGAAATTTCTCGAAGAACTCTTAAAACTCGCTGGAGCTATCGCAGTGACGGCGTGCATAAAATTTGTGTTGAGGTCTTCAAACTTACAAGGAAACGTTCTCAGGTGTGTTTCACCGACTTTGATGAAATTGAAATATGTAATAGAGTATCGAAAAAGAAGAGATATATATGTTTTTTTATCTGCGGATTACGCACATTTAAAGATTACCCCCTAAAAACAGTTTTTCGTAAATATTTCAAGTTCTTAAGGGGTTATATACAGTCAGAAGGCCCAAAAATGTCGATTTTTCAAGAATTTTTCTTGAGATGATCTTTTAAGTTATTAATGTAAAAATCTGTACACATATTATGGTAACTCCTGAGTGTATTTTAATGTTTTTTATTTGTAAAAAAAATTATTTTAAAAGCTGCTACAGCTGATCTCCGGGAGCAACTTTAAAAAAAAGCGTTTTGCGGTGTGCACGATATCTCTGGACTGGATCATCCAAAATGAAAAAATAAAAATTTTTCTATAATATATTGTTCTATCTTGTAATTAATCGAAGGAATAAGCAAAATAAAAATTTTTGACAAAATGGCGGCTTCTTAAAAAAAAAAATCGATTTTGAACAACAATTTTGGCACTAAATTGTTTATAAAATGGAAAATATGTATTCGTGAGCAAAAAGCTTCGATTAATTACTAAAAAATATGCTTAAGAAGCTTATGTTAAAATTTGAAACTGATCGGTTCATCCGTTTCCGAGAAATCTTGCTCACCGACTTTAAGAACACAGTTTTGAGAAAAACGCGTTTAAAGTTTCAAAAGCACTTTACATTTAGTACAAAAACTCGAACACGTCATTACAAATATGCGTGTAACTTCGAGAATATTCACTGGATTGACATGAAATTTTCTGTGGGTGTACTTAAATATATGTACATTACGAAAATAAAATAAAAAAAAAGTTGATTTTCTGAAAATCCTGACTGTATATAACCCCTTAAGTTAATTTTTTCGTATGAAACAAAATGGAAATGATGTCTCATAAATATACTAACCTTTTGTAAGTAATCCGGTTCCCGGGGGTGGCAACCCTTATTTTTATTTGCAGAAAAACAATTTTTTTTTTTTTTTTGCGTCAAAAAAATAACAGTTTTAGTTAAAAATCATTGAAAAATATTCTTTAAATACGATTTTGAAAAATAAAGTTGACCTGTTTTTGCGTTTTCGTAAACAAAGCTCCTCAAGGGGGTAAAAAAACCCCTAACACTAATGCGCAAAGGATGTATATTCTTTCAGTTTTTTCATGAAAACCAGTATTAAGGGGTTTTTGGAGTTGCTGATTACGAATCTGATGATATATTTAAGAAATTCAAAATGGCGGATCCAACATGGCGGAAAAACTTAAGAAAAATACTACTGCCAGTTTTTATATAAAAAAATAAAAAAAAGCACCCCCTAAATGTGCGTACCCGCAGATAAAAAAAAATACGTGTCCCTTATTTTTCGATACTCTATAATAACATATTTCAATTTCATCAAAATCGGTAAGGCACACCTGAGAACGTTTCCTTGTTAGTGTTCCTTTTTCATTCCCCGAATAATGAATGGCTTCACTGGGTACACAACCACAAAAGCAAAGTTTACTAACACATAACTTCAGCTAAATCACCTAATGTCCCATCCTGTACTCTATAATCTAAGAACATAACTCTGCAACTATTGATTTGTTTTTGTTCTAAATGTTTAGTGTTCCAGAGTTTCTGGTAATCCATACATAATAAAATACGCCCAGGCCAAAAGACGAAATATTATAAAAACCTCAATTTATAGGATATTTTACATAAAACTACAAACATATATTTACTATCTAAAATGACTAGCCCGTTTGGTAAAATATAATATATAATAACCGAAAAATTATTATTACTTTAATTAATTCTCTAGATTTAATAAGTAAATCAATTTAATTTAATTTATTCTCTAGATTTAATAAGTAAATCAATATATCTCATTTTTTTATACTTTCAGTTGTTTGTTATTTAAAAGTCACTTTTCCGTCTAGTGTAGGCCAATATCTTGATATTGTTTCTCCATTCCATCTGGGTACCAGCAAAGTGCAACATAAGTTTTGCTTAAATATATACAAGTTACAAGTTAAGCTCTTCAACTTTGGAGTAAGATAATAAGTTTGATAAGAACTCATGAATATGAAAAAAAGTACTTGCAGAACTTTCTGTTTCCTATACCCAATATATTACGAAAATAAAATTGTTAAGAGATGTTCTTCAATTTAAAGGGCTTCTACTTACTCCACTGCCCTGAGCCCGAACGTTTTTCAAATTCGGTTCTGCCTCTAATCATTTGTAATTTGTATTAAAACCAAGATACTTAAATTTCAGAAATCGGCTTCCTAATGAATTTTTGAAAATTTCTGAAAGTTTTGAACTTCCATTAAAATTTCTGAGAGATAATGACAATTTAACGAGTATGTATTTATGAATTTTCCTTAATTAAAGCTGTTACCCGACCTCAGACTCAAAGTTGTGCCTTAGAAACTATCTCTTCGAATTATTTGAGTGTATGCATAATAGAATGAGGCAGCGTGTGTCAAGTGGCGTCATGTAGACGTTTCGGCATTAAAATTATGTTGTCAGGCTCAACTAAGAAATAGATTTTGTTCAACATGTAATTGCCTTGCGTATGGCTAGGCTCTAGATCTTTCCCCTTATTATTTCCTTGGCCTCGGACAATCTCGTGTAACCACGACCTCAATTATAATTGTCTTCCCGCCCCTGGGAGAGCAAAATCCTTTCATCTTCCTCCACGAAATCCATGAAGTGCCGAAAACATGACCATGTGTGGGTAATTACTACCTCTATCCAGGACGCTTACTTATGGTGACATGTGTTCCGGGGGCCGGGGCGTTTTCTATGATTAGTGTCGACAGCGGCGAATTTGTTTGTTTATTGCGACTTAAACCCTTGTCCCATCCAATTTAGTGTTTTCCTTTCGGAGAATGCCGCAGGGAACTAGATACATTTTAATTGGAAGCGAAGCGATGCCGCACGCTCGGCTCAGATATCGAAGGGGTGATTCCGGCGGATTCCAACGTCGTCATCGTCGCTTGAACCCCAGACGGGGGGGTAATTGCGTTTTACGTCGTCATCTCGACAATAAAGTAAATAGGAAGATTTTATGAAGACACTAAGAGCCCCAATAAAAGGAACCTCTCAGCTATTCGACTCGTCATCGCACATTTCCATGAACACTTGAGTAACAATTGCACAATGTCGGCGCTACGGGGAGCTAAGTAATCTTGAAAAACATTTTCCTCTTCATGACTTAAGAGGTAGCTTAAGCTGGGAGCACTATCCCAAGTGCGCTTCGACATGGCCCGATGTTGACACGGCAGCAGTCCTCTCAGATCCTGAACAACTTGGGGCTCCGCGTAAGCACACATTGGGGCCCGACCCGACCCGGCACGGCCCGGCTGCAGGCTCCTCTCCCGCAAAGGAATTTTCCAAACGGAATGAACTAAAATTTTCAAAAAGTAAAACCATCTGACAAGAGCGTGTAGGAGCTTTCGGTGGAGCGGCTCCAGACGGAGGGCGGCGCGGTGAGGCCGCAGCCTTAGGCGGCCGTACAAGAAAGCTTTGCACATGACAACGTACACTAATTAACGCCTTGTTTACTTGTCTAGATTGAAGTGTAGGCATACCGTAATGAATGGAAAACGAAGAAAGTTGGGCGCTCGCGGCGCAGCGACATGCTCCAGGTCGACATCATAATTGCCCTGCCGAGCGGGTTGAGGTTGATTTAATGGCCACAATGGCGAATTTTTAACTCGGAAGGACAAATTAAATTCCCCTTTTGTGCCGGGCCCGCTGGTTAACTTTTCTCAAGCAAACAAGATAATTAGCGAGCGAGCGAAATTCCCTGTCTGTCCTTCGGGGAAAAATAATTCCGCCCTCTTTTCAAAAGATAACTTTTTCGTCCTTGCCCTTTTTGAGGCGGATGTTTTTAAAAGTGTTCCTCATTTTTATAATAATATATGTTCAACGCATTATATGAAATAACTTTCCATTGTCGTTTTAAATTGGGTAAAAATTACAGCAACGACAGACTCATCGAGAGTAGCATTTACATTTTTATTAACTGGAATAATAAATCATTATGGAATAAAAACTACTAAAAGTCGGATGTCGCTTTAGGTTCACGCAATTGAATTATAAACTATGTACATTAAATGTCGTTTTCGTTCGACCTCGGACTTTAGTTGTCAAAAGTCGACATCGATTCTGATATTCAAAAAATAAAGTTTTATTTTAGTTTATTAGTTTACTAAGATAATCATAATCCACGAAAAAGAATTCATAAAATGGGTATATTTATTAGAAACGGAGTTCTTTACAATATGGGATTTAATTGGACGTTGAGTGAAAAGTATTATTTTATTTGATTTCTAATTTGAAGGGAAAATTAAGCTGTGGGGAACACTTTCTAAGTGTTAAAGCAAAGACTATGTATATACTCGTCTCCACTCGCAAAAAGTAACCGAACAGATAAGCCGTTCACAAATGTCAAAAATCTGTTCATTTGATGTGTTACTTTAGTCAAACGCACTGAAATTATGGAGGATACAAGAACACATATTATTTAAAAAATATTTCATGTCTCTAAATAGTTCCTTACCAGAAATTTGTAATAGCACTTCACATCACCATCACAAAATCAAGAATGTCAAACTGCCCTTTTGACATTTACGGGTGTTAAAAGTAGAAAGTTGGCGAACTTTTCAATGGACGAGAGTTAACCACTGTTAACCATCTGTGCAGTCCCCTTCATTTTAGTGTAAAATTGATGTTTTTGGCATTTGCGAGTGGAAACGAGTCCTGTGGAACATTTTTTCTGTTTAGGCCTTTACAAACTAAATTAAGTATTGCACTTAAATTAAAAAAAACCAAGATATCCTAATATTTAGGAGAACAAGTTTGAAATCATTGGATTACTTGATTCGAGACAACTTTGTACAAAGTTGTTGTACAATTTACAGATTCCAACTGAAACAAGATCGATACTGGCTCTAAAATGCGGAGGACGAGTGGAAAAGAGCCATGCTAGAATTAAAATCATTTTTAAAATTTTGTTACGGATTCTTTGCAGTTTATTGAAATGGGTTTTTGCACAATCACCCCAAATAGGAGTACTAAACGTCAAAACAGCTTTGAAAACAAGTTTATATATGATTAATTTATTTTCATCACGTGATTCAGAATTTCGATTTATGAACAGATAAAATGATTATATTAAGTTATCGATCTTTTGTCGAAAATTATGGCCAGATATTTTAATTTGTTGCTCCAAGTAATACCAGAGGATCTGCAGATTCTGTTGGGGTGAATAGACCTCTTTTCTTCTTTACTTCACTTATTGTAATATTCGTAGATTGTGTCCGATGCAGACTGTATGGCACTAATAATTTGAGACGAATCACAGCCAGAAAAAAAACAAAATTATTATTGTTAATTAAAAATATTTTTTTTTTTTAAATGTATTGTAAATAGGAAATTCATTAATACTAAAACTATCATTAAAAGTAATAGTAAAATTCATATTTATATGTAAACTTGTATTGATTCTTGGAAATAGATTGGTATAAAATGAACTATAATATCACTGAATGAAAAACATTTGTAAAAATAGCCAAAATCGTAGTTTAAAAATGCGCCAAACAATAAAGTTGTTTTTTTTTTTTTTTAACAGTCAACAATAGTTGAACTTCTGATATAAAGTTTTGAACATAAAAATTGTTGAATTTTAACTAACATTTTTGGTAGTTAACTCACTATGTGCAAGCAAGGTACATACATCCACATTTTTGATGCAAGATGATTATACGTAAATGTAAATTGATGAAATCATAAATAAATAAATGAATATTTCCTTCAATTAAGGGTTAAGGCTACTTAGAAAAGGCACTTTTTTTCTGATTTTTTTGTAATGTAGCATGTGTCTTGTAACTGAGTAACATTTATTGAATGTTTATTAAAATTTTATTCAAAACTACTACTGCTATTTTGTCTCAAAATCTGTTGAGAGATCAACATAGAATTTTGTGAATATCTTTTAGATATGAAAAACTAGCATGAGTTGCTGCATCTAATCCGAATAATGCGGTATGTGGCTTGCTCAAGAATAAAGCTACTTTTGGCAGCAAGACTACAATGTTTAAAAAATCTACAAATTTACAGCAATATGTATGACGTAGTCTTTTAACAATTTGTATACATTGTCCAACTTTATTTTTCTGAATACTCTAATGATATATTGTTTCTGAATATAGTTCGCTAATTGGAATCAGTTGAAAATGAGTAGATTTTAAAAAAAACTTCCTGATAAATTTCTTGGTTCCAACATATAGAATTTTTCTTGGTGCGGAGTTCTTCTCACCGCCATATGGTTGCAGGACCTCTTCCTGGAAATAATTGAATAGGGCTCATAACGAACAGTCGACAAATCATGTTTCATAATTCCCTAATTAGCCTTCAAAAAAATGCCTCCTCGACCCATCCGCACAAGATGTAATCAGACCGACGAACATAATTAGAATAAATCATTCTCAAGATGTGCGGCTCAGCTCCTTCTGGTCGTCCAGGTTTCACCTACCAGATCCTGCCATGTATAAAACCAGACATGCTACCAGAATAAACCACGACGTATGCCAGTTACACGGCTCCCCGAAGTGTTCCCGGTATGAGCCAGGCAGGATATCGCATTACCACAGAACGAAAAACTCATCCTCGACAGGACACTGAATCCAATAAATCATAGCGAGGATGAGCACTGGCCTCAGTGGCAATTGGAAGATGCCTGATTAGGCCGGACCCAGAAACAGATAGCGTGGAATTGCAAAGTCACACTCGGTCCAGATGTGGGCACATCCCTTCCAGGGCTCAGGCCGAATATTGAGGAGCACTTCTTCCATGCCAAGAGCACTCCTTGTAGGCCATGAGGACGATTATCTCGTTGACCCATATCTGGAATGCCTCCGTTTATAGCAAACTCCAGTCCGGGGCTCCTCGCCTCGGCCTTCTTGTGTAAGCAATCCGGGCCCGGGATTACAGCGAGGCATGCCGGGCACCCGGACACTAGTTACACTTGTCATTTCACGTAATTGGCTGGATATTTGTTTCACATTTCTCAACGTTCTCGTGATTTCATGAATTGAGCCAAACGTAAGACGATGCCGCCTCAGGCGTGTAACTAGATACATGCGCTTATGCAATATCCTCGGGTCAATCTTGCAGATACCTTACGATTTTAGCATTCTCTGCTAGGGACTTCTTGAGGTTTTTGGGTTGGACATGTTAAGCGGCCAAAATAACAGACGATTTGGATATTATTACCTCAGTCACCTACTAAATTGATCAGGACAGTAGTAATCTGAGGGACAAACGGTTTTGTGGGCGATGTGGTTAAATGCGTTACTAATGATTAAGGAATTAAGGGCTTATAAATGTGTTATTGATTACACCCACCGCTTTTCATGCCTTATTCCGTTTAAATACAACCGCAGAGTATACAGAGTGTCCGGGAAGTAGTTCGCCAAAATTAAGGGGATGGTAGCTTGGGTCGTGACCTACCAGAATATCAAAATATGACCTTAGTGAAAACCTCACCGTTTTCGAGATATTTGGGTTTTTATGAAAAATTAAATTTCAGTTTATTGACTAGTTGGTGCACATGATCTCATTTTTTTTTTTTTTTTTTTGATAAAATATTCTAGATAAGTTGCCCTACCTGTAAGCATGTCATTTTTTATTACTAACACAAGACCGTCGAAAAAAAAATAATCAAATTTTTTTTTTCTGTTAATTATTTGACTCTACTTTGACCTTAACTGGTGAAAAAAAAATGTACTAGGCAGTGATGGGAAAGCAATTCAGAAAATTGCTTAATTAATGCAGATTTCAGAATCACCCATTTTATTCATGAATAACAAGATATTGCCATGTTCATTTTAAATCAAATTTAATTTTTCATAATAACCCAAATATCTCGAAAACGGTGAGGTTTTCACTAAGGTCATATTTTGATATTCTGGTAGGTCACGACCCAAGCTACCATCCCTTTAATTTTGGCGCACTACTTCCCGGACACCCTGTATATTGCATACCGATGCAGTGAAAATAATTACATATACATATAATATTAGGTTTTATTTTTTTTATTTAATACTCATCAAAACGGACGTGTATTTATATGTGTACATTAAACTCAATGGTCTTCGGATTTGACTTAAGGGGACGTGACACACCCAATTTTTTTATTTTTTATATTTGGAAAAATTGGAAAATTGAAGGGAAAAACAGTAGATACATTAATCAAACTTTGCATATTTATTAAACAGGGTTAAAATAATACAAAAAAAATTTTTTTTTAATTTTTTGAATTCGTTTTTTTCTTTGTAAATTTTTTTGTAAAAAAAACCACAAAAACTGACTACGGGCAAAAATTACAAAATGGCGGCATTTTTCCGGGACAAAAAAAAGTGAATTTTTGAAAAAATGCCGCCATTTTGTAATTTTTTCGTGAAAAATGTTCCATTTAGGTTCAATCCCTGGGGATTTTGATAACAATTAACCCCATATTTCTTTTTTTTTTCAGACGTTCCATTCGCTCTCAATCGTGCCCGCAGTCAGTTTTTGTGGTTTTTTACAAAAAAATGTACAAAGCAAAAACGAATTAAAAAAATTTAAAAAAAATATTTTTGTATTATTTTAACCCTGTTTAATAAATATGCAAAGTTTGATTAATGTATCTACTGTTTTTCCCTTCAATTTTCCAATTTTTCCAAACATGAAAAATAAAAAATGGGGTGTGTCACGTCCCCTTAAAGCTAATTTTTCAACATAGACCTTGGTAAATTTAATTCGAAACAGTAGATGTGTACATTGGCGTACCCAGGGGGGGGGGGGGGGTAATAAAATTAACAGTTAAAAAGAGAACCCTGAAAAAAACTTTCCAATTTTTAAATAAAAAAATATAGAGTTGGATTCACTTTATAAAGTTTGTTAAAAATTTTAAATGTTAGAGCTGTTTGCCGATGTAATTAGTTTTTTTTGTCTATTTATTATTAGTATTTTTTATTGGATAAATTCGTTGAAGGCTTACTCATAGTATATTGCTAATTTTAAATGAAATCCAATGAAATTAAGGAAAAAATTTCAAGGAAATACTAAGAAAATCGGCATTTCTATGATTTTTAATTCTAAAAAAAAAGCGCAAAAAATTCGCTAGTTTTTTTTTACTCCTTCTTATTCTAGATAAAATTAACTATAGAGTGCAATATAAATCTCGATATCGGCAAACAGCGCTAACATTTAAAATTTTTATGGTTAATTAAAAAATACACATAATATAAGCTTAGGTTTTACTATGACAAAGTGAAAATGCTTTTTCAAATATTTATTTTTAAATTAAAAAAAAATAAATATTTATATTTTGCACTATCGTTAGAAAGTCTATATTCCTAATATTATACAGAGTGATCCAAAAGTATGGAAACCGCTAAATAACTTTCGAGGAATGCATTTTGGAGAAAAAAGTTTTAGACAAAAGTCTTAGGAATTTTTCCTGGCTATTCAATGGTGGCCGTAGATTTGACCTTGACCATGGCCTTGACGGTCATTTCAAGGTCAAGTTTACTTTTTTAAATTCGAACCCATATTTTTGACCACGGAAATGGAAAAAGCGGAAAATTTTACGTCCGAATATGATCTTAACCATGACCTCGAAGGTCATATCAAGGTCAAGATGGCTCTTTAAAAGGGAACCTGCATTGTCACTGCGCATTTGGAAAGCGTGGAAGTTTTACGTGCAAATGTGACCTTGACAACAACCTTGATCTTGGCCATGACCTTGACCATGACCCCAAAGGTCACATCAAGGTCAAGGGGGTTTTTTGAAGGGGAGGTGGTCGAAATTATGGGTTCCCATTTAAAAAAGTCAACCTGACCTTGAAATGATCTTCAATGCCATGGTCAAGGTCAAATCTACGACCACCATTGAATAGCCAGGGAAAATTCCTAAAACTTTTGTCTAAAACTTTTTTCCCCAAAATGCATTCCTCGAAAGTTATTTAGCCGTTTCCATACTTTAGGATCACCCTGTATGTAAAAAATTTCATACAGATATGTCAACAAACAAAAAAGTTTCAGATTTATGACACGAAAAAGTCCCGCTGGGCCCACTGTACGGCGCACAATGAAATTAGCGCGAAAATGTCAAGGAAATACTAAGAAAACCGTCAATTCTATAATTTTTAATTCTCAAAAAAAAAGCGCAAAAAATCCGCAAGTTTTTTTTACTCCTCTTTATTCTAGATAAAATTAACTATAAAATGCAATATAAATCTCGGCATCGGCAAACAGCGCTAACATTTAAAATTTTTAACAAACTTTATAAAGTGAATAAAACCCTATATTTTTTTATTTAAAAATTTGAAAGTTTTTGTCAGGTTTATTTTTAACCGTTAATTTTATTACAATATTATTTTTAACGAATTTTGTTGTTAAAAGGGCGTTTTACACCGATAAGTATAAAATAAGGTTAAGTTTTCACGTAATTATTTTTATGAGTTCTGCGTACTCTAGAACTGTAATATTGAGTTTGTAATTGCTAAACGTAGCAATCTTAAAGTTGTAATGGTTAATTAAAAAATAAACGTAATATAAGCTTAGGTTTTACTATGACAAAGTTAAACTGCATTTTCAAATATTTATTTTTAAATAAAAAAAAAATTAATATTAATATTTAGCACTACAGTTAGAAAGCCTATATCCTCAACATTATATAAAAAAAATTTCATACAGATATATCAACAAACAAAAAAGTTACAGATTTATGACACGAAAAAGTTCCGCTGGGCCCACTGTGCGGCGGCTCGGTCTGTGGCTCAGTGTACATAGAAAATTTGTTAAAGCTATGGGCGATTCTTTCACGGAAGACGTTATAAACCGTTTTGCTGAAGACCCTCGAAAGTTACTTTTAAAATAGCTATTGTATAATTAAAGAATTTATATAAAAAATTACCTATTTTTTATATGTATTAATTTGACTAGGTGCTTATAAAAAATCTGATTTGCCCCCCTCTGGCCCAGAACCTGGGTACGCCCATGGGTGTGTATTGTGTAGGCCTATCAAATAGAGGGTGGAGAGTGGTTACGATATATTTCGGCCAGCCGCTCGGCGGGCAAAATTGTAACAATATGCTAATCAATTCAATGGAATCCCTTGATCCTCGTTTGTTCCGAGAGCCTCTTTCTAAAATGCATCGTTTAGGTGCTATTAGCAGCTTTATGTGTACAGACACTTTTTTCATTTAACACCCTGTAATTTGTTAACACATATCCTACTAACCTCTTTAAAGTATCGATTTACAGAGAATTATTTCTCCGTTCTAATGAGCCTTCAACTACTTTTCTATCTCGCTTCCATCACGAGTTTCAAATTGTGAACACCCTGATACACCCCAAACTGGTTCCAACTACTTTCGTGAATTATTTAATTATCTTTGATTTTAACCTAACGAGATTGCTAGTAAGCATGACCAGAGAAGTCTATTTAAATGTTATAAAACTATCTTATTAAACTACATATGTGGTTAAAGCGAGGCCCATTGTATGTACATATAGCAAGTAAAGCGCTCAGAGATTTAATTACCTTTAATGCAATCAGTTTTAAGAGAAGAATGATATTCTAAAATAATGAAAGATTAAGATTAAACTGAGGTCATATATTTTCAGTGAGTTGAGTTGTAAATTGCCCTTATGGATACAAATCACAACTAATGGACACTAGCAAAAACACTAATAAAAAAGTGAAAAATTAATCAGTATTATCGTGAGTTAGTTTGTGTTTTCCCATGAAGATTTAATTCAATTTGTTCTTTAATGGACCTCAAACATGTACCAGGTGCCTATTTCAAGAAGGGGTTTATGCCATTTCCAATCTATTTTTTTCGTAATGTAGTAGCAACGACTATACATGTTTGTTAACACAAACACTGACCATGTTAAATTATGAAGACTATCTGGTCATTTTAACGTCAAATAGAAATTAAATAGACACGATTTCTGTTAAAAAAATAACAAATATGTTCCTGTAAAATTGACATGCATTCCCCTTACTTCAACAATTCTATAATAAAATTGATATGAAAATAGATGAAGTTTGATCTGGTTGATTGAAAGAGAAAATTTATACCAGATGAATTAACAATGTGTAATTGTTGAATCAACTAAAAATACTTTTTCAGTGTAACATTGTCATTAATTTTTCCACATTTTATTATTTTTACTTATTAAATTAATGACAATGTTACAGATTTTTTAACTTTGATGATGAAATTCGATGATGGAAGCGGGATAGAGAAGTAGTTGAAAACTCAATCAGTTCTCTAACAATTATCACTTTAATGAGGTTCGAAAAATTAAGAAAATTACATGGTATTGCATGAAAAATGTATCCCTATACATAAAATTGCTGAAAGCTCTTAAACGACGCATTTTAGAGGCTTTTAGAATAAATGTAGATCAGGGGATTTAAGGGGGTAGTCCAGTGAAAACGACTGTTTTTTCAACGATTTTTTTTTCATATTATAAATTAATTTTTATTAAAAAAATTTTTGACATATGATTGTACAACTATTAAACTACACAAAAAAAATTTTTTTTTGTTTTTTGATGAGTCATCCTGACAAAATGGCCGCTCCAAAAAAAAATTTTTTTTGTTGGCGGACGTCGAATCTCTGCAACGGCTCATTTGAAACAAAAAATTCAAACGTGGTTTTAATCTGTAGAACATTGGCTATCGTCGGAACTAGAATTATTAATTTTCAATAAAAAATAACAAAATGGCGGCATTTTGAATTTTTCGGGTGTTTTTCGGGTGCTTAATTTGTTTATAACTTTGTAAATAAACAATGGATTTTAATAATTCTAGTTCCGACGATAGATACACAATCAAGAAATATACAGCTAAATTTTTAGATCAATCGGAGCAAAAGACTCTGAGATCTGACGTCCGCCGAGTCAAAAAACGCTGTTTTGAGAAAAACGCGTTTAAAGTTTTTGTTGCGGAAAAAAGCTAAAAAAATTAATTTTACCTTAGTCAGCGATGCCTGCTGCATACATAACGCGATGCCTGCTCCATACATAACTAACCTTAAATACAAAGCAGAAGGACCTAGACCGTTATAAACCGAAAACAAATGGGCGGAGCAAACAGAAATACAAGAGTCCTCCTTGCTCCGAAACACGCCAGGGGACCTTCGAGCGCTCGGATTACACGTCTCTCGAAAACTCTCTGTATCTTTAAAACTATTCAATATTTTGCTTAAATATTTTAAGGGAGTATTTTCGAGGTGTAGTAGAGTAGATTTAAGCAAAAAAAATAAAAAATTAAAAAAAATTTTTTTTCACTGGACTACCCCCTTAATAGAATCGATCGAAAAATGCCATAATAACACTACACTGATGTAATATGTTCTACTTGATTGTAAGAAATTATGTAGTAATGTGAATTTCCAGTTTAATTTGCCATTGATTCAATTTCTGAAAGAGTTTTTACGATATAATAATTCAATGATTCCAAACTACGAATTCACATATTTATTTATTACGTTTCAATGTTACTTGAAATGAAAATTATCAACATCTTGAGTAAACTACCTTTACGTAATATAAAGATAGTTTTTATACAACATTTAATACTAATACTAAAGCTTCATTAGAAGAATTATATATGTTTCGTCAATGAAGACCCATTATTTATCTAACTTCACATGTTTATAAGTATATAGTATACGTCTTTCCGGTTTAAAATTTGTAATTTATTTATATTCCACTTCTCTATGAATAGTCAGCTGCAGTTGAAAATTGTCCGCCTCTTTTTGAGCGAATCAATTTATATCTTGTTTTATTATGGACTTCGGAAAAAAGTACAGAAATGGGGTTAATACTCTGGTATTTACTCTTCAGTCAATTTAATCTGGTTAATGACCATTCCATTCATATAATTGAAGTTAAACAAAATACCTCTTTATGTTATGGTAAAGAACATATAATTTATAATTCTCTAGAGAATTCCACGGCTACTCTCACGTATAGTTAATTTCAACATCGATGGTATCCGTTTACATAAAAATGTCTACACTAGGTACCCTTAAAGTTATAGCACCTTTAAAGCTGAATAGTTATCTTTTGCGTTCGTTTAGTAGGCAGCGTAGTTTAGTTTACCTTACTATTTTACATGCGATGTTTCCCAGGTCGCAGCTACCCGCTGTGAGTTTCCTGTTTCCAACAAATTAGCCGGTCTTGCTAGAAATTTATTGGCGACATTCACTGGCCATCAATCGCTGGAATTAAATCGCAATAAAGGCGATAGGGGCGCTAAGCACTCGTAGTGCGGCTGCCACACCTGTTCTAACTATCGCGGCCAGGGTGCGCGCGTGAGCTCGTCACGGAGGCACATAAAAGCCGGTGAGGAAGCGGCGTCAAGGCGAGAATTTCTCATTAAGTCCTTCCGCCGGGTAAAGCCGGGAAAGCCCTTTAATGCCCGAAATAAAACAAATGGGAGACACTCAGGCAAGTGATTGGCTTCAATGGATTTCCTAGGGGTAATAATTCACTTGCGCGCGACACGTGTGCAGAGCGCGACAATCCCATGACACGGTGTGCCGTACCCGGCGTGTCAGTGCAATGTCGCGGTAATTTATTGCATTTATTGTGTCGCCCCCTCCACGTTTTTGTTGTTTGGGGATGACAACTTAAGGTTGAAGGAGCGACACAGACAACACCTGACGTGGCTGGGATTCTTGCGCCAAGTGAGAATTAAGGAGTAACTTTGTTAGGGACGTTCTTCAGGGCGTGGGGACAACGAGACAATCGCCATATCGGGCAGGTCACGCAATTTTCCTAAAACTACTTAATTACACGCGTAATTAATGGGGTCCCGGCACCCGTCGGTGGGCAATGCTCGTTTGATTTCTTGCCGCTCTGCTACGGCGTCTTGCTTTGCAGCCCTTCGATGGTGCCGCCGGCCGGTGTAATCGCGCTGGGAGTTCTGGACCTTAGTTTGCATAACAACGATATTAGGGCAAGTAATATCGGCCGGTGCCTGCCTGCAGGATGGTCATCCCAATTGCCCCTGCCGCCCTGCAGTCGGCCTAACACAATCAAGCTATTGTCCCGCCAGTTCTGGGGTTATTGTGCACATCCTTGGAGGCGGGGTGCAATTCTTGCCGCCGCACTAGCGCAGCCCACTGGGCCGCAAGGACGAAGGGCATAAAAGATTCTAATCGATAGCCATATCTCGTGCAGGCAGGGAATTCCCCGGTTTTGTTCCCTGACCAAAACTATCGACACGTCGAGTAGGCGCTGCTGCGGGCGATCCCATCGGCTCCCCGGGGGGAATTAATGAGTCCGGGAAAGGAGTCCTGCCTGCCGAGGCGCTGCCGAGGGACCAAGGGTTCTTTGGGTGGCCCGGAAACTTGGGGAGTGCGGTGGCTTGTCGCCGAACTACTCGGCCGACATGAATTGTTAAGCTAATTTGAATGCCAGCAAAGTTAGTGAGAACCAAATTGGATTAAATTATTGTTGGTCGGCCAGGTGCTGCCGATACGAGCCCGGGCGTTGTGCTAACTTTCTATTAATAACAAATTTGTTTTAATTTCGTTCGGGCAACACAGTCATCCATCCCTTGGAGCCAACGACAGGTGGAGCTGACCAACCCGAGTGTATTTGGACAGGCAGTGAGCGGCCCAAGGACACTTTCCGAATTCAAATTGTGTTCGACGAAGATAAGTTACTGAAACTAGGACTGGCAGTAAAATTAATTTAAGGGCCACACAAGATGAAGTCTGAAGAAGGAGACTTGGAGTTTTCGAACTTGCAAAGTGTGTAAAGGGAAAATGTTAAGGGCAATTTTGTTAAGCGGATGTCACACAGAGCTTAAAGAGGACTTTGGAATGAATCCCTTATAAAGAGCGTTCCAATAATAAGAGTTTAGAACAAAGTGGTAGGCACTAAACCTTATTTCAAAGAAGAAATCAGAATCAGCAGTTCGAAAATCGTTATTTTCTCATTAACCGTCGTGGGCCTGACGTACGTCATTATTCCATGGGAGTCAAATATGGCAATTGATTTTCGCATGCCAATATCTTACAAGGAGACCACAATTTCTCAATATATTCTTGAAAGTTTAAATTTCAATTTAACATCTTGCGTTGACGTTTTATGCACGTTAGGAATGACGTGCTATGCACGTCTGCTGAATTTACTGTGACGCAAGTCTACGAGAAGAACTAAAGTCTCAGAGTTATCCTTGGAGGATTTGTGATTGCAAGGCTGTAGCGCGGAGTCCTGCACAAATGTTTTGAATTATAAATCAAAATTAATACCTCTCGTATATGTACGATTTTTAAGGGTTTGCGTTTGATTGATTTTAAATATATTTGCACAAGTTGGTCAATTCGGATAGTGTTTATAACTACAAACTTGTGAAATTATAATATTATCATTATTATTATAATTATTACGATTTTTTACATAAAAATGGACTTATACGATTTCCAATAATAAGCAATTATGACAAATATAAATAATAGCAATTTTGAATTTATGGCTTCGTTAAAGTCTGCTTTTATTAAATGTATTATTAAATGTATGCGTGGGTACTAATGGAAAACAGCCTTTTTCAAATATGTAGATGGCGCAAGCAGTAAATGCTGGTCAAAAATGTCAAACGAGAAACGTCAGTGGTAAGATTAGGCGTCTGTTAACCAGTTAACTGTGGCGCCCTCATCGAGCCATGACGAGTATATTCGTCAATCACAGAATAAGTTGCGCTGGTAAGATAAGGCCATGCACAAAAACCTGTCCTCAGATCGTGATAATTCTATGAATTTTTGAATGAATCGTGGGATAGTCAGTATCGTTTGCTTATTTTTGGTAAACAAATTGATTGAATTCTTGGAACACTAAACCAAGAGAAACAATTTCCAATAAAATTTTGTGCTTCTCAGTTCATGTGCTTTGTATTTGGAATGGTTTTTTGTTGACATTCATGCAATTAGCCCCTTTCTCTGCCCGACAGCTTCCAATTCTTTTATAAAATCTAAATTATTTTCAGACTGACAAGAGTTCTTGTAGTTATTATTATAGTTAATATATAGTTATATTTTTTGGTTAACATCTAAAAAACGTTATCATCGCACATAAATAAATTCATTATGCGAACTAGTAAATTTTTTCAACCAGTGCATACCGGGATGCATGAGATCATCTCAAACTGTTTATATTTTTTACTTGTTTGTTTTATTCCGGCATAGATTAATTGGGCGTGACTCAACAAGCCATTTCACATTGCACAGCCTAAAATTTTGGGAAAAACTGAGAATTTCCATTTGTATTCCTGATTATTTTTTAATTTAATTTTTCTTAACACTTTGAAGCAAAGCAAGTCACCCAAAGACCCTAAACATACCATTGGTTTTTTATTTTTTATTTGCCACACATGATCGATTTTGTATCAGTTTTTTATTTTTTTATTTTCTAATCGCCTAATAATCAGAAAATAAATATAATTATTTATAAAATATTGAAATAATTATTGTTTATAGTGAATAAGTAACAAAAAACATAATTTTTTTAGGATAAATTCATGACAGGATCAATGACTACCTGTATTTATCTAGAAAAGTATATGGAAGGGTTTTCCGGGACGGTGATTACGAATCTGATCTCAGATTTTTAAAATTCAAAGTGGCGGATCCAATATCGACCGAATAATTCGATGAAGTTTTTTTGTTTCAAGCAATAACACTGAATTAATTAGAACCATCCTGTTTTCTTTGTAACACCAATGGACGCTTGTAATCTGCTTAAAACTTCTATCTCTACTCATACTATTTATTGGTTTTTTGCTCAATCACGCATAAGCCCTTACATCGATCTTTTTAATCTTACTTGTTACTTGTTATTCGATAGAGTTTCAAAATGGCGGAAAAACTTTAAACTTCAAGTAATTTTCATGAAAATTAGTACCTATGGGTTTTTTGTGATGCTGATTTCGAATATATCCACGAAATCTCGAAATGAACGAAATTTGAAGAATGAAACAAATTTGTTAAACAGAGATAACGAGGCAAGTAATTTCTAATCGGCTATCGAAATTTGAAAATTCAAGATGGCAGAAAAAAACTTCTATAATTCAAAATAAATGTATATTATCAATTATAATTAATACAAGCGCCAATTAGTCGAATTTCTCAAAAACCATTTCGTAGGAGTTTTCGGATCCATGGCGAAGAATATTTCTACAATAATTCAAAGGATTTCTATGAAAATTAGGTCATCAGGTTGAAACAATTTCTAGGATACACCCAACACCAGAGCATTTGAGAAGTGTTTAGTTAATTGGCCTTATAGTGATTGTCATTTTCAGAGCCGATTCATAACTAAGGGAGTAAACGGCATAGAGAATGTCAAAGTGACAACGTCAACTGTCAATTTTATTGACAATTTCAGTTCTTCAGGTTTTTCTTCCCGACTTTTTGGCAATAATCCATATACATTAGGGTGCTTTTTTTTCGCGACTATTTTTTTTTTTTTAGTCCCACCTCGAAATTTTGTGGCTAATACCTAAACAAACATTCCCTGAAAATTGGAGCCCTTAAAAATAATATTTAGTACTAGACCAAGACGCATAAAGATTTCCCATATAAAATACACGTGAACTTTGATTATTTTTCTTCAAATCTCTACAACTCAGAGGCATTTTATGGAACAATCTTGGGCAATGGTAGGGTTTCTTCAGAATTGAATGCTCTACAAAAGTGTCCATTGCGGTGTAACCCTAACTCCCACCAGCGAGGTAGTACGGGTCAGTAACCGCAATTTGTCCATGAAATTCTCGCTTTTTACCCCTATCTCGTAAACAACAAGAGGTACGGAAAAAGTGAATATTACAAACTTGTAGTAAATTCAATTTCCTCCAAAAAGTTCTTGAACACTAAATCGGTAACGTCGATATTTCTTGAGATATTGGGCTTTGAAGTTGAGGTAGTGTGGAATTGTCATGGATTATTTAGCTAAATTGTAGAAACACTACCTCAACTTCAAAACCCAATATCTCAAGAAATATCGATGTTAGCAATTTGGTGTTCAGAACATTTTTGTAGCAAATTGAATTTGCTACAAGTTTGTCATATTCACTTTTTCTGTACCTCTTGTTGTTTACGATATAGGGGCAAAAAGCGAGAATTTCGTGGAAAAATTCGGGTCAATGACCCGTACTACCTCGCTGGTGGGAGTTAGGGTTACACTGCAATGGACACTTTTGTAGAGCATTCAATTCTGAAGAAACCTTACCATTGCCCAAGATTGTGCCATAAAATGCCTCTGAGTTGTAGAGATTTGAAGAAAAATAATCAAAGTTCACGTGTATTTTATATGGGAAATCTTTATGCGTCTTGGTCTAGTACTAAATTTTATTTTTAAGGGCTCCAATTTTCAGGGAATTTTTGTTTAGGTATTTGCCACAAAATTTCGAGGTGGGACTGAAAAAAAAAAAAAATAGTCGCGAAAAAAAAGCACCCTAATATACATGTTTGTAAATTATGTACCTACATCCCGTAAATAAACAGTAAGTATTTTATTTTCATTCTTTACCGTTCTTTTACAATTATTTTATTTAATTGAACATTTTAGGGTGAAAATAACTACCAGGAAACAATTTGGAAAATTTATTGATTTAGTGCCAAAAAATGTTGATATTAAGATAGACTTCATAACCCGGCGGTAACAATTTGGAGAGGAACTTAATAGTTTGTGACCTTTAATTCGTGATGTCCAGGGATGGCAATGACTAGCGAAAGACACACAACTTAAAAAAAACCCACGATGGAAACTTTAGTTGAGCTAAATAGATATTGAAATCTTAAAGTTTATTTTGAAGGGAGTGCTAAATGTGTACAAAAGCCTCTTTAGAAGCCGGAACGAATTCTGAAAACTTTGCAATATGTAATAACCCATTGGCAATTAATATATGAACAATTGTAAAACACATTTTGTGTCGTTTAGTCCACGGAGTTTTTCACTATTCAAATTAAACGCTTTACATCTTAAAATGATATTTGATTCACATTCGTAATTATTGACTAAAAACTCACAATAACAGAACTCAGGGTGTAATACGGCTATACTTTAAAGTCAATTCAATAAAGACAGAAGAAATCAGCAGTCAATTGCAATCGCAATATGGCCAAATAAGTTAGTTTGGAGTTGCTTTGGACAAGCTGATCACGGGCTTCTGTCATTTAATTTCCAGCACGACAAGAAGAAATCGATTTGTGCCGATATTTTAAGCATAATGACCTCTTACATAAGAAGTCACCTATCCCACGTAATCAGTCTTTCTTTCGGCAACGAGCGATGCGAATAATTACCAAATTTCTGGGGCCGGCCCAAGTTCCACTTAATGAAGAAATCGCATGCCTCAGTCAAGCGGGCAATTAGCCGCGACTTGCATAACTCCCAGCAATTTTTTTTTTGTCAGCTGTCTTTCGCAGGCTATCAATTACATACCCATTTAATTTTTGAATTTGTGTGAATTTGAAAAAGCGGATAACCGATGTAATTCCACTCCGCAACCGGCTTAGCTGGAGTTTGCTTTCACAGCGGAGGGTCCGTCGCGTCGTGCCTCCGAAGAAAACTCCATTCACTCCATTGAAGCGGGTAGGAGGAAGCTGCTGGAAAATAGGCGAGGAATTGTGCAACAATGAGGTGCAAAAGACGGAGCGGCGCGGTCCGGTCGAGTCGCACTGCCCGTCGAGATGAGGTTCGAATTGCGGACCGGAAGGAGCGGCCGTAAAACGCTCGCCTGGAATTCTCCCAGGGAGCACTGTTGGTTTTCCGCTTATTGTTGCTGCGTGATTAATTGCTTCCTAATCTCACTGTCGGGGCGAGTGCAGTTCACAAATCGATCAGTCGCGACATCTGCAATTTCACAGCGCTCACTCCAAACAAGCCGGAGGAAGCGCATAAAAACGGGTGACAAATAGTAGCCGATCTCGGTGATAATTTATCACCTCAGAGCTGCTGTAAGACGCATTGTCACATCGCTTGCAATTGATTGTACTTTGTGCGCTTTGGCTACCTTCGGCGGACTCCTCAAGCAAATCCCTTTTAATTGCGCCATGCCTTCCCTTCCGGTTCTTTTGTGCTTTTGTACTTTTGTACTTAGTCTTCTCCCGGCGCGGCGCGCATCTCACTAGATCCGGCGTGTTTCTTTTGAAATGCGGACCGAAGATTTCAACTGAAAAACTCCAATGAAATCGAGGAATTTTCATTATTCGCTCGTTAGGGCTGAGATGGCCATCTCAAAGGCATTTCCAGGGCGAATTATTGTTCTTCCCCTTCTGAGAACAGCGGCGCTTTTTCGAGCAGGAGTTGATCGCGCTAAGAAAAAGTCCGCGGGAAATATTTTACGGAACAATAACCCATTGGCGTCTGCGCAAAGGGCTGCCCGAGGGACTTCTTACTTCTTAGAAATCAAGGGCCATTATGCAAATATCAAAGCTGTTGTTCTCTCAGTGAAAAATAAAAACGATTGACTCCGAATGTTAACAAAAAACGGACTTAACAAAATGGTTTCGTTAGCATTGTGTTCTTTTTTTTTTGTTCACTTATAAAATTTTACTGCAATTTTATTTTTGGGAAAGGAGAACAGTTTAGGAAAATTAATTTTGAAGAAAATAAATCTAGTAGGCTATCTGCTCACTTTTAATTTAGTTTTAGAAAAAAAATCTGCAGACTCATTAAATTCAAAATTTCTTTGACCTATGAATTATGTTCAGTTCATGTGGTATGCAAAATATTTACAAACTAGCTGAGTTACCCGATTTCACTCGGCGTTGCATAAATACTTTTAAACACTTCTCAAATGCTCTAACTTGGTACATCCTAGAAATTGTTCCAACCTGAAAACTCCTTTATGCCCATTTTCTTAGAGATTCTTTGAGTTATTGTAAGAATATTCTGCGTTATATTGAATCCGCCAAGTTTAATTTCCAAATTCTGACAAACGATTTGATAACAGTGGCCCCGAAAACTCCTTTGAACTGATTTTCGACAGAATCTGTAACATGACGCTGAGAACCTCCTTGTTACGCTGCGCTGGTCAACACGAAATTTCTTCTTTCTTCGTTTTGTCAAATACTTTATATATAGTACGATATTTTCCGTTATGAATAATTTATAAATAAAAATGCTCAATCATCTTGAGTCCCCAAATTTGGATAGCAGATTCGAAATTAATAGCCTCTTATTATTATTTAAAAAAAAAAAAAAAAAACCCTCATTAAAATCCTTCAAATTTTGAGAAATTTTTGTCGAATTTACAAATTTTGATATTGAAAAAAAAACCAATAGTCCCAAGATGTTTTAAGTATCAAAGCTCGTCAAATGTGAACAATTTCAACCGATACATTGGATCCGCCATTTTGAATTTATAAATTTTGAAAGTACATAGATTCCAAATTAGTGGCTTCCAAATCCCCTTTGTTCTAATTTTCATAAGAATCAGTTGAATTTAAAAAATTTTGGCCGCCTTTTTATGTCCACCATCTTGAATTTGCAAACTTTAAAATATTCAAAATTAGTGGCCTCAAAACCATCATTGTACCTACTAATTTTCATTAAACCACCATATTGGCTCCGCTATCTAGAATTTCCAAATTTTGAATAGCGGATTTGAAATCAGCATTCCCAAAAACCCCTGAGCACCAAGTTTCATGAAAATCGCTTCCAATTTAAACTGTCCAACCGCGGACCTAAACAAAATCATGAATTAACAAATGTTCCAACAGAAACAACAAACAATGAAGACAAAAAATTTAATATATGTTTCATCATAAATTTTAATTCCTGAGAATTTCGCTGCTATCTTTTAATCTCCCACTTTTTTAATCACTATCCGGTTCATGTCAAATTTTGGGAAGATCAAAAGTAAGAAGGGCTCATTCAGTACAGAAATTAATTATCTGATGAAAGACTTTCAAAACTCAAGAGTTATTTTAGGTCAAACTCGTTTCAAAAGCCAGTAGCATCATACATAAATTGTGGTATATAAATTTCAAAATTAATTTAACACTATAAAATAAATGATCATAGTTTCAATCGTTTATCGTTGAATATCTGAGGTGTTTCGCATTGTTCCAGTGTAAAGTGCAGATATACGTTTCCGGAATGAATTAGGCAATTACTTTCCTGGACCGGGCATCACCGGTGAATCGCTCAAAAGATTTGGGGGCACCCTGGCAAAGCAGCAATTACTCTGGAGCTGGTCCTCAAGCTCCCGATTTCCATTAAACCCCAATGTCGAGGGCATTTGAATTGAAAAGCAGCAAAGGGGCGAGTTCCCAGCGGAAATGATCTGCAGGACATATGCTTGCATGAATTGAGCAAACTTCGGCATGCGAGGCGGGGAGCGGGCGCTCGTAAAACGGAACATTCCATATGCAGCCCCGTCGAGATGCATCCTTTTATCTCCACATCCCCATAAACTCGTAAAATTTACTTAGCAGGAATTGAACGTAAACTTGGTGAAGCGCCCGTTCCCGTTGATAGTGTGGATGCTGCTGGACTTGGACCCCTTTGAGTCCGGATGCTACCTAAATAAAGTTCAGCCGGGTCGAGTGAGCCAGTGGCGGAGCAGATCCCAAGCTACAATGTGAAGCGTCGCCCTCTCTCCTGACATGTTTGTCGCGCTGTGTGCGGGCGGGTGCGGGCAGTGTTTGTGCACTTTTCAATTCATTTAACTATTCACAGGGCGGGCCATTCAATTTGCGGAACTGCCTAATAGTTTCGACTGAACACCGAACTATGAAGTTGTTTACGAGTAGATTCCGACGATGCCGCGCCCCGCCACTGTCGGAACGGAACAGGCCCCAGTTCCGTCTGCTTAATTGCACCTTTTCGTTGGTTGCACGGTTTCGTTTTTCGATCGGCAGATTTTCCAGGATTTATGGTATGAATGATATCAGAGCAAATCGTTGCATTTCATACCTACGCCAATTGCACCAATGATCCCTTCACGTAATTGTATAGTTCTCTTTTTTAAACCAACTCAATTTTTGTCTCTTAATGCATATGAAGAACTAACATATAAAATAACTATTATGCAAACATTGCTGTTGTTTAAAACTCTGAAGGGCTAGTTCGGATTGTGATTTTATTTTTAGAACTTTTTCATGCATTTAATATATAAAAAAAAATACATAAAATAATCTAAACTGATAGAACAATTTGATTTTGTTGAAAAACAAGTATTATGTAGATGGAATCAATTTAAAATAAAATCAATCAACCCAAACGCATAAGCATATCTTCGTTAATTTTTTTATTAATTTTAAAATACGCAAGTATTAGCTTACATTTCAAAAACTTTAATACTTCTGAATCTTCTCAGGTTATAATTTTGATTTCACATCCTCGTGTTAATCAAGTAGCAATCATTTAGCTACCTAATATTTCTTTATTAAAGTTGCATGAAACGGGTTAATTTTCTACCATAAGTCTTTAATTACCACTTTAATTATAGGAAGGGCTATCTCTTGGTTTCTTTTTAAAATACAAGTTATTTTTACACATACAGCTATTTCGTGCTAAAGAACATTAGCAGAAGTACAGTATCATATCTCCGCGGTGAGAATATGAAATTAATAGATTTATGTTTGAATAACTTTAGGAGAAATTTAAATCTTATTGTGTGACATATCTAACAATGCGAATTTTGAAAAGAAGTGTCAGTCGAAATAATGTATCAACCGCGTCTGTTGTACGAAAGTTTGTGACGCAAGCCCTTGATATTGGCATGCTAATTGATAACACAAGTTATTCTCGTATTTATCCTGTCTGCTTAGCCGAGAATATTGTTCCTGTTGCTGAAAGTGGCCGCCTAAACCCGAGAACCTCAACTCGCCGCAGATTTCAGCAACTGAACATTAGCCGCAGTAGTCTGAAGCGGATTCATAAAGACCTCGGATTATTCCCTTACATGGTTTTACCAACTCAGCAATTAAGTTCTAATTCAAACAGGATAGCGTAGGTGCCACACAACCTGTGCAACAATCGATATTTTGAACATTAAGTTTAATAATCGTGTAATCAGTCGTTTTTAAAAAGTGACATGGAAACTATGCAACTGCGATTTCACGTCGTTGGGCTTTTTTTTGTGGGGTGCCAATAAATATCGATGTTAAGCTAACAAGCTGACAAGAAACGATTCAGGCACTTAAGCACAATATAAGTCAAACTATTCATGAAATAGGAACACGAGCTATCGAAAATGTCCGACAGTTGGGTTTAGGGGATGGGCAATTGCCATTCGATAACTAATCGCGAAGTCTACTCTTTTCAATAAATCAACAAACTTTGAAAAATATTAAAGAGTGTTTATTTTTAACGATTTTTCAGAAGAAACCAGCCGATAGCCCATCTACTACTGATTATAAATAGCAAATTAAACAGGAGTTTTTCTTCATTAAGCGAACTTTGATACGAAAATATTTAAAAAGATTACTTTGCTAGATCTAGATTTCGTATAAGTTCGTAGATAAGTCAAAACGGTGTATTAGTTTTGAAATGGTGGCAGGATTTTTTAAGGTGAAATGTGCACCTAGTACCATTTACAAATTGTCAAATATGAAACCACATAAAGCAGATAGTAAAGTTGTGGTGGTGTGGCATCATTGCTCCAGTAGCACTTGTGTAATTCTCCAATTTTTCGCGTAGTAGTGATTTATTGCAAAAATGTAATTTAGAAGGGGGTTTTCAGCATGAAAAAGAAACACTTTTTTTGCGATTTTTTTTTAGAAATACGGTTTGAGCAAATTTATTGAAATATTTTTTATATTATTAAGTATGATTTCAGCAATACTCAGTAATTTTTTTATGCGAAAATATCGACAGACAAGCCGGTGACTGAACTTTTGCAAAACCACTTTTTAAAAGTCCGTGTACACTGCTATTTAAAAACTACATTACTGATTCATTTCAAACTTGGTACACACTTTCTATATATAAAATACCTCCCCCCAACGTTGAGTTTTAAATTTTTTTTTTACATTAAGAGGGGTTTCCACTTACAAAATGACGAAATTTTTCGTAAAAAATAGCAGTTTTTACTTTAAATGACCACCAAAAATTTATAAATGAAAAAAATAATAATCAGAGAACGTAGCGGGGAGAATTGAATGATACTCTGACTAAATTTTAAAGGTTTTTAATTTCGGACAATTTCCAGCTGAGATACAGTGTACACCGCAAATCGTCTATTTCCAAAGACGTTCTTGGAAAAGCTCCGTTACCGGCTTGTTTGTCGATATTTTCGCATAAAAAAATTACTGAGTATTATCGACATCATACTTAATAATGTACAAAAGGTTTCAATAACTTTGCTCAATCCATATTTCTAAAAAAAAATCGGAAAGAAAAGTGTTTTTTTCACGCTGAAACCCTTACCCCCCCCTTAAGCAGGCATTATTTAAAAGTAATCTTTCATTCAAAAAAAAGATTGGGATGTGTAATCAATTTATAATTAAGTATTTGTAAAAATACATTTAAAAATTAAACGTTTCAAAGTAAAATAAATATGTTATTTTTTCCTAATAATCTTTAAAGGAATGAATTACTCAAATTTTAATTTTTCATTGAGCATATGCTTGTCTTCCCGGAGTCGATCTTCCAAATTAGGAACAAATTAGGATCACCAGTTATGGAAGCATACTTCGTAATTATTTAAATTATCTTTATTTTAATATATATTTTAGGTGTAACTAAAAATATACCCTGTCGTAAGGAATTCCTTTAATAACCTCTTTTTAAGACGAACAACCTTTTCGCGGGTTGTCTACTTACTTACTAAAAAATGTAAACCAATAAAAACTACAACTTCATTTTTCGCTACAGTGATAATATGTAGATGCAATTTTTTGCTTTTAGGAGTACTCAGCGGAAATATTCTAATTGTCTATTTTACTTAATGTAAATCACCTAAGCTCCTCGATAGCACTCTTCAGACTGCAAAAGAAAGATTATTCTAGAACGCTAGCAAATTGGCAGGGCAGAAGAAGAGGAGCCGCACTCGAACAACAATTGGCATGTCGTCGGTCCACCCGAAGAATTCATATCTTGTGGGCCCCTTTCGCAAATATTGCAATCCTCAGGCCCGAATCGTCGTCAAGGATTTATGACCGGGTCTGGCAGGTCTGCCGGGTCTGCTGTGGAGCTGTTTAATTCAGTTTTCATAGGAGCCGGATTTACTGCTGCTGAAGTGCTGCCAAAAGGTGTATTTATCAGCGCCTAATGTGTGCTGCTAGCAACTACTTTAAACTTTTAAGCCGGGGATTATGTAAATTCGAATCTGTGGAAATCTCCGGCATTTGTTACGATTGTTCTTGTCCCGGGACACTGCGAGCAGCACTATCTGTAGCTGTTGGACAGACTCTCGATGCAGAAGGGCCCTATCACACATTCCGTGGGCCGCCAAAAATAAATATATTTTAAGGTTTCGCCTTACAACTAAACCATGAAACTATGGCCCACTGGCTGTGGGCTGTATCATCCAACTGAGCTGCCAAGTATTTATGTTCTGGCGCTCCAGACATGCTTTATTTATTTTAATTTTTATGGTAAGGTGTATCGGAGTGCTTTTGAACTTTAAATGACAACGGAAAGGGGCACTGTCGAGATTTAAGCCGTTTATGCTTATACGTATGTATGCTGGGACTTTGATGTGGTTTTATAAAAGGAACAGAACTAGTGGAGGTGTTTTTTTTGTTTATTTATGAATAGTTTTAATATATGCCACATATAACCCTCAACCAAGCCGACATTTTATTTAACCTCTTGTTAAGAAAGTATTTTAATTAAACTAGTGAACAAATACATGGGTGTGTTTTATGAATGTTGTTTTGGTTAAAAATGTTTTCTAACTAGGTTCTTTTTATGGCACATATTTATTAATATGTTATGAATAATTTTATAAAATTTTATAAAAAGAAGAAAATTATACTCGGATATATTGAAGTTGTGGTAGGACGGTTCAGATGTACATAGAAACGTAATTACAGCTGTTGTACTTGTTTAGAAAAAAAAAAAATTTATACTAAGGAAGGATACCTCAATGATTGTGACGTGTCTGCTAAATAAAACTCGATGTTTAGTTGACTTTCAGCACTACTTGTTTAAATTAGATAAGAAATAATTGAGCTCATGAACATGTGTTGAAGTCAGGGACCGAATCAATTATTTTTATGGAAAAAGCTCTATTTATCTATACTCCCAGACCGATAATAATTTGAGGCTAAGAGACAAAACTTTGACAGCTTGGTTGTTTTTTTTTTTTTTAAATCAGTTTCACTTTTTATTTTTCGAGCCAAGAATGACAAGTTTTAAAATTTGTATTATAATTATTTTTCAGACAGAAAATACAAAGCCAACTTGACTATAAATATATATTGTTGCATAATCGGAGGGCAAAGAAAACAATTTTAATTGTAAGGAAACAGTCTCAACAACATCAGCATGCAAAAATAAATAAATATTTATATTTTAAATTTTTTATAAGCTAACGAGTTTCAATACTTGTTATTTTTGGTTCCAAAATATAAAAAGCTAAGATGGCTTTTTACTTATGCCAAGAAAAATATTAAGCTTTTAAGTTTGTTTTTTGTTGCTGCAAGTTATAATCGGCTAGAAATAACAGTTTAGAAACTCCTCAAGGGGGTTATAGAGGTAAAAAACAGCCTAGTTTACATTTGTTTTTTTTTTTCGGTTCCTTTATTATTGAAACTTCTCTTACACTTTTATTACATTTTCAAGGTAGTAAAAAAATTTAATTTTTATTTTTTGCAATTTGAAGCTGTCACCGCACAAAATACCTCTGGCGGACAGTTAATCTCAGGAATCAATAATCTAAAACAGAAAAACCAAAGAGGAATGTTTCTTACGTGGTAATTCATCACAATATTTGAATAAATGATTAAAAAAAAATATGGCGGGTGTTTGAAAAAAAATTTCGAAAAATCACCTAATTTTTCACTTTGTTTCGCTTGCCAAATTTTTTTTTTGTAGTGGCTTTTGGACTATATTGTGGTGGATTACCACACAGGACACTTGAATAAATAATCACACCAAATTTGACCTAAATCGGTTCAGCCAATCCGGAGATTAACTGTCCGTCATTTGAAACAACGTCATTTTGAGAAAAACGCGTTTAAAATTTTGTTTTCAATTTATTATATAGCAGAAATTACCACCAGAGATCGAAAAAGGTGCGCACGCTTTAACTGCTGTAACTATTTTTCTTTCTGAAATTTCTTAACAAAATTTTGAGAGTTAATTTTTGAGGGTATAAGGAATTAATAAATCCAGAAAAAAAAAGTTCAATTTCAAAGTGCTTACCAGAAACTGTAAGAGGGCATCATGCACAACATTTTCATGTACTATATTTTACTATACTATGACAACTTTACTCAGGCTTTATATTCTAAAAAATGAAAAATACCGATTATTTTCGGTTTCCGTAAGAAGTCAATCGAAATATAAAACCAATAAAAAATTATTTCACTTTCTTGCCTTGCACGCCTCCTAAGATCAAGAAAATCCATATTATTAAAATTGTTCAGATAACTTACCTACAGTAAGAACTAGAATTATTAAAAAATAATAATTAGGAACAAATTAAATGGTGGCTTGTTTAAAAAATTCAAAATACCAACCGATCTTAAAAATTGTAGTTTGAGTCACAGCGCGAGGTATTACGAAGAGAATAAGCAATTGCACATCCAAATCGGTAAAATATTTTTTGAATATTTTAAGAACATGCCTGTCTATAAATCGTTATAACTATTAGATTTTTAAAAGATTTTAAAATATTTTTACACGCAATTATTAAAGAGGAATTAAAGTAAGTTAGTAAGTAAGTATTGAAATTAAGTAAGATTAAAATAACCAAAAAAAAAAAAAAAAATCCTAAAATTTAAGTGGTGTGTTATGAAAATGTAGCCATATAATAATATTGGTGGAAAATTATTAATAACCTTGCCATTTTATTTAGTATATCGTGTTTTCAGTTGTTTGCTGAGTGTTTTCATTCATCACATAGTGTTTTTTTATGCATTTTCCTTTTTCAAAATTTATACGTCAGGTATTTTTGTTATTGGGGGAGTGCCTGTGGCAGGGAAATCAAGTCAATTGATAAGATCAGCTTGCTTGCCCCGGATCGAAACAGTCATCACTTTCTGATCTCGTTTACTTCGTAGACGATCACCATCAAAAAAACAAAAAACATATATATATCCTTCTAGGGTGCTTTTTTTTCGTGACTATTTTTTTTTTTCAATCCCACCTCGAAATTTTGTGTAAAATACCTAAACAAAACTTCCCTGAAAATTGGAGCCCTTAATATTAATATTAAGTACTACACCAAGGCGTATAAGAATTTCCCATATAAAATACAAGTAAACTTTGATTACACAGGTCAACAAAAAAAAATGTTTGGAGCGAACCAGAAGTGAGACCCATGAATTCCTATGTTTTTTGGGGTGCTGAAACCGAATACAACCTTAAAAATTGTCCAAACATCTACGATTCCCTCCCAGCCACCCCCTATAAGGGGTGGGGTGGGTTAAAAATTCCTTTTAATGAAAAATTGAGATGCATACGGATTTATATGTTTTTTGGGGTGCTGAAACCAAATATGATCTTAAAATATTTCCAAACATCCCTAATTTCACCCTAACCACCCCCTCTGAGGGGTGACGGGGGGTCAAAGTTACCTTTTGATGGAAAATTGAGATGCATATGGATTCATATGTTTTTTGGGGTGCTGAAACCGAATATGATCTTAAAATATTTCCAAACATCCCTAATTTCACCCTAACCACCCCCTCTGAGGGGTGACGGGGGGTCAAAGTTACCTTTTGATGGAAAATTGAGATGCATATGGATTCATATGTTTTTTGGGGTGCTGAAACCGAATATGATCTTAAAATATTTCCAAACATCCCTAATTTCACTCCAGCCACCCCCTATAAGGGGTGGGGTGGGATAAAAATTCCTTTTAATGAAAAATTGAGATGCATATGCATTCATATGTTTTCTGGGGTGCTGAAACCGAATATGATCTTAAAATATTTCCAAAAATCCCTAATTTCACCCCAGCCACCCCCTATAAGGGGTGGGGTGGGTTAAAAATTCCTTTTAATGAAAGATTGAGATGCATATGGATTCATATGTTTTTTGGGTTGCTCAAACCGTATGTGATCTTAAAATATTTCCAAATGGGGTGGGAATCGCCTTTTGATAAAAAAGTGGCAATTGCCTTCTGACTTCCAGTGGGTGGAAAATTGCCTTTGATTCCGATGAGTGTGACGGATTCCCCAATTATTTCCCGAAATTAGGGATGTTTGGAAATATTTTAAGATCATATTCGGTTTCAGCACCCCAAAAAACATATGAATCCATATGTATCTCAATTTTTCATTAAAAGGTAATTTTGACCCCCCGTCCCCCCTCAGAGGGGGTGGTTAGGGTGAAATTAGGGATGTTTGGAAATATTTTAAGATCATATTCGGTTTCAGCACCCCAAAAAACATATGAATCCATATGTATCTCAATTTTTCATTAAAAGGTAATTTTGACCCCCCGTCCCCCTCAGAGGGGGTGGTTAGGGTGGATTTGGGATGTTTGGAAATATTTTAAGATCTTGTCGGTTTCAGCACCCCAGAAAACATATGAATCCATATGCATCTCAATTTTTCATTAAAAGGAATTTTTGACCCCCCGTCACCCCTCAGAGGGGGTGGTTAGGGTGAAATTAGGGATGTTTGGAAATATTTTAAGATCATATTTGGTTTCAGCACCCCAAAAAACATATAAATCCGTATGCATCTCAATTTTTCATTAAAAGGAATTTTTAACCCACCCCACCCCTTATAGGGGGTGGCTGGGGGGGAATCGTAGATGTTTGGACAATTTTTAAGGTTGCATTTGGTTTCAGCACCCCAAAAAACATAGGAATTCATGGGTCTCACTTCTGGTTCGCTCCAAAAATTTTTTTTTGTTGACCTGTGTTATTTTTCTTCAAAACTCTACAGCTCAGAAGCATTTTATGGTATAATCTTGGTCAATGGTAGGATTTCTTCAGAATTGAATGCTCTACAAAAGTGTCTATTGCGGTGTAACCCTAACTCCCACCAGCGAAGTAGTACGGGTCACTAACCCCAATTTGTCCATGAAATTCTCGCTTTTTACCACTATCTCGTAAACAACAAGAGGTACAGAAAAAGTGAATATGACAAACTTGTAGAAAATTCAATTTCCTACAAAAAATTTCTGAACAACAAATCGCTAACATCGATATTTCTTGAGATATTGGGCTTTGAAGTTGAGGTATTGTTTCTACAATTTAGCTCAATAATCCATGAAACTTCCACACTACCTCAACTTCAAAGCCCAATATCTCAAGAAATATCGATGTTAGCGATTTGGTGTTCAAGAACTTTTTGGAGGAAATTGAATTTGCTACAAGTTTGTAATATTCACTTTTTCTGTACCTCTTGTTGTTTACGAAATAGGGGCAAAAAGCGAGAATTTCGTGGAAAAATTGGGGTCAATGACCCGTACTACCTCGCTGGTGGAAGTTAGGTTTACACCGCAATGGACACTTTTGTAGAGCAATCAATTCTGAGGAAATCCTACCATTGACCAAGATTATACCATAAAATGCCTCTGAGCTGTATAGTTTTGAAGAAAAATAATCAAAGTTTAAGTGTATTTTATATGGGAAATCTTTATACGTCTTGGTCTAGTACTTAATATTAATATTAAAGGCTCCAATTTTCAGGGAATTTTTGTTTAGGTATTTGCCACAAAATTTCGAGGTGGGACTGAAAAAAAAAATAGTCACGAAAAAAAAGCACCCTAATATCCTTCAGTCCTGTCAGTCCGGCGGTTCGCTTAGGGGTCGCTGAGTTATAACGAAGGCAGATTTGTAGTTTTGCCAACTAGCCACTCGGCGGACAAATCTGTAACAATATTTAGAGACTTCTTCCCCACAGCACGCTAATTGAAATTTATTTTATTCTGAAATGTTTCTGTATGCGATATACAAATGGGTTTTGTCGTCAACTAATCATCATAGTGAATAATCGCCATTGAAAAATATCTTTATTTGGCTCCAAATGGGCGATACTTGCAGAAAAATCAATTTGGCAGAAAATCTTTCTTTTTAAAACTGTGTACACATTTATGTGAGGAAGGATTTGTTCAAATTTGGTCGATCTTTTCGCTAACACCGAACCTTGTTATACATTCAAACAGAATCTAACAAACCTCTCTTTTACCTTTTAATTTTTTGAAAGGGATTGAATGTCAAACATAACTGATTCAGATGTGTGTCTATTTTTAATTGCATTCAGATATTCAGAAATTAACAAATTGAAATGAAACGTAATAAAATTTCATAAATAGAACTAAACTAATTTAATGAACTAATAGTTTGTAAGAAAAGTGGGTTTGAAAAATACATTACCTTAACATTTAACTAGGGACATGTATTATTCTATTACTATTACTAATTGAGTTAGACACGTAAAAGTAATATATTATTAGTAACCGTATGTTAAAAACAGGTATTCGTTTCTCTCAAATCAAAAAACGGAGGAGTCTCACAGTCCCACGTCACTAGTTAAAGGTTAAAAAATCGTAGTGGCAATGATACCGTTAAATATGATAAAAGAATTGATTGTTCTTGGCAAGTGAAATTAAGTTGTAGAAAAATTAAGCTGTGTGCATCATAATTTAATCAGAAGGTAAACGAACTGCCCATAATTCTGGTCAAATTGAAATAACTCAAAGGGTTTCGAGCTGACCACAGAAATGCAACGCTTCTCCTACCGCCTTTTTCTCCAATTAACATTAAGAAGAAATAAATTTAAGCAAGCAAAATTTGCGAAACCTACTCTCAATTTTACACTCGAAGGAGTTACAAAGGACGTCAGGCGAGGTCGAGCTGTAGTCACATTTCGTATCGGCCATTCTTTCATCCTCAAGGAGACCACTTTGCATTGCAGGGAGCCGTTTTTTAAAGGAGCTCCGAAGGACATCGAGAGCCATCCTTTGTTTCGCAACTGCTTTGACTTATTCGGCGAAGGGCGTTTCGGGAGCACTTAATAGCTTTTAAGGAGCCCCTGCTTCGCAGCCGAAACTTTGCGAGCTGGAGCACGAGACCACTCAAAGAGCCGTCCGCCACGTGGTTCGGGGTCACTTTCACATCCACCGGGGTCCTCGCACGGCCAATGCCATAAAGCTGCTCCCGAGAAGGAGCCGGGAATGGCAAAAAGTGCTCATCTGCAGAAATCCATTAGGTCGTATTGGGCTTGATGAAGCGTGACGCTCCGATATGATTCTTTCATTGTACGACAATTGGTCGTAACCGTAAAAAAGTTCGTTTTCTAGATCATCAGAGGGCCGTAATCCCGGCCGAGATATGACAACTGCCTTCGGATTATTATTACTGCCATCCGGCAGGATGTTGTGATTCTTGTCCCTTCCAGGGGCCCTGAATTTGTTAGATGGTTACTAAACCCTTTACTCAGTTAACCGGACCAAAAAGGGACTGAATCCGGTTCGGCTCGTGTACTTTCTATACCAAGAAATTGATCAGATTTCCAGTGAGCCGGGGCCTCCCCCCGGCAGCGGTTGGGAAGCCAAAATACGCCGCCCGGGAAGACAGGGCCCCGCAATCCAATTTACCCGGGGAGATTGATGATTCCTTTATTTTTTTGACCATGTTGGGGATTCTTGATTTTGTCAAGTCAGCTCGGCAGAGCGAGCTGCAAGCACATCAGCGTGCCACATAAAAAATGAGGCGGCTCCGGAGGACTACTGATTAGAGATGACATTTAAATATATTCCACACGGCGTTTGGTTTGGGGCGCACCTGTTTCCCGCATGCTCCGCCCTTCCGCCCTTCCGCCCTTCTGCCTGACCGGAGCTCGTCAAACTCCAGGGATCGATGACGGTGCAAATCCGTCCTGATCCGAGGCTGACTTGGGCCGGTCCCCACGTGGTCCTTTTGTTATTGAAAAAACACCGCCGCCGCTGTGAAGAGGGGCTCAAAAGTATAATTTCACCTGGACCATGCGGCCGACGGTCGATCAGGTCGGATTTGGGCATCTCAAGAGACGGCCGCTAGAAAAAGAAAAGGGTGAAGGGACGACCAGGACCAGGTGTTTTGAGGACACCTCCTCTATACAAATCCTTTCCTATATCTGGGAACCTGATTGACAAAGGATGCGAGGAAATCTTTGATCTCTACCCGGATTTGCCCTTTATTCCTTTAAAATTTGTTTGCTTTGGCGCTCAGTCATGCGAGACTTCGCCTGTCGGATGCGGCAGTGACCTCTGTCCTGGCGGAATAATTTGAATGCCATTTGCTACCTCTGAAAGGGTGAAAGGTTGCATTTTCAATTGATGGGGATTACTCGGTCGATGGAGACGTAGCTCAAGTGGCCCTGATCCCGGCACAAAGGGACGACAGCTGCATTAATAGCCTCTGCTCGATTATCCTTTGATACGGTTCGCAAAGGAATTCGCCCGGACAGGTAAAGGGGACAAAGAAGGCCGTTCTCACATTATAATAAAATCTTTGCGGTTAGGGTCTGCCAGGTGTCGCGTGGACATAATCATCTTCTTTTGGCCAGCATCTGTTAGGGAATGCTTTGAGGATTAAAATGAGATTATTTTCAGCAGAGAGAGAAAGTGATGGTTCCCCCAAAATACCTTAGGTTTCACAAATCTGCCCCATGTTTACATAACAACAATTGAAAAAATATCTTTTGTGATATTCTGCATTCAATACTGCCTCAGAAAAACTACTCCTTTTTCAGATGGCTGCTTTTCATAAAAATATTTTGAACACATCGTTGTAAAAGCTCAAACTTCTTATTCACCTGTTCAAAATCGGACAAATCTTTAATTCTAAAACTCCAAAAACTTGATCTTGAGGTTATTTTTGAAAAATCGAAAATTAAATTCGCCATTTTGAAGTTTTTGTTAAATTTTTAAATTATCTTCCTCGACCACTCTTAAGTGGGTATTTTCATATGGGTAATTCATGTTGTAGTCCAAGTTACACTCTTCCGTATTGTATTTAGAAAAACCTATCAATTATGATACCATCTCAGTATCTATACGATCCAGTACTCTTGACGAATAAAGCGTTAAAATAGAATACTGTTGATTTATTAAACACATGTTAAATCATTTAAAGAGTTAATTGTATCATCCAAATAGAGTAGAATTTCATTAGGTTAACCTATTTATGTTTTCTTCAAATAAATTGTCTACTCAAATTTATTATTTTGTATTCAAAAATTTTAAACATACATCAGTTTAATTAGAAAATAAATTTTGTGGATATCACCTTAGGGACACCAATTTTGCTTTTTTATTTTCTTAATTGCAGATAATTAATTGATACATAAAAATAATTTATGTTTAAGTAAATAAAAGATTCGTGAGGAATTTTTTTAGAAATGATTAAAAGAAATTATCTTTGTTTATTACGAAAATATCATTTTCCTTTGTCAATTGACAGAGATAAAGATAGATAAAATAATTGGCCTTATATAAGGTCCGTTTATTTTATATTTAACACAAATTTATTGTATAATTAACAATGAATTTAAATATCGGTAAGATGCCCTGATTCGCTGCACATTGATAAGAAAATGATGAAAGGGTCTAGCCGGTTAAGAAGGTGAAAAGTACCCCCATCTTTGCTGACATTTTCAGACCCATAGATCCTCACATAACCTCAAAAAAACGTGATTTTCAGTGTTTTGGCGATATATCGGCTTCTTGTGGACGTACAAACATTTTTTTTTCTCAAATTATAGGGTCTTTTGTCAGCTACAATATGATATTTTTTCGAAATTCTTGGCGGGAAATTCAAATTTTTATACAAGTTCGAAGTTTTTAAAATACAATTAAAAAAAACAAAAACAAAATTGAAACTACGAAAAAAATATATATTATTTCTTGGATGTCAAGCTATATCAATGAATTATTTCAGATTTTTAGATTTGGTGCAACACCGAAAAACCGTTTTTTCAGCATTTTTCGGTATTTTTACCTCTTTTTTAAGTCTTACTATTCTTTAAGTATGAGTTTTTTTTAAGTCGTTTTCTACCTTGAAATCATCCAAGCAATTTTTGAAATTCACAAAGAGATCATATTAAAATTAAAATCTGAAATAATTCATGGATATAGCTTGACATCCAGGAAATAATATATTTTTTTTTTGTTTTTTTTCAATTGAATTTTAAAAACTTCGAACTTGTATAAAAATTTGAATTTCCCGCCAAACATTTCGAAAGAAATGTCATGTTGTAGCTGAAAAAAGACCCTATAATTTGAGAAAAAAAAAAAATTGTTTACATCCACAAGAAGCTGAGATATCTCCAAAATACTGAAAATCACGTTTTATTTTATTTTTTTTTTAGGTTATGTGAGGGTCTATGGGTCTGAAAATTTCAGCAAAGATGTACTTTTTCATGTACTATATAAGGATATTTTTTGTTTTTCAAAAGCGCTGGGGGCACTTTTAACCTTCTTAACCGGCTAAACCCTTTAACAACGCCTGACATTCTAAGACTTGTGTTTTGACCAAATATTTCAATTAAAGGAAAATTTGCTCAGATATTTGCTTTTAAGATGTTTTAAACAGAATCGTGTTTGGTTCAAAATGATTCATGTTTTTGAATATATAGTAAATATATTTAATATAAACGTGTTTCATTTTAAAAATGATGTGTTGAATCGGTGTTTAAATATGAGAAAGCCGAACACATTTTTATTTAAATTATTCATTGTATTATAATTATTTTTTCAGTGGAGTTGTTTGGTTGTTGTAACGTTAACTTACTCATTGTAATTTACATTTATTTAAAGAAGATATTTACGAAGTAGCTATTTTTTATATCTCTCCATTATTTGTGACTCTGAAGGGCCCGTCCCGTGCACATCTAGACCCCTTCCTAGTTACGCTAAATGGGTCTGCCAGGTGTCGTGTGAACATAATCATCTTATTTTGGCTAGGAATTATTTTGGAGCACTTTGAGCACATCAAGCTAGCGGCGAGCAAACAAGTTCCTTTGAAAACGACCCCTTTGGGTGCCAAAATATTCGTTATCTGGCAGGGCCACGAAGGCAGAGCGCACCCTTCGAGCCGGCCGATGCGATGGTATCGTGTTCCTGCTGGCGGCAATTATCACCTTGTTTGGGAATTTACAAGTTCCTATCCATAAATAGCAAAGAGGGCGATCCGCTCCGAAAATAGCTCCTTCAGCAGACCCCGCGCCACTTATCGCACCGTTCTGACTCGGTACACGCCGGAGCTTGTTATTGTTATGTCGCCGGGCTCAATTGCATCACTATGATTCGGCCGCCCCGGGGCTAAGCCGAAATACTGTGAACAAACGCACCCCGTTGACGAAGGTGTTGTAATCGGGGGACGAAATTAACAAACTGCTTAAGACTGAGTGACTCCGAGATAAATAAACTCCAAAGGAAAAGGATACTTGAATCTCGCCCCGCGTGTGCCCCGGCACCTTCGCACCAATGGGCACTGCTCCAGGAAAGCACGCGGGCGGGCGCAGTGTGCTGCGACACACGCTTCGTGCACAGCCCGGAGTACATAAAATTATGATATCATAAATTATCCAAATGTTTGTCATTTATCACGCACCCGAGATGCGAGCGCAGACAACGTCGCCCGAAAAAAGCTAAGAAGTAGTCTTAAGAGACGAGAAAACACATGTTTACGTCAAAGAAGAACATCCCCAGATTAGTCTGATAACGACGACGACAGTTGCTGGATTTTTGAGATCCACAGACTCCGGCCGATGGCGGAACCTCCGAGGTTGCCGTGGAGCTTGTCCTCTGAACTCAATGAGGGCTCGTTACTAATTTATGTTTCACCGTTGTCAAAAAAAAAGAACGATTTCCCTCGCGCCTTGCTGGCCCTTAGAGATAGTGTGTTCCGTAGCCTAAGCCCTCTCAAAGCTGCGCTGTCATTTTCAACAGAGCACATTCCCGGACTCTATGCTAGGAAGATTGCCGCAAAAAACGACATTAATTTCAAAATATATCTTTCTCCCAACATCTTTTCCCGCCAGAGCAAATGTACCTCTTAGGTGAAACGTGAAAATGAGCTTAACTGCCACATTATAGACGAACATTTAAGATTTGTCTGGAGGGGGCCTGCAATTGGTATGGGATCTATTAGATATGCGACGACAAAGTCAAATAACTATATATTATTTTCATTTCTATCTAATACATACCTGATAAATGTAGCATCGATCGTACTTCTAATCAGAACGTCGTAATTACTTGAGGGAATCGGCAACCGGCCACCGGTAGCTCAGTTAGATAGAGCATCAAAGACCCCATTCGAAGGGCGCAGGTTCGAGTCATTCCTATTTCCAACCTGGTTTTTTCGAGTAATTTCCACATATGGTGTCAGAAGTGGGATGCGAAGATGCGGCAGTGATGAGAGCTCGGTAGTTACGCTGTGGTATGCATCTGATAAATGCTGGATTTTTTTTTTTCAATAAAAAAAATGTAGAAATAATTTTTGTTTGGTTTTTTAAAAGATTAAAGTCCAGTGAAAAAAAAAATCGTTTTTTTTTTTGCTTAAATCTACTCTACTACACCTAGAAAATACTCCCTTAAAATATCTAAGCAAAATATTGAATAGTTTTAAAGATACAGAGAGTTTTCAAGAGACGTGTAATCCGAGCGCTCGAAGGTCCCCTGGCGTGTTTCGGAGCAAGGAGGACTCTTGTATTTCTGTTTGCTTCGCCCATTTTTTTTTGGTTTATAACGGTCTAGGTCCTTCTGCTTTGTATTTAAGGTTAGTTATGTATGGAGGAGGCATCGCGTTATGTATGGAGCAGGCATCGCTGACTAAGGTAAAATTAATTTTTTTAGCTATTTTCCGCATAAAAAACTTTAAACGCGTTTTTCTGAAAACAGCATGTTTTGACTCGGCGGACGTCAGATCTCAGAGTCTTTTGCTCCGATTGATCTAAAAATTTAGCTGTATATTTCTTGATTGTGTATCTATCGTCGGAACTAGAATTATTAAAATCCATTGTTTATTTACAAAGTTATAAACAAATTAAGCACCCGAAAAACACCAGAAAAAATCGAAATGCCGCCATTTTGTTATTTTTTATTGAAAATTAATAATTCTAGTTCCGACGATAGCCAATGTTCTACAGATTAAAACCTCGTTTGAATTTTTTGTTTCAAATGAACCGTTGCAGAGATTCGACGTCCGCCAACAAAAATTTTTTTTTTTTGGAGCGGCCATTTTGTCGGGATGACTCATCGAAAACAAAAAAAAAATTTTTTTTGTGTATTTTAATAGTTGTACTATCATATGTCAAAAAGTTTTTTAATAAAAATTGACTTCTAATATGAAAAAAAAAATCGTTGAAAAAACAGTCGTTTTCACTGGACTACCCCCTTAAAAGAAAATTAAATATCTAAAATTACATTATAATTTATTAATTTCCTTAATAATGCGCGTTGCTACTATTTCATTTTATAATTGCGAAAATTCTAATTTCATACAATTGCATAAGTCTGCTCCGGAGATTTTCTGTGATACTGAACCCTGGAGAAAGTGATGACCGATCCAAAACTGCAACATTTTCGTCCTTAAACTATTGTTTAACAACTCTGCCTGCATGGGCTGCTGTGTGATCATGTTGGAGTGTGCATTGTTGTCCATCTTTTCTATTATTTTGAATTTGGCACTCCTTACAACTTTTATATAATCATTAGATGTGTGTTTACTGTATCTACTATTAAAAATAAGGTCGATTTGTCTGCTATAAGAAATAGCTCCCCAAACCATAAGATCTTGTGCTCTGCTATGACGACGGTTTAGAAATTTCTCTTCGTTTCGTAAATCATGAAGTTATCCATCTAGTGTTGTTGATCTGTTGATTCTTCTACCAATTGCTCGATTCGAATATACTTCTAATTTTAGTGCCCTAATTTCTTCAATTTAATCAAGTTTGTTTCACTCCGAATCAGCAATAACTTCTGAACCTACAATTAAGTATCGCAAGTTTTTTATAGCAACTTTCAAGTAAAAAATTATTTTAAAAAATTTATTTATTAACGTTACTAACTTTATATTCAAACCTTATAGCATTAACTTTTCTAGGAAATTTTATAACTTATTGCTTATATTAATTTCAAGTCGATTATCCGGATACCAAGATTCGAGCATCTCGATGCCTTTTCGAAGGCAACTGACATATCTTTTTGAATATTTTTGCATCATCGGCGTAAAGTAGACATTCACACTCAATGTGGTTAGATAAGTCGTTAATGTAGATTAAAATAAATAAGAGAAAGCTGTTTATAGACACGTGAGTGAGAGCTATTAAGGGAGTGTCCTGAATTAAAATTTCAAAGAAATCTATTTTTTTCTTCAGTATTATGCTAAAAAAGTTCTTTAAAAAGTTTATTTAAATAATTGTTATAGCACCTTAAGGTTTTTTTTTTTCTTAAACCGCCAAAATTTTTAACCCTTTGCGGACCTATTGTTTTTATAACATTATTACTTGAACAAACAAGAATACGTAATATTATACATATTATAAAGGCAAAACAAAATTTATCAATTGCACTGCACTTAAAAACATTTTGTAAAATATTATTTCGAATTGCACCTCTGAAACTTGTCGATTTCCAATTACTATTAGTATAATATAATATCAGTATCTTTTTTGCTGTGGTGGCTGAGAGTAGACATACGACTGCAAAGGGTTAATTTCACATTTGTTTCTGCCATTTTTTAGTTCACCCAGAAGAAAAATATATAATAATTCAATATATTTTTGGTTTTTTGTTTTAGTCAAGAATTACGAGGAGAATCTTTCCCGTCGATTGAAGATTGCGGAGATAAGAAGCCCATGAAATAGGCTTAGAAATCATTTATAATAATTTTTTTACTTAAAAATTTGTTTGTTGTAGTCATTAAATATATATAAAACCATTCCTCAGAAACTCACAAAAAAACCCTGTTTTAGAACATTATAATTCAGGACACCACCTTAAAAACCACAATATTACGTTTGTCAGTGAGAAATTAATAAAACCAGGATATTGCGTTTCTATGAAACCTACTAGAACTATTTTTGTTAAAACCCCTTCGTGATTAATTTTGCCAAACGCTTTGGAAAAGTCGGTAAAAAAAGCATCTACTTAAAAACACTACGTATATGAAGGGCAGAAGTTATAGTGTGAGTGAAAAGCACTAATGCCCACGGACACGGCAGAATGAAGATCCTATGAATGAAAATTCACTCGGATTTTAATTCATTCAATGCAAGATACACGGGCATAGGAGTCGATGATATTTCGTTTTGACAGTTCAAAGTGCAAAGAGTGGAATTAATTCATGTTTTTGAATAATTGACACTGGAAATCAGCTGAATTTTCCAGGACTTCCATTTTCATCCGCTCTGAATTAAGTTTTTTGGAACTTCATCGAGTAGAATGAATATTCAAACTTAATCCAGAGTGATACACGGTACAGCCGATGATAATCCCTGCTGGATCTTCATTCGGTCGTGCCCGTGTATCAAGGGTATAACTTATTGGTAGAATCATGTTGCTGTTCGGAAATGAGTGCCTTAATTCGCGAAAATTTCTGGTTATGATTATGAATGATTCGTTAGAAAATCAGGTGCATGAGAAAACCCTAAAAAATAATTAACACTTTCTAGTCCTATGTGAAAATGGGTATTCATTTCCTTAGAATACGTCATTTGAGACTACCTACAATCATGTGTCAAGGAGTATATGTAAAAAGACTTCTCAAACGACTTTTCGTTATCAAAAGCAAGACTTTATTTGAAGACAATCTATCTAAAACCTAACATATAATGGTCCAAGATTTCACTTGATACTCTTCACTGGGGTATATAGAACAATACGATGATGTAAAAAAGGATAACCTTATTATTTTAATTTCCAATTGATATATTTAAAAAAAAAAAGGAAATTGTGATTTAATAAGACTTAAATTTAACCCCGAATGTATAAACCTGGAAGTAAACTCCTCTAAAGCGTTGTCCTCTCTAAGTCCAAATGTTGCTGTGGCATTAAGAAGTTGAACCTTCCATTTTCAGTGCAGCTCCTTTCAAACACTCATTGTTAATTTCAGCTATGTGGTTCAAAAGGTGACCGGACGGGGAAACCACCAAGGAATTCAAATGCGCAGCGGGTTGCGCTTCATTAAAAGCTATTTCCGTGCAAATTAACAAACTCCACTCGAAATTAAACAGGTTTATTATCCTTCGGCGTCTTTGTAAGGCCTCTTCTTCGCGGGGTATGATCATTAAATTTTTTCCCCTTTCATATTTTGGGCCTCATAAAGTGCCTAGAGTGAACTTATCGTGACCTCATTATGCTCCGCCGTGGAAAAACTTTCTTCTGGTAAATTGGATGGCGGAGCTCCTCTGGCAGGCAGGAATTAGAGCCGCAAATGGCCCGACAATGTAGACCCGATTTGCCCGGCTCGACTCGTGCCCCGAGCGCATCCGTGGGAGTTTTCGAAAATGTTTGACTTGTTCCAGTTCTTCCTTTATCATCTTAGGCAGCGCACTACGAAACGGAAGGAGGAGAATTTGTTCAAGTTTACAAATGTAAGCTGATTTGCGCCCGACTGCACTATCGCGGATCCCTCGGAGCGGTCGCTAGCGCCTGCAGACTGCTGCAACAATAAATGGTCAACTGTCCATTGTTCGGTGGGAAATTGTTTAACTATGTTGAAATTAATTTCCTCTCGAAAGGGGCTCATGCAGCGTCTCTGCGTCCTCCAGGGGACTTGCCCAACTCCCCCGGAGCGACCTTGCCTCTGTCGCCGCGTCAGAAAGCGCTGTTTTGGCTTTGGCGAATTCATTTTTCTCGGTGAGTTATGGTCGAAGGTAGCGCGAATTTCTGGCGAGGAGAGTTCCTTTTAGCCGGATTATTGTCGCTGCCGACGTCCAGCACTCTTCACGAGGCGCCGGTGATTTATGAAGTGACTGGGGCAGCCTGTCTGTGGGAAAGCGCACAGTTCTGCAAGTTTTCCTGCTCCTTGCGCTGCCTTTAAATGGATAAAATATTAACGGCGGAACGGATAATTATTTCCCTGCATTTGTCCGCCTTTGTTTCAGATGGGTTTTACTAAAAGTCCCAGCTGGAACTGAATCGCGAGTAATTAGCTTGTTCAGGGCTAAATTTGCATGTCAAGAATGGTAATTTTCAGGTACGACAATCGGAAAAGCGGTGGCAGAATTTCATTAGAGACCTTACCGCCGATTTTTATAAATCTTTTTGTTTTAGTAACGCTATAATTTTCAATCACCTAGTAAATTCATATCCATAAATAATTTCGGTCCCGATTTTTGGTATGATCTATAGCTCGTAGCAGGTAAATTTCAACAATTTTTGAAAATTTGCTTTACATTAAAATTTTAGAATAATGAAAGCCACTTTTTCTTATAGTAAAAATTATAATATACACTGAGAGAAAAACTTATGTGAAATTGTTTAAAAAAAAAACCAATAAATTGCTATTGCTATTGCAATTTTGAATCATCTACATTTTACATAATTAGGCAAAGTTTATGGAAAGCAATTTCGGAGAACTAACTAAAATTTTCGGTAAATTATAGTAAAATACTTGCAATTTTCAGTGAAACTAATTAAAAATTTCGGTGAATTATCTAAAAATACAAAGGTAATCGTATATATGGAGAACACTTAGATAAACTACTAAAATTATCAAGGTGATCGTATGAGGATAGCTTAGGTGAATTAAGTAAAAACATTGGAAAGTTACCTAAAAGGTCAGAGGAATATTATACTCTAAGGTAAATTAACTAAAAACTTCAGTAAACTATCGAAAATCATTAGACCAATCTTATACAGGAAGTTTAGTTGAAGTAACTAACTTATAAAAACTTAAAATATGAATGAAAATCAGGCCATTCTTAACAATTCCAATTATTATGATGACGTAAAACACTAAAAGCTGAATTAATAATAAATATAGTTCGGAAGATAATACGTTTCTGAGAACGCAATATAAAAACTTGAAGCTGTCCTATTGTAAGTAATTTCTGAAATTCTGACATTTTCAAATAATAAATAGATAAATAAAAAAATAAAAAAACAGATAAATTGAACTTTATAAACGTTTTTATTTGTCGTAAATCAGACATAAATCTCTAAATAAAATAAAAGCTGCGTTTTTTTTTATCTATCCAAAACAACAGAACATTTGATATTGAACGAAAGCGTACTACTAGCTACCCAGAATAAAAATGTGATATGATATTTTTGGAATCCATGCAAAATTTCAAATCTTGAGATATTTTAAGTATAATTTTTGACTCAAAAGTGTTTATAAGTAATACCAATTTTATGTTATTTAAAATAAAAGAAAAAGTTTAAAAAACTGCAACCCGACTACAGAAAAAAATAAATATAATTTAGGGAGAAAAAGTTCCAAAACCTGTAACCCGACTAGGGATACATAAATAAAATAAGCTAAACAATAAGAAATAAGATCCTTCTGGCAGTTTCACATTAATAACGTTATAACTCAACTCAAATGCTGTGGTCGTGCGTTGTCAACTACAAGAAGCAAACATTCTAATTTGATAGACAAATAATAGTAATGATACAAAATACGCATACATACATACATACAATGCTAAAATCATAACCCTTCCTTTTGGCTTTGCCATAGTCGGTTAAAAAACTTAAATCTTGGCTGTGTTACTGATGAGACAATTCCAGTCTGTGTTCTGATTCACCTTAGACCGGACCTCGAGCGAGCGCCTGCCGAATTATCTAGAGTTTTTCCAAGCGATCCTTTGCCTTTTTGCCTCCGAGTGAGAATTTTCGACTTTGTTTTTGAATTTCGCGCCTCTTCCCGCCATCTGCTCCTGTGGGAGTTTTGTACTGGCCGGTACTCCCGGCTGGAACTGTGAGTGACAGTGAGTTGTCAAAACTTGAGTGCCTGTGCTAAGGACACGTGCGCCGGCTGTCAGTGACAGCTAACAGCTGTGGCGTCTTTATTTTGTTCCCCACGAGTAACAATCTAAAGAGTGGGACCTAGAATAAAAAACTAAACCAAAGGCCACTCTAAAGTGAATCGCCCCTTTCATTTTTATAGACAAGGGACAACAATTATTAATAGGTAGTGCGACGAATTTTATATTTAACAGGCCGCCGGCCTGAATTAACGGCGCAACATGGCGTCTGGCCAAGCCAGTGTCAACCCTTTTGCTGGGCTGGAATTACAGCAGCCGAAAAAGCCAAAAACAGCAACTAAGCGCACTAAAACAACTGCAGGGGTAGCAGAGGCTTTCCCTTTTCTAGCAGAACCTGCAGAATCCACACCAACAACGACTTTCAGCAGCCATCCCAGGTACATTACGATCCAATCCAAGGACCCCAACAAGACCCTTAAAAGATTCAACCACTTTGCTGTACGCAAAGGGGTGGACGCAATTTCAACAAAATTTACAAAAGCGTCGTATCTAAAAGATGGTGAGCTTCTTCTGCTGGTCGACAACCAAAAAATCGCGGAGAGATTTCTAAAAGCTGAGGCTATTGCTGGAATCCCAGTCGTTGCCCAGCTCCATCCAACCTTGAATTCGGTTAAGGGTACAGTCTATTCAAGGGACCTAAGCCAAATGTCCCAAGAGGAAATCTTGGAGGGCTTAAGAGATCAAGGAATTACGGACGTGATCCAAATTACTAGACCTAGCACCCGGGAGCCAGGCACTACTTTCGCCACAGGGTTACTAATCCTAACCTTTAATGCCTTTGAACTCTCCAAGTTTATCAACGGAGCCTGGCAGAAGATCGATGTACGGCCTTACTACCCACTCCCAATGCGTTGCCGTGGATGCCAAAAACTGGGGCATACCATCAAAAGGTGCTCAGAATCGATCACTACATGCGCCACCTGTGGCCAACCAGGGCCGCATGAGGCCACCCAATGCCAGGGGACTTATTGCGTGAACTGCAAAAATAATACTCACTCGTCAGCATTCAGAGACTGCCCAGAATTTCTAAAGGCAAAGGAAATTCTGAAAATAAAAACAATTAAAAAGTGTAGCATGTATGAGGCGAAGAAAGATTTTTACGCCACATACACTTCTCATACCGGCCCCACTTTTGCTCAAGTCACGGCAAGCAACATCCAAAATAAAACCCCCTCCAATGTCGGCCCACCACACCATGGAAAAACGGACAACACCAACACTAAAGTTACAACACCAAAAGAAACACAGCCCACCAGCACCACACAACAACCACCAAAAACCATCACCAAACCAAAGCAAGTAAGCCCCTCCACAATTTCACAAAACAATACACAACTTAACAATAAACCACAACCACGAACAAAATCCCCTCCACCTGAACCTACACTCTCTACTAACACCACTATACCAAACGAAACTCTTACACTAACCCCAAAAAACAAAAAAGTTTTGAAAAGCGCGGTAATCCAACTAGACCCTGAAATTGTGGCCATATCAGGACCACAACTAGACAAGGAAGCGATTCCAATGGAAGAAGTTTCGGATGGTGAGTCGACCCCATCTGTATCCACGTTTGTGGACCTCTCCGTTGACGGGGAGTAACTTTCTTTCTGCTGATGTTTAACAACATTGGCCCTGCCTCTCGATCCTCATTGCGAGACTTAACGGTCTTGCAATGGAATCTCAGAGGATTGTATAACAACCGTCCAAGTTTAGACCTCCTAATCTCCAGGTACAAGCCTCACATTATTCTCCTCCAGGAAACCAACATCCTGTTGGACGAACAGCCTGAACGGCTGGGTCCCTACGCCTTTTTTGGCACAAACTCCATAAGAGAGACTAGGCATGGTGGTGTGGCCGTTCTGGTCCATAATTCCATTCCTGCTCTCCAACACACCATAGCATCCAGTATTATGGCATGTGCTATCACAATTAACACGCCTGATCCTATAACCCTCTGCAGCATCTATCTTGAGAATGCCCAGGAGATATCAGTCCAAGATCTAGCGTCCCTGGCAAGCCAGCTACCCGAAAACACCATTTTTGGTGGGGATTTCAATGCTCACAGTCCAATATGGGGCTCTGCGCGCTGGAATCCCAGAGGGAGACGGTTGGCCGCCTGGATTGAGAAGCATCCCCTGTGTATTCTCAACACAGCCTCGCCAACCCACGTTGCGCACAACGGCACCCTGACCAATATCGATCTGACGCTGGTCCCCCCTGGACTAGCGGGCCGTCTCAGTTGTCTCATACATGATAATCCCGAGGGAAGCGACCATTTCCCCCTGATCATTAAAACGGCCTTCCACATAGCCAGAGCCCAGCCGCTCCCAAGGTTCCAAGAGAACTTTGCCAACTGGGATAACTTCAGGGAGACAATTGAGGCGGAATCCGCGAGGAGACCACCGTCGAGAGATATTGAGAAGGAAACTGCCCAAATCACAAGGGTTATGAGATCAGCTGCAGCGAACAGCATACCTGTCTCTCGCCCCCAACCCAAGTCTCAGCCAGTCTGGATGAATTCTAGCATCCTCTCAGACATCAGGGATAAGAATAGGTCCTGGAAAAATTTTCAGAGGCACCCTACGGATGATAACCTGCTAGCATACCGTAGGAAATCGGCAAACGTCAAAAGACAGATTAAGGAGGCGAAAAAAGAAACCTGGATCGCTTTCGCCAGCACAATTGATCCTAACCTTAATCTGGCCGGAGCTTGGAGTAAGGTTAAATCCATCGCCGGCAACAGGCCCCCCAGCCTGATTGCCAACTTAACCGTTAACAGCAGGTTAATCAGCGACTCCCAGCTTATTGCCCAGCAGCTAGCCCAATCTTGGACTAGCTACTCACAGGACAGCTCATTTAGTCCAGAAAACATCCGAGCAAAGAATAACTGGTCCTTCACGGACAGGCCCTATTCCCCTGATCCCAACAGAATGCTGTCATCCCCAATATCCCTTCGTGAACTAAGTATAGTGCTTAGCAAATGTAAGGGATCGGCGCCAGGACATGACAAAATCTCTTACAGAATGATCAAAGAGACCCCTGAAAGCTTCAAAGAGCGACTTATCGCGCTCTACAACAAGATGCTCGAGAGCAGCACCTTTCCACGGGTTTGGAAAAATGCTGTTCTTATACCCATTCGTAAGAGAAATGTCATAGCTGAAGGTACACTTTCACCCAAGGATCTTCGTCCTATCTCACTGTTACCCTGTCTATCAAGACTTTTCGAAAAAATAATGGGCCGAAGACTCTCCTCCCTTCTCGAGACCATCTTGCCAGCGGAGGTTCACGGTTTCAGGAGGCACAGAGGTACTACCTCTGTCCTTCTGGAGCTGGAAAACTCTATCAAGAATGCTTTCGACAAGAGAGGAGAGTTATACCTTCTCTCGGCAGACATCGAAAAAGCCTATGACAGGGTGCGGTGGGACATAATAGCCGTCCAGCTCCAGATATGGGGCATTGATGCTAAATTCATCCACCTGGTAAAAAAATTTCCTATCCTCCCGATCCTTACAGGTACGGGTTAATGGGTTCACATCGGCACAAAGAAAGATAGAAAATATTCTTCCACAGGGCTCGCCATTGTCTACCGCGCTTTTTAACATTTACATCTCCTCCCTGATCCATAAACTAGACGACATAAACGGACTAAACTTCTACGTATACGCAGACAATATACTGTTGACCACCAAGACGGACTCACCGAGAGAGGTTTTTAGGCGGAGCGTTATGGCGATGGACATATGGTGCCATGAAACGGGTGCCATAATACCACATGGGAAAATGGAGTACCTGGTGTTTTCTAGGAAAAGACGTCCTCAACATAGGGAGTTGGACCTAGGAAACGAGGAGCTCACCGCCCAGGACAAAATCCGAATACTAGGATTAGACTTCACACCCAAGCTCAGCTGGACATCGCACTGCAAAAAAACAATGAGCAATCTGGAAAAGATCAACAACCTGATCCGGGCGATCTCCGCGAGAGGAAACGGCGCACCCTTGCACGCCACTGTTCATATCGCCAAAACACTGGTCAGGGGTTGCACCAATTATGGGCTCGCCATATATGGTTTAACAACTAAATCAAATTTAAGTCGCATGCAAACGGCCATCAATAAGGCCCTCCGTACTGCTTTCGGTGCCCTAAAAACCACCCCCAATAAGGCCCTATGGATAGAGGCTGGCTTAGAGGATCTTCCAACCAGAATTAACACGGCCAGACTTAAACTGGCTGCCAAAAACCTTCTGGATTGGAGAAGGCCTCACCACCTTACCATGCAGCACGGATTAACCCCCACCCCCAGACCAGGCTCACGTTCAGCATTAAGGGTCGCAAAGGACCTAATCGCGGACTTGGGGATACCAATCCCCGCCCCTTGTCGCCAGCAGGAAGGGCAGCTAGCGGTAAAAAACATAAACTCCCGGGTTTTCCACAACACCGCTCCTAGACGAAGCAGGACCACCACAGAGGAATTTCGGCAGAGACATCGGGAACAACTGGCCAGGCTTTCTGGATGGACGGTCCTCTACACCGACGGCTCCAAGGACCAAATCAACGCCGGAGCAGCCTTCATCATTGCCTGCCGGGATTCTGAAAGGGTTAATACCAAATCCTTCAAGCTATCCGGACTTTCGTCTAGTTTTGAGGCCGAAATCTTCGCGCTGGGCAAAGCAGTGGACTGGGCATTGGAGGACGAGAACCGCTGTATCATCTTTGTCGACTCGATAGGGGTCCTGCAATCCCTAAATGATAACAACGCGCAGGAACCTACTATCTACAATCTCCGACACGCCATTTTGAAAACCAGGGGTAAAATCCGAGTGGACTGGGTCCCAGCCAACGTCGGCATCCGGGGTAACGAACTGGCGGACAGGGCTGCTAAAGCAGCCGCTTCAAGCCCCACCACTACCCAACAGCTCCTCCCCCAATGCACCAGCTTCCTAATCAGGAATGCAGGTAAGATCCTACGGGACAACTTCGTAGCGGAGTGGCGGAACACAGGCACCTTCCACGCCCAACATTCCCCTTCAGCCTCGGCCCCACTTTACAACAGGGACCTAACAAGACGTGAGGGAAGGCTAATCTTCAGGTTAAGGATGGGCCACTGTCTCCTAACCAAAGCGCACCTCTTTGCGAGAGGTCCCCAACCCGGATGCCCAGATTGCCAGGTCCCGCTGTCCATCCGACACATCCTTGCGGAGTGCCCGAGGTCTTCAAGGGCTTTTGGTGCAGCCCTCCCACCCCTCGCCGAACTTCTTGACCCGGCCAAACCAGCTACCCTTCTGGAATTAGTCCGTAGACTTAATATTAGCCAATATATCTAAATTCCACGTAGACTTAAGACCTAAAATAATGGACTACTGCCTCTTCACTATAGAGTTAGCTAGTGTTAAGATATAAGCTTAGAAAATAGGTACTATGTTTTTCTTTTGTTTTTGCTACTAGGCTAAAGAACCTATAATTTTAAGTTCTTTTGTTCTTTTCCGATTTCGAAATTCTCTTTAAAATTTTTGAATTGTTCCTTTTTCATTTCGTTTTGATCATCCCTTATTTTTACTGTTTAAATTTTTAAGACTTAAAATAATTTAGAATTGTACATTTATATTAGAACTAGTCATAGCTTAGGTATAACAGATAGAATTAGTTTTTTGCCTCATTAGCGCAGGTCCATTAATCTGTTGTTAAGCGCCATATGGTCTCGCTACCGAGCGCGCTACTGCTCTTTCAGGGCATTAGGTCCTCCTATGTTCCTGAAATAATAAATAAATAAATAAATAAATAATGATGAGACAATTCAATTCAAGGGGATTCCTTGGTCTGGATAGACGACAGAAATGCAGCTAGTTAGCTTAAAAATTTTACGATTAATTTATTTTCACTTTTTAAATTACTTTCAACTTTTTACATATAGTATACTATGTAGAGAAGACTGCTCCTGCATTTATTTGCGATTTTTGTGACGATTTTGAGGCATGCCATTTTCTAATTTCACTTTAGTCAGTCATATCACAAGTTTACCTTCTGAGTATAAACAACTCTCTGCCAACACTATATGTAATATTAAGCAATATTGAACACACACAATATTAATATAGCCTGGAGAGTAAAAAGGCAATGTTATTTTGATTCAATTCCCGGACTATCCCTTGTTTGTTGTGTTAGTGAACTACTCTAATAGCTGAAAAAGCATTGTTCATTTGGATTTTTATTGTTACAACATTTAACATCAATGAACAATAGCGCCAGTTACAAATTTCACAATCATTTGTACACTTTGCCCAAGTATTTATTTGCAACTTATATTATTTATATTAGTTAAAACATATTACATAATTTGTTAAGAAAAATTGCCGTAGTACTATGGAAAAACCATTGACTTTTATTGACGGACCGATTCATAATTATATGGAGCGGGCCATCGGTTGATTTATTTTTAAAAATACTATAAAATAAACCATATTCAATATTTTTCAAAGTTTGTTGATTTGTTAAAAAGCGTAAACCTTCCGATTAGTTACTGAATATTATTTCTTTTAAATGGCTGCCTCGGCTGGCTGCACAGTAGCCCATCTCCATCGATGGGTTGGGGCCCTATCAATGTATTGTTTTTAAGTTCCTTAATCGTTTCTGGATTGTCAGCATAACATTGATCTTTAACGGCAGCCCACAAAAATAACGGTGTAAAACCACAGCTGTGCGGAGGCCATAACCACCATTCTTCAACTGAAATTTCTTATCCAAATTTTTTATTGTTTCGGCAACACAAAACTCACTTTGGAAATAAGTTTGCAATATTTTCCAACATTGTTCAAGCGTAAATCTATGTATTTCGTGCCCTGGAGGTATGTGTTTCTGTCAATTTGTTGAGCGCGAAAGAGCTGTGTGTGTTAAAATAATATGTAATTTAAAATGACACCAACAGATGGCCCACCCTCTTACATGTGTTAATGTAAAATGTCTTACACTTGTGTAAAATTTAAAAAAAAAATTTGGTACAAATTTTTCGTTCTTTTCCCAATATTTTGAATTAAGGTATTGGCTAGGTAAATTACGCATTTTACCTTGATCTTATGCAACAATTTTTCCAAAATTAGGTGATTTACAAAATCCAAGCCTTAGCATGGTACAAAATAAAATCCTCTCGGTGTATTCGCAGACATGGTAGAACTAGGGTGGGATGATCATGGACTATTCATTGTATTTCTCGCATAAATGTTCTTGAATTTTTGCAAGTGTTAAAAATCGATTGACTTTAAAACTTTACGGACAGTTTTTTCTTTCTGAAGCATTTTAAGTTCAAGATGAAGAGAATTAGTGGTCACAAATTAAGACATGAAATGTTGTATGTTTCTTCCATGGAGTTCTTTGCAACTTTTACGGAAACAAATTATACCATCAAAATATAAATTTAATATTTCAAACCTATCCAAACTACATAGTGGACACATTGTTTTTGTGAAATTTATGAGCTAAAATATGATGAATTTTTTATATCTACCCACAGTAAACCGTTTCTTTTAACCTAGTTTTTCCGGTCGATGTTTGGGCCTGATAACATTGTGCTCTTCACGGTCTGCAACTTAGTAAAGTGTGACAGCACTTCTTAAAAATTAAAGTGGCTGTCTTGTCGTGCATACTTCGGGGTGTTTTAGTGCTCCGGGGGCGCTGCACCTGCTCCCAACTCCAAAAGTAGTTTCCCAGTGATGTGCGACTAGCTTCATGAGCCGTTTGAGGGCATAAGATGGCATCAGCTCGGAATGTGTTCTCCAGTAGAATTGCGATAAATCAAAGCAGTTTCCAAAAAATTGGAGAATTTTTCGCGCGTCTGCATCTCAAACTCGTTCTCCAAGGCCATGTGATGGACCGCTCAATAAAATCGAAATGGGGGAAACTTGTGCAATTCGCGTAAACCCTTCGGATCCATGCCGGAGCTCCGGAGCACCCTAGCGGGAAGAATCCGCCCTATCGAGCTCGGTTCGTCGCGCCGCGCGCGTATGTGTTTATACCTCGAAGTCGAAGCGAAATCAATTGAAATGGTAAATTGAACTTTTACAATTACCCGGGAGCATGGAACTCGGCGAGGATGTGGCTGCAGATAGCGGTACAGAATGCAAAAGTTGGGATCCTTTTGGGAAGACAACAGGATTTTCATTCAGTGCTCCACGAGAAAACCCCTCCGAACGGCAAAAGATGCAATCAGTCGGTAGAAGAAGGTCAAAGGAAAAGTCGATCGCTGGCAAACAAAATGCAAACACCCGGCTTTGGGGCGAGGGCGCTACGGACCGGGTTCTGGAAACATCGCCATGAGATGAACTCGGATTTCGAATTGGCAAAGGAAATCATGGAAAGCTGTTGCAGGTTGAACGATATCTTCTGGTTCACTCTTAAATCTAACAATCCCCTGCGGATGCTGTTCCCAAATACCACTCCGCACAGATGACTGGGTTCGGGATTGCACGTTTAAAGTTCAGGCGGATGATCGCAAAGTGGAGAAGGGCCCGGCTTCAGCTTCGCTCCGCTCGCCTTAGAATGCGCTTATAAAAGTGGGAACTTCTTTTGATTGCATTCAAGTAGGTGAGCTGGCTTTCTGGTTCCAGCTACCTGGCGAATTGTAAATTGAACGTTATTGCCGGTTCAAGGCGGATTTCGAGCTAGTCCACGTCGCATCGCTTTGACTGCATCCATGCAAAATTGCTCGTAGTCCGGAGCCGGGGGAGTCGTTGCAACCCACCGAACAACTTTGGCTTAAGCTCGCCGCCCGGACAGCTGTTCACAAATTTCCCATTTATTGCAGGATTGCTGGGAAATTGAAGGGGAATTGCGGTTTTCAGGAGCAACCCTTCTGTATCGGGAAATCGCCCTCGGGCCACAAATCTCCCTCATTGTAGCGCCGATAAAATCAGAACGCATGTCAGAGAAAACATACCCACTTCCGGTCGGCGGCGAAGGCTCGGTTCTCAGGGCTCCGTCGACGTCGCGGTGCACCTTTCTTCCGAGCAGACACGGCCCGTCATAGGACACTCTTCAATCATCGGGGGTAAACCACGGGGGGGACACCACGTCACGGCTCACTTACTCCACCGCAGGAAGAAGCTGTTCATGTCCACTACACGTTAAACTTCACGAAAATGAACGTCACGCGCTCTTGGCTCCAACAGACGACGCTCCTCGGCCGTGCCGTACTCACCACCGCGACACTGCCCCCTATCTATGCACTGTATCTGTATCTGATAAGAGATTAAAAGTCACAGAACGTGGCGATCCAGCACGACCCGTCGCGTCGCAGTACTTACCTGAGTATACCTGAGCAGAACGCACACACCGTGTATCGAGCGACCGCGGTGGGCTGCACGGTCTAATGGGCCAGAAAAATGCCATCCGTCCCGCCACGCCGCGCCCGTAGCCTGGCAGGATCTTGCCCCTGCAACTGTAAAAATTACAATTTTTTTGCATGCGAAAAGCGCAGCACCTTTTCGCTGTTTTTTTTGTTTTAATGAAATTAACCGTGTCACCTGGAGATCATTGTTGAAAGCCTCGCAACACATTTCACCAAATAGGATGGAAAATACAACACTTTTGCGGTCAAACGAGCAGCCCCATAATTTTCCGAGCACCGAAATAATAAATGGGAGCAGGGACCACTGGCAGGATATAACTCAGATAATACACGCTCAATAAATTCAAGCTAGTTGCAGATGCACTTCCCTGAGCATTGGAAGGCGAACAAACAAAATAAAAAAGAAAAGTCTTATATTTACCAACTGCAAACAGAAAAATTAGATTTATCGCAATCGTGTCGTTGCCTCTGGCTGAGATTCTTTCGAATCACTAGCTACAAATATTTTTCTCGATTAAGTACGAGTACTGAAGTAGAAATGGAATTCAAGAAAGTTGTATTGAAGTTTCTAATCATAAAATTCACTACTGAAACTCATAATTTGTGAAATTTTATAAATTAATCAGAAAAAATATACCTAATTAAATCAATTTCTTGAGCAAACTTAAACAAGCAACATTTAGTTCGAAATTCTCCAAGATTTTGAAAATCAACATTTTGTAGCATTTTACTCGAGACTTCGTCTGCGCTATGATTTTACATAGGAAAAAAAATTAAAATGTGATTTTATCTAAACACAAATAGATGATTAATCTTTGGAAAATATGTTTAAAGATCTACCTGCTATACTTTTCATAAATTAAAAACAAACTTTTTATTTAAAATATAAAAAAGTAACATGCTAATAGCAGTATTACCCAAATTTTTTCAGTGTACTGTTAATATTGTAAAAGTGATAGAGAATTTAATAATAATTCTTTAAAATTGCTTTCTGGATTATTAAAATTAAATTCTTGTATTTAAAAATATATTCAGTAGCGAAAACTTATGACTTTCAATGTAAAATATTAAAGATAACTCAACAGTTGATAGTGTCGTCATCGAGGCAATAAAAGTTAGTATTAAATTTACCCATTAATATAGAAATTTATAACTGACTAACAAAAAATTACATGAGATTCTAATATTACGTGAAAATATATGTAATGTATATAATAAGTTTTTATGTCAAAATTATTGTAATCTCACAAGGCAGGACTAAACATTTGTACAATTTTAAAATATTGCATGGACACATATGAATGGTATAACATATTTCGAAGCCGTGAAATTCTATTTAAACTGAATTAATGCTTCTTTATTTACACAAGCTTTTCTTTAAATTGAGTCGTTTGTATGTATGGTTTTTCAAATCAAAATTTCTACTCGAATTTAACTCACTTCCTATCAACCGATTTTGATGAAGTTTGACAGACTTAGGTCAATCAGTGATAATACAATATAGTAATTCTAATATCATTCTAAATGCAATATGGCGGCCGCCCCAAGATGGCAGAAAGAAGTAAAAAATAAATAAATAAAACTAAAACTATTTTTTAAACCAAACTTTTATATGTACACGGTGGCAAATGGAAAGTTGGCTAAACTAATCATTCATAATTTTAAAATGAGTGCAGGGAAAAAAATAAAAATACGTATAAATTCAGTAAAGATGTAATTTTTATTTTAAATTAATTCCAGTTGAATCAGACATTTTTGACAGATACTTATTGAGATTTAAAAAAATCGACAAAATTCGGCCAGGGGATAACTATTTACATAAATGCTTGAAAACATTATTAATAAATGAATTCATACGATGAAATCAAATAATTTTTTTATAATTCTTACCTTCTGAGCGTTTTGGCTGGCTACATTTTTACTTCCAAACTTGGTATGAAGGCCTTTCTACTAATATGCTTCAGTATAGTTTTTACCTCTAGAATAAAAACACTCGATTTTTCTCCGTTTGTAAGGTTACTCATGTTAAAGTACACGTATTTATTTTTATGACGTCTCAACAGAAAATGACAACACTCTAGTATATAACTACGGGGTCCCAACCTTCTACAACATATTAGAGAGGAAAAGACATAGATATATTTTAGGCAACTTTCCATTTGTCACCCTGTATGTATTATTTATAATAAATATAAATTATAAAAACTTGAGACGTTACAATTTCTTTTTACCTCACAGCTATTGTAGGTATAACTTGTCATTAGTTGTCAATCTTAGGTAAATACCTCTAGCTATTATGAATTATACATATATATAGAAAATTGATTTTAAATTTATTTTTTATTTTTTATTATTGAATCAGGTTATGAATACCATATGTTCGAAAATCAAACTAAATCGTATTCATAAAAAACATTAATTTATTGTTCCATTTACCTTAAACCTGATCCGCATTGTTAAAATCGTAAGTATTTTATTAATGAAGTTGTTATATTTTAAAACATGGGAAGAAAATTGTTTTGCAAATATACACATAAAAAATCGCTGATTTCACAAGAAAACGACATAAAATATCCAACCAAATATTTTTACAATTCAGCAGGTAATTTTAAAGCAAGTTTGCATGCAATTTGCGTTTGTTTGCCTCCTTTCCAGAATTCGAAATCAAGAATTCGTCGCAAAGCACACGCAACAAAACTAAACAAATAAATTGTTGCCGGCTTATTACCCACAAAAATTATTTCGTCCGCATAAATTGCAATAAGTCACCTTTGCAGGCAGCCAGGGGCATGATTTAGTCGCGTTATTGATTAGGACATCAATAAACCAAATACGCTGCCGTCTGCCGCCGCCCCTGCCCCTCGGTATTGTGTTTGAATAAATCATGAGTTTTGGGGGCCGTTTCAGCGTTTCATAACTCACGTCAAATACGTCTAGATACACCGGCGGAGGCGACTGGGGCGCAGGGCTCCGGCGACGTACCCTCGTCGCTGCCGGGTACTTCCCGTCCGTGAATAATGCGACCGAAGGGCTGGTTGGACAACAACCGCTCGACCCAAGTGTTTGATCATCCAAACATATTAATGAGGAGCGCTGCGTGCATCACGGAATCCGCCCGTTTATTATTTATATCAATTATCGAGCATATTACGGACCCTTGCACGCAACTCGCCCGCCTGCAGGGTGCAGGACCCTTCCTCGCCAGGGCACCGGGTAATTGCAATTCGACGCCGCCCTCACCGCTCACCCCGGCAAGGTACGTGGGAGCACCGCCGCCACGCGGTCGGGTCGTAGGGTCATAGGGTGCGAGTTCAAATATGGAGGGATCATAAATTTTAGCGATCATATCCGAAATTGCACGGTAGGTCTTACTCGCTCCGAAGACACCATCACTCCGGGGCTCTACTTAATGGCGGAGGGTGCTTGCCGGCACGACGAACATCTCTATCAATTCACAGTGCTGGCGAATAATTCAAGCGTGCAGACACCTCTACATGGCGCACCGATGTTCCTACCAATTTCCATGCATAACTTGGACCCCGGGACGGGAGCGCAGGGGCTCCATTCCCACAGGAAACATCCCCTAAGTCGTAGAGCATAGACGTCGGTTTGGTGCTGGATCCGGAGCCAGACATCCCTGCTGCCAGCAAATAAGAGGCGACAAAGTCAATTATATTCAGGGCTGAGGGTAAACCGTAAATAATAGATTTCCTTCAAAATATTGCAAAACGAACGGGTAGCCAGCCACTACATTTCGGGAAGAGCTCTCCGGACCAGGACCGGATCCAGGACTCTGGGCCCGCTTGCGAAGGCTGATAATTGGAGCTGCGAAAATTCGGGCCCGCTCCCATAACTCATCAATTCGCATCCAGACGAACGCCTTTCGAGGAGTCCCATCATTTATGGAAATTTGCGGTGTAGGGCATTAGCAGGACTTTATAGTTGCTGATGAAATTAGGACGCCTCGGGGATAAGCCGAATAAGCTCGGCATAATTTGTTAATAATTCCCAGGGATACCTCCGAGTTGCTGATTCCTGTTCTAATTTGCATTTATGGGTAACGCAGCCCCCGCCTTAGCTTGAGATGACTTTTCAATTCCGACCAATCGCGCTGTAACAAGGAAAGGGTTCGTTGCTGTTACTTAACTCAAAATAAAATCGTTTGTAATGGAATTATTAATGAATGCTGCTATTTCAATTTTAAATTAATCTTATTTATTCAAAATTAATTGACAAAATAACATTTATTTGCTATTTTTGGTAGGTTTTAGAATAAAAGATTTCTTAAACAATACAACGTATAATTTAGACTAGTTCCTTTTATGCTCACGTTTTAAAGGAGCTACTTTAAATTCATTTCTGGATAAATTCTTATACATGTCAGTTTTACAGGATTTTTTCCATAGATTACGAAATCGCAAACAAAAATGTCTTATCATGTCACGATTTTCAAACAAAATAGATTTAAAAAACACAACAAATTGCATTTTGGCTATTTTTGTAAATTAATTAAGAAATAAAGGTTTGTCGCAGGAGCTTACAAAGTAATTCAAATAGAAGTTGAAACTATTATACTAAAATATGTGCGACTTTAATTATTTTTGAAAATATTCATAATTCACACTTCAACTCCATTTTAAGTGGTATATATATATTATTGATACAATGCTCCCACATGATTCCTTTCGCTTTTTCTTTTCTCTTTTGTATGATCAATTAACGTATTCATACTATTAGTTTTGTATCGTAGAATATTTTTATATTTTAGGTTGTAACATAATAATCTGATAATTTTTTCGGAAACGTTCTGGAAATTTTTTACAACTGTGACTGTGACTATGAGTATAAATACCAGTAAGCGCGCTCAGTTCATCAGTGCAATAATCGACAGCGCAGCGAGTAGCATTATGGAAAAATTCGATTTCAAAAGACGAGCCATCCGCGTCCTTCTACTTTATGAGTTCCGTTTGACGCATACAGCTAAGCAGGCGGCCCAAAAAATATATGTCAATGTATGGGAGAAAATGCGGTCTCTTATCACTTATCATACAGCAGTATATTGGTTTCGACGTTTCTCGAATGGCGACTACAACCTTGAAGATAAAACTCACAAAGGACGGCCGGTTGCGGTTGATGTCGACCGACTAGAGCAGCTCATCGAGGAAGATCCAAGGAGGACTACTCGTCAACTTGAAGAAGAACTCGGATGCTCCCATACTACTATCGCTCGACATTTGAAAGTGATGGGTAAAGTGTACAGGCACAGTCAATGGGTACCCCACGAATTGACGGATGGTCAACGGATGATGTAAGTGGCGGTTTGTACGCAAGTACTCACCTCACATCGTACTTTTGCTTGGCTTCGTAATTTGGTTACCGGGGATGAGAAGTGGATGCTTTATGTTAACCATAACAATAAGCGACAATGGCTTAGCGCGGGTCAAAGAGGAATACCGACAGTTAAACGTAAAATTACTATACACAAGGTTATGTTGAGTGTTTGGTGGAATGTGCACGGCATTATCTACTGGGAACTATTACCACAAGGAACGACTATAAATAGTGAACGCTACTGTGATATGCTGGATAAGGTAGCCGTGAATCTTAAAGGAGAATAAGGCAATGTATACCTCCTCCATGACAATGCCCGCCTTCACACCGCTTCGATGACATGTAAAGAAATTATGGAGCTAGGCTGGATTTCCTGAGCCCATCCTGCATACTCGCCGGATATGTCTCCTTCTGACTACCACTTGTTCCGATCGTTGCAGGCTCACATTAGCGGAACATCTTTCGATGACCGAGATGCATTGGAACAGTGGTTGTCGGAATTTTTTAACTCTCGTGAGCCCAAGTTTTACGAGAATGGAATAATGTCGCTTCCCCAACGTTGGCAAGAGATCATTGATAATGATGGACTATATGTTCAATAAAATGTTAAGGTAACTTGTACAAAAATATCAAAATAAAGTTTCTTAAAAAATTATCAGATTATTATGTTACAACCTAATATATTATTCAGTGTTAGTCTGTTGGCATGTGTTCTGTAGATAATATAATATATAAATAAATAATGAGAGATAATATTTCAGTAAACTAAACTAAAATATCTTTTACAAACAATGCACAGTTTACTTCCATTCTTGATGCTAAACTCTATAGTCCAAGAAATAAGTAACTAGAAAGTAAAACAAAGGAGGAGTAGGAATTGTGAAATTCCCCTGCTTTGATTCCATTCAATTTATATGAATCTTATAATAAGGACACCATACTGATATTTAAGGGACTATTTCGGTCTAGAACGTAAAAAAATGGTCTTTTTTTGGGAATTTTTTTCTGGGCTCCTTTATTAGATATTTACATGAAATATTTTGTAACACGTTATTACATAAAAAAACTACACAACAAAATTTTTTTCTTTTTTTTGTCACTCTTCTTCCGAAATGTAGAGGGCGTCAAAGTCTGGTCCTGAAAAAATTCTCCTTCTATGGCGGATAGTTAATCTCATGATTGAGAAGTCTGAAACAAAAAATTCAAAATAGGTCTTTTAAAAGAAGGCTTCTTACACAGTAATACAGCAGAAAATTCGGAAAATCGATGAAAAAAAAAAAATGGCGGCATTTTGAAAAAAAACTTGGAAAATTGACCTCGTTTTTAGTTCTTTTTTCTCGCAAATTTTTTTTTTATATAGAAAATTCTCAAATTTTCTGCTGTATTACTGTGTACGACACTTAAATAAAGATGTACACAAAATTTGGTAATGATCGGTTGAGTAGTTTCGGAGATTAACTGTCCGCCGTCTGAAAAAAGTTGATTTTGAGAAAAACGCGTTTAAAGATTTGTTTTGTGAAAAAACATGAATAATTTGTAAAAAATCGAATTGTAAAACTCGCTCTAGACCGGTTTAGAATTCGAATTTCATTAAAATATTTCAGGACATAATTTTTGGGACTATAAAGAGTCAGAAAATGTAAAAAAAAAAAAATCGATTCTTTGAAATTTCTAGACCGAAATAGTCCCTTAAACATAGAACGTACTAATGCGAAATAAATTGACATAAGAGTTTGTGGAGATTGAAAGTCTTTAGTGTTTGGTGTTATTATATTATTTATATTTTATATTTTTAATGGCAAATACAAAATGTGAAATTAAATTATTCTGCTTATTTATTTTTGTTATTTATATATCTATTTTTTGACCATTAACAAACGACTGCATTTTGATATAACGTACTCAGCAACCTATTAACCTCCAAAATTTATTTACTATATATTTATCATAATGTTATTAAATTCAGTTTTTAGTGATTTAAGACATCGTACTAACTGAAATGTAAATATTAAAAATATTGATTCAAGCTATTTTATTTATTATATTAGTATTTTCCCAATAATATTTTGATAATTTATACAAATTATATAATGAATTGACAAAGTATCATTCTTAAAAATTTGTTTTATTTTGGTAAAACGTATAAGATGCTTATAAGAATCGTTAGTTCGTTAGTTTACTAAAATTTATTGTTAGATTACTTATATTATAGCATAGATACATCATCTACATCTAGGTTATAGTATACGTGCAGATAATTTGCCGAATTTGTTAGTAAATTCACTTAAGCAACCTGTTGTATACGATAACTCTGATAACGTTAGGTTCAGCAAAGTTTTAGTGAGTTTTCTTAGCATCAGCATAAAATTGTCCTTGTGTTCAATTACAAACAAAGTTTTTAGTTAGTTCTCCGAAGATACTTTTTCTTAGCCCTGCCTAATTTCTTTTGGATGTCTTGTCTAAAAATATATATTTATATACAGGGTGTCCAGGAAGTAGTGCGCCAAAATTAAGGGGATGGTAGATTGGGTCATGACCTACCAGAATATCAAAATATGACCTTAGTGAAAACCTCACCGTTTTCGGGTTTTTATGAAAAATTAAATTTTCACTACCTTTTGTCAGATTATTGACTAGTTGGTGCACATAAAAAGACACCTTATCATATTGTTTTTTGCCAAAATATTCTAGATAAGTTGCCCTACCTGGTAAGCATGTCATTTTTCATTACTAACACAAGACCGTCGCGAAAAAAAATAATTAAATTGTTTTTTTTTTTTTTTTTTGCTTTGTCTCTTATGATGTTATTCTGTGGAATGAAATAAATAATTAAATCATTAAATTAAATTATATTTAAAATTTGATCAAAAGAGCATACAATTTTTGTTTGGTATATTCCACTAATATACTATGAATAATAAATTATATGAAAATCAAGATTTATTTTAAACACGACTAAATCAAGAATTCATGAACATCTTATTAATAATTTCTGTTGACTTTTCTCCACTAACATTTACCAAGTTTTTATTCACATGCACTTCAAGAATTTTTTGCAGATGATAAAATTTAAAAACTGTTAAAGTGCTTTATGACCGACTCACCTAGTTCTAAATTTTCCGTGAATTTTATCATTCACCCCTGGCGCTGAGCCGAGTCACTTCTTTGCATCGATCCGGCGCAGCAGCCCGCTCTGTAGAAACTTTTCATCCTCGCTCAGCACATTTTCAGCCAGACATTAAATTGGATTTGTCTAATTTTATTATTATGTGGAAAAAATTTTCCTAAGCTCTCAGGAACACACTCAGACGGGAAGACTTAAGCCCTTTAAAACTGCTGCTCTACAGGAAGATAAACAAGGTGGAGGATTTACCCAGATATGCGCCAGAGTGGAACAATTCCTGATAGAACCTCCGCCGGCGCCGCTCAGAACGTTCATTAAAATTTCATTTTGCTCCCATGCACTTCGCCCTGTCTGATTTCAAATTTGCAGCGGGAGGTATTTCGCTGCCAAAGACAAACAGGTAATGAATGAATGCTGCAGCGGGTCCCGAAATTGCGATACCTCGCTCCGTCCCCATGCGCATGCATCCGGGATGGGACTGCTACGTTTGGCATTATTAATTAAATAAATAGCTGCGTACGCCCCGAACAGAGCTTGCTTTTGCAAGCACAAAGCGCTCAATCCGCCCAGACGCAGAAACTCGCGCCACCCCCACTTCAAAGGATTCCTCAGAACCGCTCCGCCCGCTGATTACCGAAAACGAAATTAGTTAAAAATTAATTCAGAACAATGCTCCCGACCGCACTGCATCATAGTGCAATTGAAACACAGCCGCCGAGCCGCGGTAACGAGAAAAATTCGTGCGTGTCCGAATTTTAGGCAGGCGGGCGGGCGTTTTAATAAATTGAGATTGATCACAGAAGGTCGGCGGGACAAGTGCGTGGCCGCGATAATGAGAAATTAATTACAGGGAAGCGGACGGCGCGCATTGTAAAATTATTGCACGTAGTAATATCACCGGCCGAGTTTATAATTACCACTCCGCCAGCGCGTTTATCTGTTTTCAATTAAGCCCATCGGACGGCTGATTGAGCGCGGCCAGCCGGCGGCCACCGCGCGAATATTAAGTGCGAGACAATAAGTAAATAACGCGGAATGCAATTACCATTATTCGGCTTTGTCAGCCGCACGATACTCAAGTTTTGTTTAATTGCTCGCAATCACGTAATCCACTGCCTTTGTGCCTTTCCGCTTTTTTTCAAATTGAAAGGAGCCCGCAAATTGAGTAATTACAAGGGGAGTGCCATAATTGTGGAGAAATGGAGCAGTTCTTAACACAGAACCCATTTACAGTCCTCTAAATTTGCTGTTCTTGCCCTTAATGCGATTGTACTTACAAAACATAAGCCATCACGTTTGCGTCCTTGGACCCATAAAAGAAAAACCGGTCAATTGAGAGTTCAACTGATATAGTTCCGTACCATATTTTCTGGAATTTCTAGAAATCTATAAGACCTGCTACCATTATAATTTTCCTGTGTACTTCAAGTAAGGCGTAAGAGGGAGAAATGCCTTATTTACGTATATTTTTCAAAATATCTTTTTAAATATGCTATTCAAGATTATGAAAAAAAATATTTTTGTATTCCACATAAAAACCCCTTTTAAATGATATCCCACGTGATACATTAAATACATAAAAAAATCAAGGACTTAATTTGCGCCCTCTTTAATTCTTATGACAGACGGGCAGACACGCGAGGAATCTTATAAGGGTTTTTGTTTTTTTTCCTTGTAGGAACGGAACCCTAGAAAATCGGAAGACTTTAAGATTTTCTACATTTGCTTGAGATATCTTGAAATAAAAATGCAAGATATAATATATGTATAATATAATACAATAATACAGCTTTGCAGTTTTGACCTATTTTACACGAATACATTTACCAAAAGGTAAAAATTAGTTTTTAAAAGTTTGGGACAAATGGAGTTTGAGGTCTCCTCACTGATTTTGATTAAACGTTGTAAAAACCTTCAATTTAGTCAGAAATGATGAATATAGCTGCGTTTTTTCTTGAGCTATATTGAAGAATACAACTATATAGAATAAAGATTTTCAATTTTTGAAAATCTATATGAAGTACCTAGTCTTGACTTTTATCCATGCAAAACTTCAAATCTTGGAATGACAATTTTTCAGAGTAACTTTTGACTGAAAACATTTTGTAAGTTATGGCAATTTGATGCTATCTCAATATTTTTTTAAATCTTGGCTGTGTTACTCATGAGAAATTTTAATTCAAGGGATAATAACGTTTAATTAATAATAAATACTAATAATAATAATAATAAACTTATGTATTCATGAAAAAGCGTAGCTTATATAAACAAATAATTAACAAACTTTATCAATGCTTATTTTTGATAGGCGTTGGTCGTTGGAATTTCCTAATCCTTATTCCTTAAGGTCATATAAGAATCATTTGAAAGAACTGTGCTAGAATATGGTTGCCAATTTTGAATCACTATTAGAGCGTTGTTATTGATAGTTTTTTACGTTTTGCTCTGCATCGGCTTTCGTGGAGTGATCGACTTGTGTTTTCTCCTTATGCTGAACGTTTGAACATGCTCAACATGTCTTCACTTTATAAAGGCGCAGAACGCATCTATTTGTACACAAAGTTTTGGTTGGTTCAACGTAATGGAACAAATTATGGCTTTTTTGAGCCAATAATTAACATGTGTACATAGATGATGTAATAAATATTTCTAGTATATAGATTTTAATCTTGGTACATAATTAAACAAAAGTTTCATTTCTGTAGTTAACTTTCTTAGGTCAGATTACTTATTTGATGTATGTTAGCTGGTAAATAAATAAATCAAATTTTGTCGATATAAATAAATAAATAAATCTAATTTTCTGAGATTTTATCTTTTAAGTTTTGTAAAATGACATTTTTCTGCAACGAGTCTGCATATTCTCTAAAATCTCTTTTTATAAGCGCGTCCGGATTTTGAATTTAAAAAACAAAAAAAAAACTAAGCAAGTGACCATAATTTTTATTTTATTTAAAAGATAATTTTTTAACATTTGAAAGTTATATTAGTCCAATTCTGAACATTTGGGGCCGTACAACCGCAATGACACGTTTTATGTTAAAAAAATAGTCCATCGTTGTAAAATTACATGATTACATGATAGTTTCAGAACTTTTGCGGAATAATTTATAGAAGAAAGATGGAAGCATATTAAATTAAAAATTTTCCACAATTTTTGGGAATACTATGCAGGATATACAGAAAATCGCGTCGGAAAAATGTGCCTTTTCAAAAACACATAAGCATCCTAAACATTATTTCGTTCGCAATATATACCATAGGATCGATTTATGTGAAAGTTTTGACGCTTGATATCATTAAATTTAATAAATGAAGCAAAAATGTTAGACTGTTAACAAAGGTTTTGGAATGAACCTTGAAAAAGTGAATTCACCGAATTAAAATCAGTGAATTTCTCCATAACTGGTAGAGAGCTTTTCGTACTTTTATAAAATTAATCTAGAGAGCCTAAAGAAGATTTTAAGTGTAAAATAAAATATTAAATCATAAAATTACGAGTTGGCCAAGGAATTCCAGAAATTTCAATAAAGATAATAATAACCATAAGGTTTCATGTACCTACATATGTATATAAATTTAAGTTAAGCTTACGATTTTAATGGTAGGAGTATCAATTTGAGCTCAAATAAAAAATTTATTTCATTTGTATTTGCTTAATGATACATTATTTTGATTATATTCGAAAAACTGTCAATCAGTTTTAATTAATTCATTCAATTTGTAAACAATTTAATTTAATTTGAAAATGGTTTCATTAAATCTAAAAACGCATTTCCCCAGAACCGCAGCAAACGCGTGAAACGAGTACTTAACTAAAATATTTTTAAATTAACCTAAATGTTCTTGGAACTAACAAAAAAATGTTGGTTTAAAAGTCATTTTATTCTTATTATCACAAAGGCGATATTTTTTTTAAATAGGTTTATTCAGTTCAATTTATCAATTTGAAGTCAATGCAAATATGTTACAAAAAGTAATGTTCTGCTGGCAGTCGGCAGCTTAGTTTCGTCCTTAAACCCAAACTATTGTCCTCATAGGTCAAGACACAACAGTACGCAGCTTTACAACGCAACACCACACGCCTCTGTGGCTTCTTACACCTGGTAATTGCTCCAGAAATGCAATTTAGCAGCATTGTCCGTCCTGCTGGATTTATAGCCTCCGAGGCTTTGTGCGTCGCCTTGTGAACGCGCCGGTGTCCAGCTTGCCTTTCGGCAAAACACCTTCGGACGAGCGGCTAAGCGAGGTTTAAATACTTCTCGAAATGCGAAACAAATCCGAAGAACATTCGTTAATCAAAAGACCAAAGCAGGCGGCTGCTGTGGCTCCTGACGGAATTTGTGTGCAATTGATACGCCCTTTGTTGGCCCTTGAAGGATGGCTTGTTACGCCGAAGGTGCTGATCACAGCGGCAGGACAATGCCGCAATCGACGCGGCTGACAAAGGGCGGCAATGACCACTGCGCCGGTTGTTCTTGAAGACATGGAACAAATGATGCCCACGACAGTGACAAATTTACTGCTCGGAACGAATTCTGTTTGGATTGTCCGAGAGGCACCGCTGCCCTTCGTTGTGGCAAATCAACGAAATTAGGGAATTTTCTATGATTCTGAGGCAAGAGTTCTTAGAATTTTCTAGATTTACATCATAAAGGCTTTGTATTATATACAAATCTGAGGGACTATCACTAGGAATCGTGCATTTTTTCAGTAGCCTCCCAATAAAACAGTCCTACCTAACCCTTACTGTGTATTTATGAATCTTAGGCATCGGTACGACTTCACTTTGACTGCACGACAAATGACCTTAACTTAACCTTCTTGTCTTTTCAATAATTTTTTTTATAACGTCTAAACAGAGGCTTTTATCAGAAAATATAAATTATAGCCTAAATACCTGTCTATATTTAATGGAGTGAAGGGTTGAGAACAGAAAATCTTTAGTCTGTCCGTCCTGAGTTTAATTCACAAATTACTGGAACGATCGGGTAAAATAAAAAAAATAAAATTTTGGATAAGTTATTTCCCCGTTACTTATTATCTCACGGGGACGGCACACAGAAGTGTACTACTCAACAGAGAGCCATTGGAAGATTTCTTGATTTGAATTAAAAAAGTTAATTTCCCACGGTGCAAGTGGTCAGGTAAATGAATGATCATCTCAAAATATTCAGACAAGACAGCTTTTTTCAAGCCAGTAATTTTTTCGTAAATTGAGTCTTCTATAACATATTTGCAAAAAATAAAAGTTTTTCATTTGAGCGATGAGCAAAAAAAGAAAGAGTAAATTTTTCGTGGAAATCCGCTTGAAAATCCCCAATGAAACGGTGGGAAGTTCATAACTCAGAAATTATTAACATTTTTTAATATGTCAGTCTGCAGAAAATTAGCATATGATCCAGAAAATAGGTGCGTAAAAAAAAATTAATGAAATTAAAATGAAAAATTGTGGGACATGAATGAATAAATTAACCCATGGTTCAAAAAGTGGGTGTTGCGAAAATGACAATTTTTTCCTTTAAAGTTAGTTGGGAGAGCTTGGTGAGGGTAGAAAATTGGAAGAAAATTTAGGGTGTAAGCTGAGAGGCACAAAAGTATAGGGGAATTATTGAGAGTTTCGAAAAGAAAGAAGTGAAAGAATATTCTTGAAAATTAGCAAATTCCAATTAAAAGAAGTGAAAAAGTATAATATAAAAAAAAGTGCAATAGTATTTAAACAAATTATAATTTTCCATATACCGACGTTTTTGCAATTTTTGGAGTCTAAAATTCCTTACTTCCAGAACATTTTTTTTTTTAACAAATAATTAACAAATAATTAATGAAATCAAAGTTATACATTTTCTAGACATTTTTTAATTTTAGGAAGTCTTAAAACAAGATAGACTACATGTCCTTTGAATTAGTATGAATAACCAATTAGATTGATAATTTTTGTAATACTACATATATATTAGGGTGGTTTTTTGTCGCGACTATTTTTTTTTTTTCAGTCCCACCTCGAAATTTTGTGGCAAATACCTAAACAAAAATTCCCTGAAAATTGGAGCCATTAATATTAATATTAAGTACTAGACCAAGGCGTATAAAGATTTCCCATATAGAATACACGTAAACTTTGATTATTTTTCTTCAAAACTCTACAGCTCTGAGGCATTTTATGGTATAATCTTGGTCAATGGTAGGGTGTCTTCAGATTTGATTGCTATACAAAAGTGTCCATTGCGGTGTAACCCTAATTCCCACCAGCGAGTTAGTACGGGTCACTAACCCCAAATTTGCCATGAAATTCTCGTGAACAACAAGTGGTACAGAAAAAATGGATATGACAGACTTGTAGGAAATTCAATTTCCTACAAAAAAGTTGTGAACACCAAATCGCTAACATCGATATTTCTTGAGATATTGGACTTTGAATTTGAGGTAGTGTTTCTACAATTTAGCGCAATAATCCATAAAAATTCCACACTACCTCAACTTAAAAGCCCAATATCTCAAGAAATATCGATGTTACCGATTTAGTGTTCAAGAACTTTTTGGAGGAAATTGAATTTGCTACAAGTTTGTGATATTCACTTTTTCTGTACCTCTTGTTGTTTACGAGATAGGGGTAAAAAGCGAGAATTTCATGGTGAGAGTTAGGCTTACACCGCAATGGACACTTTTGTAGAGCATTCAATTCTGAAGAAACAATACCATTGACCAAGATTATACCATAAAATGCCTCTGAGCTGTAGAGTTTTGAAGAAAAATAATCAAAGTTTACGTGTATTTTATATGGGAAATCTTTATACGCCTTGGTCTAGTACTTAATATTAATATTAATGGCTCCAATTTTCAGGGAATTTTTGTTTAGGTATTTGCCACAAAATTTCGAGCTGGGACTGAAAAAAAAAAAAAAATAGTCGCGAAAAAAAAGCACCCTAATATATATAGCAGCAACTTTTAGGGTAGGGCGGGGCTAGTTTAGCAACTTTTCACTTGAACGGTCATAGCTCCTCAACGATAAGTCTCAATTTCTTGTTATGCATACTGATGATTAAGTAATTTATCCTTTTCCAAAAGTGTCCATAGTAATTTTTTTCTAACAAATCGCATTTAACAGTTACATCCATTTAAGTGAAGAAAGTCAGAGATGCTCAACGTACCCCAGATGTGAGGTAAGTTGAGCAAGGGTATGGGGTAAATTGAGCAGTTAGAAATTCTAGCCAAATCATGGGTTCAATGTTTACTAGACATGAATTAAATTTTTATTTATAGTATTTTAGTGGCATAACAGGGGAACTAACAGTAATTGTCTTCTAATATTATAAAAAAATAGAATCAACAAAAACTCAACATATCTTTAGCTTAAATTTTGGATTAGAACTCAGTCTTTCTACTTAAAATCAGACTTGAACATTTATATATAAAGCTTATACTAAAAAAGAGAATATTAAAGATATCTTGGAAACTTAAAAATCGTTGTCGCTGTTGCAATTAATACAAACAAAAGTAACTATTGCTCAACTAACGCCAACCCAAAAATTTGAAACAAAAGAAAAGTTATAAAAAAACTGTTAGAATTATTTCCAAAATGTTTATACATACCAAATATATACTATATTAAATTTATGGGAGTTTAACACTTACCTGATTGCAAACGAATGATATTTGACTCGTATAGAAGAAATATTCCCATTCAAATTTTTTTTACTTTTTGGTCGCTAAATAAACAAAGCGTGCCTGTACTTCACTCGATCGACAAGTCGTCACTGGCGGTTGCGCTATGAGTTCCTCCCCCGCGACCGCTTCTTTCCGCAGTTTGATGCATTAGCATGCGGTGTATAATTTCTGAGATATTTCGATTGCCCAACTTACCCCTATGCTCAACGAGCCACGCCCTACCCTACTATCATCATTGGTTGACAATATTTTTATATTAAATATTTAATTTTTGCACAAAACATTTCTGTAGGATTTTTCGGTAGATCATGAATTCACCAAAAAAAAAATAAATGTCCTATCACATCGCGTTGTTTTAACAAAATAGTGTTGAAAAGTACAAGATATCGTATTTTTGCCATTTTTAAAAAAGTATTATGTAGCAAAAATCTCTTACTTACTTGTTTTTGGCCAAGTCTCGTCTTGGTGTTGGTTACGGTCTTGCAAGTCGATCATTGTGCGGGGGCGAAAAATCCTCTGTAAAACACATTACAAAAGACAAAAAAGGATACCGATTTTTTAAAATATTCCCTTGTTTTTTTACTACTCCAATTTCCAGATGTAAATAACCGAGAGTATGTAGGAGTGGAACTCTAATAAAAAACTTGTTTCCTCAACAAACCTTGACAAATGTTTTAATTAACTGATATTTTATATCTATAGTATAGAATTTAAGCTTTCATTTGAACTACCTCTCGAACTGCTACAGCATCCCGTTATTTAAAACAAATTCTAAAAATGGCTAGAATAAGGATTTTATAAATTTGTAAACCCAATTTTTCTCCATTTCGAAATCAGAGAATCTTAATAATAATATATTTAGTAAATCTTTTAAGGGTATAAAAACCTTTTAAACTAGTGTAATAATATGAATTCAAAGGTCATAATTCTAATAATTAAATATATAAATATAATAATAACAAGCCCTGCGTAACAAATAATAATATAATCCATGATCATGAATAAATTTCATGAATCTCTCTCCAGTTTTAATATTAATTTTTTGTTATGCCTAAGTGAAAAACAGCTTTAAGATCTGAGTTAAACATCTGTTTTATTTCTTAATCTTAATCCTTATGGTACATACCAAAATATGATTAAAATTATTAGTAATATGTCAGCATTAGTATAAACTTATAATTCTACTACTGTTAAAGTACCTTAGTCAGAAAACACATAAAAAACATTGAAAAAAAACCTCAAAAGCCAATGCAAATTGATCGTCAAAACGTACAATCTCGTACTGATTAACTATCAATATGAAAATTTTTTTTTTAACTCAAGAAGATTACAAAGTTATGAATAATAATTTTTAATATTATGATATCTATGCAATACCTAAACTAGGAGGGACAGAATTAAGTTTTATACATAAGTTACTCACAATTTGTGTTTAAATTTTATTGAATGAAGATTTGTAAGTTATTCATGAATTATACGTACAAGATCTTGAATAATCTCTAATAAATATAGTTGCGCAGTAATTGGAGAACTCATAACAAATTACAAAATATGTTCATAATATACTGCTTTGTAAAAGTCTATATATCAATAATGAAGAATATTCTATTTCTTTGACTATTGTCCATAATACATGAACATAATTCATAGATCAAAAAAATTTTGAAATTCATAACTTATTAAACTTGCAACCCTTAATCCTAATCCTTAATCCTTAATTACAAATTTCTCTCCGTATACATGAACCTTTTGCTTAGGTTAGGAACATGTTTTTAAATAAAGTTAAATATGTGATTAATGTTAAAAGAAAGATAATTTGTCAAGCCGCATACCGCAAATCAACTCATTGTCTTGCCGCGGGGTCCTTTGAGGCTGGAAGCACCCTGTAGTTTAGTTGCGCCGCTCCGCACTTCGCCACCTTCGCCACTTGGCCCAATGGCCCTTCAAGTTTTGTTTGTTTTAAAAAATCCACTTAAAATTCTTAAGAAAACTTGAAACTTTGTTTTCAGCAACTTGAAAGACTCGCGAACTCCCAAAGTTATTAATTGAAATTATTCGGCGCTCCCGGAGGCGGTTTCGTCTCTTTTTGTGGGCATCGACTACTAATTAATCTCCGGCCGGGAAGAGGGCCTGTTTGTGAGTTCGGCCCCAAATGTCCAGCCGCTTTTGCCTTTGACAGGGCAAAAAGTAGTTCGGGCGAATTATTATTCCTCGGAAACATCTTCAACGGCGGCCAGTGCTGCGCCAGCATAGCGAAATTCTGCCGCGACCGGCCTTCGTTGGATTCCTAAGTGGCGAGGAGGCCAGCGGAGGCGGAAAAAATCATCCCCGAAATGCAAAAATAGATTTTTTTTTTTTTTAAATTGACCTACTTGCTGCAGGAGCGGAGGATGAATTTGCCATTAAAATTGGCCCTTAAGGCCCCATCGGATGGGACTTGATGGAATTGGCTGGGAACTGACAAAATCGCTTCGCCTCAGCCAGGTGATGTGGCAATTCACCTGGAAATTCTTCTGATGGCACAAAAATCTTCCTAAGGAGGAGCTATCAATTTTTCCGGTAACTGGGGACCGAAAGCCTTCAGAATTTCATTTTTTTCCTTTTCATTTTTTAAATCTGAAATTTATGGGGAAGGAATTGGATTTTGGTTACTGATGGGATTAGAACTGTCTCCAGGCTGGTTGGGGGTGGCAAGAAAATTTAATACCATCCCCGAAGATGGTGGTTTTAACTGGGGGAAAATGACGCTCTTAAGACTGAGCTAACATCAGCTGAAATCAAGTTCCTTCCTTGAATATTTTATTTTATCCGAGCCGCGCCAAAGCGGCAAAGACGACGGATGACTCTGAAATCGGAAAGAAATTCAATTGGGGCATAACTTCATTGAAGCATCTTATGGATTTCTAAGGGAGGTAATATTCCAATTTATCGTAAATCGAAAGTAATCGCATTCTGTTACATAGGCTTTTCCCTGATCGTTAGAACATGCCTAAATATAAAAAGAACTGGGTACTTTCCCTCAAATCGTTTACTTTTGTACCTATTGAAGATAGTTACACTTTTAAAATGTCGCTATTGTTACTGTTATAAATTTTCTTTTAAATTTTGTTAAAGCTACAGATTTAGTAAATGTAGACATTAAAGCTTTTCTTCTATGCATACAAATTTAATGCTGAAAACTCTATTCTGAACACACAAGTTGTGATAAGATTCTGATTCGCACTTGATTGCCTTTTTTAGTTACTGATTAGAAATAAGTTATTTACTATAACAGAAAATGATCATTTTATAATACGCCTGTTCATCTTTGTGTTACTGATCACTATAACACTAAATTTGTATAATATATATAAAAATAAACTAATGCTTCAAAAATTTTGGCAACAAAGAACAAATTGACAACTGTTCTCTAGTTCGAAATATCGCACGTTTTTACTTTTTGTGGTGAGGAATAATAAAAGATGATAATGATGCATGAAGAAAAAATACTACAGAAAATAAATAAATTAATAAAATAACACAGAATAGGCACAAGCAGAGCAATTTTTCAGAAGTGACAGAGGAATACCAGTAGAACCGCATGAACAAATATCAGCCTAGCTGCGTATATGGGTCGTGATTGTTTCGTCAATAAATAGAAAATCTTTCATTTCCCACAAGGTTGAGAGAAATGAGGTCAAGTAAGTGAAACTCTTAAAACTGATATCACACTTTTGTCCATAAAAAGTCGCCAAACAGATTAGCGCTGGGGCCGGAGTTTCGCGGGTGTTGTATGTGTACTGCGTGATTCCGGGGAGGCCGCCGAAACCTCGTCCGAAGGCAAGAAGGAGGCTCGAGTAGCCGCGCGGGGCACAACAGGAGCTTGGACACAATCCCCAGGTAAGTAACTCACGTTGACGTGTTTCCTGTGCAGCGCAAGGAATGTAGCAAGCTCGAAGAAGGGGCAAGGCACGTACACTGGCAGTAGTGAGTGTGCCCGAAAACACTTCCCCTCCGAGTTATGCTCGCCGACTTATGATTATGCTCACGGAGTAGAAAAATCAGCTGATTCGCCTTAATCCCTAGCCAATTTTCTGCTTGAATTTTTTAGAGCTGGCTGGGGGAGCTACTGCAGCCCGGATTGGAGATGCGCGGCTGGACCGAATGGGGTGCTACGCCCGGAAGAGGTGCAGAGGATAGCGCAGATAAGTATCGCGGCAATACAACAAGAACGCGCGTTAATTGAACTTTTCCTTTCAGATTCTCCCGGAGGGCTGCGAGGGATTCTAATATTTCTTCCTCGTAAGGCACACGGTACTTACCGGTATTTCCGGGGCAGGCGGGAGCTGAAACTGAAGTCGCTGGTAATTCGTCCTCTGGAGAAAACGTCGACTTTCCGCGATCGCGCAATTTATAACAGACGTAGTCTGTGGTTCACTTTTCCGCACTTTCCGACTAACTACTGGAAATAAAGTTTGGAAGGATAAATTCGTTTTTATTTTTTTTATTTTTACTTTCTCCGCTAGGTCGCCGTTTCAAAATCCGCACTAGGACTGCCTGCAGCGCGGGAAAAAAACGATGACTCACCCTTCGGCTGAGATGCACTAGGGCAGTCCCTTGGACTTGTCCCAAACCTAAGGGTGAGTTCTCCCAAGTACTAAAAACTAATTCAAATTAATTTTTTCTTTTTCGCCCGCAGGTGTAACAATATGGTTTCAAGATCACTGGTCTCTACAATAAGCCAATAGCATAAAAAACCATCGATCTTGACTTAGAATTTTCAGATTTCAAAAACTATTTAAGCTGATTACGCAATAAAGTATTCAATATATTAATAATAGTGTTCGGCCTACAGACCGAACCCTCCTTTAAAATATTCAAATTTAAAATTCAAATATGAATCACATAGCTGATCGTAAAATCAGCTGTTCAATAAGCGCTATGTGTCATGGAGGCAAAAGTTCTCCAACTTATTCTTGGTAGTACCGCTGTAAGTGAACCTCACTTCACAGCTTCTCGCAACTTGACTCGGGCTGTAGCCCATTATAAAAGTAGCGCGATCAGTCGATCGGGCAGCAGTCGCAAGATTGAGCTTCTAGGGTACTGACCTAGAAGTAAAAGGGAATTGACCTTACAATCCGACCAGCTCACTCCTCTTCCAAGCGTATTGAGCTTAAGTCCCATTCCTCATATAGTCAACGTATTGAGTTGACTATTCCTACGTAGCGTGCTGAGCTAATTCCTCATAGTCTACGTATTGAGTTGACTATTCCCATATAGCGTACTGAGCTATTCCCACATATAGTTAACGTACTGAGTTAACTATTTCTACATAGCGTACTGAGCTATTCCTCATAGTTAACGTATTGAGTTAACTATTCCTATATAGCGTGCTGAGCTATCTCCTCATAGTCAACGTATTGAGTTGACTATTTCTACATAGCGTGCTCAGCTATTTTCTCATAGTTAACGTATTGAGTTAACTATATTTGTAGCGTATTGAGCTATTCTCTTTCACGTTAACGTATTGAGTTAACTAAAAAATCTCTCCGACTAGCGTAGTGAGCTACCCAAATTCTCAGACCGCAGGCACTCAACGACGTCAACTCAACCTGGCATTACGACATCAGGACTAACTACCTTATTTCTTTGCAGGCGAACTGCCAACGAACCCAAAGAAGAATCATTAGTTTATTTATATTTTGTATTTATTTGAAGTAATATTATTTTTGTTCCTTTTTTCTTTGAATTCCTGTTAATTTTATTGTTAGCTTTAAGTTGCTTGTGAAATATACCATTTTTTAACTGACTACGACTTTGTCCTGGCACCTTATTTCAGTTAAGCCGCTTAAGTGGCCTTAACAAATAGTATAAAACATTTCAGCATAGCTACAAAAGTCTTCACGTAGATCAGAATATATGTTATATTGACTATCCTTTTGAAGCACGAAAACACTTCTAGGCCTTACTCTTTAGATTTTTCTATCTTTTGAGGGAATTGTTAAACCAAGGAGTGGCTGAAGAATGTTTAAAATTTGTGGGAACACACTGGGGATCAAACAGTATCTCATAGAAAGGATATAAATCTTGAAGTCTGGTTGTTTATAATACTTACATTAGGTTTGTCTCCGTAATCGTAATTTTTTTTGCAAAATTCTACCCATAAAATTTTACTGGGCGAAAATGACATTCATAAAAATCATAGTTGCCTGCGACAACATTCAGACGCAAATGTACAAAAGAAAATGTTTTCCGAATGTTGCCCACGAAGCATTTCTTTAGTTCTCGGGCTGGAGCAGAATTTATCCCCACCCTTACTCTCAGTTTTCGCCCAGAAAAGGTCACCACCAGAAAAGTCCGGAAACAAACATATTACATATCTCATTTCATAGCTTCTCCGTAACTTCTCTAAACTAAAACTATTTGAACTGCTTGAGCGCACCTTGGGAGTAGTAAATGGTTGAAATTAGCAATCTCTGGGTCGATTCGCCCGCTGGCTTCCAGCGCTGTCCTCAATTGGCTTAAGGCGGCTAAGCCGCTCTAGTCCGATTGCCTCGCGCTCGCATATGTTTTCAGTAAATTGCCGAGCAAATTGAGCGCAGCGCCCCGACACTTCTAAGCCGGGAATTAATACCCAGCACACATCCCACTGAACTAATTGCTCCCTCGACAATCCCGCTTCTGCAGAACTCGAGTTTTGTCGCAGAGCTGAAAAGCCGCCCCCGCTTCCTCTGATTGTTTTCAATTGATTCGGCGGAGGAAACCGAAACTTCGCCGCAACTCCTGCTGTGGATTGAGGTATTTTTAGCCCATGACTATGACTACTTCCGGTCCTTGGGATCCGCTGGACCGCTCCAGACGGCAGAAGTAGTCCCCAGCTTCCCACTTGGCTGGCCCGCGGGGGGCGAAAGAGTTGCTCGAGGGACGGGCACTCATCTGAGCAAACAAAAGAACCAGATAATTGACCGTGAAAGGTGGATGACGTGATCGATGGCAGTCCCTCGTGCAGAGCGCTTTCTTACGTTCTCAACAGCCCCGACAACTTTGCCGAGATCACGCTGAGACGGAGCATCGGCCAGATGCCGAAATTAATTGGGACATGCATGAAATTGACATCATAGGTGGTGGCCGGTTGTTCCTTTAATCAACCAAATAGGTTTATTGTGCTGCTGGCGGTTTGCCTCGGATTAATTGGGCTCCACTGGGAATGGAAAAGTGTCAAGGACAGATGCTTTTCAGGCAGGTTTCTGGCAATTTTCTAGACGAGCAGTAGCAAGCTCGAAGGGTTGCCCATTAGAAAAAAGTTGCTTTTCATTATGTGAGGGTAGTTTGAAATTTTACTTTAAACAAAGCAAAGGCAGTTAAAGCTTTGTGGAAAAATATAATTTTTAAAATCGAAGAAATAAATTTGGAAAACATCATTTACACTGGAACAACCAGGGCGCAAGCTTGTAATTATAATTTTCGGCATTTTTAAAGCGATATACTTTCACATTTAAATTATTTATTATAAATGGAAAAAGGTTCTTGACATGTCGTAATTTTGAACCTTAAAAAGCTTTGGCATAACTCTTAAGAGATAACTTTAAAAAATATAAATAATTCAAGGAAAAAATTGAGCACCAGTCAATTTGACAGGTCTTGGTGGTTCTAGTGTCAATCTCCGACCATCGTTAAACTCGACACATTTTAAATTTACATTTACTTACCCATATTTTGTTTTTAAATTACAAGCTAGCTGTCCGTTTACTTTTTTATCGTTCTCTTTGTTTGCCCCTGTAAGTAAATCTAAAAGCTGTTAATCGATTTTCTTTATGTAGATTATACTTCTATTAACCGATGATCGTATGACGCATTGTCGAGGTCTGGTCTATTCCCAGTTCACATTTATTTTCAGTATGCATGCTATAAACATTAGGTGCGGTGATTAATTTTGAAGAAATTTTCATGAAAATCACTATTGTTTTTAAATAAAAACAAAAAGGAATTTTATCTAAATCTAAGCATCGTCCACCACTGTCTATAAATTTTTGACGTATTTCTGGCAACAGATGAATTCTGCGGTGAAAAAATTGATTATCCTTCGAAGCAATCCAATTTTCAACCCATTTTTTGTTTTGGTATCGTACTGGCGTTGATGGTGTTACATTTAGGCTTATCAAAATAGATTAATTTTTAAATGCAAAGATGACTTCTTGTTTTGCCTTTGAAGTAAGATTTAACAAATAATCAAACGATTTTCAATAATTCTCTCTGTCAAATCATGTGGTATTCATTTTCCTTCTTTCTGACATGCTCCCATGGCTCGTAAGCGTGTGCCTGTAGCTTCTCTCCATTTCTAAATCTCTTAAATTGTGTTGAAATTGACAGACTTTGGTCCTGTTTGCTTGCTTCCGACGTAACTCTGCCAATTTAGTACTGCCAAATTAGCATTGTTTTTTGTGCATTCAAAGTCAAACTGTGTGACTGCACTGACAACTTGTTTGCATTTTATTCATTTCATGTAAATTCTCAGCTAAAGTAGTAGAACTAAAGTAGCCGGCTCTGCTACTTAAGCCAGAGATTATGTGTAGAAATTTAATACAGATTGTTACTTTAGCTATTTACTTTGTGCAAATAAACAGGGCCTTTGTTCACCATAAGTTTCTAATAGCAAACAATATCTTTCAGGGACATTTTGCTTTTGATTTAAATATAAAATTAACGTTTCTCGCAAGTGTTGATTTGATGGAATAAAATTGAACATTTTTAATGTAATTAAAACTTGTTTATTTTTATTTCTATTCAACGTGACTAATCACACTTTATAGGTTAAAACAAGTACTTTAACTTCACATCAATTATATTCTAGAAAATAAATTAATTCAGTTAAACTTTAAACTTATTTGTAAAACATCAAAATGTTGATAGATAGACATAAATATGTATATTTCTGAAGATGATTTGATTTGAATATTGTATATTAGACATGATTAGAGCTCGAATCTGAGTTCACTCTTCTATGATGGAATTTGTAGTCTAGTAGAAATAATTTTCGGTTTTTAATTAAAATTAAAATAAATGATTAGTTAAATTTATTCAGACAGTATCCGACCAAAATGAAGAAAACCTTTTTAATGAATTAAGAAATAAAAGGAAAGGAAGATGTGGAGAGCTACAGATAAAAAAATACCAAATAGAAAAGTAAAGTTTTTCATTCAAACATATTCTTTTGTAGCACATGAGTACTGTTGCACTCTGCGAAAATATTATTCTACGAATTAGACATATAAACAGAAAATTATATTTTCGATTACATACTATTTGATTAGGAAGGCTTTCGTTTGTGGTAGAATTTTTTTTAAATATAATTGTGTAGCCAGAAAAGAACAATTTGCAACTATATTTGGGGTGTTTACATCAAAACTTCTAAAGAAAAGTGCTGTTTTCTATCATGAAAAGTTTCTACGGACCTGAAACTCATAGTTACGCCACTGTAACTTACGTCGGTGTACCGCGGTCGGATTGTGGGAGGGTTCTTTCGTCACCTACCCAAAAGGTAATTGCCACAGACGGAAGAGCGGTTTTAATTTGCCACGTTTCGTTAGACACCTTAAGTGGCAGCATTTTAAGAAATCACCCAGTCATTAAAAAAAAAATTCGTCTAGCATTCCGAGGCCTCTGAGGCTAGAGGGCAGGGTCTGTCAGAACTTATCATGTGCTCACGGGGCGTGGAGAAAGGAAAACGCGTTGCTCGCATAATTACCCGCGATTCAGGTTGTCAGAGACGAATAATTGACTTGTGTCATGCCAGCTGCTATCCGTCATATCGCGACGCTGGGCGAATGTGCTGAGCCCCAGCCCATTTCGGTGGCATTGCATTCCGTCCCCGTCCAGGCGGACCGGGCCTAATCTAGCGCGTCCGTCAATTAAGGCATTACATGCATTACATCATAATCGAATAGGCAAATAAAATTACTCTGATGTACACATTCCGTCCCCTGCGGGCTGAGCATCCCTTAAATTGCGACTGGCTCGAACCCCCTGTAATTGACAGGAGCCACTGTGCCATTCATTCGAGTCCCCATGCCCGCACCGACGACGAGTGCGGCGGCGGCTTCGAGGACGGGCTAAGTAGTCCCGAACATCTCATCAGGGCTCATCCCAAAACCTCTTTTTTGTACCACGCCTGACAGCCAGAGACATTTATTTGACGTCTTCAGGACTAACTGAAAAGTATATTGGCAAACAGGCGTGCCGGCGCGGTGCTCCGCTGCGTACATATTTCATCCTGTGGCGGATGTATGGACTCGGACGGGAATGGCAATCATCCTGACAGCGATGATGATGATGACGGGGCCCCGCACTGTGGGAAGCGAGCATTTGGCTGGCTGTTCTCGTCCCCAGGGACAGCTGAATCGGGTTATTCTAACCCCTGATCCCTCATCCGCTGTGGTGCTGGAGACGTCTAAGTGAATTTTAAGATTCGTCCAGTCTTATCCTGGAGATGCGCTTGACCTGCAGCAAACCCTTCATATTTCCTCGTCACGTTTTGCATTGTACCACGTCAGGTGAACGCTATGAATCTTTATCTGGATAAATGCAATAAACCGCTTCTTAAGCATTTTGATAAAACGATTTGAGAATACAAAAGCATCTTTAAAGAAATATTCAAAAGCAAAAATTTAAAAGCTCAACAAATAATTAATTTGTTCAGAAATTTTCCTTTAATTAGGACCTAGAAGCCAACATACTAGTAAATATAAAATTTGCGGGATTTATGTACAATATTTGATTTGATTGGCAATAACAACAACAATAGTTTAAGGTTATCTAAGTTTCAGCTTCTATCACAAAAGAAATCAAATGAATTAGCTCTTTGAATGTCTCACCTACAAATATATGAAAACCCAACACTATACTACTCGCATGATGACTTAGAGGCTGAGTTCACTAGATACGCTTTTCTTCTACAAAAGAAAAACAAGTGTCTACGATTTAACTAGTAAAAAATTACAAAACAAACAAAATTTTGTAAGAAAAGCAGAAACAACTGAAAATATTTCTTTCATACACCTCAACATTTTTAAATTCATTAAGTTTACTTTTTAGTATAATATCTCAAATAAAAGCTCTATTACTATTATTTACCAAACAGATTGTTTAGATGTTATTACTCGTCAAACCCTTTCATTTGATACCCATATTAAGGGGCTCTGAATAAAAAGGTTATTCTCATATTGGATTTAAAACGATATTACTTACGTATATACATTATACAATATTATATTATGTTGTCATGGTGTTTATACACATGTGCAAAATGTCAAAGCTCTAGTATTACTGCAGTATTATAACGAAATAGAAACACAATCGTAGGTCTGAATGCAGTCGTTTGTCGTTAGTAAAACATTTATATTTAGTAGTAAATTTCTTCCATTTTAGAAAAAGAAAACCGCATGAACAACATTTTTGGAAAAGAGTGTAAAAGTTGGTATCATACCTAAAATTCTGGCCAATAAGCTCAATAAGCAATTATGAGGGTCTGTATTTCTTTATTTGCAAAATTTAATAGTTATATATTATACTGAGTGCTATAGTATCCACGTCGATGCAGAATGCAAATTGTTCAAACAAGATTACGCGAATGTTATAGTATTCATATATGAATGCATGAACAAGTTTAAATAAAAACACATATGTTTATAAGTTCAGTATATTATTTGGTCAACATTAGATTTTTTTCCATCAATATATAAAAAGAAAACATAGAATAAATACTCTAGTGTTCACGTTTTTCAAGTTTTGCAGAATTTGCCATCTGACGGAAATTTTTAAGTACACATTTGTGACAAAATTGATATTGTGAATAGCAGGGTTAACAATTGCTACAATTCTCTAATAACACGGAATTCGAATTAGGAAACAGCGAATATTACTATTAAAAATTAACTCGATCACACAGTGCATATACATATCGTCGGCTTATAAGGAACGTTATCTCCAAAATTGTATGATTTGTTCCACTAAAAGCCGCAATTTACCAATTTTTTCTGTGAGGGCAGTCGGAAAACAAACTCAAAGTAACTTCAATCTACTGAACAAGAGAGGGAAAAGTAACTGAAAACGTACTGAAAATGAAGTGAAATTCGAATCAGGCGGAAAACCGAAAAAACATTTTTGTGATCAAATTCAGTTAGTTTCTTGTCCTGAAGCAGAGGGAAAACTGAAATTACACACAAAATAGTTTAAATAAAATATCGATGAATTTATTAATTAAAACTGTCAACGGCTCTGATTAATTTCAATTGAATAGTCAGGAATAATAAAAATAGAAATGTCATCATTTCAGGGCCGATTTGTTGGCGCTTCTATAGTTTAATGAGAAATTTAATGTATTGCTGAAATTATAAATAAATGTACCATATTTCTAATATTTAACATATTCTTACTTATGTATATACTTCTCAAAAATGTTAAATAAAGATAATGAAAAAAGCAATGAGTTATATGATGCTTAACCGATTCATCACTCTCCTGTACTTAAATTTTTCAATAGCGAAAAGTAAAAATGTAAAGTCTAGCAGTTGAACATTTTCTAAGTTCAGTATTTGGAAAAATATCTAAGTGCAAAAAAAATGCCAAAAGTTGAAACATTTCAGTCTGTTTTCATTTTCTTGCTGGTATTAATTATAGGCCTTTAGATATTTTAGTTTCTGACGGAAAAAATATTTCCGCATCATTTAGTCTGAATTCCGTCTCAACTTTCTCGATGTAATATGTTTTCAGTCTATTTTCAGTCAGTTTTCAGTTTAAGTAATAATTTCCGTCTTCTTTCAGATTGGATTCCACTTAAAATTCAATTTTCAGTCATCTCTTAGTTTGTCCCTAGATAAAATAAATTAAAAATAAAAGTAATAATAACGACGGTTGCAGAGAGGAATGACCCCTTTTATCGAAAGCATTTCTTTTAAATTAACAGCCTCACCCATTGCTCCAGGTAACAGGTAAATAAACGCGCAGGCGAATTGTGCAATGTTTTTTATCGAAAATTGGAAAACTGTTCGTAAGGTGCCCAAAAGCAGCCCATTTGTCCTTGGATTCCCTCACGTACGCAGAGGTCCGCGAGATCCGGAAATAAAAGACCGCGACGAATGGGAAATCCGGTAAACGGCTGCGGCGAGGTCGAAGTCGCTTTGAGCATCGGTCACGTCCCTAAATCGACGTTAAATCGAATGCACGTCGGTCGATTCGAACAAATCTAATTATCGCGTGGACTGATAAAAGAAATCACAGCCCGAACGCGTCAAGACTTTGATTGCACCAATTGGGCCTTGCCAAGAGGTTTCGATCTCAGCCTCCGGAGCGACCACCTGCTTCTTGCTGCCGGGGGCGCGGCGGCGGTGCGAACATTATGTGCCCCCAGTGGACGCAATTTCATGCCAATTAAAAATTTTAATTACTTCCACCGAGTGATCGTCATGTTCTGGGCATTGCAGAGCCCCGGCGAGGTGGAGTCATGCGTGAAATAAATCCCATGAAATTTAATCACTGCGCTTCAATTATGCTGCCTGAAGCAAGTACTAACGCAGTGCGGGTTCGCCGGGGTTTCGGGTGGCTTAGACGAACCGAAAAACCATCGAATCCAAGGTAGTAGCCAGCTCCTAGAAATTTGATACCTGCCCCGCCCGATTTTGGCAACATCAAACAGCAACTGGGGTCCGAGTGAGTGCTCTTGAGCAGGCCACTTCTGCACAGAGGTAAATTTACATCTCGCTCAACACCTGCCCCATGTCACTTCTTTCCAGTGTGCCGGCACATCGCAGTGCTGTGCCGCATTGATTTCAATCGGTTCTGGCCCTTAAAGGTTGCAGGGTGGGAATCGCTCGACCAGAACTGCCCAAATAATCCGAGCTTGATAAACATTTAAAAAGGGTTTTGTGATCTGGGTCTGGCCCTGAATGCATCCACCATACCACAGGAGCAGCACGGTGCGGAGGAGGGCTCGTTTCGCTTGTTTCTTTAGGCCCTTGGACAGGTGGACAGGCGGGACCGCTTGGACCGAGATAAAGACGAAAGACACTGTTGCGGCGGCGGCGGCAGGTGGTGCCGCAGAAAGCAGGTGAAAAGATTTTGCGACGGAATGGGTAAAAACTTTTCGCGCAGGTATGTGAAGGTTTTTGTTCGGGAACCGCTCGGTGGTCCAACGCGGTGAGTTTTTCATCTTTTGCAGTTCACAGGCGTTTTGTTTTGCGGCAATTAAGCTAAATGGCGTGAGGAAGAGCTCTTTATTCTGCGCGTCAGCGACTCGGACCGAATTTCACTTTCCATGCCGCATCATTTCCCCCGTCCGATCTTCGGGTCAGAGAGCCAGCCGGACCTCCATTAATATTTTGGTTCAATTACAGCACATCATGTTTTTCATGATGACGCGCCCACTGTAAACCAGCAGCGTCACTGCAGTCAGGAAAGCAAACCCTACATCAAGCGTGTCCCGAAAACTTTCCATTAAGGGCTAAAGGGAATTATTAATCACTGTCCCGTTTGATGGCAACTAGCCAGGGGTGCTGTTGGGCCGCCGAGGCACCGCCGAGCACCCGAGCCCCTCGCTTGCGTTGCGTTCTTGCGGCCGCCCCAATTAATTGTGAAATGCGAAATCTGTGAAATGATTAACATAATGAAATCGTCCCCATCTTCGCTCGTTGGCGACTGGTGGCGGGGGGATGGGGGTCATGTCGATGTTGCGTATCCTTGTCGGGGCTGCGGCGGCGTGGCAGGGCGCCGGCAGGACGAGATGCGGAGCGCTATATGTCGGCAAGGAGGAATGATTAATGCTCGCACTGGAAAAGTTCGAAGAAGACAGCAATTATGCCCTAAATTGAGGAAGCTTAATTGCTTAAGTTGAGCTCTCCAAATGAACTCAGCTCAGAAACGACATGCATTTTTCGGGCGGACGGAACCGGGGAAATTTTTTGGGTAATTAACGACAACGCTCGAGAGGGCGGACAAGTGAAAGTTTAAGGGAATCACAGAATTTCACTTTTTCCCACCGCGTAATATCTTGTTTTCCCTGAATTGTCAGCTCCCACCATCGAGCACATAGTAAAAGTTCTTTGCTAAAAATAAGTTTTATCGCCGTAAAATCTGCACAAAATAGCTCACGTTGAAGTGGGGTGGTATCATAATATAGGAAAACAAGGCATGGTTGATTTGAAACACCCGCGCCGCGCCATCTTTCTCGTGAAAACGCATCATTCTGTGTATATGTGAAATGTTACTTCCATTTAATTATAGCTTGAGATCAGCGAATGACAAACTTAACTTTGAAATAACGCTAAAATATGTGTAATAAGTTTCCAATTAAGTGATTCTTGATAAAGAATATATACCCTTAACACATTAAATAATAATTGAGCGATTGTCTCCACCGACTAACCTCTATATATCCAAATGTCACCTACGTGGCGTCATCATATAACGCGTCCCAAAAAATCGTCAAATGCAAACCAAGCATACCATGTTTTTCTGCACCTTGGTGGTAGCAGTTCTTTGTGCAAATATACTTTGAAAATCTAAAGAAATCTACAGAAAAATTGTGTAATATACTCTATATACGGGATCAACAAAAACTATAAACTTTTGTATCTTCTTCAGACTTATCATGATATTAAGGCTTTGATATTGTAACACATTGCTGACCATTCAATTTAAATGTATATTGCTGAATAGCAAGAATACCCGTTTCCGGGCGTGAAAGTGTTAATATAAATATTAACTAGAACATAAAAACCGAATTACTTAGTTGAGTATTTACAACCTCCCCACACTTTTAGAAAGCGAAACCCAGGTATTTTGCGTTTTTGCGGAATAGTGTGTGAATATTCTTTGTTAACGTCATCGATCATTCAAAACAGCTCACACCTTCGGTATATGCAAGAGTATGCACTTACTTAATACCTCTTCTTAATATTAATAGCAATTATTATACTGTACATAGATATATTTTTGCTTCTTTTCAGAATCATGTTTCTGTGTATATATCAGCATATTTTCACAAATCTTGCAATCAAAATTTCGACTAGTTCTAATTAAGCTAGAGCTTTGAAACTTTCAACACGTTGTGGCGGACTAACCCACTTGTCCGTTTCTAATTATCTAGCGGAATAATAAAAAATATAAGAACATTTGAAAATAAAATAAATATTGATAATTATCGCGAATTGTAGTAAACAGTGTTTAGATAATTTCTATTCTCTATAAAAAGTTCTTCCAAAATAAAATATTGCTTAAATTACTTTTTGTTTGAATAATTAAATTAATTAATTAATTAAATTACTTTGTTGTTTGAATAATTATTTATAAAAATAAAAAAAAATAAAAAAGGATAGCTAATGCAATGCATGAATGGACCGGTAGTGTACATATTTTATCAAAAAATCAATGACATATTTTATAACAAAAAATAAAAATATTAAATATTAAATTAAATTAGTAAATTAAAAACAAAAATTTTATAAGATCAGACCGACTAGTATCTTTATAAAATCGTTGTTGTTAAAAATATTTTGTATATTTTTTTCTGCAAAATTTGAATTGAACCATTTCTTTAGGAATCCTGTATGAAGTTACTGCTCCAATTTTCACTAAAGTTACAACTTTTATGTTGATCCATGTTCAGTGGAATTGTTGAACAAATGAAAGTTATGAGGGTTGACCACTGAAAACTATGCATACAACTTTTATCTTTATAAAATAAATTAAGATCACCCTGATTCAACATTCTGAATTGTTTTAAAAGTATGACTTAATCAATTAGAACTGATAGTCATATTATCATATCTAAAGATATTTCAATCAATCAATGAATGAATAGAATGAAAATCTTTACCAATTATCAATTTTGCAGCATTTACGAAGTTGGTATAGTTTCAAGGTTGCTATTTTACATCGGTGATCTTTCTTAGGCTATAACATTTTCTAGTACAACCTGTTAGTTCCTGCTTTGGTTACATATCAAAAAATTTGAACAGCTGTTACGAAAGAAAACAACGCAATTTCGCACGAATTGTGCACTTTCACATGTTGTCAAATACAATTTAACGTGTTCACGCAAATTCCCCGACTGTTCTCGAGATCTAGCAAAAGCTTACGTATTCCCAAGGAATCACTCGAATTATGCGGCCCAGCAAAAATTTGAAATTCAGATGTCGCGAAAAGAAAACACAACCCCGGCAAAGTGTCAGCTGGTTCAAGGACCATTTCCTCGGCGCTTGGCGCTCGGGACCCGCCTTGCCGGAGGAGCAAATGAAGCGTTCTGCGGGGAATCGGTTGCAGCGCCGGGGTGAGCCATAGAGGGCCAATAAAACCCTAATACGCTTCCGAGGAAGCGGATGGTCCGCCCTGGTGCTCCACCGGGCGAGCCCCAGCGACGATGATGAAAACTGCCACTGTACGCACCACGTACGACTTTTACGTCCCGCCCGAACAAATCCACCCATTCATCGGTCCAATAAGTGCAAAAATCTCTAGCCCTGCCCTGCTGCCCTCGGCCCGCCCGGGCTGCTGAAAAGAATGAAATTGGATTTTGAGGGTATCACATAATAAAGTCAGCGCTTGAAAGGATCCCGTCGACTTGAGGACGGCGTGCTGGGAAGGGCGCTTTTCAGGGCTCCGCAGTCGTTCGCTCCTACTTTGGACTTTTGTTTTCCTCCAAGGCATTGTTGACAGAGTGAATAGCCCGGACTGGCATGGCAGGAATCCTACAGATGGATTAAGGTCTGTTTGATTACATGCCAACGCAACTTAGCCCAGATTTGGCTTTGATTCGTTTTGTCATGTTTTGTCGTTAGCCGAATGACCAGGGAACGAGCGGGCTACTTTGGGCCGATTTCATGGTTGCTCAACAGGCCGTTGAGGGCGCAGTAACGAGTTTCAATGGCCGGTTTCCCTTTCATGAGCGGCCTCATCTACGACAATTTTAAGCAGGAAGACATCCGAGTACACCAAGTTAATCTGACCATTTTGTTGTTTTCTTTAAGGAAACTTGCTGAGCCAGAAGATTGAAAAAACTAATTTTTGAGTCAAAATTTTGGAAAATATCACTTGTCTCTCATAGAAATCACAATTTCTTCCAAACAGCCTTCCACCGCACTAATTATGGATTTTATGAGCCTATATTCTTTATGCGGAGCAGTTTTTCACGAACCCGTCAATAAATAAAGATAAAATCATAAAATATTTTAAATCGCATTATTTAAAAAAACCGTTTGTGAAAATTATATACACTTTAAAATTATCTTATTAGACAGATATAGGAAAATTCGTGGCCTAAACAATTGCAATGTTTTACATAATGTAATATACTATACTTATCTTGCTGTAATATTACATATCCGATAGTATTCATAATACTTTGACTCACCTCATTAATAAAATTGAATGTGATTCCATTTTCATGTGCAATTTTGCAATATTCCTTATACCCTGGACAGATTGCAATGAAATTTAGAATTTTGAGCGTTCTCAATTTCAAAATTATCATATTGCCTTGCAATTAAAATCAAAATTCAAACGAATATTCCATCGAAAAACATGTTGCTGAAATAAAATGTTTTAAGGATCGCTCTTGAACGGTTATTTTTAACTTATATTGATCCATTTAGCGAAGAGCAATATGAAGCGATATTTTCTACAGATCTTCTAAAATGAAATGTAATAAGGATAAAGAACTCCATCGGAAGCAGTGCACTACTTTTCTTAACATCCACAAATAAAACAAAATCTATTTAAACTTCCCAAAGAAACTATTCCTTATAGTAGCTTGGCGCACAAGCAAGCGATATTTTGGCGACACAGATAAGAGTGCTCGAGAAAACTCACTTCTTTAGGTGAATGGTGCAGAACAATAAATTCGGTCGAACATCCTCTTGCCCAAGAGCCTCGTAAAATGTTCCCATAGCCCTCCGCAACAAAGGTACAATGCAGGTCGCTTCCAAGAAGACTTGACCAACTAATTGACCATCAAACTCGTCCGAACCAGGCGATATCAGGAAAAAACACCGGCGAGGTAGCGGGCGTTTCTGGGAAATTAAAGTCCACTTGAGTCGTCTTTATGAGTCACTCACACCATAATTAGAGTCGCATCGACGGTGAGCCGGGACCCTCGGCAAAACGCACTCTCATCGCTGAAGGAGTCCGTTTTGAGTGCTTTTATAATCCGAATCGAGAGTCATCCAATAATTCGATGACAATGGCCCCAAAGACGATACACAGCCGAAGCGAAGGCCGTGGTCGATTACTTGCGTTTTCATTGTGCCACTTTAGACAAATTTGAGAGATTGACGCAAGCCCCAGAAAATGCGGTTGAATCGTGTGAATTACCACAGTTCTTAGGGGCAATGGCCACCCCCGCCCCAGATCCCGTCTCGGCTAGATTAAAAATTAAATCTTCCTGCCCGTCAGATAGCAGAGTTTAATCCTCCGAGAACGAAATTAGGCCCACACACACACCCGGGCATGGGCCATTACATTAATGTGTAATTTTGTCAACTCATTTGGTGAGATGTGCGAGAAGGGCCCGCATCAGGCAGAGCTCTAAAGAGTCCAATCAGGGCGCGCCCGTGTCGCCTGGCGCCCTGATTCATGAAGTGTATCTAGTCACCTAGGAACTAGGCACACAGCTTCCGGCTCCGGAGCTGCCAAAAAGTGATAAATATTTAATTACTCGATGGTGTTGATACTGCGGCAGGACCTCTGTCTCCGGATGCCTACGGAATTTTCTATGACGGGAGGGGGCCGTGTGCGTGCCCGGGCGGCAGGATGTTATCAAGCCATGTCGGGATTTGTTTAATATTTCACACATCCCGGCAGACGCCCCCTCGCCCTATCCGACGCAATTATTCCGGCAGTTCTTCATCGCAAATGGCTTTCGAATGGCTGCCTGAATGGCGGCAAAATTTGTTTGCGAACACGCCGAGCACCGAGAACCGAGAGCAGCCCTTGTTCCCTGCCGCCGTGCACGACGTTGTAATAATTTAATTAGGAGACGAAATTTATTTGCCTGTTGCCTGGTGACAAAATGCTCGGTTTTCTCGCGTAGCATCCATTTCTTGGCTTGTAGCAATTTCAGGAACCCTCTAATCCTCCAACTCCGGGAGTGCGGGGGAATAACGCACTTTTGGTAGACTTAAACTGGAGGTGAATTACTTTCGCTGGATGTAGACGATTTCGAGGAAATTGGTTATGGCAAGCAGTGATTTGATTTTTGCTCTCCTACATATTTGCTTTGTAACGAGGCCAAAAGGTTTGTACGGTGTATAATTCAAACAGAAAGTTAAAATGACAATTTTAATTTTCTATATACGTGAGTGGATCAATAAGTATCCACGTTAGGCATGAAGACACAAGTTTTCACCAACATTTTTTTTTATTATTCAGTGTTATCTACTTTCAGGGCGATACACCTTTCCCAATGTCCTACCATTTCCTTCACAACTCCAAAAAATACGATTTGTTAAACTTTTCAAAATGGGCTTTTGTCTTGACGATGACTTTCGTTCGGCGATCAACAAGAATCATGTCGTAGACCTTTTCAAAAAATTTCTCAATAACAACGCTTTCAAAACCAGATTTACAGACCCCCAAGCATTCTTTTGTCTTGTAAAGTTTAGTCAGTAAATGATTATTTATCGTGTAGTTAAAACCCGTACTAATTCTCTTACTAGAAAAATACAAAGTCGTACACTTGTTAACATTAAAGGGAAGACTATTTATAATAGTCCGCAGTCCATCGCCCTTTTTTTGTGTTGATTACTAACAGGCTAAATTTTCGTGAGCAGCTTCCTTTCGCCGAGACGCCCAACTTTTCTATCTGCGAAAATTCTCGAAAGTGGTAGCTAACAAATTGCGGAGGCATCAAACATGTCGATCTGGTGAATGTAAAAATTTTAATACTAACAGTTATTTTTATAGTTGAATCTAGAGATAATGTGATAACAAACACGACAAAACGTTTGTCCTACAAAACCGATGGTTTGACGGCGGTAGTCCCCCACCCTCAACATGTCGAAATGAAGAGTAGTCCAAACTGACTACTAACCACCTGAATTTTTTGGTATCGCTTAATGAATGTATTTTAAATTAAATGACAACCTTGTCCTACAAATTTAGCGGTATGTTTGTCCAGTCCTACGAGCGGAAGTTGTCAAATTAACGTAAATCTTTTTTTTATTACAACTTCCGCTCGTAGGACTGGACAAACATACCGCTAAATTTGTAGGACAAGGTTGTCATTTAATTTAAAATACATTCATTAAGCGATACCAAAAAATTCAGGTGGTTAGTAGTCAGTTTGGACTACTCTGCATTTCGACATGTTGAGGGTGGGGGACTACCGCCGTCAAACCATCGGTTTTGTAGGACAAAGGTTTTGTCGTGTTTGTTATCACATTATCTCTAGATTCAACTATAAAAATAACTGTTAGTATTAAAATTTTTACATTCACCAGATCGACATGTTTGATGCCTCCGCAATTTGTTAGCTACCACTTTCGAGAATTTTCGCAGATAGAAAAGTTGGGCGTCTCGGCGAAAGGAAGCTGCTCACGAAAATTTAGCCTGTTAGTAATCAACACAAAAAAAGGGCGATGGACTGCGGACTATAAGAGTCAGAATTAGAAAAAAGTACATATGTCAAAAAATCAACATTCAGAATAAAATGTCAAAGAATTAAGTAAAATCATTTGAAATTTCGTACATGACAATGTTATATAAAAATGTTGGGGAATTCAACTAAAAAGCAATTCATTTATCATTTAATAAACGAAACTGCCAATGAGATTTGGATGACGAAAGAATTTGGTAGTACAAAAACTTTATTCAAATTTCTTTGATAGCTGATATGATTCTGCAACCTTGCAATTTTTTGGTGTATATTGCAAAGCAAATTTATTGCACATTAAATTTCCTCAGAATTATTGTTGTATCATTGTATTTCTTCGCTAGGATACACCGGATACAAGACCTATTTGCACCATAGCGTGAATGCCCATATAACGAATATTTGCGGCGAAATTTTATCCACTTTGTGCAATGATGCAATGGGAAGTGCAACAAAGCATGAATACTCCTTAAAAATTTTTATTGATGAATTAAACAAATATTTTGGGAATAGCAATCCAAATATCTGGATGCTTTAACCTTTGTTGAATATTTTTTCTCCATTTCTGAATGGGGTTAGAAACGTAAAGGACGTTTTCTGGGAAAATGGTTAAATAGCTTATTTATATTTTCTTTACCTATAGAGCTGTTGTTAATGAATACATGAGGATGCAGTTGAAAAGAAATGAACGCGTTTCAATGACCGGTTTCCTTTTTTAAGAATAGCCTAAATACGACAATTTTAAGCATCATTTTGCTGCGAGGACTAATTGCTCGAAAAGAACGTCTTCACTTCTCAAACAAATGAATGCTCGCTTAAAGTCCTCGAGTACACTTCCTTAATATTCCTTTTATCGCACTCATGGCACTTAAAATCCTCAGAAAAATCGAGAGCAAATTCGGATTGAAAAGAAGCTATAAGCCGGAGACGGCTTAATGAAATCTAATGAAGGCGAGGGCCCCAGATGCGATCGACCTGCTCAGGTGGGTGCTGCCCGCCGTTCCGCTCAAGGTGAATGAAAAATGCATCCCCCAGAAGTGGTCCCCTCCAGCCAGAGGGCCTCATCCTTGTTATCTTAACTCATCCAATCCATCAATCCGTCGCTTTGATAAGGAGTGCCCGATTCATTCCTCTTCCCACCTTTGAACCCTTTTCAGGTGAGCTCTTCACGGGCTGTAATTTTCATTCAGCTTCTCCAGGTCGTTTTATTTATTCCAAAGTAAAAAAAAAAAAAAAAAAATACAAATAAAATCGCTCCTCGAGAGGATTGAGCGCGGCCTCGAGAATTCAACACAACACGCCACGCCAGACAGCGTTGCACGAGTACCGGCGACGAGGGGCATTCGTGCGTAGCCCCCACCCCGGCGCGCCTTACTTTTATTATGAAATTAATTTAAATATTTCCCTTTTCTGCGTTTTGTAATTTCTTTATTGCACGACACTCCGGCCGGGATGAAGGCGGTGAATGGCGTGTCGTGCTGCTTATCGCTGTGCCTCCATCAGGCAGAAGGCGTCCCAACAGCCCGAAGTAAAGCAACCCTTCACAGTCGCACCTAGGGTCGACGCGGGGCGGGATTAATAATAGATGGCTTGATGAGCGATGCTTTGCGTTTCTATTCATCGCAAAAAGGGTTTCTACCCACCAAGCGACGCTGAATGCCATCAATTGCCACTTTTGTGGATATTCCGGCGGCATGGCGCTGTGGTCGGGCTACAGGTTCGTCTGAGAATTTCCTGATTAGGTAAAAAGCTCTTTCGCTAAAATAACGGGATAATGGTTGACACTGTCGCGAGCGTGGACGTCCCGGTTTTCACTCGGCTGCCGAGATTTAATTAAGCCTTTTCACTTTCAACGCCACCTAACTCGTCATTGCTTTGAACTTGAATATAACTATGAAGCTGGTTTTGTAGAAAAGGGTTTAAATTGGATTGGTTGTTGTAGGAGCAATCCAGATATTCGTATAAACATACTCGTGCATGTGCATACAAATTCCATCGTTCGTAGATACAGTTGGAAAGAAGTGCCATTATAAACTCCTAAGTAAAGGTAAGTACACAGAGAGAAAAAAAAAAAATGAAAATGCTATTATTTAAAATGTTTTCGCATTCAAAAACGCGCCAATGGCGTTGATTTTTAATTTGAATATGACTCTACTTTTATTTTAAACGCGAATGATTTACCAGTATTTTTAGTTGATTTTAAATGTGTTCGCTTTCGTTTTAACACCATATTTGTTTAATGTTTAATATGACTAATGTTTGAATTAACATTTTCACATTATTAAAATAACAAACTTTTTTTTTAACTACAAAAGTAAGAAATATTGATATAAATTCTTAATCCATTATACGCATAACTGCCAAGCTCGTTTTTAAAATAAAAATTAAAATAGTTTTATTTTAAACACTTAAAATGTTTATACTAACTGTCTGAAATAGTTATTATGAAAATTAGTAATGCCTATGCCAACTATCCACATACCTTTAATTAAACAATAAAAACATTTGTAATAACTTGCAAAGTTATTGTTTTAAACCTCGATATTTGCTGTTGCCAAATTATTCTATTTAAATATATTAAGAATTAATGCAATGAGAATTTTAATTCAATTCATTGTTTAAACAAGATTCTAATTGTGTTAATTCTTAATATAGCTAAGTTTGTTATAAAGACGTAAAAGTACATCTCAGTCGAAAATTAAAGTTAAAAGTCATTTATTTATATCAGGTTTCTTTAAAGGACAAATGCTTCCAACGCATGGTGTGAACAATTTGTTCGATCATGTTTCTTATATTAAAAACAGAACAGAACAGAAAAAAACAGGTAGGTAAATTATATGACCAATAACATAAATTCGATATTCAACCGACATATTCTTAGTTTTATAAATAAAAGACAATATTATCTTATAAAGTCCCGTCATCTTTATTGATAATAGGTACAAAAAAGAGAACACAAAATTCACATTATAAAAATATTCTTCACAAAGGTATACATAGGATAGATGTAGTTGCTAGATGCTTTCATATTGTGGAAATGCTGTGTTATATTATTAAAAGACACTTATATTATTTTATTTCTCACATATGATTTTCCATCAGATATACTATAAATATGTTGTGTAAAAATAGTAAAATAATCGACTCCCTTAATTAACTAAGTTTTAGTGTTGCTTCCTACTATCACAGATAAATAAATAAACCGCGTGCGGGTTTAATACACTTTCGACGTCAGTTTCAGTTAAATATAAAACGTGCGGTACGGTACACGCATGCATTACTGCGCCGCTTGCTTTATTCGTTTGGAGAGATAAATTTAATTTTCAGCTTCAGCCATGCTGTGCAGATAAATACAAAGGAGTATTTTATTTATCAAAGGTTTTTGGAAAATTTACTATAATATTGTTCTAATAAATGCGTTTGGCAGTTGAAGACACCGCATAGAATATTTGTTTGAATTACTTTTCTGTTTGAAATGAATTATTTTAATGGTTCTTATAAATGATTTTTTTTTTAATGTATGCATATTTAAAAATTTGAATTTTAACTGTTATTTTAAACGCGTTTTTATTTAATTAAATTTGAAGCAGTCAACATAAAAGAAATTTTTCAAAAGCGAGGATTAAATGTATGACGCTTTCATTTCAGCAATACAAATTTCTCTCTGTGTACCACAAATTCTTATTAATAAATTTATCCCGAAGATGGTATTTGTCTCAATCAGATCTAAAAAACGTGTTAACCAATTTCAAATTTTATATTATATTTCTAGAGGGAAATAACTCTTTGAGGTTGGTTTTGCGGCAATAGCATATATCAATAGTTAACTATGACCCTGTATATGTACACACATTTGTTAGAGCTAAAGTAACAGACAGTGCGAAATTTGTACACATAAACTCTTGTTAACATAGCAGAGCCGGCTACTTTAGTTCTGCTATTTTAGGTGAAAAATGTAAATTTAGCAAGCGCATAAACAAGAGTCAGAATGTCGAAAAGCTTTGCTGTTTGTTTTGATAAATGATAATCTCAATTTCGGTGCCTCTAGTTGATCGTACGCTGTAATAACTTCTTTTTTACACATTTATTGGCAAGTTAAATGCAATGAATAAAATGCTGTTGTACTGTTACAGATATCAAGGTGCAGTCATACAGTTTGACAGAAATGTTTAGAATGCAGAAAAACCAATCCTAATTTGGCAGTGTTAAATTGACAGAGTTACATAACAGGCACATAAACAGGGCGCATGACTTTTATAACAAAATCCTCGCAGAATTCCTTCCCTTTTTTTTAAAGAGATCATTTATTTTATTTTTTTTTTAAATTCATTTGTTTATACAAATCCCAGTTTTGGTTTCGCTTTAACAATGCTGATGCTAGTAGTAACGTGTGGGGTAAGATTTAATGGGAATATTTTTTATACAGTTATTCACAAATAAAACAAATTATGTATTTATTTTTAAAAACATTTTTATTTAATTTTTTACCAAAAACGAAACTGATATTCTGCGTCTCACACATAAGAAATATTGACAGAAAAAAAGTCATTTGTCTTTCTTAGAAAATCAATAAGTTTGCTCCTTTTTATATTTCTTTTAAGTATCTCCTTTAATGATATAAGGAACTTTGGTAAATTATATTGTACTTAACACAAAACACAAACATATCCAAATTAAATACTGCCGCATTAATAAGTGCTCCTTGACAACTTTTACTTCTCATAATGACAGAGCTCCAATTTAGACAAATGAAATTGATGATATCAGCTTAGTAACATGCCAAGCAAAAGCAATCTTCCTCTTCTGTATCGCTATCATCCTTCAATATTTTCGGAAGACCAATTATTATCCTTCTATTTAAGAAGACTATTCAAATTCTGTGTAATTGCAATACTGCACTGGCTGGATCCCTTACTTTTTTTGTTTAAATTTTCTGTATGCTCTGGTGTTTCCCTGCGTGTTTGGAAGTTAATTTATATGATACCCGTTTTTAAAAAGGGCATAAAGAACCGAACTGAAAATTATAGGCCTAGTGCTAAACTGTTGCTGATTCCAAAACTTGTTGATGCCATTGTGAAATGCTAACTGCTCCTTCAAGGTTAAACTTTCGTCTGTTTATTCTGCCCCCATTTCTGTTGTGCTTGGGGTTCCACAGGGTAGCCACCTTGGACCATTACTTTTCGTTATATGCATCAGTGATTTGATTCCCTTACTCCGTAATGCTCACGTCTTAGCATACTATATGCTGAAGTTTTGAAAATCTTTAAAACTGTTGTATCTTTTCTCTTTTGGGGATTTGCCTGTATTTCCCTTTTAGGGAATTTTGTTCATAAACCAAAGATGGATGTACAACTGCTTTAAACCTATACACTAAATTCCTTAATAGGTGGAAGGGTACAAAACTGTTGCACCAGCGTAACTTGAAATAAGAAGCTGCGGTAAGAGAATAATTATTAAAACATGAACTTTCGTGGTTTAGACAAGACTGGATAATTCATTAGATTTAAAATTCCTTAAATACCAAACCTCTAACACATAACAAAATACAAAAACATTTAACTTGATCCATGCCATGGGAAAGTCAATAGACACAATCTGGGACAATGCACGTTTGCTGCGCGTTAAAGCTCGACGACAGGTGATAAACAGTGCAAAAATACCAACGTTGCAGTTTAGGCCTGTGTGAATATATTCCCATGGGAGCATGTTGCGTTGTGGTAAATAAGGTTTCTTGTTTCTTTTAGCCGAATTGCGGAAATTTAAGTACTTAGGCTGATCACGATTGTGGGAACTTATGAACTTTATATGAATATAATATTGAATTTGACGACTTATTTGAAGATTAAACAGTGCTCAATACCTAAAGGACGATCTCGAAATATTTGTGGAATCGTGCTCAAGAATCACTTGAAACTAAATTTTAGTAAGTGTAATTTTATTTCATTTTGCAGTCTTGCATTATGGATATTTCTTACAAACTGCATTACAAGCCTTTGTTTCGAAATGAAAATGTTGTGGATCTTGGATTGCTGATTAATTCAAAATTTGATTTTGGCCACCGTCATCTCAAAACGCAGAGATGTTCCAGGTATTATGTTCTTGCATTATGTTGTATATCGTTAGTGAATCTGTAAACTCTTCTAATCTTGTATAATAATGAAACCTCTAACCTTGTCTTGCGCATTACAGAACAAGTTCTGTATCGAACAATAGAAGAATATAGCTGGTCGAAGACAGCCGTAATAGAAAATGTACGGGATACATGTAGATTATGAAGTTTTCATTCATGAATTCTAATTTAATTTATATTTTCAAACGAAATATTATTAGACATTATTCATATTCGAAGGTTCGCCCAAATGTTCGACTCCGTTTAAAGAAATTGGATTATCCTTCTTTTCAACTTTGCCATGTTATTTCTAAGAATTCTAAAGTAGAGTTCGTTCAAGCTAGAAAATATATGCCTTTGGAAAAATTGAACGAAGTATAAAAATGTTATAGGTATTAATCGCAGACCGTCGCGCCGGTTCCCTTTGCAAAACGTTTTCGAGACAAAGTGCTTTCGCTTTCGAAGTATCTTGTCAAGCAGCACTTTGACGGCACCTGCGAAAAGAGCGTGTTATAATGAGCTCGGAATAATGCATCAGCCGGTCTCGGTAGTTACGAAGTGTGCAGGCCTTCTCAAAGGGAATCAATGCCAAGTTGTGTAGCCCTTCATTATAAATTGAAATTCGTCCCATCATGTCCCATTTTTTTCTAGATCTCCGTCCTTTTGAGCGTCGCTCCAGCACTCGCCACAATCTACGAAAATCTGAAATTTATTCGATTGAAGCTGGCTGGGTTTTGGGAGGAAAACTTGTTTACTGGGCTCGGCCAAAAGATTGCTCTTTTCAAACTTGCCGATGGCTTTTTTTCTAGAATTTCTCAATTCAATCGGGTGCTTGGGCAGGAGCCGGCAAAAGGATTTCGAGACGCACATAAATCCTCAGGTCATTACCTTAAAGACCCATTGTTTTTCGAGCCGAAGGGTATTGGCTTCCAAGAGCACTCACTTTCATTTTCTGAAACGAAGCCCCACCTCGGGCCGCTGCAAGGGCACCAAATAATTTCTAGGCGCGTTCGAGTAATTCGTCTTCCATGCCCGTGTAGCTGCTGCCAGCGCTGGTGGCATTGTTTCGAGCACTTCGGGCACTTCAGCGTCATGCCCGGCACTTGTTGGCGGTGGCAATTGGTGGCGGTGGGTCTAATTCGAAATGAGCCATTAAAAGTAAAGTGCCCTTGCACGGCGCAAAAGGGCCCACGCCCGTATCGCACCGTTGGATTTGTGCACGCTGCTGCGCCCAAGTGACGAAGTTGTAACGCAAGAAAGCCGCCTCGAGAGCGGAAGTTCGTAATTAAAATGGGTAATGACGTGAAGTTCTTTTTCCAGAACAAGACGCACACCGAGCCTCACTTTGATGTCCTTTGAACGAGCATTCAAAAGGTTGTGGTTGATTAAGTCGAGAGGAGTGAGCCATTTACAAACATATTCGAAAAAGTTGCTGTGAGAATTTTATATTCTCCTTAATTTTTTTTTATTCGTTCCTAATCCAGTTTGGTGGCACTTTGCAACCATAATGTAATGAGAAGAATTAAGATTGAAGCTTTTCAGTTTTTTTTAATTAAAAATGTGGGTTATATCTATTGACAAAAAACGTTATATCTCACGTACAAAATGTATATATGTATAATGTATATACAATTTTAGAAAAAATGGTTCAAGTGGTTGCCGAGATATTTTAGAAATATGCTTTTGAGGAATACTCTTTTAAAGTTTATTCTTTAAATTACTTCTTCTTAGTACGGTAGAAGAAGTAAAGCCGTAACTAATTTTCTCAAAAAGGGGTATAAAAATCCGTAAAGAAAAAATATCTAATAGATAAATCTTTTTCTTTGTAAAAAAAGAGATTATCGATGCATACATTTTTGCCATTTCCATTTCGCAAGATATTAATATTAAAATGCGTTTGGCACTGACATATAAATTTTGTACTGAATTTAGGGAACGCTTTCAGTACGCACCCTAAAAAATTTCAGTAATTTTCGGTTCGGAACTTCTTTAAAATCCTGACATTTCTTAGAATCAGAACAGATGCCAATAACGGGTTTTTACAAGTATAGCCAATGCAGTTATATTATATCCGGAAAGTATCCAGAAAAAATAACTTTATTTTCTTAAATAATATGCAGAATGTAGTAATACATAGAATAATAAATAATAATTCATCATATATGTAGATGAATCGCATTTTGTTTTTTAGTCTAGAATTAAAAATCATAATAATTTCCGAAAACTTGTTCACAACACTGTATATACTATTATTTGAAAGAACACTACCAGGTAATCCAGTTGATAATAAAATAACAATTCTTCTAAGAGAAAACGATAAGAAGAACTTTTAATTTATTATCGACCGGATTATGTGGAATATTTTTAAAAGAAGGATTCCAAAAATTTTGTTTTCTATTTTAGCTTCAAAAAAGGAAGAGAACAATGATACGCCAAGTAACCAAAAAATAAAGAAAAAAGGTTTCGCAGCACTGATTGAAGAACGAACAATTTTTGTTATTTAAGGAATCTGTGTTGCTTTGCCTTTGACGCGGAATGTGCCCCTTTGGTAGAAGGCAAGGGAATTACCCTTTTCTGAAATAATCCATTCACGTCAACGATCCTGCCCTACAGCGGAACAGAAACCAACAGTTCTTTTGCGGGGCATTATCAGGTAATGCAATTGGAGACAAAGCGAATTTTTCTCGACAAAAATATTAGAAAATTGCAGCGAATCCGAGCTGGATTGTACGGAGCTCACTCGCTGGAAAGGAGCCCCTTAAGAACCAGGAAGAGTCGACAAAAGGCGAATGACATGTCATCCAGCTCCGCCGAAGCGTTCCCGGGACAAAAGTGCACTTTATCTTAAGGAGAAAAATCCTCGTTGCATGCGTTGGCATGCTAACTCCAGCAACTGATTTAGATAGTTCGGGGGCCTCCAAGAATGGGGGGCACGCTGGCATCAAAGGCATCTAGCATCCTGCCGTACCGGGCGGCTGCTGTTTAGCTCCGAGGAGGACATTGCTCCTATGCAAACTCCGCGCCCGGCCCAGGAGGCCCATGGAGTCCAGGAGGCAGGCAGGAGCGCGCCTGAGCCCGCAACAGCATTCGACCATCTTCAATTGCTCCGTGAAGGACGGCAGCGAATTATGGCGACGGAGAGTGGGACCTTCGCAGCAAATTGAGCCCTAACAAGAAAAGTTTTTAATGGACTTTTTGTGTTGCCCCATTTATCCCAGATTTTTACGTAATGTGCTGCTGCACTGAATTAGTCAGTTCGCTAATGGACGTAGTCAGTGTATGGGATGTTAATTTTCGGTTATTATCATCCTGGGAACGCGGCCTGATCCGGTGGCGTGGCGCGAGGAACGACCGCGCCTAATGGGTTTCCCGATCCTGGTTCCTGTCCCGGCGCTTTAAACACCGCCGGGGGAAATAGTTTCGCCGCGGGCATAAATCCCCGATTTCACACGTTTAATAATGGACATGGATGTCGTTGCTTTTAAAATGTACACTCGGGCCCACAAACTACGGGCAGGTTGCATATTGCGATCAAATTTATCCTTTTCGCGCGGCACAGTGCCTTAGAATTCTCTGCAATCCGCGCCTCGTGAACACAATTGAATTTTGTGCAGAGTCGGCATAGTTTTATTAATGGTCGCATAATTATAATCGATATATAAAAGCATTCATTCCAGCCGTGCCCCGGTAGTAATAATTTGCTAAATAGATTTAACTCTGAAATTCATGATTTTTTATTTCTATGAAAAAAAAATCCAATATTTTTCAAATTCTGTTGATTTATTGAAAGAGTAAACTTTTCAGTTAGGAATGGAATATGATATAATTTCAATGGCTGCCTCATCTCTCTATGCTGTAAACGTTATTTTGCAGGACATTTTCAATGGTTTAGGGTCCTATTTCACATCGATCAATATTGTGCTTAAGTGCCTGAATCGTTTCTGGATTGTCAGCATAACATCGGCTTTTAACGGCTTGTGTGGCACGTAGCGCCAACCTGGAACCAGAGCTCGCCCAAGTTCGTACCTCAATTTCTTCCGGTTAGTATGCCTCTGTAGTGCTCTCCGTTGACGTAAAGCTGTTGCCTCTTCATCTTTGTACCAATAATGCCGCCATGCCAAAAGCCACTCCACACAATCACATGGTGACGATGCATTGAATACGTGTGTATTTTCCGAACTCTTACTACGGGAATTTAGTTTGTTTACATAACCGTCGATAATCCGAAAAGATGATTTATTTAGCAAAATTGATGTCAATTTCCAGCTGCACTACAGCCCAAACAGAGAAGTAATAACGAAGCGGGTGGTTATTTTGCTTCAATTCCTGAGTCAGTTGGACCGTGTAAGGGAATAATTCAAGGTCTTTATGCAGAATTCTCTTCAGACTAGTGCGGCTAATATTTACTTGTAGGTTCTCGGGCTTAGGCGAGTACTTTTCGCAACAGTAGGAATATTGTCGGCTCAGCGCTCAGGACGAACACAAGAATAACTTGTTTTTCAATTAGCATGCCAATGTGATGAACTTTCTTCGCAAACTTGCGCGTACAGCAGGCGTGGTTGATGCGATATTTCGATCGAAATTTCTTATCATAATTCGCTCTGCCTCTTCAAAGACAGCGCTCACTTTGGAAATACGTTTTCAAGCGTCAAACTATTCATTTCGTACTGCGAAGGTATGATGCTGTATTTCTGTAAATTTTTGGGAGAGAATGAATTGTTTGTGTCAAAATAACATGTAATTTAAAAGGAAACGAACCTATGGTCCACTGTGCCATTCGGATAATAATTTGTTTGCATGGATACAAAGACTACAAATCAACTACAATGTGGAAGGAAATGATTTAGGTGAAACTAAATAAACGAACAACGATAAATTTAAATTGAATTAAAATTAAATTAAAATAGGTCTATTAGAAAGAAAGAATCTAGACCAAATAATAATTATCGTAATGGCGGTTGTTGTAAGATGACATAAGTAAAGGTCCTTCGCCTGAATTTTTGAAGATTACCCCGCTGAACGAAATGGTTTGAATATGTTTTGTACTATATATTGAGTCAGAAAGCAGACATTTTTTGAATATATGACTATGATTTAGGGTATTTTGTAATATATAAAGGCTGTGGTTTTTCCCGCTTCTTAAATTGAGTGCTTCGAAAGAAATGAGACAGCGTGGTAGGCAACTAATTTTGCTAGGACAGCTCTAAGCTCGTTTCTCAATTATTTACGGGTTGAATAAAGTGACAAAAGCCCCTCTCGGAGATAATTTCGGTCCAGAAAATGAATTTATTGATTTCGCCTTAATTCCACCGCAGTCGGGCCCAGAGCCCAGAGACCCCGGGCCAGCTCCTAAACAATTCGAGAAGAGGAATGGAGGCTGACCTCGTTCCTTGAATACACCTTATGTCCCCGAAAGAACAAGAGAAACAACGATTTTTCGGGGGCCAAGTGAAAAAGCGTATTCTAATTCCATTGTCCATTCAGCTCCATGTGCCCTGGGGGCTATTTAAATAAACTGAAAATAAATTTCACCGAGGAATGGTAGTCAACAGCAGGCCTGGCAGCCCTGGAACAACAATGCGGCCGCTCAGCAGCTCAGCCGAGGTGGAAGGGACACGCTCGTATTTATTTAGAAATATATTTTGTGAAAGGTACATCCTGCCTGTAGGCATTTTATTGTTCCCCAACCAGCTCCGTCCGTCTTGTGGACAATCGAACCGCCGCACGCCCGGCCCCACCGCCCGCCGCCCCGTAATCCGTCGAGGACTGCCTGCCGATCTTGGCCGAGTGATTTGCGATTGGGGCTCCAGGACTGCTCCTGTTTGTCCTCGACGGGGCTGAAGGGTTACGACTTTAATGACGTCCTTAGATCGTATACTTTCGCTCGAATTTCCTGTCTGCTGCAGGCCGATTTCGGTTTATTTTACGGCTGCCCGGACGACGGTGTGAGGTTCCGCATTTGCATGCCGGTTTAAAAGGCAAGATTTATTTCGACTATCATTTTAACGCTAGAGTTACCGAAAACAATTTGTATCAACCTATATACTTTATCTCTATAAAATAAAATCTTAAATAATTCTCCTCTATCTACGCGATTCCCTTGAAGAAGGAGTACTTGTGTATTCTGAAGGTATTATCATCTTAAATTCCCGTTTGTCTTCAATATCCAGGACAAAAACGAGTTTCATTTGAGCTTTAAATAATAAAACATCATAGCATCATAGAACAATCTATGAATTTAAATCTCAAACTTAGAATTAAATTTGACAATCAAAGATAAGTAAATAAAAAAGCTTTGATTACCTCAATTCTAAATTAGTGGATCAAGATTTCGTTGTGGGAATAAAAATCATTTCACCAAAAACGAATTTTGCGAAAATACCACAATTTTTGTTTTTACTGGATTACTGAATCACTACAAATATTTAAATATTAACCTATAAAAATGAGGCTGCCAACAAACCTTTTGGAAAGAATTCAGGGTTTAATTTAATATTTAGGACTTATAGAAGAACTTTATACATTTGACGCTTGCTTATTTCGAACCTGAAAATACAATAATATAATGTATTTTTATTTAAAAATGTTGGCTCTAAATCTGATCTTTCATGTTTAATATCGGGACAGAGCTTCGCACCTTTTTAGATTTAAATTTTTTTGTGTGGCTAAATAAATAAAAAAATAATTCGCGACTAATTGTTTCACATTTATACATTTTTTCTTTCGGGTTGAAATAACAAAACCATCCATGAAAGCAATATAATAAACGCCAAATCAGCCAAAAAATTGATTTGTAACCTTTATAACCATTATATAAGGTGGGCCATCGGCTAATTTCTTTTAAAAATTCTATAATATAACATTTTTCTCTATTTTTCATAGTTTGTAGATTTATTGAATAGAGTAGATCTTTCAGTTAATTATGGAATATGACTTAATTTAAATTGCTGCCCCGGCTGGCTTAGTATTAGTCCATTATTTTAACCCAATTTTGCAGCATATTTTCGATGGTTTGGGACTCTATTTCACAAACAGCTCGATATTGTGCTTAAGTGACTGAATCGTTTCTGGATTGTCAGCAAAAAAAAACATGTAATTTAAAAAGAAACCAATAAACGACGCATCCTTTAGATAAAACCTGAAATATCTTCCAATTTCCTTACTTTGGAAACTTAGAAAATTAGGTGTTACTCTTGAAATTTGCATTATGAATAAAATTTTGAAGTCACCCTACTGAGCACGTCAATTTGAGCATAATATTTAAAATCAGTGATTCAGAAAATCCAGTAAATTGTGACATTTGGGGTTCTGGAGCTTTGTTCTGAAATTCCTTGCTCCAGTCGTAACAACGCATTCAGCTCCACGAGGAGCCTAAGCGGACAGATGTTGGTGTATTTTAAATATTTCAGGACCAGCCAAAAAAAATTTAGGACCAGCTGAGGTGTGCATTATCCAATCACATATGCAAATAGTTTGTCCAAATCCCTCGCAATGTTTTGCAGCCTCGTAGCAGCACAGCAGCGTTGCTGCCCTGGGAATTATTAGCACAAAGCCGCTGATGCTCGCGGAATTTCAAAGCGCCCAATCAGCGCAAAGCCAGCGAATTTGATTTTGTGTCGTTAAATATATTGTACAAAATATGGTAAAAAAAAAATTTAGAACTCGGAGTTGGACTTGCCGATAACCAAGGGATCGAAAAAAGGCAGGCCCGCGCGAGCTCGGGCAGCAGAGAGAAATCTAATCTCCGATAAGTTTGTGAGCTGCATGCACGTTGCATTATTTAAAGATAAATCGCAGCGCTGGGACAAATTGAACTAGCGCCCTGCCCAGAGAAGTCCATTCCAGCAGATCCGGCTGCAGTCGGACCGGCTAAAAAAGGAGGACTTATAAAATGGAATTTTTGTTTAGACGTGTATCCCCTACACACCGCACCCTACCACCCACCCGCCGGCTATCATTTGTTACTACTTGAGCTTTGTGCAGGAGTCCGAAAACAAACAAGTAAGTGCAGCTCCGGGGATTTCCGAGCCGATTGCAGTAGTTGCACAATAGTTGAACGGATTCCCATAAATCTAGATGGATTCGTCCGAGGGCGAACACCCCCTCCCCCATGAATATTGATAAATTCCCTTTTGACTGATCACATATGTATGCACGCATATCCTGGACCAATTGATTATTCCGGGCTGAGGGGGCCGAACGATGTCTTTTTTGGGGTCACGGGTCCGCAAAAATCCTGTGACACAGGACACAGATGGGGTACCCATCGATCACGGGTTTAGTGAAGTGTTTAGTTAAATATTCATCTGAGTGCCATCGATACACAAACAGCGGCGAATGCACGGCGCGAACAATTGCAATTATAAGGATTTCTGGGATAATCCCGCAGTTGTAACGCAGTCTCACCCGGCCCGGAGGGTGGGCGTCAGTGAAGCGTTAACTCGGGAATAAACCCGCCGCTGGGGATTTCATATGTTGTCCATCTCCGTCCTGGACCCGGCCATTTGTCACGGCGATGGTGATGGAAGACTGTGTTTAGAAGTCATTTGCCCCAGCCTCGCTTAAAGGGGCTCGTCTGGCTCCATCGCATCTAAGTACACATGGGTCTACAAATCTTTAAGTGATGGAAGTCACATGGGAACAGGGAAGTTGGATAAATTACTTTAGTTGACTCATGGCTTTCAAATAGCAAGCCGACAGCAGGAGTAACAAACCTTTATTGTTATTACATATTCATTTTCCCCGATGAGCATTAAAGATTCTTGGAAACTTGGCAAATAACTGCTACAGCGGATCTTGGGATATGCATCTTTTTAAAGGTAAGACTTTTATTTCATATAACAATAAACATTTTACAAGAGTCAATTCTAAGAAGAATTTGGAAAAAACTTACTTACCTATTTGATTAAAGTCTCATTAGTTATTTTCTTATAAATGACTATATGACCCGTAGCCGGGTTTTTTCCGTGTGAAATCATTCGCCTAAAGACAACAAAATCAAATCTTAATCAAAGCATGACTTAACTAAAAAGTATAAAAATTGTGATAACAATATAATTAAACGTTAGGTTAAAAGTGTGCTCGCAATTTTAGTGGAAAATGTCCAATTGCCCTACCTAACATTTAAAATTTAATTTTACTAGTTACGCTTAAAATGTAATTAAAAATAATAGAATGATTTTAATAGTATGATAATGGATTTTTGTGTTACACTTTGCAGCTTCTTGCTGGAAATATTTACCCAACTCTGTACTATTGCTATACGATTGCTCTCAAAACTGAAAATGTCAAGACTGCAGATCCAATATGGCAGACAAAAATTCGAAATCTTCATCGGATTTCCATAAAATTGGGTAAAATTGAGATTTTTGAGTTGCTGATTTCAAATCAACCATCAAAATGTATCCAATATGGCGGAAAGAAATTCAAAATCATCAACAAATTAACACAAGATTTTGTATACAGAAAACACATATTTCAATTGGCCATCAAGGCGCTGAGGAAATCTTTACATGATATACATAGTAGTATCTGTATATAAATAAATAAATAAATGAATCCTATGTAACTACATTGAAAAATTGAAATTTGTACATGTATTGTAAAGTGAAACAAATTTTATTTCCCAACAAATTCATCAAATTGCCATGATTCGCACGCATATAAACTAATTAAATTTGAACCTGAATATTTTTGTTCAACAGTTCAAGTTTTGACGCCTTGGTAATTTAATGGCATTTATGAGAAATTTAAAATCATAGCTTTAACAAGTCGCATTTAAATTCCAATTTTAAGGTACGGACACACCAACTGCGAAGCAGCGTGACTTATGCGATGCGAATAAAGCGTATAATTTTCACTTGCCACACCAAACGCGAACATAACAAAGCGAATCTTGGGACTCGACGCGGAGCGAATCAAATTTCGGATTTCAAATCCAGATTCTGAGCCGGATAGATGAAAAAACACAACTATTTACCTTAGCTAAAGCCTATTTTAATTCTCGTAAAACTCAAGAAAAATATTGCTTGTTTTGATATCCAAATGCATGTTGTCTGAAAACATTTTTCTCTAAAGTACTCTCATCCGATGTACTGCTGAAAGTATTTAATAGAGGAGACTTAAAAGCAAATTTTCCGGTTGCTCTTGTTTTTAGAGGTTTCTATCGGTTGGACTTAGACCGAAAGCCAGTGTCTTGCAATAAAGCTCCTTTCCTTGCTACTACAATCGTTTTTTGTCGTCGTGTCTCCTAAATTAACCGAGATCCTCCAGTGCCGCAATCCACCTGCTGACCCCGTCGGACCTCATGACTTTTGAGACCTCGAGAAGCATCGAGCTGGTGGCTGCCCGGGCCGTGTACATTCGCCGCGTCGCGTTTTCTATCCCACGGACTTTATTGCACGGCTGGCGGCAATGCCTGTCGCTGGTGCATGCCTCCTCGAGCCCTATCAGAGCCATCCAGAAGACGTTGCCACCACGACCGAGGAGCAAATACCAAGATTTACATAACGCTCCAGCTTCTTGGCTGGGTGCTCCGTGTCGCCGGTCTAGCCCCATTACCTTCGTCGCCGGTGCAGCATTACTTCTTAATTTCGTGCAGGGCACAATTCTCAGGTGCTCTGTCACCAGCGGACGGGACGGGCGAGGGCGGTGCAGGGCGGCCGGGCATGTAAATTAGGAAAATTTTCTCCAGAGACCTATTTCCAGGATTCCTCTGGGCATTTCGAATGCGCAAAAGTATCTCCAGAGATAAATGCTTGTCACACGGCCAAGAGGTAAGACGCTCCTGGAGGAAACAAATGGTCAGGAAAGTGGGGAATTTGCAAGTTGTTTCTCCCGGCTGTCGTCTTCGCCTTTTTTATTTGCATGCTCATTGCCAGCAGCGCTGCACTCCGTGGTTTAATACCATCCACGTCGACATCTAAGATGCATGTTGCTGCCCTCGCCCTGCCCTCGCCGTGCCGTGCCGTGACCGTGCCTTCTGCAGATTTCGTTGGCACTTCGACGATTTCGGGGACAGATACGCGCCGGCCCGCCAGCAGCAGCACCAGAAGGCAGCGTCGCGTCGTTTCGTGTGCTCAAGGAGCAATTTTATTTCTTTCCCTAGGAGCTCTTTTTAGTGTGCTTAAATTTACCGGGGCCCCGGTGCTTTGCTTTTCTCATGGTTTTCTCCCCGCGCTCCCCCCCGGGGCCAGGGCAGCGCTCCACGGGGATAAGAACCGAAATCTGATTGTAATTGTTTGTAAATGAGATCTCGCGGGGCGCGACGATTTCGTGTTTTAAGCATGTGCGAATATTTTTTGCCTCGCCGGAATCTGATGCTACGGTCGCTGCTTAGAGGTCTTCCTGCAACGAGGGCATTCCGTGCATCAGCTAAGATTGCATCCGAAAACCGGTGAGATTACAGTCGCTTTGGTAGTTTAATTTTTGGAAAGAATTTAAGCCTGCTTTACTTTAATACCTACTTAATAACCACATAGCTAAATATGTATTTACCTTATATCTGAAAAAGAGGTTCGTAGAGAGTACAAATAAACAGAATGTATTCGAAATACACATATTAAGTAAAAATTAAAAAACATTGATTTGAATCTCAAATGTTTTTTACAACGCCTTTTTTAACTCACTTTTTCTGTCCGGAACCAATCTTTCAATACAAATTTCGATTAGTTCTAATTAAGCAAGAGCGTTGGGATTTTTCGTTTTTTTTTTCCTCGAGAATTTGATATAAATGCGGTTGTTTATTTATTCGAGGCTATCGTTACACAGCTTCAGGAAGCTTTATTGTCTTTTTTGTAGAAATTAACCTTCTTTTCAACTTGAGTTATATCATTATTAGACAGTGTAAAAGTTTCCGTAAAATAATTACTTTTAAAAATGGTTTGTTTTTTTATTTTTTATTCTTAAATTTTTCTTTTTTCTATTTCCGAAAATTAATTTTGTACATATCTATATCCCAACTAAATATTTTTTGTTTAACTTACTATGCAAAAATTTAGTTTAGTCTGTATTTAGTCAGTTTTCGAACCGTATTCTAAAATCTACGAGAGGGAGATAATATAGCAATTACATTTGCATGATTTGCACTTGTCGCCGCACAGTGATCTGATATCACGAAAATAAAGGATAAAATAATTGCCGCTCTCAATTTGCGCTCACAATTATGACAAAAAACAATTTTTAAATTTGTTAAGGATGCGGCATCTATTTGTGGGGTTATATTTTACTTAAAGGTTGAAGGAGTGAAGATAGAAGGGTAATTTTTTCTAAACTATACCTAGTAACAAGATTAATATGGTATGGATGAGGCCCATAGCTTTTAATAGCATTTCTTTGAAGCTCAATTCAAACATTAATTAATTGGACACCCTGTAAGGGTCACTCTGTAAATTAATTTTACCTTTATACTGTGCTATTAGAAAGGTTAATGTCTATACTTTTATTTGACATGCTCGTTGCTACCCTTTTTGCAAGTATATTTAGGAAAAAAGCAAATTGAAATCTCGTATGCGTGACTCCGCCCGATAACCGCCAGTAAACTAAAGTCACGTATATGTGACTCCGGCCGTCAAAGTGTTAACAATGATCTTTTCAAATTGGTCACTCACAGGACGAACCATCTTCTCTTGTGTTGCATATAGCTGAGTCAGCTTTGCCTATTTTATCGAGCTGATACCTAAGTGTCAATGTCCAGTAAAAAGCCTTGAAACTACACGAAATTCAGTTCTGATTAGTTGGAGCATCTTTCAGTCTTTGTAAAACTGCATTAAAAGTGAAAATGTGAATTTGCGATGGACATTTCGATTTTCGATGCTTTGTAAAACCGCCAAAAGGGTAATTTTAGTAACTAAAATTTAAAATCAATGACCTTAAAAACTGCGTGTTATCGCATTTCTGTGTGACTTATTGAAATTTAGTATTAATTAAGGTAGGTTATATAAACAAAACTAGTTATAATCATGAATTTTTAAATGTTAGACGGATATATAATAAATGCTTACAGAATAAATGTATTCATTCAGTCAGCTGAAAAATCTAGTCAGTGCTCATGGAGATAAGCTCTTAAAAATGTGTTCCCCAAATTTTGTTAAGGTAATTGCTGCGAAATTCCTCCTTCCGTTTGGCTAACAGCGCGTTCCATAAAGAAAGTATTGCAAAAAAATAAAGTTCGATGACCGTCCAAAATCTCATCCAAACAACCCAGCAAAAATATTTATGGAATTTTTATACTGAATGCACTTTTTTGAGATGAGGAGATTCAATTTCACGACCATTGCAACGACCTACAAAAAATGTAATCCGCTGAGCCCTGCACAACCCTGAAAGGGTCACACCTTGAAAAGAAGCAGAAAAATGAAGCAAAAAAATGATAAACTCAAAGTGAATGACTTGTTTTGAGGCGCAGGAGCCCCAGAAAAAAAAAAAAAACATGAATATCCAATGAAAGGAATTCTTTTCGCCAGGCCCATTCACTTGAAGGGCTTGCTTGCCCGATTTTATAAGGCTCCAATTATATCCTTTCAGGCCGTGATTTAATAACCTTCCTAGACCGCCTTTATGCTAAGCCGGAGATATCCGCCCTTAAGAGGGTCCTTTGAGTCAGATCCACAGCTGCAGCCATCGCCTCTGCGCTCCCCATTCAGAAAGCTGGGGCTTTGGAACCGACTGTGGTAGAATAGAGCCCCACTGCTGCCGCCGCCGCAGCCCGCTCCGAAGAGCGCCGGGATCTGCGGTATTGATCGCTTTTTAATGACGCGCCCTGGAAGTGCACCAGACGCCCCCAGGGCCAACGGTGCAGAATTGTGTCAGTGTGTCCTTGTTAATTTTTATGAAAATTCCTCGGCGCAGGAAATCGATTGATTAAACGGCTTTTCAAGGGAAAATGCTTTTATGACTCCCATTGGCCGCTCTTCATCATAATTTATACGTTCTTCGTGGTACTTTATGTCCTCCATGGGATGGTCCGCGGCATCCCCGCAATGATAGTCCGCGGGATGAATTGAATATTTCCATTCCTCTCCAGGACTATTAATTGCTATCATTCAGTGCGTTCCTCTGACACAGCGGCTACCTGTAATTAACCCATTTAGACCTGAAGAGCTGTTGATTGACGATGCAGAGTGGACTGCTCGAAAATAGGAAAATTAATTTATTTTAAATAAACGATTAATGGGCATCTTTTTGGAGTCCATCAAAGGACAGTAATCTGGAAAACGATATTTTGTTCACCCTCTAGTGACCTACCACAGAAGACTAGCAAAGTTGTCGTTTCACATGTTTCTCCCAATATTCAAGGACAATTTAAAGAGAAAACTGTTACGAATAAATTGAATTTGGTTTAGACTACAAAAATTATGTCTATTAGGATTTTAAGAGATTTAACAACATATAACTGCTATACAGTTTTGGAAAATATAGCTTTTTCTACTGAAAACTAGTTTTCGTCTAATTTTTAAGTTTAACCTTTAACTGGGGACATGGAGTCTCACAGGCGTAGCGCGTTCTGCCAGTTCTTCCACTTCTCGTAAAGTAGCACTGACTGTTATACTGTTTTTTCTAAAATATTTGATAATAAAAGCTGGTTAAATGTACTTAATATTTTTTATTATATACCAATGGTTAAATATCAACACAATTTTGAAACACAAATTTTAATTGATTTTTAAAACAAAAATTGACTTTGATAGTAGTAGCCTGTGAGACGTCATGTCCCTTTAGTGTTATGTCATGTCCACAGTTAAAGGTTAACAATGCTCATCTCAGCCGGAACCTATAGAACCTACCGCCCAGTATATACTGTGATAAACTATGATTTACTGATCTAACCGATGCTATAAGATTCTGCGTAATCTCGAGCTTTCGTTTTTTCATTCTGTATATGATATTATACATCTATACTTCCATACTCACTAATGCATAAAGAGAGTGAGTTTGTTTATATGCATCAGAAACTACTGAACCGATTTGACTAAATTTTCACTGTGTGCAAGCTTATGTCTTTGCGATGGATACAGACTATAAATTAGCATTACACTAGACCTTTAAGTATATTTTTACTCTTACTAATTTTCATGATATTACTTTTTTTGCCTCAGTGGGCTCTTTTGTTTACATGATCTGATATGACTGAGGAATGACGAACGACATCACACATAATACGATACATGATATGACATATGATATGACATGACACAAGTCATAAGACATGATATGGAAAAAGATAAGAAGCAGCCACAGTAGTAGTACTGGAGAAACGGCCATACGAAAACCACCTAAAATTACAAGCCATGAACTGGTCTTTTGCCAGTTTAGTGTGGTAGTTCTACAAAAATTGCATTGACGCTTATGGCGGATCGGGGAAACTCCCTCGAAAATTACCAGTTATATCATTGCCGGGAAAATGAATATTCTAGAAAATTCCACCTCAAGAAGTTTTACTTCAAATAGGCTAAAAATATGAATTAATTCCTAGCGAAATTGCAGTTCTCCACAGTCGAGTCTTCCTCCATATTTTTCGTCACGTTGAATTTAAATTCAACAATTTTATTTATTTTATTTAAAAAAGTAATCAAATGACTAGTGTATTTAAAAGCGAACTTCTTAGGGCAAACTTTAATGAAAATTATATCGAATTCGAATTCTTTATCAACTTTCCTGGGAAAGCGACATTAATTCCAGGTGAGTGTATGTATGTACAGTGATATTATGTTGATATACGTAATATTATTTGTATGTGTGTGTGTGTCATATACTATTTGGTTATGTGTATATTTGCGATTTCATTAAGATTTTTATACAGATTTTCCGTTGTTTTGTAATATTTAAAAATTCAGTTGCACTTAATTCAAGTTTTATATTACTTTTATGTAATTCCAGATTATATATGGAGCACCTTGTTTTGTTCATTTGGTATTTCCTCTAAATTATATTTCAATTCATGGTGTCTCAACAACTTTCCAAATTCAACTGAGAAGTAGCAAAAACCTCTCAACATTTTAATTAACAAGACTTCGAAATTCCAGAAAAATCTGCAAAAAATTAAAATATATACACCTTCAAAAGGCAATTAGAATAGAACCATCAAACTCTACTAATCAAAGCCCAGAACGATTCGCAGTATATACATTACATCCCGGCCGTTTCATGGAATATATTGGCGGTGCGGTTACCAATTTACGCGCAATTGCTTGTGTAAATGATAAATCAATCGTAAATAAATGCGAGCAGGTTCAGAAATAAAACTGGACCGAGCCTCTACGAAGCTCAAGAGATAACCAGTAATATTAAATGAAAGGTAGGAGACTTCGAACTTAAATTTTGAACCTTGTGTTCAAGCATTTTTCAGAACAAGACTTTCATTTGAGTTTTTTAGCACTACTTTAGCCTCCCGGTTAGTTATGTTGTTATTGTACTTTGCAAACGTACTCTTAGAAGTCATAATTCGTTTAAAGTTTGAATGACAGCGCACGGGATACGCCGCGCCGGGTTAGTCAGCTAGAGATAGTAAACATATATATAACATAACAAATATTCTGCACCTATAAATGCAAAGAAGTTCAGAAGTTTTGATTTTAGAACTCCAAAATGGTACTTCGGTCCGATGAGCGGTCAGTTTGGGAATCAGAAAATACAAAAAGGTGTGAGTGCTCTATTCCAGTGGCTGAAATAGATTAGAAACTATTAATAAAAAATTCAAAATTCATAGAATCTGGGCAATTTGCTCCTTGCAGCACTTAGAGGTTTCGAATGCAACGACACAGCCCGCTGCACCTCCTTTTGAGGAATCAGTTTGAAGTGTAGGGCTCCTGCAGGAAATTGCATGCACCCCATTAAATGGCATCTGTGCGAAATTTCAAAAATGCCATCGCAGTCCCCTCCGGGCCAATATACATAATCGTTCCGGCAGCGCCACCGAGTAATAACTGGAAACCACCTGCCCCATTAAGGAAAATCTCGCCTGGAAAATCATTTCAAGTTTAGATGAAAATCTTTCGACCTATAAAATCGTAATTTGGCAGAAGTCTTACAAGATCACCGAAATACCCCGTAATACCCGACCACCGCTCTGCGCCGAGCACTGTTCCCTTGGCCAGGGCGGGGGCGAGGGCGAGGGCGGGGGCGAGGGCGAGGGCGAGGGCGAGGAGCACTTTCTTAATCTGCCCTAGCGCCCCTTAGCCCCCGCCCTGAATAGTGTCGTTTAAATGCATTCTTGGAAACGACGCTTAAAAGTGCATAAGCCATGCCGAGCTAATGTTGGGGAAAATTGAATTTCTTGTTGATGGCCGTGCTGCGGGAGTTACGCCAGCAAAAATTTACACCGGCTCCAGGCGCTTTAGAGGTGTTGCCCGAGAAAATATTTAGCAGTTTTGTTTTTGCGGCCGGCAGCGCACCCCCGAGTGGGCCGCTCAACGGCTTTGGAGGGAAGAAGTGCGATAAATAATAATCGACAAAGTTATAGGGCAAAATTGCTAGGACTTGCGATTTTCATAAATTACACGGTTTTGCTTAAATGAGACTATTTCCGAGATATGCAGAAGAAATATCCTGAATAGAAATAAGAGGCAACAAACAACGAACGAACAATACGAAGAACTTCTTTATTATATTGTAAACTAGTTAAGTTTCATGCAGCGTTGCAAAAATATCTATTAATTAAACACTTCTTAAAGGCTTGTTTTATCCTGAAAACCCTTTTATGCTAATTTTCTTTGAATTATTGTAGAAATAATCTTCACCATATTGAAGGATCTTTAATTTCCTAATTTTGACACAAGAATTGAAAGCAGATACCCCTTAAATTCCAATGAATTATGTTTAAGAGATTCCAAAAAAATGGTGTTTAAATCACTTGGTGTTAATTATCACTGAAATATTTTAAAATTAGGAAATTTTGTTCGCCGCATTGAATGCGTTATGTTGTATTTCGAAATTCCAATAGCAAAACCGAAATAAGCGACCAGAAATCCTATGAGTAGCAATTTTAAGTCTCAGAAATCTCTTTTGTAGTAATTGCCTGAAAATAGAATGTTTGTTTCGCCATCCCGATTTTTCTAATTTCGATAGCAGATTCCAAACTGATTACCCTATTATCATTTTTAACAAGTTTTCATTAAAATCTTTCAAATTTCGAAAAGTTTTGATCGCCCAACTGGATTCCCCATGATGAATTTCTAAATTTGGGCAGCAGATTTGAGGTCGGCATTTCCCAAAACTGTTAATTACCAATTTTCATGAAAATCCCCTCAAATTTAAAATTCTAAATCATCATCTTGGGCCCGCCATTTTGAAACCCTATATATTATCAAAAAAAAAAAAAAAAAATAGCCTATATATTAAGTTGTAATATGAACTACCTATCCGCCATCTTGAATATCCAAATCTTGATAATATTTAAAATTAGGGGCATTAACACAATTATTGTACCAAATTTCATTCAAACCCGTTGAAATCGAGAATTTTGTATATATATATATTGGGTCCGCCATCTTGGATCTAGAAACTTTGATAATTCGATAATGATTAAAATGACTGGCCCCAAAAAATCATACTAATGAAAATCCGTTGAAGTCGAAAAATTTTCATCACCATATTGGATCCACCATCTTGGATTTAAAAATTTTCATAATATTTAAATTAGTGTTATCGGAATAATCTTTGTATTAATTTTCATTAAAATCTGTTGAAATCGAGACATTATGGTTTCCCATCTTGGATTTACAAATTTTAATAATATTCGGAATTCGTGGCCTCAGAATAATCATTATACCAATTTTCATTAAAATCCGTCCAAATCGAGCAATTTTGGGCGCCGTGTTGGATCCGCCGTCCACATTTTAGTCACCATGTTGAATGCGCCATGTTGGATTTGGAAATTTAGATAATATTGAAAATCAGTGACTCAAAAACAATCATTTTACTAATTTTCATTAAAAGCCGTTGGAATTGAGAAATCTTGGTCGCCATATTGGGTAAGCCATCTTGGATTTGTAAATTTTGGTAATATTCAAAATCAGTGACCTTAAAGCAATCATTGTACTAATTTTCATTAAAATCTGTTGAAATCGAGAACGCGCGAACTGTCAAACTCGTGAAGTTAAAATAGTCGTTAAGTTTTCTGAAATTATGCAAATTTCTGCGCAATTTTTTTAACTTTTCTTTCCATAAGAACCTTCTACAAAGTATCAGAAAACTTAAAAAAAAAAAAAAATTAAATCGGTAAAGTCGTTCTCAAGTTATGGCGTGACCAACGGAAACAGGGGTTCTTTTTTATATATATAGATATAGGGGTCTTACGATTAAATCTAGCAGCGAAAAGTAAGTATTTATTTTTAAAGTGTTTAAGTTTATACTTGGAGAACCCAATATCTTAAACAGATGAATGTTAAGAACAAGCATCGAAACAGGCGCTTCTTCAGTAATACCTCATGGAAGTATACTCGACCAATTCTTGTTATTGTACATATAAACGAAATTTGTCGGTTCTTATCAACTTTCAAGATTCTTTACTACGCTGACGATGTTTATTTAGTTATTTCGTACTGTTTCCAGTGAAAATGATAGTGCTATGTTACATTCTGACTTAAATATTTTTATAAATGATGCTCTAACAATTACTTGCCCCTGAATGTCGAAAGTATACAGCGATGTTTTTTTTAAAATGCTCTGCTCTTTTATTTAACTAACCTCTTTCTAATTCAGTCCTTGGTTTCATTAAGAGATGGTCCAGAGAATTTGCCCATCTCTTTATTACAAGTTAGTTCACTGCACTTTTGCAAGATCTGTTTTTGAATGGTCCTGTCTGGACCCACATTGTTTACATTCACCGCGTTGAGACAGCCCAACGTAATTTCCTGAGGTTTGCTCTCCACCGTCTTCCATGTTTTCACCATTCCAATTTTCTGACTTATCCGAATAGACTTAAACTGATCTCCTTGAACACGCTTGAGAATTGGCGCTATATCTTCAGTATTTTTTTGTGTGACCGGGACGCTTTTTTGTCAGTTCTAACGAAGTAAAATCTGTACTGCTTAGTCTCCAATGGGCAAACCAACCATTTACCAGTTGGCTGACAATATGTGTTCGTACACATCTTTATCGGGAGTGAAATGGAACAGGAAGAAATTTATATGAATTAATGTATTTAATGTAATTTAAGAAAAAGGAGGTTTATAATTTTCATCCTTTTTTACTTAACACTCCAAATAATTTGCACTTAAAAATACTTCTTCACTTTTGGCACCAATTTTTTAAACACTTTAACCTCACTTTTTCTTAAGATTTGATGGATTTTAGGAACTAAATATATATCTAGACTCAGAACCAGTACTAAAAATCGGTTGAATTTCATCAGGCAGTTCTAATGGTTTAACCAATACAAACGAAAAGTTAGACCATGCCAACCAAAACATGCGAGAGACGGGAAATTTATTTTGCAATGGGAAGGAAAAGGTACCAGCATTTTGTTTGGTTGGTTCGAGGTTGGTTAGCCCATTGTAGAGTGGGCATTACTAACGAATTAATTATTGAGTAATGTCTAGGTGTATATAATAACGAAACTTTCTATTTCATGAAAAATTTCGTTAGCCAAATTCGAAATAATTTTCAGTTTGCTGTCTTGGACTAAGAAGTTTTACGTTACGCAAAGACGAAATGAAGAGACGGTGAAACGACGAATAGATAGATGTATTAATATGACTATGAAATGAGGAATTGCCGAGGGTTTAATTGAGAAAAGCAACAAACATAAGTTGAAGTAATCACCGTCGTCAACTTAAATCGCTGAACATTGATTGTGCCACAAGTTGCACTCCCGTCGCGAAGACCGTCCCTACAGCAGCCGGAGCACCTTTTATCACTTTGCTGTTTTTTCTCCCAAATTAGTTATCCTAATTAGCTAAATGTTTATTGAGGTGGGAAGTGCTATCTCACGTTTAACAGACGTCATAAAGTTTCGTTGATCGCGGCGATAGCGCTCTGAACATACGACGCCATAAAACCGCTTTACAAGCTCGCTCAGGATCAGATACCGAAGGCGCCCTTTGTGCTCCTGGCGAGCGAATGTTTTTCGGTTTTTACGACTCCTCATAAATAGTGGAGTGGTTTAAGAGAAGGGAAGGGGGATTTTGCGAATTTCTGTTGTTATTTTATATTTTATTTTTCGAAAGAAACACTTATAGCTTTTTATGCGAGATCGCATTTATGGCTGCAGTGTACAGTTCGCATTTTGCTGAAATGAAACCTAAGCGATTTTGTCACTCATTTCATTCCACTTCTGAAAGCCTTACTCAATTTATTTTTACTTTATATCGGTGTTAATTTATATAAATATAATATATGCTTCGATGCTAAATAGTTTTGGCGATTGTGTCCCACATGGGCTGAATTTACCACTGTATTCGACACACCCCAGCGCTGAATACTTTTGACAACGCGACGGAGCACTTCATTATATTTTTGGAAGATTTAAGGTACTACTACCGTCTAGAATTTACAAAAAATGATTTTCTTTTTCTTTTTTCGACTCGTCATAGTCTCAGAAATCATCTCCTAAATTTTTGTTGAGAAATTCGTAATAGAAAAAAAGTTACATCGTTATACAGCGAAAGTGCGGCGAATGGACTCCGAGCGGCTCCAAAATTTTAAACGCGTTTTTCTCGAACTGACATTTTTTGAGTCTGCCCCTAGATAATCTCCGGATCTACAGAACCGATTTGAGTAAACCTTGGTGCGTTTTATTTCTTTAGGTTACTCCATTGTAATTTACCCACAAATTAAAAAAGAAAAATTTTGGCAAGATTAAAATATGAAAAAAAATCAATTTTTTCACATTTTTTTCAAACTTTTTTTTTTTTTTTTTAATTTTTCGACTAAGTGTGGTAAGTTACAAGATAAGGGACTTTACTTTTTAAAATCCTCTTTGAATTTTTTGTTTCAGACATCTCTATCCTAAGATTATCTGTGGGCAATGGGACTAGCATATTTTCGAGCTGCCGGCTTCAGCGCCCTCTATACAAATTTCTGAATATAAAAAGTAAATAAAAATTTTTCTTTCCAATCTACAAGGATCAAACTTATTAAAAAAAATTTTTACTGTAATATTGAATAAAGGGGCTAAGAAAAAAAATCATGAATGTGTGTAATTTTGTTGCTCTCTAGACGGTAGTAGTACCTTAACCCTTTATAGCCCCATGTGACATTTCTGTAACAAACCTCAAAAATCCCGCTAGAATACGCACCGAATGTATTTAGTTCATTCAAATCGGCGCCACTTTGCTGTCACATATTATTGAACAATGTAGTATCCACGGAAATCATCATAGACAGCGTAAACTGTTAACAGTTAATCGATTAGAATTTCGCCCGTAATTGAAAGTGACAAGTTGAAATTCGTGCAAATTTTAAATTTTACAAAAAAAAATACAAAAAGTGTGTAAAATTGTGTTATTTTCTTGGAAACCTATAGATAATAATATGTTCCTTCCATACCAAATTAGTTTTTTTTGTTTACGTTTAACTCAATTTTACAGTAATGTTACACTCCCTTAAATGTGAAATAAATAATTAATAATACATATTTTTTTAATTTCTGAGAAATATGTATTTTTTATTTCCCTAAACCTGTCGATTTTTAACATAATTTTAATGTTTTATGATCTTGGGCTATAAAGGGTTAAGGGAAGAATAGTTTAAAATTAACAATGACAATAACATTTATTATTTATAAAATTACAAACTGATACAAAATGCCTTTCTGTTAATCATAAGGGATGCTCTTCACTGCTTTTCTTTCCACCACCTGGCTTATTTCTAGGCACATGGTACTTCTGTAAGATTTCTGCTATTTATTTTAATTGGAAATCTGAAATGGATGTTAACTTTTTAGTTTTTCTCAGTGCAAAGGACATGTGCATTGTATACACAAATATCCATTAAATGGAAAAACATTTGTTTGTACTACTTTGAAGACTTCCGCACACATTCTATTATGGTCAATATCATGTTCCTTTTATTTACGGAGCCCATGAACTTGTTATAATCTACAACACATTTTGGTTTACAAATGGCTTCTCTAGTATGCCGATTTTGTTTGCCTGTTTCTACCTTTTTAGCATTATGTAATGTAGACAACATCCATACCTCTTTTATGTCGCTCCATTTCAAATGCTAATGCTGTATCTGTGCTTTTAAAATAAATATCTTCCATCTTCAATTTTTTCATTATTTCAGGTAATCCTTTCCTGTTTTTTTTTCACAGTTCCATACGCATAAATTCCCTTTTTATGCAAAGCAATAAATATGGTTCGACTTGTAAATCAGTTATTTGCAATAGAAATAATACATTATTTTTCCTAAAATATGTCATAGCACGGCTAATGTCTGTGGAAGCTCCTATATAGATAATTATATTCAGTCTGGCAATTGCATAATACAAACTTTTGAAGTCCGAATCTGTTTCGTTTAGATGTTATGTACTCTATAAAATACAGTCTTCCTTTATAAAGTAGGAGAATTTTATCAATGCATAGATTTTTGTATGAAACAAACGAATCTTTGAAAGTAGTAAGTAGTTTTTCCCAGTATTTTATTTATTTTTTCTAAACGATTACCGCAAGTCGAAATATTATTAATACTGAAATGAAGTATTCGTAAGAGATATATCAATCATGTTGATATAAAGTTAGCAAAAATGTCAGTTCTGATCAAATTCATTGAATTTAAGTTTCCTTACGTATGTCATCAGCATATACATAGCAGCGAAAAAGCAATACATTTGACTACATTTAATATATGTCCACTTTTTTAAGTAGCGATTTTTGTGTCGTTCCAGTTTTCATAACGTAATTAATAGCGGTTAGTTTCTTCAACGATGAAATTTATTAAATCCTCACTAAAAAAAGTTGGAAATATTCAAGAGCAGTTAAAATATCAGAAAGAATCAATTGAGAACCCGAAGAAAACAAAAAAGTTGTTAGAACACTAAAAATATCAGCCGCAGTTGCTTGGTAACTTGAATTTTGTGCATCAAAACTATGAACTATTGGGTTTAAATCGACCATAAAATATTCATTATTAGGCTTGTCTCAGCTTGGATCCAAATATAAATCTGGATCTTCACCTTGTGTGGAAAAAATATATATTATATGTAGATCATTAAAAAAAATGCAGCCATAATCTTAAAATAGCATATATCAATAGAATTTACTGACATATGTTGGAATATTTAGTTACGAAACAATCTAGATAGACATTTTTCCCTGTAAAAAGCTGTTTGCCATACTTTTGGAATATGTTCGAATAAACTTCCACGACCCAATGTTTTAGATTTTCGGTTTTTGGCACTCCAAAGTATGATAAATGCAACGTTCCCATTTTGGAATAAGCGCCTTTTAGAAAAATTCGCGAAGTTTTCGTTTACGGACTTTTATGCAAAATAATATCACTAGAAATTGACCACCATCTTGAAATGAATTTCTCATATCTACAGTATTGCAGAGTTCCGGACCCGCTAAGTCAATTTATTAACAAAAATTTGTGTATTTCATGCGCTTCAGCAGAAAATCGTAGCGTGTCTGCAGAATGGTTGTGCTCGTAAACAGGACGAGCTCCGCAAGAATTTATCACTGGAAAAAATTTATTTGGCTGCGTACACCGTAAATCACATTCTGTCTTGAATTTTGTGATAAAAGCACTTTATCCCCGACGAAAAGTCTATTTCAATGGGATTCCCCCTATTAAATCATGGGTCGCAAAATTAACAGTGGGCCGGGACGGCCGATGTAATGAGGTTTGCCATTCCGTTCTGTGAGGGCTCGGTCTGCCGCTACCTACCCCAAAGAGCCCTCATCCCGGGCCGCGCTCCTCCGCAGACAGCGGGGCTCAGAAAATTTTAATAAGTTCCTGAATGCCATGTCAGGCCATTGTTCCTTACACAATTTCAGAACGGAGCGCCGGATGAATTATTGGCCTGTGCGGCTTTAAGGAGCATGTGGTTCCATAAACGTCATTACCGTGAGCCACCCTCGTCATCAGCTTCCTCTCCGACTCGCTTTCGGTAATGGACAGCCCCCGGCGGAGCGCCCTGCACTTTGTTAATTATAAATTGCCTCGGGGGTGGAAACATATTGAACGACGCCAAATGAGACAAGCTTTCCGCCGACCACGTTTTTTCCCCGAAAATGAATTCCTTACTTGATAAGACCGCGCCGGATCAGGGTCAGGACGCGCGACGCAGAGCGGCCATCAGTTAGGGCTGGAGAGCATTATGGCCGGCAAATGAGGTGTTAATGGTCGCATATGATATTAATGAGCGAATTTTATCACGAGAATGCAACACATGAGGCTAATGGACCTGGGCCTTAATTGCGCGCCGGCCTGCCGTCATGGTCTGGCTGCAGCTTAGCTGCATTTGGGGTTGTAATTGCTTGTCATCTGCGTAATGAGGAGGCGGACAGAGTTTTTCTATTGACTCGCATCGTTCAAACCGTGCCGTGTGGTGATTAATTATAGCCAAACCGAAATTTATTGCTTCGCAATTTTGACTGAATCAGAACGATCCATAATCTGCCATTGTAAAGTGGAAAAATAAGACAATTCAAAAATCTTGATCTATCAAGGTCTATACTATCGGAAACATTTTCCACTGAAAACTTTATTCATTAGCTCCAATACATTAATTTCAAACCAGGATTCCTAAGGATATTTGGGGTAAATTAGCCAAATTTTGTTGATATCTTACTGAAAAGACTACCTCATTTTTTCCCATAATTTTTCTGGTGATACAGAAGATGGAGAAAGTTATGCGCTTTTAAAAACCAAGCAATGCATACCGATTTATACAGTTCAAGGGACTCATATTCCAGAATTAGTCTGACAAAGGTGCAGTACAAAACCTTGTAATGTACTGATCTTCAAATTCTTTGAATTATCTTTTTATGAAGCCTTAGGATGAATTAGCTTTATTTATAATAAAATTGATATGGTTCTCGAACGAAAATGTATAACCAAGGATAACACCTAGGTCACTCTACCCACAATGCATTTGTCAACGTTTAGGGAAAGACGGTGGAGAGAACTCCGCGTGTGTAAAGTGGTTAAGTCGGATTGTAAATGAGAAACTGCACGAAATATCTTCGTCAGCATAACAGAGTCATCGTTTTCATGTATAATAAAAAGGAGTGATCCGAGAACACTACCCTGAGGCACACCAGAAGAATTTCGTTTTTCTGAAGAAAGAACTCCACGAAACAGTACTTGCTGAGTACGAATACAAATACAAAATACAAATAAGAAGACATCCAGTCAATAAACAGAAAGAATGCAAATTTATTAAGAAGAATTTGGTGCTTAATTTTATCAAACGTTTTACTAAAATCTGTAAAGATACAATACATGTGAATTTGCCTGATTCGACAGCTGGAAGACAGTAATTGAAGAGTTCAACCAGGTGATATTTACTGTGAGAGCGATGTACCTTTTCTTCAAGTTTATTTATTTATTTATTTATTAAGCTTAATACAAGCTATACAAACATACAAGCACAAGCATACATACTTAAACGCTAGAATATACATATGAATAAATTAAGAACTAGGGGGGGCGTTTCAGGGCATTCCGAAGGGATGACTTGGAAAGGTGGAAGTCGAATGATGGTGTGGAGTTGGCTTTACGTATCATGCGGGAAATTGGTTCGGATGTTATTATCTGATTTCTTGTATTTGTATTTATTATCTAGGACTTCTCATCAAAATTGTCGCAGAGTTGTTTATTTTAACTTGTAGTCCTTTCAAATATTGTTTTAATTTTATTTTTTAAAAACAATAAAGTCATTTGGCTGCTACATACATACAATGAACCTTGATTACTCCTACTTATACAGTTAACTAACACTACCACTACAGTAGTTAGTTATTACTTAAATTTATATACATTAATAACCAGAAAGCATGGCTAGATATTGACTTAGGTAACTATAGCGACTATTCCAAAAAAAAAAGCCTACATACCACTTTCACACGTACTAAGATGGTTTGATTTTATTCACCACAGATACGAATCATTTCAAGTTAAAGAATTCGAACTCGGACTTGAAGGACTTGTTTGAATTAAAAAATTAGACCTACATGAGTTAAATCTTGTTTGACATGCTAAACAAAATTTTGATTTTAAAAAAGACTATTAAATTGGAATGTGATCTCTGTGATTTGGAAATGGCCTCTTTCGAAATTAAATAGGCATAAAATTAGAGTAATCCTACTTTATGCATTTTTGACACCTTATTTTAGACTTTTAAATTACTTTTGGAAGAGGATTACCACAGGTCTGTCTGGTAACTTTTGGGTACAATTTTCTTGAGTAAAAACTGGTAAAAAATTTCATGTGGTAGTGGGGATAAACATTAAAAGTTACCAGACGACTTCAAATAAAAATTGGGTATACCTTCAAAATCTTACTTGTGTATGTAAATTGTCAATTATCAAGATGTCAGAGGGAAAATTTATGGATTTATTTAATATTTTCGAAGATTTTTAAATTTGTTTTTTTATTTATACATATATATATTTTTTCAATAACTTCTTCTTATATCTGAATCGAAATGCAAAATTTAAAAACGCAAATGACAGATTATACAGTGACAAGCAATCAGTGATTTTACCCAAATTTACCCGGCCTCGCACCGTGAGTAAAATTGGGAAAAAGGAGAAGTGCTATCAAGAGCTCAATTTTCCCCCTCCGTGAGATTAACAGACACTTTAAAGTAAAAAGTTTTACCCATGAGTAAAAACTTTAGAGTTAACAGACAGACCTTATGGTACTATGTATTATATAGTATATATACTACTCACATTGGTAACGTTTCCTTTTCATGGTGGTAACAAAAGAAAAACGAGTTCGATTTCATATCGTGTCTCAAAGCGCAGTTCGAATTTACTTAGAATTAAGGCCACAAATCTAATCACAACTTTTATTTGATTAATTCTGGTGGAATCAGTTCGGTCCATAAGGGCTCCACAGCAAAGCAGAAGGGAAGGCGAATCGATTAGCATATCGATCGGAATGGTTTTATTGAATGAAGCCGCGCAATAAACCGGCGGGCAATCGCTTCGCGGTGCGGTACTGACCGCCATCCTGCCGACGACCGACGGAGCAAATTCACCGCATCTTTCATAGTCTCACCTCAAAGTATCTCGCGGAATCATTAAATTTTACGACCAGACCGAGGCGATCGTAAAAATGCGCCGCGAAACGTGAAATTATCTCAAAGTAATAAATTCCAAAATGAAAACGTCGATAACAATTAAAAAGAATTGAAATCGCGAGACTGATCGATCCGGGGTTGATATCCTGCCCGCCGCAGTCGAGTGCATTCAACATGCAAAACGCAGTCGAGTCGAGACGCGCAAAAAAAGGACACCGGCGGCGGACCGAGTAATGGCCGTAAAGAGATGCACGAAGGAGCTACAAGAACGATGCTTTTAATTATACACATCTTGCACTAATCAGATGCCAGCAAACCAGAACCAGAACCAGAACAGAACAGCGAGCCTCCTCAAGCCGGGCCGGGCAGAGCCCCAATGCAAGAGGCGCACTTCGCGGCCCAACTCCACCGCCCCGCGGAGATTCGTCCGTGCACCTGCAGCAGGTCGCCATCGAACGACGGACGAGGTCCAACTTTGGTCGGTGTTAAGCCTGAGTTATTTGCACGCCCCGGGGCGAGGCGGCCCCGACTAATTTGCGAGAAGGCCTCGAGTACAAGTGCGATTTTAACGATTCGACCGGCGAGCCGACCGGATCATTTGCACCTGGCCACTGACCTTGTCACACTATTGATCAAGTCAGCCGCGATCTGTCCGCCCCGCCGCCGCGCCACACCGAAACAATTCCCAATCCGCAGGGGATTACTCAGCAGAAAGCGACCGATGAAATTATTATCTTAATGAGTGGAGGCATTTTCAAAAGTCATCCGTTCCCGATGAAGACATGTCCAGCCAGTGGCTGCACTTGCCGGGCCAACTCGGGCCGGAGCCCAAAAACAAAATCGACGGGAGCAACAACAAATTGTCCAGTGGAATCGCTTTTTGACGTCTGAAGTTGATCGATCGATTGATTTCAATTCGTTTCGAATTAATTGATTTTTTACCCTTTACGCGCCGAATAAATACAACGGCTGCCCGACTCCATTGCGGGACCACACGGACATTCGGCAGGGCCTGTTGTGCCGAGTCGCGCCACTCTGAATTTTATGGAACATGAGAATGCAATTTGCAGCATAATCCAGTTTTTGGGCAGCCACAAACTGAAATCCCAATCTGATGACTTTTGGCGGAATTTAATTTAGCAAGAGCCCGTGCGAGTAAGGATTTCGCGGAGGGCAAAAACACCCTCGAGTCGCTGTGGAATAGCTTGGAAAGGATAAAACTCATGAGCCATACGTGTTCCGTGGGCTTTCCGCTGCATTTAATGTAAAATCAATTCCTCCACCTGTTTTTGCAGGACATCTGCTTCCCCATAGAAGCAAATATTTGCATTCACACAAACATAATACTTAATTAGTACCAACAGGTAGAACACATTAAAATGTGTACTATGGTCAGTTCAATGATATTTAAAAGCTTTCCATATTTTGTCACAGTGAATGAAAAACAATTTAAAATAAATCGGTCAAATTCAACACCCATGTGAGTCTATGGGATTATGTATTATGTACATAATAATTAATAAAATATTCCAATTCTCGGACAGGAAAAATGCACAACAAAACGAATACAATAAGATTCTCGTTGTATTCAACGGATCTTAACAGAAGTGTATGTAAATAATAAATAAATCGAATCGAATTATAAATAACAAATGGAATGAAACAGGAACAAAAGTACTTTTATCCACATTGAGAGAAACAACATTATATCAATAATTTTAAAATATGATTTGGCGCCAAATACCGAAAATTATCAATTGAACTACTTTTCGCATTAAACAATTTCCATTTTTAATTTGGCAAAAGATAATTTTGAAACAAAATTACAAACGTATTCAAAACAAAAAGATTTAGCTCCGTCATTAACTATATTTGTTTTTTATTCAAATTTTTGAATTTTAGAACAATAGGAAAATTAACTATCTTGAACTTTTAATCAGGGACCGTAACCGTTATGATATTTTCGGTAAAAATCAGATCTAAAAAATTATTTCCTGACTGTTATTTTTCTGGACAACAATAAAAATTATATTTTGATTTTTATTTTTAAAATCAGAAATAAAAATTAGAAAATGATTTTTATTTTTAAAATCAGAAATAAAAATCAGAAAATGATTTTTATTATAAAAATCAGAAATAAAAATCAGACTATGATTTTTATTTTTAAAATCAGAAATTGATTTTTATTTTAAAAAATCAGAAATAAAAATCGCAAAGTGATTTTTATTTTTAAAATCAAAAATAAAAATCAAAAAATGATTTTTATTATAAAAATCAGAAATAAAAATCAGAATATGATTTTTATTTTAAAAAATCAGAAATAAAAATCAGAATATGATTTTTATTTAAAAAAATCAGAAATAAAAATCGGAAAGTGATTTTTATTTTTAAAAACAAAAATAAAAATCAGAAAGTGATTTTTATTTTTAAAATCAGAAATAAAAATCAGAAAGTGATTTTTATTTTTAAAATCAGAAAATGAGTTTTATTTTAAAAATCAGAAATAAAAATCACAAAATGATTTTGATTAAAAAAAAAAAAAAATCGGAAAATGGCTTTTATTTTTAAAACATATATATAAATGTAAATGTTCGTTTATTTAAAATCTTAAATCTCCGAAAGTTCTTTGAAATTGCTTTGACATTTTTTTTCAACTGCGCCAGCGGACGTAAAAACAACACACGCTAAGCTAAATATTTTACGGCAATGGGAGCGATATCTGTTGAATGTGATAGCAATGCACCCTATACTAAACATTGATCATGCCGGACACCTCTGGAAAACATTTTCTGATTTTTATTTTAGATTTTAAAAATAAAAATCATATTTGATTTTTATAATAAAAATCATTTTTTAATTTTTATTTTTGATTTTAGAAATAAAAATCATATTCTGATTTTTATTCTTGATTTTAAAAATAAAAATCACTTTCTGATTTTTATTTTTGATTTTAAAAATAAAAATCACTTTCCGATTTTTATTTCTGATTTTTTAAAATAAAAATCAATTTCTGATTTTTATTTCTGATTTTTTAAAATAAAAATCATATTCTGATTTTTATTTCTGATTTTTATAATAAAAATCATTTTTTGATTTTTATTTCTGATTTTAAAAATAAAAATCATAGTCTGATTTTTATTTCTGATTTTTATAATAAAAATCATTTTCTGATTTTTATTTCTGATTTTAAAAATAAAAATCATTTTCTGATTTTTATTTTTGATTTTAAAAATAAAAATGCGAAAATAATTTTTTTCTTTTGATCTTTTTCGAAAAAATCATAAATTTAAAAAGCACATAAAATTCTTAAAGCTCAGGCCATAAGAATCATAATGCTACATTTAAACCAATTTTCCCACAAATTTGTCTACATGATTTTTTGGTTGGAAAAATTGAAAATAATTGTTATTTTCGGTCCCTGCTTTTAATTCAATTATTGTTTGTATTTAACTTCAAAATGTTCCTTCTTTGATTTGAATGCACGTTGCACGAATGACAGTTTTTACAATGAAATACTCTTTAACTTGTGTCTGTCAAATACTTTCAACTTTGAATTAAAAGTCTAGTTTTTTAGTCTAGCAATTTATTAGTTAAATAAATGCTTATATTAATTTGTACAACACACACAGACAAATTGCTCTGCCAAATTTAAAAATGCCAATTTAAATCTTCAAAAGGTCTATACTCCCACATGTTTAGTACAACTCTTTCTCTATGTTAAAATATCCTTGAACAGAGAATATTTTCCTATAGCGTTTTCTACAGAAAATCATCAAATGGTGGAAGCCGCACCAGTTTTTTCTCGATAGAACTTTGTTTAGATATCAAAAAAAAAAATCCACCGTCATTTAATTTTTTAGATGTCTCAATTTCGGTGTGCAAACTAGTGTGATTTTTACGCTCTACTACCATACACTATGAAAATTATTCTATTGGAGATATTTAAATATTGTTGGTCGCAATTTAAAGCTAAAACTTAATAGTGTTTGAAAAAAATACCAGAATAAAAAAATATTTTTATTCGAAGTATACTAGCATTCAGAATACACAATTTTATTCGCTATTTTTTATGAATTTCAGCCGGTTCTGGTACATTTCCTGGTAAATTAAAAATTTGAGTTTTTGTGTACATTCTGCCCACATATTAAACATAACAAAAACCCATTATATACTCGTTCGACCAATGTTTTACTACATATTATAATTTAAAATTTGAAAATTTTTAAAAATCGAATAATTCGAACTTAAAAATAAATATGTGAAATACGAAATAAAGAGCTGACATTTTTAGGAAGTTTAGTTCATACCTTGAACTTGAAAGGCCAGTTAGGTTCGTTTTGTTATTAACAGTCCTCTAGTAATTACAATTAATTGAATACAGGTAATGGTGTTGTATTTTTTTCTGTGATATTATCTTCAAGGTAGTTGTCTTGCGAAATTCATCAGTAAAATATTTTCTTTTTTGTTATAGTGTCGCTTTTTTAATTTTAGCTATTTTTGGATGATTTTGATATACCTGCCATTAATCCTTGAACAGGAAATTGATTTTTCGAATAATCTTTTAATAAACTTTTCAGGAACGTGACACAATTTGCTGCTGCCCTTTCGAGTTGAAATTTATTTTAACACTTTGAGTGCCAGATGGCGCGTGCGCGCTCTTCCTTAGTGCTTAAAAGTGTCAGCTACTAGATGTGAAAAGGCAAATTGACTACACGCTGGGATTTTGTCGATGCGCGTCTTTTTTGATAATGTTCACTGAATACGCACACTCTTATAAAACGCCTGAATACCCATTTTCATATAAATTGTTTAATGTTGTGATTGCCATTTTGAATCCGCTATCTTGCATTTTCAAGTGGCAATAATATTGATTCACATATTAAACCAACTTCTAAAAAATTGCAATTCTAATATAAAATTAATTTGTTTCTATTTTTTCCTGAAAATAGTAATCAAAATATTCCTAGTCTTCTGAATTGGGTTAGATAGAATATAGAAAGCCTCCCTGGGCACCGGGAACAGAGCTCAAAATTCTAAATCGAGAAAGTGTGCGTGGCGCATAAAAGGCCCGAGTCCCAGTGCTCCATTTATTCACGATCCCAAAAGCCGTCGTCGGGGAGGCGGCGTGCATCGATCAAAATCGTCCTATTACACAAAGCACCTGTCGCATTGATTTAAATCCGGGCCCGTTTGCGGCGGGCGAGTTCGACATTGACGAGAGCTGCTCAATTTATAATTTGTTCGGATCCATTCCCAAAAATTCCCGATGGATATCAAAAGATTTCATCACACAAAGGCATCGACCGCCCCTCGGCCGCCCCTCGAGCGCCCTTCGAAGAGGGAAAAAAGTTGCCTGGCACCGCATAAAAGCCCGGGCCACGAGTGATTGATGATCGAGCACTTCCTCTGGGTATTTCAGCTGGAAGATGACATGAGGATTTTAGCATTTCCCGTGATGCGATAAGGCTCTCAGGTATTCATCGTATGCATATCTAGAATCGGTCTCGTTTCGGCCCCCTGGAGACCCGAGTTATGAAAAGTGGATGACACTCGTAATGGAGCTCCCATGCGGTGTAATGGGCCGCGCTTACCCGAATCGCCTCGGCGAGGAATTAATTTAGGCCTAAATGGCCCCTGGTTCTAGATCAGCTGAACTGAGCTGAGCTGAGCGCTAACCGGTCCCCCACTTTTGTGTTTTTTTTGTGCGTCGCTTTTTTATCGAGGTCCATCTTAATAGGCATCTGGGGAATTTTCGTATTAATTAGGATGTTGCTGCAGCATACGTTTTTGACGCAGCGCGGTGTCTTGGGACTCCGCCCAAGGAAACGCTGTCCTCCGAGGCCAGATCTAAGTGCGTTGATACGGAAATATTACCAGGCGGTAACAAGATACATCGCCCTGATCTGTGTCTGACATCGCTCTTACCCTAAAATTAGAACACCAGTCCTCTGATGAGTCTATTTACTAACGACAATCACGGCCCCCAACAATTTTTCGTGAAACTGTGAAGAGATGAGTTTTTGTGAAATCCTAAAAAGGCTGTTATCAAGCACGTCCCTGGCTAACTTAAAGCCCCGCACAAAGTGAAAAGGTACTCACGTCTTTTTCTCTTTTGAATCTACCCATTCCAAAATTTGTTAATACATTTTCTTACAAAATTTTTTTATTATTTTTTCTAAAATCGTATATGTATTGTAGCCACTACTCCACATATGTATTATATACATCAATGCTACTCAATAGCAAAAAATTCAGGACGAAGTGTAAACAAATTTCATTGATTTTAATTGATGATTTAATAAATGATCTTAAATTCAATTTTCTTAAATGGAACAACATTTCTGCAAAAACAAATGAAAATAGGTCAGTATTAGAGCAGAAAAAGTTTTAAATAACCTCACTGATTTTTATAATTGCTAAGCTTTTATAAAAAAACAATGAAATACAAATTTTCTGTAAGTCTGCAGTTAGAAAATTACTAACTGTTATTTTTATGTTGGATTTCTATATATATTAGTATATAAGTCAACCAAATTTACTAGAAAATGTCCATACTCCTATTACTATATTAGATGAAATATGTATTTTTAATGAAACATTATTTTACTACATACATTTTGTAAGAAAATTGTGGAACATTACATATATTTTTAAGAGTCTAGTTATTCACGATTTGTTGTATTCCCTTTTATCGATTGCAACAACTATGAAAATTTATAGTATATACAGGGTGTTCAGAGGTGGGAGGTCAATACTGCAGGGGGTGAAAGGTCAGACCGAGACAAGCAAAAAATCGTATGGGTGGGGGGGGGGGCATCTCGCACCGTTTGGCAGTTACAGGGTGATTCGTAAATCAGGATTTTTCCTTATATGGGAACCGCCCTTGTATTGTTATCTTTTTTTCTACGCATCGCAGCGGCCCCAAACTGATCTCCAAAAATTACTATTTCGAAGCCCTTTCCAAAATGGTCAACACCACCCCCCTATCCCCAACCCCTTGGCCACAATCCCCCCTGGAAGTTGAAAAAAATAACTTTTATTTCACGATTTTTCACCTTTCGCCCCACTTTTCTCCGAAATTCACGTTATTAACATACCTACTTTTTATTTTTTTTAAATTGCCTATCTAATTACCTTCCCAAAAAGGTGCAACATGCCCAGGTAGAAAGGGGTTGCAAAATTCCTGAAATTAAAACATCCTCACAGGTACCTAATTACTTTATTGCACCATAATGGAAAAAGTCGTTAAGTAAACAATTTTTATGACAGCAAGTTCGGAAATGTTTGTTTAGGAAACAGAGGTAGTACATTTTTATTATTTCAGCAAAACAGTAATAAAATAATAAATGTAATCTCGTTAAATAGCGTTATTAGTTTATTATATCAAGTATTGACTTCTAAGTATCCTGACGCTCCGTTTCTAATACCTCCTATGAATTATGGTATAAAAATGGCTAAGTTTGAAAGGACATTGACCACAGTTGAAGAAGCAAGCGATAAGAACGGGTGTTTAATAGAAAAAATTAAGATAAAATGGCAGAATTCAGTGTTGACGAGTATGCCGATATAATTTACGTGTACGGTTTAGTAGAAGGAAATGATAGTGAGGCCGTACGAGAATACCAAAGGAGATTCCCGAATCGGCGGGTACCCAACAGAAGGGTATTTTCAAGGACTTTCAGAAGGTTAAAAGAAACCGGAAGTGTAACCGCCCCCAGAGCAGAAAGGCGAGCAGGAAAATCGGCCGATTCAGCGGACCCCGACCAACAAATCCTCAACATCGTCAGGAACAGCCCTGTAATAAGCATCAGGCAGGTCGCACGAAGGTCAGGATTGTCTTCAGGGAGAGTTTGGACCGTTGTGAACCGAGAGGGACTACATCCATACCACCATATCCCGGTCCAAGCACTAGGGAAGGAGATTTCGAAGGACGATTGCAATTCTGCACTTGGCTGTTCGAGTCTGACATTGAAAACAGAAGGTTTCTAGAGCGAATTCTGTGGACGGATGAATCGCAATTCACCCGGGATGGCATCACAAACTTCCACAACCTCCACACCTGGTCAGATGTGAGCCCACATAGGACAAGGGTTGGTCCTTCCAGCAAAGATTTAGTGTCAATGTCTGGGCTGGCATCATCGGCAACCAGTTGATAGGACCCTTCATCTTTCCCCAAGTGCTGAATAGTCAGCTATATTCGGACTTTTTGGAGAATATCCTTCCGGATCTGTTGGAGGACATCCCCCTGGCCACCAGAAGAGCAATTTATTTACAGCACGACGGAGTACCTGCGCATACTGGGAACATTGTTAGGGCAAGGTTGAATGAACATTACCCAGAGCACTGGATTAGACGAGGTGGACCGATTCCTTGGCCTGCTAGGTCACCGGACCTTACTCCACTGGACTTTTTCTTATGGGGAATGATGAAAGATGAAGTTTACTCAAGAAAAATCAACACCAGAGAAGAATTAGTTACCAGGATTGGGACTGCAGCCACGAAAATACGGGAGAGACTGGCTACCCTAGACCTCAAACGCGAAATAAGACGAAGGCTACTTACATGCATCGAAACTGGCGGAGAAAATTTTGAACAGCTTTTATAGGACATACGTTTTAATTGTAATTAGTTTTTAAGCGAATAAAATGTATTTTTTAGTTAACTTAAGTATAATTTCTTAAAAATTCGAATTGTCATGAAATTCTGTAAAAGGATTTTTGTAAATAAATTTTCGTATCCTTTTCCTACCTGGGCATGTTGCACCTTTTTGAAAAGGTAATTAGATGGGCAACTTAAAAAAGATAAAAAGTAGGTATGTTAATAACATGAATTTCGGAGAAAAGTGGGGCGAAAGATGAAAAATCGTGAAATAAAAGTTAATTTTTTCAACTTCCAGGGGGGATTGTGGCCAAGGGGTTAGGGATAGGGGGGTGGTGTTGACCATTTTGGAAAGGGCTTCGAAATAGTAATTTTTTGAGATCAGTTTGGGGCCGCTGCGATGCGTAGAAAAAAAGATAAAAATACAAGGGCGGTTCCCATATAAGGCAAAATCCTGATTTACGAACCACCCTGTAACTGCCAAACGGTGCGAGATGCCCCCCCCCCACCCATACGATTTTTTGCTTGTCTCGGTCTGACCTTTCACCCCCTGCAGTATTGACCTCCCACCTCTGAACACCCTGTATATTAGGGTGCTTTTTTTTAGCGACTATTTTTATCTTTTTTCACTCCCACCTCGAAATTTTGTGGGAAATACCTAAAAGAAAATTCCCTGAAAATTTTAGCCCTTAATATTAATATTAAGTGCTCGACCAAGGGATGCAAAGATTTCCCATTTAAAATACTCGTAAACTTTGATTTTTTTTTTTCTTCAAAATTCTACAGCTCAGAGGCATTTTACGGTATAATCTTGGTCAATGACAGGTTTTCTTCAGAATTGAATGCTCTACAAAAGTGTGCATTGCGGCGTAACCCTAATTCCCACCAGCGAGGTAGTACGGGTCACTAAACCCAATTTTTTCATGAAATTCTCGTTTTTTTGCCCCTATCTCGTAAATAACAAGAGCTACAGAAAAAATGTAACTGACAAACTCGTAGAAAATTCAATTTTCTCCAAAAAGTTCCAGAACACCAAATCACTAACATGGATATTTCTTGAGACATTGGGCTTTGAAGTTGAGGTAGTGTGGAATTTTCATGGATTATTGAGCTAAATTGTAAAAACACTACCTCAACTTCAAACCCCAATATCTCAAGAAATATCGATGTTAGCAATTTAGTGTTCTAGAACTTTTTGGAGGAAATTGAATTTCCTACAAGTTTTTTTCAGCGTGTCCAGATTTTGAATTTGAACTTAAATAAAATACATCAAAATTGAGCAAGTGAAATTGGATTTTATTCGACAGATAATTTCACAAGATAACAATTCAGCTTCTTCGACTTCTATTTTGATAAAACTTCCCCCAAACGTGCCCTTTGCTCATTTAACCCACCCATACTATAAGTCTTTTACATCCCTTTTTTATTTATTCCCCCTTCTTAGAATTTAGTAGTAGTATTTAATTTTAGGTTACTTATTTATTGTAGCTTGTATTAAGCGAAATGAATAAATTGACACTATTAATTCAATATCCGTCATATGAGCACCGCGACTGCCAGTTTCATAAGATTTTGAGCATGTGAGGCAGTATATCCACAATAACACGTCCTATGTTGACTTGCAATGCGTCAATCGAAACCGATTTATCAGCATAGAACAGAAACTTCACAATATCCTCACAAAAAAATAGCCCAGCGGTGTCAAATCACACGATCTGAGTGGCCAAATGACAGATCTATTTTTTGAAATAATATTTTCCTTTAAATAAATCGATTGTTTCGGTCGCTGCAAGGCATGTAGTGCCATCCTGTTGAAACAAAAAGTCGTCAACATGAAAGTTTTGGATACAAAATTTTCAATAAGACGACGCATAGTACGTTCTAATCAGCGATTATTTGGTCCATAAAATTCACGAAGTGCTCTATAATTTTTATAACTGATTTCGGAAATCAATTTTCACTATTTGGAATCGTTGCTGCTGTGCATATCTTTGGATAATAATTTGTTAGACCTTACCGAATAAAAATGACATTGACACTTACAACAAATGATAGCTTATTTGACAGTTATCCCTATCGGAAATCTGACGTAACTTTAAAAAAAAACCCTTTACATAAGTATATCTGTTTTTGTATAAGTATGTCTGAATAAATTGCGAAGTTAAGTAACCAAATGTTCATGTAAACCACTATATGTTGCACTTCTATGAAATGAAAGCGCAATTCAAATATAAGTTATAACCCGACACTGGCAGTTATCTACCGTGGTGCAATTTCTTCAATTTCTTGATTTGCATCTTAAAATTTCCCCCACCCTAAGACATCGCTTTTAATTCGCAGCGAAAGTGAGTTTGCCGCGCGATAACATCTTAATGAAATATGCTGTGACTCCTGAAAGCACTTCGGCTCCCCGAAAAATTCGAATCGATTAAGACACTTGACTCAAGGTGACAGCTAATCAATCTCGCCTTAGTCCTGATGTACGTCTCCGGCGTGGAGATAAAGAACCAGCCGAACTGAATTTACAGCCGGGCGCCCCACTCGCCCCGGAGCTCATTATAACTCCTCCGGCACTGACGTGGCTCATCAATCGATGCTGTGTCAACCGAGCAGGATACTATTCCCCCCGCCCCCGCTCCGCCCGCGCATCCCGACCACCTCCGGGTACGATCCAGGAGCAATGTAAGTTGCAATCCCAATCTACCCGTATCAATCTCATTTCGGTTCATTAATCTCGCAGTCTTGAAGATTTGATAATGAGAGGAGAAATTTTTGGATCCCGGGGAGAAAAATGCTTCCTCCGGGATCCGATGAACTCTATACAAACAAAGCTCAGGGGGCTGCCGGGGGTGTCGAGGGGCCACCCAGTTCGCATTGTGCTCAGTTCAATACACGATGCCATGCCGCCGAGGTGAAGGATTGAATCCGAGCCGAGCACCAAGCTGGAAGTCATCAGGCTCGTTCCTTCGGGAGAATTTCACCTCCGAATGCCCTGATAAGGCTGATAGCGCACTTGCAGCCGCATTCGGAATTCGGGTAGTCATTGCGCGCCGGGAAGGACCCGCGTTATCGCTAGTCAGGCTCCTGTGGGGCGATATGAACGCTCGATTGAACCCATCGAGCGGAATCACCCTCGTCTCATTAGGGCAGATAAGACGAGGAAGCCATCGCTCGCATCGGTGCGGTGAGATTTTGATTTTCGCTTTACTATAAAGGCGGTGTGCGCCGGGACCAGGGACCCGGGATCCAGGACTCCGGAGCCCATTTGTTCCGCCGTCTTTTCCCTTTTTACGGAGTTGCCCTTATCGTCCCATAATGTCATGCGTGACCAGCTTTCCGCTGCCTATCGCGTCTGCCAGAAAATTTCGCATTGTGCGAACTCGGGCGAACAATAGATCATAACTTCGCAACAGAGGGTATTTTTATGGCGGCGGAATTTTTTGATGAGTGAATTTACTGAGGAGGATAATGCGACTCAGATGGCTCGGTGGGCCCCACAGGTCTTTCCCGATATAACAATATGCGGAGGGATGTTGGAGATTTACTTTTTGGAAGAGATTTCGGTGGTAAAGGAGTCTTCACTCACTTCAAAGTTCCGCATCGATAGTCGCAATTAGTAGAAAACTCTGAAACAATAATTTCAAATCCTTACAATGATAAAGCAGAAATTTCTAGAGGAACTGCACTTTTGCCTCATTTTTCTGTTTTGTAATACAATGTTTTTGTTCTCTGTCAACTGTGTTCATCGTTAGGATATTTGAAACAGAAATCGAACTTTAGTGTTTTAGTTGATGAACGCGTTCTCCGATAAGCAAGGAATACCAATTAAGTTTATTTTTGGGAGTTCCTTTATACACTTATGAACAACTGTTCTTAAATTGAGAACGTTCTCCTTAAAATTAATTTTTAATTTGTTTTATTGTGCCGCATATGGTGACGAAAAGATAGCTTACTTTTAAAAAAACTGATCTTTATGAAACAGCAACTAGACAATTTTTAACTACAGCAAAATCGACTTGTGCGTCTACTATCTGTTTAATTTACAACTTAAAAATCAGCTCATGGGGTGTTAATATTAAGTCATTTCACACGCTTTTCAGCTCTGTTTTATTACATATATGTATGCCGCGCCAATTTACACTATCCGTCATCTAGAACAAATCTGAAGTCTTTTTTAAGACAATTATGCTCTTAGGCTTGAATGGGGATTGTCGCAGACTGCCTCTCTCCTATTTAGTTTTTACTAGTTTTAAACAGATTAATAAAAGTGCTTCATAATCATTATCCAAAAATTAGCCCATTCAAGCAAATAGAATTGATCAAAAGCGATAATAAAATAATAAAGTACAAGTTGGTTTTTAATTGGCAAAATACATTTTTTGATCCACTTGAGAGGATTCAGTCTGGGCTAACCCCACCTCTGAAGCGCTCTTAGTAAAAAACAACTGTTACAACGTGCTTATGATAAATATGTAAGAGATCTTGACCTAGGAAAATGTAAGCACTCGTCCTTATTAATGATATACTCAGAGTTCAAGTTACAAGACGGAGTTCAAATATATTTTAAACTAAAAATACCCATTAAATCATCTAGACTAATTGTACAAATCCGGTTAATAAGTAATATAAACACCAGAATGATTTTTGATTCCAAATTATTTAAAATTAATAAAAACCTAAAGTTTCATTATTATAACTAAATTAACGACCTTTTTTAGATTATCACCGAAAGTATGTATTTTTTAAATATAAGGAAGAATCTTAACTTACCCCTCAATCAAAATCAAAATCTAAATCTATGTGATGTATTAGAAAATCCGAGTACAAGCTGTTTAAATAAATTTAATAAATATATAAAATATATCCTAGATATATACTACAATATGTTAGGTGGTTGCATTAAAAGTCCCTGTTTTTTATGTTTTTTGAACGTTTATTTCTATGATAAGAATTGTAATGATTTTAATCAAAATATGCGCCTTAGGCAGCTACAACCTTCTCTCACTTTTCTGGCAACAATTGAATTCCGTGGCGAGAGAAAGCTCTATCCTTTGAGGCAATCCATTTTTGGACTTCTTCATAATTTTTGAAATGCCTGTCTTCTAAATCATGCTGCATCGACTGAAACAGATGATAATCTGATAGAACCAGATCTGGAGAATACGCAGGGTGGGGGAGGGTTTCCCATTCAAACTGCATCAGTTTTTGTTTGACCTTCAAAGCAACATACTGTTTGGGATGTAGCAGATTCCCCATAAGTTTCCGCGAGTAATCGGTGAGCTTCAGCCGCACTCTTTTTCAAATCGAAATAATGCAGAAGTACACATCGGAAAAACAATTTATCGCGATCCATTTTTCACTATATATTAAATATCACTTAATGAATATAAACTGGATTTTATTAACACATCTTCAAGCTTCAAAAATGTACATGTCACAGAAATTATAGTTCAATGTAAAAATTGCTACCCACATCTATATGTGAACAGCGGGAATTAATGCAACCACCTAATATAACAAGACTTATGTCAACTAGCTTTAAATATCCTCACTGTAACTCTTTATTGTACAATTATTCTTGAATGAATGAGGCAATAAAGTACTACTATTTGGCATAAAAGTAAAGATAAATATTTGGCCTTAACAAATATTGTGTTATTTGGAAATAAGAGAAATGTGAATAAGAAAACAATTTTCTTAATCCTCAAGAGCCGCACAATCACAGTTTCCCGATTCAGGCTCACATGGGTATGCTCATTTATATCTTGCCGTTGAATTAATCGGTTTTGAGATTTTGTTTTTTCAAATAGCTCAGATAATGTACAAAGAGAAAATATTTATGAAAGAATTAAAAAATAAGAGTGTTCATGATAAAATTAATCTCTTCCACTTTACCATTTACAAGAGACAAACAGATTTAATACAACCTGGGATATGCCCTATTTAAAACACCTCTTGAGGGTTAAAGTGATATTATGCCACAATATAAATTAGTCATATTTAGCTTATGGGTTATTTATTGGTCCATTAACACAAACTAAGAGAATTAGTCATAATAAAGTCTAGTGAGGGTAATGAGTAAACTATTATAGAACTACTGAATTTTATTAAGTGCTGTTAATGTGGAGAGCAGTTAACGTTAATTTTTATAGTACTGATTAAAGATGTAATTAGTAAAATGTTTATTAATGTTATCCAAAACGAACAAAACTGAGTCTGATTTACGCTATCCAGTCTCAACAATATTTTTTATTTAGAGTTAGTGATTATTACTTTTACGGTGAACTGAATGAAAATTGGTATTATACTTGAGAACCTTTCGTTAACAATTAAGGGTTTTTCGTTATTTGCAAATTATCCCTCCAATTCTACATAAAAGTTAAGATCTCTTAACCTCTTAATTGTTTTGAAAAATCCCTTTAATTCAAGAGATGGACCTCTTTTTGTAGAAGCATTCACAAATAATAAGAAATCAGTGTGTATCTAACATTTGTTCAATAATGTAGTAGCATATTAATTCCTTTAAAAGGATTTTTGTAGTAGTTAAGAGGTTAAGAGCTCTTAATTTTTATCCAGAATCGGGGGGTTTATTTTAATATTGCGTAATTTCGACTTAGACGGGAGCACGGTAGCAATTTAATATTACCTATACATATTTTCGCAATTATATGAAGGTATAATTACAATTTATAAATTGGTTACACGAATGATATTGGATAAGACAATAAATAATGCAGTTTGCTTATATCCAACAAGAGAAATAAGTCTAATAAGAAATTTTTCTTAAAAGAATGAGGACTTGCTTCTGTTATAAAAAGAGATACAAAAGCAAACCACGCAAGTGCAGTTAAAGTCGTTGAGCACTTGTAGCCTAGTTTTTATTGAAAAGTGCTAAATGCATACCTAATTGCTCTCAAATTGGTTCAATTGCTTATTTATTGTATTTCTTCCATTAATGCACAGTTGGTTACTTGGCAAACTCAGATACAATGTCACCACAATTCAATTGGTCACAGCAATTGTTCGCTTCGGATTGTTGTGAATGATTGATTAATTCCTTGTTGGTTGAGCGCCCCTATATACAATAAACATTCCATCAGGTTCGATACTCACACGCAGGACTCATTTCCTGAACCTCCTTAAGCAGGCGGGGGAGGTTGAGGAGAAGGCTTGGCTGCAACTGAATCAATAGATGCTCCCATTTTAGCCCAGTGTTCTCGGGGTCGTTTTATCCCGGAGGAAGTAATTAAAACTGGGTTAGTTAAACCCGGTAGACAATGCTTCATTAAGTCGATACTTCCAGACGAATCAACTCTGAGCAGTAATTGCATTTTCCTGCGGGGCGACTGGAGCCCATCGCCACCACCATCCCCCGAGGAGCCTATATCCTTGACATAGAAAACTCCCAGCACCTTGTCGACACTTCGACTTCTAATTTGTATCTCATGTTGCAGATACAAACGCGCGCCAGCCTGAACAAGGTCGTGATTGATGGACCTAGTCCGGCACGCAATAAGTCATTGGCTGGATGACGGCGGCGAAGGTTTCATCGTCAATCAGAGGCCGTCACACCACCCCCTGTCAGGCAGCGGCCTAATAGCTGCAGACATGTTCTGTGCGCCTCAAATATGGGGCCCGGAGCCCGAAAGACCGATGATACCTGAAAGGCGATCTGGCACTAATGGCAGGGGACTGCGCTTACCTTGCACTCCCCGAAACAGTTCCGTCCGCGACCAGATCGCCGCGTTGCACCTGTATAACAATCAAATTTTTCCGCTTTCGATGGAAATTATGCAGAACGGTTAGGGCGGACAAAAGGCGCTCGTTACACGCGAGTCCCGCCGCAGCGGTCTCCGTCCTGCTTAGCGATATCAACCGGATCGATCCGTGGAAGATGAGCATAAAGCAGTGCGTCGAAGACATTCCGGTTCCGAGCACAAAAAACGCCCCGGACCAAGGGACATGAAGGGCGACTTCTACGGCCGGCGGCGGCGGAAAGATTCACCTGCTCTTTACCTGCGCGCGCATTGATTTCAGTCCGTGATAGCCGCCTTTGTTTCGTGCGTTTTTTTCGGCGCATTTTATGGGCTGCGTCGGGCCGGGACGGCAAGGTGGATTCCAGAGAATTGTCTGGGGATTACATAATTAAATGGTTCACATGCATCCTCCCAGTGGTCGGTGACTCGCCTTTATCGCGGTCCATCGGGGTGCAACAGGTTAATCTGGTTCACCTGCCAAATTTTATAGACTCCACTTTAGATGGATAGGTACGCAATAGTGCTGCTGTAGTCGCCGCACCGCGTACTCGGGATAATCGGACGTTTATTGCCGTCGTGCCGCGTTCTGGGAAGCGCACTTGTTTCTCGAGAAGATTAAATTGTTCATTTGCGCTGCTGGGCGATGACAATTTAATTCGGGAGATAAGCAGCTCCCAAGTAAGTGGCAATTACTTGGACGCTGCGTTGAGCCTTCTCCGGGGGGATTGGGAGGAAGGCGGATCGAAATGCGGGCGTGGGTGGTCAGGGCCATGACCTTCTCTGGCTGTTAATGCTGCAGGCTAATGGTTTTGAAGGAACGCAGATAAACACAATCTTGAATCTTAAAATGTTGTTTTTCGAAATCCATAAATATTTATGTTTTTTTCTCCCAGTACTTTTGTTATTTGTTTTCGTTTGATTTCTTTGACAGAGCCCAGAACGGAAATCTGGGGGCACAGTAGTGGTCTCGCCAAATCGATCTCCAAAAAAGGCGATACCGCACCTTTTCTCGAAGCGATTCGGCGTTTTTTCGAACTGCCATTACTTCAGTCTGATAACTACTTTCAGGATAGGATGCAGTCACCAAGCTTATGAAATATACCAAATTTTATTTGTATAATCCTACCCCTCTAGATTTTATTAATATGCAAAACTCACTGATTATAATCATTATCATTAAAAGCCTTTAGAATCATTTCCGCAGTCCTAGAAAGCAGGAACTTTGCAGGTTTGGTTCAGCGTGCGAGTAACAAGGAAATAAAAACATATGTGATTTGTCCCCTCCAACTACTCACAGCAGAAAGTGCATATTCTAAAGGTAAAAAGTGTCAAATAGTTTTACACTCTTCTGTTGAAATTTTAATAGATAGTTTCTAGTGTTCGTCACCAAGAGGGAAGCTACTTCTACTGAGCTTTCCTTAAAATCAGTTTAAGATTTAGAAACAACAAGATTTCCAGTATACTTAGCTGCTTTTATGTCCCAGTTTATTGAAATTGTAGTTGTCTTATTATTGAGGATATGAACTACTAATCTAGATAAAAATAGACCCCAATTCATTGGAATTCTAGTGCTTTTAATTCAATTTCTAATGAATTCTGGCTAAAATAAAGACAATAGAATTTTATCGTTTATACTTGGAATTCTTGTTAATTTAGATATACATATATCTAGTCGCAATAGCTAAACAGAATTCTAGTACCCATATTATCGCTAGATTTATTACTTGGAATTCTAGAAACTCTATTTGGAATTTTTCCAGATTCTAGTTGAAAAACATTTTGTTGTAAAATGAACATAATAGAATAGAATAGAAAGTAGTGTATATAGAGTATTGTGTATAAGGAGTAATGGGAAGAATCTATGTTGATAAATTATGACTTTATTATTTATTACCCACACCGTAGGAGGTATACATTTTTTGAACCCCCAAAAGAAGGATAAGTTTTTTAATGGGAAGAAAACAATAAAATAACTCCAGAGCATCCTACAAAAAGGATTGAAACAACGAAAATGTTAGAGTTTGTACAAGGAAAATAGAGAGAAAATAAATTAATGTTTGAATATTTGTTTAAGAAAAAATAAAAGACAATTGCATTTTAGCATTAATTTGCTTCCATTTGTAATTGCAACCATAGTGAATATCTGAATATTGATAATATTATGGAATAAAGCATTTGCCTGTATTCTACGTTTCGATCGAAAAGAAATTTAAATCGATACTCAGGTCCTATCCGAATCAAACTTACAAGAAAAAGTTCTCAGGTGTGTCTCACCGATTTTGATGAAATTTAAATATGTTATAGAGTATCGAAAAATTAGAGACACGTATTTTATTTTATCTGCGGATACGCACATTTATGGGGTACTTTTATTTATTGTTTTTTTTTAATAAATATTGGTGTATTTTTCAAAAGTTTGTCCGCCATGTTGGATCCGCCATTTTGAATTTTTTTAATTTAACATCTGATTCGTAATCAGCGACTCCAAAAACCCCTTAATACTGGTTTCCACGAAAAAACTGATGTCTGAAAGAATATACATCATTTACGTATTAGTGCTAGGGGTTGTTCACCCCCTTGAAGAGCTTTTTTTATGAAAACACAAAAACTGGTCAACTTTATTTTTCAATGATTTTTAACTAAAACCGTTATTTTTGTGACGCAAAAATATAAAAAAAAAATCGTTTTTCTGCAATACAAAATAAGGGCTGCCGCCCCTGTGAACCGGATTACTTACAAAAGATTAGTATATTTATGAGGCATCATTTCCATTTTGTTTTATTCGAAAAAATTCATTAGAACTTGAAATATTTAGGAAAAACTGTTTTTGGGGATAAACTTTAGGGGTGGTTTGTGCGTAACCGCAGATAAAAAACAATACGTGTCTCTTATTCTTCGATATTCTATGACATATTTCAATCTCATCAAAATCGGTGAGACACACCTGAGAACGTTTCCTTGTTATGTCATAGAGAATAGCATTGGATATAAGTCAGTTTAGTTGAAGCAATTTCGTGATGTAGTGGTAGCCTTCTCTGTTGTAGTAGTCCCCCAAAGGTGTAATTGTTAATTGGTAAAATTTAAGACAAAATTAATCTGTTCGAATTCGTTTGCTTAGCCTGACATTTGACATTTGAAGTTTAAGTGGAGGACGAAACTGTAACGCTGACAAAATTAATTAATAATGGAAGGTGAAAGAAGAGTAGAAGGAGATATGAATGCGTTATGCAAATCTTCCTTCGTATTGACTGATCGTTTTCAAATTTGTCAAAACCGGTTACTTGCAGTTTCTACAAAATTTGAAATAGAAATGGCATTGCATTCAATAAACAATTAAATAAGATTTTAACACACACATTTTTTCAGAAAATGTCATTCAAGTCAATTAATTTGAAGTCAAAGTTATACTTTTGAAAATAACATATCTCTTGACGCAAGTATCAGTTACGAAATACTTAACCCTCAGTCACACAAGGCCTTTTCCATTTAGAATTCACAAAGTCGGGCATGGTCTACCCGTCCAGAGTTTGGACGTGAATACCGTATAGTGAAAGTATTCGTTAGCAATTTCGATGCTACTTTTTCATTTGTTTGGGATATTAACCTTTATATTTGATCGTTCCCAACATAAAAAATTATTAATTGTAAAAATTACACAGCAATAAACAAAAAAAAAAAAAAAAGCAAAATTTCAGAAAAACATTTTTTTTTCAAAAAATTATAAAACATATCAAGTACGATTTTTAAAAAGTATAAACCATCAATCCTTGTAAACAAATGTTCGAACTATCATAAAAACAGCACGACTTAGTATTTTACTCCAAAAACCATATTTTTTTTGTAATTTGAAAATGAGCAATTTTCCAAAAAAGTGGACGCTCAGCCAACAAGGCAATTTCAACCGCATTCCTTCGTGCACGGGTTTCCATACTAAAAGCAAGGATTTATTATAGTTTAATAGTTCAAGAAACACCAACTTAAATTGTTTTACAGAAAAAATTATGTCTTCATACTTTAGAAATAGGCCTCCATATACGAATTTACTATCCTTAAACTGTCACAGAAAACACGCATCTTGCTCATTTTTTGATCGCTAGAAAGAAAAAAAATGGTAAAATATTATTTGTATACTAAAAATATACATCAAAAGTTGATGTAATTGCTCTTTTGTACGCATTTTTACTTACTTGTCAAATTTTGATTATCGACGTTTTCTAAAGAATTCACACATGGCGGGTAGAAAATACCCAAACCAATATTCGGACAAATTAAACAGTATGCTAGGTGACACTAATAACTTTGACGAAGCACTAATTAGGTACTTTGGTACCTCTACTTTTTTTACGCATGCGCTTTAGACATGTACCCCTTCCCCCTGGAAAATGCTACGCGTTTCTAAAAGGCTCTGGGTATGGTTCACCCGACCTTTGTGACTGAGGGTTAATATTTTTAAAAAACATCAATTTCCCTTATTGAAATTTTTTATTCACATTCTTTATTTTGATCAAAACTGGGAACACCTAATTTCATCTTCATCTTTGAATTAAAAAAAATAAAATAAAGATGGTTGACTATTTCATATAGATATAGATATATAGATATATATATATATGTTTTTTCTTTTCTTCATGCAATCTTTAATTTTACGAAAAATAAGCGATAATTTATAGTTTCATCAAAGGTCGGTGTGGAGGACTAAAACTGAAATAAAGGCAATATTGGTCTTTATCAAATCTGTAGTAGTTGTCATGAAATGTTCTCTGAATATATTTTTCTTTTTAAGAAAAAAAGCGCACAACTCCATATCGATCCTTCGACAGGTTTATGCAAAAAGTCGAAGTTACGAAAGTATACTCAGCACCTTTGGGTTTCTTGAGAGGGCGGTTACACATTCAAGTGGCTTTCACTGAAACGTACACAAGCCAGAAACCGCGAAAACAAGAGCACAAGAACCCTTCGCGGCTGCACCGCAGCGTCGAGTAGGTGCTTGAACCGCAACGCAAATGAAATACTTGCGATTCACCTCCGTCGAGATACGGGAGCGATTAATTGCGTTACTGCGAGGAGCTCCGCAAACAGGAAATCGGCTGCATTGCAGCCAGCGCCGAGCCGGGGCCGAAGCATATACATCTCTAAGTCCATTAAAAGACGAAACGTAAAAAAGGTGAACAGAGCCACGCCAGGGTCGCGGGGCTTATCGAGCAGCGTTTTAGCCTCAATACAAATCTGTCAACTCATCGCGATAGCGCGCCTTTCTCGGGAGGCAGCGCCTTAATAAATTCCTCACCTGAGCCGTGAGCAATATCGGCCCGAGGTGTGAAGCGGCCGAAGATGCGGCCGACGCATGCATTCGAGTGGTGCGTGCATTAACCGATAACCGAAGCACCTATGCGATAAGCGGACACAATAAGTCCATTTAGAAGATGAATGAAAAATTCGAAGATTCCATTCCTGGGCAGCGCTGCATCTTGGCCGCTTTGTTTATAGGCGTTTATAACCGCCGCGGATCCATCTTACCTGAATAGATTTGCTGTCGGTGCACCGGCCAGCCCAGCGAGCGCAGCGCGTCAATATCATAATTTGGGAATTTTATCGATTAGCCGGCCGCGCGGCGCTGCTGCATTAGAGCGATTCGTTAACTTTTATGTGGTACTAATTCTGGGGATTACGTCGATTGGGTGAAAACTGAGAAGGGCCCTCATCAGAAATCTTTCCGTGAGTGCTACACCTTCGGGTGGGTAGTTAACAGCCCGAGGGCTCGGGATAATGAATAATAATGCTCGACTCCTACCGCTGAAGGCGCTGCTGCTTCTGGTATTCGGGCGATGACATAGCGCTGCCAAAGTAGCACCTGAGCTGGCCTGTATTCGGTTACGAGCGCGCTTATGTTCGGACTTCGAATTGGGCATATTTCATTTCACAGCTACGCTGTAAATTTGCTCGATAACGACAAATTTTATTGATAATTCTGATTGGCTACCGCCACACTGAGAACCTAACGGCTACGTGGGTAGGCAGCTGCCGAAATGTATTTTCAAAATAACCACAGGGATTCTACTTCTTACAAAGGGAACGAGCTGCTACTTGGTCCACACTGGACATGAATACTTCTTTCACCGATCAAAGATTCTACACAAAGTATAAATTCCCCCCAGCGATATTTTGTAATTGACACTCTTTTAAGAAGAACAACGAAATAGAAATGCAATACACATGGAAATGTAGAAGCATTTATTTTTATTTATTTTTTTAGTCTAGGGTAGAAAATATGTTTCTCAATCAAAATATCAATATCCCTTTTTCACACCTTAGTGATTGATTTCCAAAAAAGAAAAAAGAAAAGTACGTATTTAATGTTTTAGAGCACTTTTACCAAGTTTGAAATCAATAGAACTAGTAAATAATGTTTGTCTATATAGACTTTGAACCCCTTTATGACCCCTTAACGTACTGAGTTTGAAAAATTCCATTTTAGTGAGTCTCTATATTATACATAAAATAAAACTACTGATCAAATTTCATATTAATAATAGCGCTTTCAGCTCGGTGATGATGAATCAATCAGTAAAGATACGTTACTTTATTATTATTAGTAAAAGTATGAAATATAACTTCATTCATTACAATCGATATTATTATATCTCCTTCAAAGTCGTCCCCATGGACTACAACGTTTGATCCAGTACCCGAAGCATCTCTGGTACTCGACCTTCGGTATGTCTTAGATTTTTCATTATTTCCTCTCGGCTGTCAAAACGCGTTCTCTGAAGCGGTTTCTTGAGTCGGTAAAACAGGAAAAAATTACACGGAACCATATCAATTGAATTTGATGGTTATTGAATGGTAGTTATGTTGTTTTTGGCCAAAAATATAATAATTATAATTATAATAATTATTACATTATGAGATGGTTAGTTTTCGTGGTACAAAATCCATGAATTGTTTTACCACGCCATGTTTCATGTCACTTGGCACATGGGTCAATATTTGATAATTGGCCAAAACAGGTCCCCATAACTATTTTGTAATTTTAATGTAATATTTAAACTTAATAGTATTTTCATAATGTAGTGCAATACTTTGTTTACATATCCAAACACTTTGGTGAGTATATGTTTGGTTTTCATATAGTAAAAATAAACAAAAAGTGCTAGATGTCATATTTCCTGTCGGTGGAATTTTCCTTTTTGGTGACATTTTTTAATAATAACATGGAGAATTAAAAATAAATTATAAAAGCTTGATTATATTTACATTGTATGCACATTAATCTAAAACTGTTCAATATTTTATTTCAGATAATATGATATTAAACTAAAAAAAAATCATAAAAAATCTAAGCGAATGGTCACGGCGTCATTAGGCTGCCGAAATTTAAATTTGAATTTACCGCGTTTTACAATGTCGCGGACAACGAATGAGCGCATTCTAAATGGACGCGGTGTCCATGTTTGTGATTGGTGAGAAGAGAGACGCGGTGTCGGCCGTTGCTTCGGCGTTGCAAACTGATTATGGCATGTGCGTGCGTATAGTTGATACACTTAGTCATTTACCTGTGAGGCAATTAGGAGGTGAATCGTAAGTAAATTATTCAGCTTTTTGTAATAAACTTTCACGAATTAAGATATAATTCGTATCACCTGATGATTTTGCTGTTATATTAGTTATTAGAATGTATGAGAAATATAATGTGCATTTTTGTCATTTTCCTGTGGTCATTTTCCTGTTATTTTCTGGACAGGAAAATGACTCCGTGGCAGGAAAATGACAACACAAGGTAAGTAATGTTATTAATTTATTGTAATTTTGTTTCAGTGTGCAATAATTATGGCTCCATAGAAAAAAACCCGAGAAGAAGTGTTAGAAAGAAAGCGAGAATTGGAGAAAATGAGATACCAACGAATTAAGAACGATAATGAACAAAGAAACGCATTGAAACAAAAGAAGAAAGAATACTATTTAAAAAGAAAAGCGGAGGGTAAAATTAAAAACATTGCTGAATTAACTCCTCGGTGTAAAAGAGCCAAAAGAAAAGAGTGGCGAAAAAATACAGCAAAATATAGGGAAAAGAAAAAAAATATTGCTCAAAAATCCCTAAAATCGAATAAAGTGTATCGATTTGATAGTTATTATATAGATTTAACTTGGCTCTATTACTTAGACATCAATTATGTATAAAATACGACAAAAAATATATATTTTTTTTGTAGTCGTTTTCGACCGATTATCAAATATTGACTCACATATCATATCACGTGTCATGTTGTCATGTAGTTTGCCAAAGTAATCTTGTATAGTAAATAAATTTACGGGGAGGCTATAAGTTCGCCAACGATGAAAAAGTTATTCAATTGTCTAATTATTTCTGAGATTACCTCTTCAATATAAACAAACACTCTTTATGTATTTAAAATTATAATTTAAGAAAAATAAGTTATTTAATTGACACTGCTGTAAAATTAATTCAAATTGCTTTGATTGTTAAGACTTTCCTAAATATTACTTGCTTAGATTAATAGAGCTTTTTTTTTAACTTTGAGTAAAAGATTATAATAAATAAATACATAACTTTCTTCGATAGAAAAACTAATAAATATCATATAAATTTAATTTTTGAAATATCTATCTAAAAGGATATAAATATACATGGATACAATTAACTTCTGAAGACGCTGATACTGAGGCGGATATTTTTTAAACTAGGCGAACATCCTTTGGGACGGTAAATGTTTTATTTCTAGGGTCGATTACTTTTTTTACCCGGCAGTCCCGGCATTTTGCCGGACCGGGTTTAATCTAAAAGTATGAATGATGGAAAGAATAATAACGCCTACAATCTACTGAAAGAGTTCGCTTGAAATAGGACGCTAAAAGCCCGGCACCTGGCTAATTTTAAATTGAAAAGGACGCCAAAAGGCTCATCGTTTCCTCAAAAGGAAAATTGAGTAAAATATCTCGAAGAACTTAAACAATTACCGAACCGCAATAGCGCCGTATCCGAAAGAAAAATTCTATTTAAAGCCTTTGAGGCCGTTCGGGCGCCCTTCGAAAAGGGCTACACAGCTAAATGCGATAACCGGCTGGCTGTCCAAGGGCGAGCGAATTTCCATCTCGGAACCAATTTTACACGAAAAATAAAATTTTGGCGCGGTCTTGAAAAGGAGTCCTTCCCCCATTGGCCCCAAAACCAATACCCGAATGAGCATCCTGACCAGCGGCGGCGGTGGTGCGGATCAGGGGCAGGGGTTTTGTTTGCTCATGGAACCTTTTGTGGGAATTGCCCTTGGTGCTGCTGTTGCTGCTGCTCATCCGAAGCCCGGGTGCTCCGGTCTGCGCCCATCAGAGCTCTCTAGGAACGAACTTTCTTTATCTGTCGTTCATTATCATTTCATTAATTGCTAATTAACTGTGTTCTACACGAGAACACTCCGCCACTTGTACTCGCTCGCTCACCCCGCGCATCAAGGAGTTTTGATCTTAGTACTTGGTCCAGGGCTCGGCTCTGCGGATTCTGATCAGGACGCCGCCACCGCCGACACCGCCGACCGACGAAGAGGCCAACAAAACTCGTCAGGCGACGATGAGCGCGGTTTGTGCTGGCAAGGGCGGATGCGGGTCGGACGAGGGCCGTCGAGAAGAAGAAGGTTTTTCTTGTCTTTGGATTTCTTTGTTTTCTCCACTGGCGCGCCCTGAGAAACACCCGAGATTGTGGGGATCCACCGACCCGACGATTGGTTACTCCCTTGCCCTTCTCCGTCGATTCTACGACTGCACAGTGCCTTTTAAGGAGCCAGTGGCGCTCGGGCCTGAGGTCCATTACCGGGCCTCATATGGGTGAATTAAGACGAAACCACTTCTTATGGCTGATCCGTAATTAATAAGCGGACTCGCCCTTTTTTACTAATTTACCTCCTATTCTCGTCAGGTTGTCTTCTTCCAAGGGAAGCGACTGCCCATCGGAATGGGATTCGTGGTAATTATGTTTATGCTTCCGCAGAAGCCCGCTGCTCGGGGAAAGAGTAATTAAAGCCGTGCGCTTCGTAATTGTGTTCTCAAGACTCAAAGTATCCAGGCCGCATAGTTTTTAAAAAGTTCTCTTGGAGTTTCCCCAAAGCGTTTTCAGTCGTCTGTCTCAAGTAATGACGAAATGCACCTTTCTACTTTATTATTATTTTTTTTTCCTTTTCTTCATATTGCATTGAGAGAGTCGCTAATGCTTTTCCAAGACTTTTCTTGCTTGCGGCATACAAATTAAGTCGGAAATGGAAGGCGTGTTAAATCAGTCAGAATCTTTGCATTTTCTTTTATTCCGTGATAAAAGAAGATATTCTGAGATAAAAAATATATTGTAATGATTCGAATCGATTTACAAGGAAAAATCAATTTTAAACGAAAGCTAAGACATTTGTGATGTAGTAATATGTATAATGATGTGGTGATGTGGATTTTTCGAAAAAATAAACAGTTTATGCTTCATTATGAAGTGTTTCTACATTAAGTGATTACGTGGGTTTCAAATTTTGAAAAAATCGATTTTTTTCGCATTTGTTAATGGTAAAATAAGTACTATTACATTTAAACTTTTAAGTATTAAAAAGAATAGCATTTGAACTATATTCTGTGAAAAACAATTTCACCTTTTTATTCTTACTTTAAATTTTAAACGCGTTTTTCTCAAAACTCTATTTTTGAAGTCACACGATTACTCAAAAACTAATATGTATACCGATCTTATTCACATTTAGCATACTTCTTATAAATATAATTGAATATGGAGTGAACGAATGATTTGATTTTTATATAATTTTATAAGTAATTCAAAAATATTTGTAATGTATAATTTTAAAATAAAACTTTTTACCAAAAAAAAAAATTAATTCCGTAAATGCTTCAAAACATTTTACAAAAGCGTTTGTATCGAGTTCGAAAGCATCCTTGTCTTGTCTAATTTACGAGTTATTTATGAAATCATTGAAAAAAAAATTTTGTATAAAACACAAATAATGAAAATTTTACCTAAAAAATTTGACATTTTTTGTGTTCTAGCCTCCTAAAAAGTTATTATGGGCTTAGAAACTAATTCTCCCAAAAATGAATTCTTTTATTTAATTTTGAAAAGCTGCTTAAAGCCAAATTTGGTAAGCTCAAAAATAAATATTATAAATTATCGGGAATATTTTCGAGATTACAAAAGATGAAACGTCATTTCCATTCAAATCCATTGATTGTTAATAATTATTATTCTTGCTAAGTGCCGTGAATTTACAGAATTTGCTCTTATATGATTTTCATTATAAACTATTTTTTTTTTTGGTTTTCAAAATAAACAAATAAATAAATTTGTGGTTGCTTACACGAAAACTACTTAACAAATTAAATTACAAGAAAATTTTGAAGTGACAAAATAGTTTGACTTTACAATTACGGTTTTGTTTATTTTACAATTTTTTTTATCGGACTATATAATGAAAAAATAATTGGTTTTAAAACTGACTTTTTTGTTATATTTGCATACATTTTTCTATCAGCGTACGAACGACATTTAAAATCTCGAGTATACTCAGTAGAGCTTGCTTTGAAATTAAAGTACAATTTGTGCTAAAACTTTATTTGACAGGCGAATTATCTGAATTCTTTTAAGAAATTTTACGATGATATTTTTAAAATTGAGTAGTACTACGGACGAAATTCGAAATTTCGTTCATACAGTCTGTGCGGAATATAATTCTCAATATTTCCACTTTTTATAATGAAAATCATTTGAAATATTTTGTCCAAGCACCAATAAGTAAGAATAATGATAATTCAATGAGGCTGGGTAATCACATTCAGGGAAAAGGAGTCCCAAAATTCCTCAATTTAAACGCTCTAAACGAAAGCATGTCTTAAGAAACCGCAGGGAGCGTGTCGGGTCGTGCCGAAACTAGGAAAAATTCCTTGAAGTGAATAATTGCGTCCGTCCAGGGAATAGCGGGCAATTAACCTTAAGTCGAAGATAATATTCAGCGAGCGACCTGGCGTGTGCGCAACTATCTTAATTAGGGCCTACGTGGAATTCCTTCCTCGCCGCACGCTCCTGCGAGGACGGCAATTACCTTCGATAATTCCGTTGTCCAACAACGTCATTGACTCGGTGTCCTTCGAGAAAAGCGAGGTTACCTACGCGTGGGTATCGCTCGCAATTCGGCCCAAGGACCCGCAGTTTGTCACCAGCGCTGTCGTACGTTCACTGAAACTATCTGGGAACCTACCTCCTGGAAAATTTACACCTTGCCCAGCGTGGTCCGGCGCAAAATGTAAACAAAGACCTTCGAAGGACCGCAAACTGTGCGCTCTTGTCGGGGGGAACAAAAACTGTCGAACGACGTCTTCGGGACACCTTTGTTCCCGTCCGCTGACAAAAGAATGTTTTATGACACGCAGGACCTTTCTCGATGTTTTCATCATTTTTCTGAATTTTATTGGCAGTGCATTCTCTGAAGGACTTCACACTTAAGAGCTAGTCAGAGAGCAATTATGGCCGCATTATGGACACCTTGGTGTCCTTTGTTGTCGTGCAGTTATCTGATTTATGGACCCATTGTCCTGCCAGCATAGTGGATATTTAATAAATTACCGACGACCGTTAAGATTCTCTCCGGGTGGGATAAAATTCCTCAGGGTGTATAACCCTGCAAAACAATGCGAAACGCGCTAGCCGGGTCTGCATCACAAATCCTTGGCAGAGATCCTGCGAAAGAAATGCACAGGAAAGAGCTGAGTCGCGCTGCAACAAGCGAGAGTTTCGCCCGTTGTTATCCAATTAAGTTCCACCTCAAAAGCAGTCAACAGCACGATTCCGCAACGCAACGCCCCAGCGTGCTCCGATCCTGGCAAATGAAAACATAGAAAAGTTGAGGAGGTAATTAAGGTTTGCGTTTTAGTCTAGCACGCCAAATGGGGCTCTAACCGCACGAGCACCGGGCAGAATTCATAAAAGCATTTATCTAGCGATAAACGCGCAGATAGCCCTTTTCAGCCACCGGGGGAAGCACCTGGCCGTCGCGTCGTTAGAATTAAACGCGCTGGAGGATTATCCCTTGCGATGTCTCACTTAGGGAGCAGGGCTTGCAATTAAGAAAATGGCAACCTGACAAGGACTTATTCAGGGTACTAGAAATTACGAAAAATTCTTCTCGGCATTTTGTGGCCATTACGTTTTTATATTATTCCACGCCAGTTACCACGATTGCGAGAATTCTTTTGAAATGAATGCAATTCGAATTTTGAAGAATCTCAGCTTCTTTTGGCAACTGTTGTTATGCAAGAAATTCGCATGTTAAATATCACCTGGATGAAATTTTTAAATATATTGTAAAATAAGACTATTTGAATATACCCACATACTACTTTTGCTCCCTTTCGAAAATTACAACAAATTACGCTTATAATTATTTATTTATGGGGTTGTTAACTGACACAACAAAGGGGAAGGGATGGTAGGGAAATTAAGTCAAAATAATGTAGAATAAATATTTAAAATCTCAAGGCAGTGTTAGTAATGTGTTCAATATAAACTTGTTGCATGTCGTTCGCGAAGATGGACTTGTGACATCAGTGACAAAAGTAAAATTTTCAAAAATTCTTTCCTACTGACCGAAATTGAAAATAATTGCAGACGCAGTCTTCTTCATATACTATATACAGGGTGTCCCAAAAATACCAGGTCAGACTGACATGGAAGATAGGTTAGTCTTAGATCTGTCAGATAAAATAAACATGACCTAGTAAAAGTTTCTTAGTTTTCGACATATTGTCACTTTTGTAATTTTGTTTAAAATCTCTACTTTTAGTTAGAATTTCAACCACCATTGCTAAAAATAACTTTAAGTTGTTTACTTTTTTATTTTTCAGGTATCTTGAATAGTTGTTTTAGGCGTTAAAAGTAAAATTTTGCCAAAATTTAGTGTACCTTCCAAGGAAAATGACTCATTTGTAGAGATATACAATTTGTTGCGATAACTAAAAATGTCTATGAAATTATACCTTTTATTTATAAGCTTCAAATTTCGATATTGTCTATTCAGAAACCTATGACTTTTGGAAGTATATTGATTTTTATCATTATTGTTGTTAGATTAAATTCAGTTTTTATTGTTTTAGTTCAATTTATAATAAGGGAATTTTTAAAGATTGCAGCAATTTCATGCATAATTTAAGTTTTGCTAATAACAGGCAAAATGCAGTAAACAGCAAACCTAGGATATCAACTCTGTATTTGAAAATAACAAAAATTCATATATTTATATATTACTAGCTGGGTTACCCGGTTTCACCCGGTGTTGAATAAATACTTACTAATTAAACACTTCTCAAATGTTCTAGTTTGTTATATCCTAGAAATTGTTTCAACCCGAAAACCCCTTTATGAATCCGCTATTTTGAATTTCCAAATCTTAATAATATTAAAAATTAGTGGTCTTAAAATAATTGTTGTACCAATTTTCATTCAAATCCGTTGAAATCGAGAAATTTTGGTCGCCATATTGGATCCGCCATATTGGAAATTTTTCTAATATTCGAAATTAGTGGCTCCGCAATAATCATTGTACTAATTTTAATTAAAAATGTTGAAATCGAGACATTCGGTTGCCATATTGGATCCGCCATCTTGGATTTACAACTTTTGATAATATTCGGAACTTGTATCCTCAGAATAATCATTCTACCAATTTTCATTAAAATCCGTTGAAATTGAGACATTCTGGTCGCCATGTAGGATCTGCCATGTTGGATTTGGAAATTTTCAAAATCAGTGACCTCAATATAATCATTGTACTAATTTTCATTAAAATCCGTTGAAATCAGGAAATATTGGTCGCCATATTGAGTCCATCTTTGATTTGTAAATTTCGATAACATTCAAAATCAGTGACCTCAAGATAATCATTGTACTAATTTTCATTAAAATCCGTTGAAATCGAGAAATATGGTCGCCATTTTGGATCCGCCATCTTGGATTTCTAAATTTTGATAATATTCAAAATCAGTTGCCTCAAAACAATCATTGTACTAATTTTCATTAAAATCCGTTGAAATCAGGAAATCTTGGTCGCCATATTGGGTCCGCCATCTTGAATTTCTAAATTTGGACAGCTGATTTGAAATCCTCATCCCGCAAAACCCCTATGCACCAATTTTCATGAAAATCGCTTCAAATTTAAAATTTTCAGCCGCCATCTTGGATCCCCCATTTTGAAACCCTACGTATTATCCGAAAAAAAATTAGCCTATATGTTAAGTCGGAATATGTACTACCTTCGGACAAAAAATGAAAAATATCGATGCAAGCGTTTAGGCGTGATTGAGCAACAAACAAACAAACAAACAAACAAACGAACTTTCATTATTATATATGTATATATAGGGATATTTAGATAATTTAATAATTTATATAAATTTGTAGATAGACTGACCAAGTCTCATCTTTAAAAATTTGTTTTATTTTATTTATTTAAAACACACAAGATGTTTATAACTTAGTTCACCTAATATGTATTTGTCTAATGATTTTCGATAGTTTACTTAAGTTTTTGGTTAGTTTACTTTAGCTTCTAGTATAAGATTGCTCTATTTTTAAGTAATTTGCTGAAATTGTTCTTTAATTCACTTAATCTGTTTGTATACGATTGCCTTGATCATTTTAGGTAGCTTAACGAAATTTTATTTACTTTTCCTGAGCTTCCTGTATAAATTTGAGTTAGTAATTTTAAATAATTTACCGACGGTTTTGGTTTATCTAAACTTTGCCTAAATTTTTGGATGTTTTGCACAAAAACTTAGAAGACCCAGAATTGCAGTAGGTATAGGGCATTTTATATATGTTCTTTTTAAAATATGTGAGATAAAAACGCATAAGTAGTTGTGAAATAAATTTTGCTTATTTTGCCAGTTACACGATATTTACCAGAAAATCTGATTTTCAAGAAATACCCTGCTTCTTTCTTTCTTTCAAATTATCTAATTGATATTAAGCCCTACCCCTCATCTTCTGCTTGTCACGTCTCTTATCAAATTTCATTCTTAAGCCGAGATGTAGACGCCTTCAATATCCTCAAAATCCGATTGAAGTCATCTCCTTCTTCGGGGATCATCAATCTTCGTACTCAAGCGAAAGATTTCCACCTGCAACCTCCCCGGGCTCGGGAATCAGATGCGGTCATTAGAAATTTATTACAAAAGGGAAGAGGTCCACGCGGTGCCTTGAGCCCAAAGCCCTTCGAAGAGCAGAGCGCGAGAACGCCGCTAATATATCAGGCCGTGATCGATGCACCTGCAGGATTTCGTCGGAAATGTTAATATGGTCCGGGCAGGAGAATTTCAATCGTTTCGTCGTTTCATTCGGCCGGTGCTCCTCGAGGCGATCACGACCAGCTCGGCGGGAAGATTGCGGCAGGGGCGGGAGTGGATACCAGAACTGAAAATTCCACCTGTTTCCGTAATTACACTGATTCTGTTTTGCCCAAAATCGATTCAGGTGGGTGCTGTTTCGAAAGGACGAGGAACACGTCGCCTATCACAGTGTTCTTAACAATTTGATCTCGAACTAATCCTTGTGGGAATCTAACAGAACATCTAAATGACCAGCGATGTATTTAATGGGTCGTTCGACCTCATCCTGTTGATCCCATTTCATTCATAATGAAAGGGCATTTATAAGGCTCTTAGCCCTTCCCGCAAGGCCCCTGGTTACGGAGCCCATGTCCCGGAATTGCTCCGGCATCCTCAGGTAGCCACAGAAAGAAATGGCAAGTGAGAGCCTAAAAAATTCAACGCTTTCTGAAAATAAAAACGACCGGCCCATGAATCCGTAATGAGGGTTGGCCACTTTGCAAATATCTCGCCAGACACGACAGCTCCGGAATCCGTTTCCGAAGAACGTGTACGGGGGCGTGCAGGCGACGCGTGGAGGCGCCAAGGTATGCAAACATTAGCAGGACATAGGACAACTCGGGCTTTCGTCTCCCGGAGCAGTGGCGGCGGTGCTCCAGCCTCCTCCCCCCGGTCGAACAAAAAAAGGAAGAAAAAAACATAGGTATTTTCCCTTCCCTTTTCGGAGGGATGAAATCCGACAAAAATATTTCAAATGGCCAGCAGTTTGGTCAATTTGCTCAAATCACTGACATTTTTGAGGCGAAGCGGTTTGGGGCCGCTCCTGGATGCGGAGAGTTATGGCCTCTGGGACACGGACATCTCCCGGGGACCCAGGTATTAGCTTTAAACTGACTTTATTAATGAGATTTGCCTCTGAATTTATGGGAGTGCCCTAAGATGGATTCCACCGGTAGTTGCAGGGATGAATGGTCCTACAGATTGAGCGGTCACTTCCAGCGGGCTCCCCTACCCCCACAAAGATTCCCAATTGCGGAAGCAATTTGTTGGAAAGGTGTTCGAGCCCAGGAGATATTTAACCCTAGAGTTATTCACAGGGGATTTTAAAGAAAATATTTCTTCTCTATTTCCTCAAGAAGGTAAACCGAGAATTTAATTGAAAAATTAATTGGTAGGAGCTAATTCTACCAAAAACCTGTAGTTCTTCAATATATGCACTCACCTCATCTCTTTGATGAAGGACCTCATAGAGTTAGAACTACATGGATTCGTCTCTGGCAAGTTGTGCGTTTCAAATCTGGCGATATTTTCAAATTATTCTATTAACTGCATTGCGTGCACAACTTGTTACGATTTATACTGAATTTTCAAAAGATTTCGAGAGATTCGATATATCTTTACTTGGGGGGTAGGGGTAGGGTTAATTGGCTTCATTTTAAACATATTTTTGACAATTTTTCCTGAGAATATGGTAAATTGAATTTATTTAAATATTGTACACATAATAAAGCATCATTTCAAGAATATTCAATTAAAGTTTTGGCCTAAAAAAAGGCAGTTTGCGGTGGACATCTTAAATTAAAAATTCGAAAATAATTTGTTAGTTTATGAGTTTCTCGAGGTGATGACGTGGAGATTTTTTGTTGACGATTTTTAAATTTTTGGTATCATTTTGAAGTTAAAAAACGAATTTACAAAGAAAAAACCGGTAAAAATCAACCTTATTTATTTAGATTTTGAGTTACAGTGTCCACCGACTTTGAACATGTTAAGTGGGAGAAAACGCGTTTAAGGCTAAACACTGAATTTATAAGGTACAGGAATAGCTCGAAGCCGGATCGGAACGGCAGAGACTTACAACTCCATATCGCCGTTAGTTTAACTCCAATCGAATTCAAATTTTAACACAATAATCTTGAGATATTTTACATTTATATGAGAAAATTAAAAAATGAACGGTAAAAAATATCCACCCCACCCTTAAACAAAAATTTCACAGATCTAGGTTTTTCATCTACACTTCTCAGTTGTTTCTCTAAGTATTCAAGACACCCACCGTAAAAAATATGTAAAAATAGGTAGCTTTTCATCTTGAGAAATTCAACTGCCTTCAGGGGTTTCTCAAGGTAGCTACTTAGGACCTTTACTCTTTCTGCTATTTCTTAATGATATTTTTACAATTTTTACTGGAGCTAAATTTTTTAATTTTCGCTGACTTTAGTAAAGTTAGTTCTAATGTTGATGGCTTCACACTACAGGGTGATCTTGATAAACTGTCGATTGGGTGTTCGAAAAATAATATTTCACCGAAATACCTTTGATTACTCGATTGATAACATTCCCATTAACAGAGCCAACTAAGTTACGGATTTAGGTGTCATATTTGACAGAGCATTTCCTTTTATACCACACATAGTGTTGATAATTTTCAAAGGTTACCGATGTTTGGTATTTCTTAAGCGTAATTCTTTGGATTTTAGATGGCCGACCCTTTATTGATTGAATTTGGGTTATTTACTAAATATTTTTTCTCTAACTATTTCTTGCATTTCTTAGACTTTTAAGTCCACAATTAAGCCATGGATGATGTGAACTGGAAATTTGTTTGATTAGAAGAATAAATTTATTAATGTTATCATGAACAATTTCAAAAACTTTGAAACCATCAATTCCAAGTCAGAGGAGTACAAATCAATAATATTTGCAATTAACAGTATTGAAGTAGTTATTAAGCTCGGCATAATATTCATAGAGGCATTTGAATCTTAGAAATTGTGATATAAGTCAGGTTTACAAAAAAGGTTTAAGGGTTCATGCATTTCAAAAACTAAGGATGAAATCAGAAATATTAAATCTAAGTCTTTTAGTTTATCATAAATATATTATTATTTACCAACAGAAAGACATTTTCATACTTTTTCTAATTTCCCAATAATATGCAATATATGTATGTATGTGTAGTATATCATAAAATTGCAACGGTTTTACACATCTTTGTTTTTAAGTTTAATGCCTTACATGTCACATTTTCTTACTATAAATTATTTTAGGTTTATTATTTTATATTAAAATATGTTATGCAAATGTTTAAAATTACATTAAAATCTGCTTAATACAGATTTTGACTTGAAAAATATCCCAAGATTTTTAACCGTGTACATTATATAACTATCTGTATGAGAGTATCTGAGTTAAGGGGTTAGGTGGGTTTGAGAATTTCAAAAAATCGATTTTTTTTTTTTTTTGTCTTATTAAATAGTACAATATGTTTAAAATATTCTCCTAAAATTTCAAATCGATCCGAGTAAAATTCTAAGAGATAGACCCTTCGGAAGTTCCGCCCATCAGGCCACCTCAGTGCAGCGCTTTAAACTTTAAACGCGTTTATCTCAAAACTCAATTTTTTAAGTCGGTGGACATGATTTCTCGAAAAGTTATGAAGCGATTTTGTTCAAATTTTGCACACATCTTTGAAATAACATTATCTAGTTAATGAACGAGGGATTTTTTTTTTTTTTATTATAACTAATTTTTTCGAGCCAATACATGGCGAAAATTTGACCAAAAAATGTGTTTTTTTGTTCAAAGTCTGTCAAAAATTCCAATTTTTTTTTTTTTTTTGCTTCGTTCATTAACGAGATTTATCCATGTACTAACGAAATATTTTTGGTTTTTTGATTTTAGATGAACCAATAATGAGTTATGCTGTCCACGGCAAAAGCATTTTTTTTTTAAACGTCAAGGGAGATGAGGTACCAACGGCTGAGTTTTCAGAATTTTTAAATAAAAATTTCACAAAATACTGCTTAAACATGTATCTTTGATATTCTGAATTTATTAAATAAAATATATGATTCTATATATTAAAAAAAAAATCGTAAAAATATCCATTTTTTGCACCTCTGAAACCCACCTAACCCCTTAAGCGAGCTAAGAAAACGCTGCGTGGATTTTATTTGTATACATATTTTTCGAGAACATTGTTGGTAAGTTAAATTTTTAAATTGTTAGGGCCGGAATTGCATAATTTTTTGAACTTAATACTAATAAAAACAAGTTTTTCAATATAAAGCATACTTATAGTATAATCTTTGACTTCTTTCTATAACATTCCCAATTTAAAATAGTTTAAATGAGAGCTAAAAACCATAAAAAATTAGATAATTGGCCCTTCGTCTTACGCGCAAGAACACTGTATGTAACGTAACAAAAAAACAACATTAAATATACATTTATCTAAAATTATAAACTAAATTTAGTAACAAATAACTCATTTGAAATTCAGATAATGTACGTATAGTAATTTTAACATACCGAGAAATTTATAAACGACATTTTTCGAACAAATTTTGCAACACAATGTGTTAAAACTTCATTTTCCATAAACAAGGAAGAGCTGTGCCTATCCATTCTTGGTCTGCATTTCATAACATTTTCAGTGAACATCAAAAACATCGGTCACCTTATCTTTGTGCGACAGGCATTCTTAAAAGTGAAATATGTCGGGACCCACAAAAAATGTTCTAATTTAAGAAAAATTTTCCAAAATTTCATCGAAATCTGTGAGAAGAAGTTAAACTAGATCAGGTCCTTAAAAGTTATTTGTTTAATATATTCTAATATGATTAATTTATAAATTTGTTCTTTTTCCTTAGGTTTTTAAGGTTTCTCAATATTATTTAAGTTTAAAATATTAAAAACCTAAGAGTTTACAATACACAGGGTCACGAGTGGTTACACTTGCGAAAACATTAAATATTTTAAAATTTGAAGTACTTATGGGTGATTTTGCTCTTTAGGTGTAATCGAAATGCCCTTAAGTGGTTACATACAGTCAGGATTTTTAGAAAATTAATAAAATATTTAAAGTACACTCACAGAAAATTTCATGTCAATCCGGTGAATATTCTCGAAGTTACACGCATATTTGTAAGGACGTGTCCGAGTTTTTTCATTATATGTAAAGTGCTTTTGAAACTTTAAACGCGTTTTTCTCAAAACTGTGTTCTTAACCCTTTATAGCCCCATGTGACATTTCTGTAACAAACCTCAAAAATCCCGCCAGAATACGCACCAAATGTATTTAGTTCATTCAAATCGGCGCGACTTTGCTGTCACATATTATTGAACAATGTAGTATCCACGGAAATCATCATAGACAGCGTAAACTGTTAACAGTTAATCGATTAGAATTTCGCCCGTAATTGAAAGTGACAAGTTGAAATTCGAGCAAATTTTAAATTTTACAAAAAAAAATACAAAAAGTGTGTAAAATTGTGTTATTTTCTTGGAAACCTATAGATAAGTGAATGAATATGTTCCTTCCATACCAAATTAGTTTTTTTTGTTTACGTTTAACTCAATTTTACAGTAATGTTACACTCCCTTAAATGTGAAATAAATAATTAATAATACATATTTTTTTAATTTCTGAGAAATATGTATTTTTTATTTCCCTAAACCTGTCAATTATTAACATAATTTTAATGTTTTATGATCTTGGGCTATAAAGGGTTAAAGTCGGTGAGCAAGATTTCTCTGAAACGGCTGAACCGATCAGTTTAAATTTTTTTTTAAGAAGCCGCCATTTTGTCAAAAGTCCTTATTTAGCTTATTCCTTTGATTAATTACAAGATAAAATAATATATTAACGAAATATTTTTGGTTTTTTCATTTTGGATGATCCAGTCCAGAGATATCGTGCTCACCGCAAAACGCCTTTTTTTATAGTTGCTCCTGGAGATCAGCTGTATCAGCTTTTAAAATAATTAATTTTACAAATAAAAACATTAAAATACGCTCAACAGTTATCACAACATGTGTACACATTTTTACATTAATAACTTAAAACGTTATCTCAAGAAAAATTCTTGAAAAATCGACTTTTTTGGGCCTCCTGACTGTATATATAACCCCTTAAGCTTCTCATAGTTATTTTTGACTTCTTGCGAATTCTTTTACACACCGGTGTAATTTTACTTATTAACGAGTTAAATGAGTTCGACACAAATTTTTAATTTAAAACCGAGCAGTTAATTGAATTGCTCTTTAAAATGTTTTTTTTTTTTTCCATTTGCAATTTAATATTAAATTTCAATTATTATGCTAACAAATTGCCAACACTGATTGTTGTAAAAAAATTTTACTGTGAAAGTATATGGTAGATAAGATTAAATTTGTAATTGTGCTGCTTGATTAAAAAAGGCTGGCATCATCCAAATAAAAGTGGCATCAAGTATCTTCTTTGATACTGATACCCCTGGTTTACATCTTAAACGCAGAATTCTTTCGGCTCCTTTCGGATGGTCATAAAAATTGCATCGCCCCGTTTTGGGCTTTCAATGAAATAGTAACCAGCCTTCAGTCGGTAAAGACCCTTCGGCAAATTTAGCAAATTAAAAAGGAAATCCGACTCCGGCGGCGCACGAACCAGATGCGAAGTGTTTGCATCTTAAAAATTTTATCAGGTCCTCAGGCCGCCCCGTGAGAGCAGCAATCTAAGGAATAAGATGAATTTAAGCTCCCTTCCCGCGACCGCCCGCCAAAAGTCCTCGAAGCGAGAGGATGCTGCCTTTCATCTGGGCGCGGGTGGGGCGCCGGGCGCTTAGTTTTCCATTCGGAATGCCTTGTTCAGCTCATCCCCGAAATCCGAATGCACGTCACGTAGGATTTCTTACAGGGGCGCAAAGGAGTGCGTGCTCCCTTTTACTCGAGAATTTATCCCTTTAGGATCGTCACTTCTTCTCAGTGTCACTTGTTTCAAGTTTCGGGGGCGCCGCTATCTCCGCCGGATCGACCTTGGCACAGGCTGTCTATCAAAGGGCGCTGCAGAGGCTTTTGTCACCCTGCCCTGCGACTTTAAACGAAGAAAAGCGAAAAATTTTATAGTGCTCTGATCGGGGTAGTGTCACGACCCCCGCTGAGATGAAACACGTTCCTTGCGACTCTGTTGTCGACTTCGTGAGTAAAATTTTAAGAAAATCCGATTTTTAGTTGTCCTCCCTTCTGTGCCCTTCGGCCCACCCGTTTGTTCCCTTTTTTCTTTTGGACAGGGGGCGAACGTATTATTCCCGAGAATGAGTAGCCATTCACCGGTACCTATATGAAATGAAATCTCTAGGAACAGGGAGCATGTGGTTTATGTGCTCCCCTGATAATCGTACGGAGGAGCTTCCAGGTCCCTTATGACCCACTAAACTTAGGGTTCACGTTACTGAGTGCAGCAACCAGATAGATTCATTACAATGGAGTTCTGGCACGTGACTTTAAAGTGGTTATCGAATGGAATACAAAGGAGATTGCTCTTTTTCACCCGGTAATTATGGGGCTTTTCAGTGAGCTGTGCTTATCTTTTGAGTACATTGGAAAACTTGGAAGAGCCACCGAAACGTGGAATGGATGCGATTTGGGCTGAAGAGGAGCACTTTTAAGGGCCGGGAAGGGTTTTGGATTAGGTGAGCGCCAATATAACTGGATAATGGCCTTTGAGCGGTATAGTTTGCCTTATTTTGGGCAGTGATGTAGCAATAATATTGGTATAGTTCCTAATAGTAGAACGATGCTATTATACATTGGGATAGAATTTAAACGCAATATTATTCCAGGTATCTTTCGGATTATAAGTGAGTTAAGGTGTAGAAACGATATATTGATACATATGGAAGGTATTGATGTTTAGAACCTGGCCTAAAATCATGTATTTGGGACACAATTTTAAATGCTGCAGCACTGACACTTCGTTGATATTGTATGATTATTCCTACATATATGTATGAAAGTATATGTATAAATGACTTCCAATCGTAAGGATCAATTACAACAATCTGTACGACAGTAATATTTGTATCATCAACACTTTCATTTTATTTCGTTTCCTACCATGAATTACTTCATTTAGTGTACTGATTTCAAGTCTTTTAAATACACAAATAATTTTGAGAATCTGCAAATTTTGTCCTAGAAAGTTTTAATCAATTATGGCACATTTCTTAATTTTATAAGAAAAACCACTTCTTGAACGATTGTAACATAGGGGACAGAGATAAAGCACTTTTATTTTATTTCTATGTTATTTATATTATGTTATATTTTATATAATCTAAAAGGAGCTGTGCGAATTGTGACTAAAATTTACCTAGCTACTAATTCTGTAAAATCTTGCAGGTCGATTTTCCAATGAGTACATTTCAATGCCCGAACATCCAAGTGACTAAAATGTAATGTGTCTGGAAAAGCGCTAAAATTTAGCCGTGTTTTCGTCTATAAATATTATCGTTTCCCAGAATTTTTCAGATTTTTAAAAATATTCCTTGGCCAACTGGATTCGATATTTAACATTCACTGTTGAGGAAAAAACAGAATTATTAAATAAATTCTGCTTTAGGTGGTGGCGTGTAGCGGTAAACACTTAAGTGCGTTAGTTTATAATTTTTATTCTTTAAATAATCCAAAAAATACAATTTAATTCAATAATTTTAAAATCCAACACCAATAAAAACTATTCTAAATTCTAATATAAAAAAAATTATTCTAATTCTAAAAAATTCATTTAAATAAAAATCCAATTCTAAATTCAAATTCAAAGTCAAAGCCGCGAATATAATTCTAAGTCTGGTCTATCTTGTACAAGGAGTTCTAAGCTAGCTAACACCAGTTAATTTCTAAGACAGAATGACTCGTGAGAGCATTACTCGCCTTTCATCCACTGGTGATCTAAACGCAAGTGAGCTTCCTCATCTTCTTGCACTCCTTAAATAGTGTTGCTTCATGTTGCTTGATGTTGCGGAGGCCCTTTGGTCGATAACTTCATTAACCATAATGAGTATCCTGCTTACAATAGGGGTCGAACAGTCCTTAATATGTTTGTCATGCATGCTTCCTTTATTCCTGCTCAATAATTTCCTCATAATCTGCATTTTCTGCGTTTAATTTATTTAAAAAACGTGAAAGATTCAATGTTTGCCATAATCGTCGATAAAGCAGAATTTTCCATTTTTCTCAACTGGTAATGCTGATAAATTTGAGTTTCTTTTGTCCTTATCGCACTTTCCCTCTCTTTCGCACTCATTACGCTATATTATGATATAAAAATTCAATTTTTTATACCTTTGCGATTAATTAATCGTAATTATGGCAATACCATTCGATTCTACATCGAATTCTCCACCTGATTGATATGTCAGATCATGGATGTCAGTTCGGGTTCCTTAAATGTCGCGATCGTGCCGGTCAGTTGTATTTCGCGGAAATTTGCTTGTTTTCGGGAGTGTAGTGCATATTAATGGACAGGTGCTAAAGGATATTGTGCAGGTAAGTTATTTTACCCTAATTGCATGCATGTTCAGGCTTTCTGGGGGGTTTTTTAGCATGAAATTAGCAAATCGCAAATTGACGGTTGCATCTGTCAAATTCGAATTTCTTGCTTAAATTTCATAATATTTATTGAAAATTGCATTTTAAATTCGTGTCCAACGCTTTCCTTGGGTAAGAATTATGCTCCTTATACTACATTTGCCTTGCGGAACATAAAGTTCATTGATTTGCAAATTTCAATGTTTTTGTTGCTATTGTTTTTGTTTACCTAAGTTCCAGTGGTTCAATTACTTCATTTTAATTCATTTTTAGGCTCATCAATCGAACTGGAACCTTGGAGGACAGGATAATGTGAGTACCTGACGAATTCCCAGGTATCAAGTATAAATTTAATTCATTTATTTTAATAATTCATTAATTCATTTTCTTTTATTTTCAATTTTAGGAGTGCTTCAACATTCTCCCCCCCGTTGAACAGCCTTGTTCAACAGCTTTTTTACGACCCCACGTTTGTGATAGTGGAAGAATACCAATCGCCCATCTGGTTTTAGTCGAAGACGCACCTGATACCGGTCCGGTAGATTGAGTGTTTTTTCTCGATGCTTGGATTTTGCGATAGCGTCGAAGTTTAACCTTTTTAGCACCTCCCTAGTGAGGAATATGTGAACCCCTTCTCTAGTGACGAATCGCTGATGGGTGTTTTCAATTCTCATTTGGAGTTCCTGCAGCGTTGTCGTCGTTCGCAATGGATCCAAATTCGTTCTCCAGGTACCGTTGATTTGTGCATAACCATCAAGTTTCGTCCTAGTGTGGGTTGTTTCTCCTGCTGGTACTCTTCTGGTGGGATGTTCTTGTTTCGACGTGCCGGGCTCATTATTGTTGTCGTCTAAATCTGCTTTGGATTGCTGTGTCGGAGGTTTGGGGTTGGTCCTCGGTTTTGTTGACTCTCCAGACTTCTTGGGAAGGCCAGTAAGGATGTCACAGCCTGGTGACACATACAGGTCCGGATCGAGTTCATAATCTGGTGGAAATAGGATACTTTCGGAAAGTATCAAAACGTCCTCATCATATTCATGTTCCATCTGTAAAAACGCTCCTTTTAATATTGTTTTGTATTGTAGGACGACACAACACGGTAACACGGACGAATAACAAAAAAAAATAAAAAAATATTGCAGTTAAATTGTTGTGTCCTTGAACAATCGACACAACTTGGTTACAGGTCGCTTTAAGGAGCTAGCTTGAGTCTTAACTTGAGCAACTCTCACTAGACCATCCGTTCCAGGAAAAACCTTTTCGATGATGCCTAGAGGCCATTTTGCTGGAGGCATGTTTTCGTTTTTTAGAAGTACTACATCGCCAGGTTGTAAATTTGCTTTCTCTGTTTGCCATTTTGGCCTAGTTTGCAGCTGGTGTAAGTACTCTTTAGACCATCTATTCCAAAAATGTTGAACTCTTTCTTGTAGGTACCTCCAGCGTTGTGACAACGAAGGTATTACTTGCGAATACTCAGGCTCTGGAATTGCGTGTAGAGATTGGCCTATGAGGAAATGTCCTGGTGTAAGTATTTCTGGCTCATTTGGGTCCGAGTTTATATAGCAAAGTGGCCGCGAGTTTAAGCATGCCTCGATTTGTGTTAGTAGTGTCGCGTATTCTTCAAAGGTGCATATTGTAGTTCTTAGAGTTCTTCTAAGATGATTTTTAATTGATCTAACACCTGCTTCCCAAAGTCCTCCGAAATTAGGCGCGGCTGGTGGATTAAAATGCCAGTTTATTGATTTCGATGAAAAATAATGAGCTGCTTCGGGAGTTGACTTGGCAATTGCTAGCTTTAGATCTTTTTCTAGCATTGACTTTCCTCCAACGAAGTTTGTGCCGCAGTCGGAATAAATATCCGTACATAAACCTCTACGAGCAACAAACCTTTTTAATGCCGCTAAAAATGCTTCTGTTGTTAATGAGGAAACTAATTCAATGTGTATGGCTCTTGTTGACATACATACAAAAATACAAATATACGCCTTGAGCAATTTTGCCTTTCTGCAAGGTGAGGCCTTTACGGTCAAAGGTCCGGCATAATCGATGCCTACCTTTTTAAATGGTTTCGTCATTGTTACGCGAGCTTCGGGAAGGTTTCCCATTTGTTGGGTGTTGGTTTCCTTGCGAAATCTAACGCACGTAACACATTTATGTATATTGTGTGTTATTGCTCTTCTTGCATCTAAGATCCAATATTTATTTCGGCTTGCGGCTAATACTAATGATGTTCCGCCATGTAAAGTTTCACGATGCAACTTTTCGATAATTAGTGATGTTATGTAGTGGTTCTTCGGTAATATTACTGGATGCTTGTTTTTATATGAAATAGCTGCGTGTGCTAAACGTCCTCTAACTCGCAGTAAACCTTGATCGTCCATAAAGGGACTTAATTGAATAAGTTTACTTTTATGAGATAAAGGCTTATTATTCGCTAATCGATGGTAGTCCTCCGGAAAGCTTATCCTTTGTACTAATCGTAAAATTATGATTTCAGCATCTCGCCATTCGTTAGCTGAGATAATTCCTACTCGTTTAGCTTGTGGAGCTTTACAATTTGCCTTGAAGCGTAGCACAAGGGCTATAATTTTAATTAATTTATCAATTGAAGAATATCGCAAAAGAAGATCGTCATCAACTTCAATATTGAAAATTGCAGTTGAAGAACGTTTCGCTTCGAGATCTGTAGTTTCTTTGATTTGGTCCTGCTTGGGCCATTCCCTTTCGTTTTTTGTTAACCAGGTTGGTCCGTTCCACCAGAGCCCTTTAGACAATAATTCTGTAACTCGCAAGCCTCTTGAGGCAAGATCTGCAGGATTTTGCTCGGTAGGAACGTGTCGCCAGTGTTCGTATTTAATATTGTCCTGGATCTCAACAACTCTGTTTGCTACGTATGTCTTCCAACGTGAGGGGTGTTCTCGTATCCACTGTAGGACAATTGTTGAGTCGGTCCAAGCATAAATAGGAATTGTTTTTAGATCCATATCCTTCACTGTCGTTTTTATCAACCGAGTTAAAATTAAAGCTCCATTCAACTCCAATCGAGGAATGGTAGTCGGTTTAGTCGGTGCAACTCGGGTTTTTGCAGTAAGCAGCATTGAAGACACAGTTCCGTCTGAATTTTCAACTCGTAGGTAGATTGCTGCTGCATAAGCTCTGGTTGATGCGTCACAAAAACCGTGTAACTGACAGTTTACCGTCGTAGAATACTGCACCCAACGAGGAATTTTTAAACGTGATAAATTTTCTAGATCTTTTCTAAACTTAATCCATTGTTCATTAATTATAGTTGACACTAGAGTGTCCCATGCGCAACCTGTGATCCACATTGCTTGCATTATTAACTTTGCGACAATAATTATTGGGGCTAACCAGCCTAGTGGATCATATAATGAGGCAATCTCTGAAAGTATAATTCGCTTTGTGTAATTTTCAGATTTTGTCTTCATAGAAACCTGAAAGGTGAAAGAATCTTCCGATGGAAGCCAATAAATTCCTAGTGTTTTGATTGAACCTTGTTCGCTGAATGCTAGCGATTTTTGAACTTCACAATGTTCTGATGGTAGATGCTCTAATAATTTGAAATTATTACTGGACCATTTGCGAAGGTTAAACCCTCCTGACTTCATCATTTCAATTAGTTCCGTTTGTAATTTTTTAGCATTTTCTAGGTTGTCTGCTCCTGTTAAGAGGTCATCCACATAGAAATTTTTTAAAGTCGCTTTCGACGCTAAAGGCCATCTGTTCCTTTCATCTTCGGCCAATTGCTGTAACGTTCGTATAGCTAGATACGGAGCTGCAGTCGTCCCAAAGGTGACTGTTTTCAATTCATAATCCTGTATTTCGCCAGTCGTTGGATGTATCCAAATGATTCGTTGAAATTTTCTTTGATCTGGCTGAATAAAAATCATTCGATACATTTTTTCAATGTCAGCCGTTAAAGCGAATCTATATTTACGCCAGTTTAACAACGTTGCAAACAATGTAGGTTGAAGAGTCGGTCCCTTTAACATATAATCGTTTAACGATTTTCCATTTGTCGTTTTGCACGACGCATCAAAAACAACTCTAAGTTTTGTTGTTGTGCTATCTTTAAAAACAGCATGATGTGGTATATAATAGTGCGGTTTGTCGTCCTTACTATTTACCATTTCCATGTGACCAAGTTGTAGATATTCATTTAGACATTTAGCGTAGTCCTTTGCCATATCTGGTTTCTTTTTAAATTGCCTTTGCAATGTTGCAAACCTAGTAAGAGCATGTGGTCGAGACTCCCCTAATTGAGGAATTTCATTATTTACAAATGGCAGTTTGACTTCGTACTGACCGTTTTTTAATCGCTTATGCGTAGTCTCAAATAAATGCTGACATTCAGCTTCTTCCCTTTTTATGATAGGGTTCGAGGGAAACTCTTCAATTTCCCAGAATTTATTTAGTTGGAAATTTAGATCGTTTTCAGTTGTAGCCATCAATGAAATTGCTTCCTGTGTGGCTGTAGTTGTTGGTCCGACTAGGATCCAACCGAATATTGTGTTAATCGCTACGGGTGCTGTTTTAGTTCCTCGTATAATTCCATCTTTAAGTATTTGAGCATAGACATTTGCTCCTAGCAATGCGTCTATTTTGCCTGGTTTCCAAAAATTAGCATCCGCTAATTTTAATCCATGTAGGTGTTGTAGATTTTCTTTGGGTATCCGTTGTTTCGGTAATTGATCTGTGATTTTTTTTAAAATGAAAAATGTTTCTTGTACTATGGGTCCATCTGGTTCAGATGATTGTAGTTGTAAGGTTGTTTCCTTATTTGAGCTAGCTGTAGGGTTAGTGCCTATACCTGTAATGGCTATAGAGGTCGGAATGCATTTGGCACCTAGTCTTTCACAGGCGTCTTCTGTCAGAAACGAAGACTGGGAACCTGGATCAATCAGACAGCGTAAAGTGCATGCTTGTCCGCGTATACCTCGGGTAGTTATTACAGCTGTTGATAATAATGCACGGATGTTTTGTCTAGTAATGAAGGCTTGAGTAGTGTCCACTCCAGCAATACCTTGATTAGTACCTTCATTCACGGATTCATTTTGACGTGACTTTGAATTCTGTGTGCTGCACTTGTCGTGCTTAGAATTGTGTATTGCCCTTTCTTGCTCATTGTCTTGATGCAAGGAGGTGTGATGCCTGCGTTTGCATTTAAAACAGGTAAATTTGCTTGTACACTCTGATTGAGTGTGTGCCTTTGACAGGCAGTTGAGACATCGACCTGCTGCCTGTATGACTTTGCGTTTAGCTTGAGGAGTCATTTCCTTGTACTTAGAACATTTTAGGATATAGTGTTTTCCTTCGCAGGCAGGACATCTTCCTTCCTTTATAACATGATAGGCTGAGGTTTTTTCTTTAATCGCGGCTGTGGGCTTGGAAAGAGTTGATCTAGATCCGATTGTGTCTGATATTGATTCAAAAACCTTTAGACGAGTGTTTAAAAATTCTTTAAATTGTTCGAAGGTTGGTACATTTTCGCTTGCGCCCTGCTCTTCTTCCCATAGTTTGAGCGTTTGGAACGGAAGTTTTTGAACCAGAATGTAGATTAGTAAAATGTCCCAAGAGGTTGTATCTATTTTTAAACTCTTGAGTTGTTGTAGGCATTCATCTGTAACATCTATTAATGATTTGATTCCTTTATTAGTTTCTATGCTTAATTTTGGTTGATTCACCAGTAATTTAAGCTGATGATTTACGAGAATGCGAGTATTTTCAAATCTCTTTTTTAATTTATTCCATGCGGGTTCATAATCCGCATCAGTAATAGGAGTATGTCGCAAAACTCTTTCAGCTTCACCTACTAAACACGACTTTAAATGATGAAGTTTTTGTACAGGTGAAAGTTTTGTATTATGATGTACTAGCGAAGTGAATAAATCTGAAAATGATCTCCAAGTATCATAATCCCCGTTAAACTTTGGAAGTGATACTCTTGGCAGTGTTGAGTCGTGATGGATTACAATTGCTGATCTATCATTATCACTGTTAATTGTTACTGCTTCGTTTTTCAGTTTACGTAAACCTTCAGTCAGCTCACTCATATATTCAGTGTACTTGGCTTCAGCTGCACTAAAGTGATCTTCCGTTACATATGAGTGTACTGTTTGCTCTGGTGTTTCATCCTTATTTATTTCCTCAAGTATTTGAAAATCTAGTTTGCTGTACTCTTCCCACATTTTTTTTAAATCAGTTTTCCGTGTCTCGTAAAAGCCTTGCGTTCGTTTTGCTATAGCGGTTTTTTTACCGTTTTCGATGAATTTGTCCAAACGAGTTTTTAGGATTTGCTCTTTACTGAGCAATTCTTTTAATGTAGACATTTTGCTAGAGATTTGGCGCAATATATTATTAAGGTTTTCTCTGCTTCAAATGGACAATAACGTTGATTTTCACAATGTATTAAATTTAATAAAAATTATAAACGCGCTTCTTAATTCCTGGATGGAACCACCAAAAAATGTTGAGGAAAAAACAGAATTATTAAATAAATTCTGCTTTAGGTGGTGGCGTGTAGCGGTAAACACTTAAGTGCGTTAGTTTATAATTTTTATTCTTTAAATAATCCAAAAAATACAATTTAATTCAATAATTTTAAAATCCAACACCAATAAAAACTATTCTAAATTCTAATATAAAAAAAATTATTCTAATTCTAAAAAATTCATTTAAATAAAAATCCAATTCTAAATTCAAATTCAAAGTCAAAGCCGCGAATATAATTCTAAGTCTGGTCTATCTTGTACAAGGAGTTCTAAGCTAGCTAACACCAGTTAATTTCTAAGACAGAATGACTCGTGAGAGCATTACTCGCCTTTCATCCACTGGTGATCTAAACGCAAGTGAGCTTCCTCATCTTCTTGCACTCCTTAAATAGTGTTGCTTCATGTTGCTTGATGTTGCGGAGGCCCTTTGGTCGATAACTTCATTAACCATAATGAGTATCCTGCTTACAATAGGGGTCGAACAGTCCTTAATATGTTTGTCATGCATGCTTCCTTTATTCCTGCTCAATAATTTCCTCATAATCTGCATTTTCTGCGTTTAATTTATTTAAAAAACGTGAAAGATTCAATGTTTGCCATAATCGTCGATAAAGCAGAATTTTCCATTTTTCTCAACTGGTAATGCTGATAAATTTGAGTTTCTTTTGTCCTTATCGCACTTTCCCTCTCTTTCGCACTCATTACGCTATATTATGATATAAAAATTCAATTTTTTATACCTTTGCGATTAATTAATCGTAATTATGGCAATACCATTCGATTCTACATCGAATTCTCCACCTGATTGATATGTCAGATCATGGATGTCAGTTCGGGTTCCTTAAATGTCGCGATCGTGCCGGTCAGTTGTATTTCGCGGAAATTTGCTTGTTTTCGGGAGTGTAGTGCATATTAATGGACAGGTGCTAAAGGATATTGTGCAGGTAAGTTATTTTACCCTAATTGCATGCATGTTCAGGCTTTCTGGGGGGTTTTTTAGCATGAAATTAGCAAATCGCAAATTGACGGTTGCATCTGTCAAATTCGAATTTCTTGCTTAAATTTCATAATATTTATTGAAAATTGCATTTTAAATTCGTGTCCAACGCTTTCCTTGGGTAAGAATTATGCTCCTTATACTACATTTGCCTTGCGGAACATAAAGTTCATTGATTTGCAAATTTCAATGTTTTTGTTGCTATTGTTTTTGTTTACCTAAGTTCCAGTGGTTCAATTACTTCATTTTAATTCATTTTTAGGCTCATCAATCGAACTGGAACCTTGGAGGACAGGATAATGTGAGTACCTGACGAATTCCCAGGTATCAAGTATAAATTTAATTCATTTATTTTAATAATTCATTAATTCATTTTCTTTTATTTTCAATTTTAGGAGTGCTTCAACATTCACCTTAGAAATGAATGTTTTCTTTTTTGCGATGCAGCTCTTGAAACCTTTTCTATGTAAGAAATTCCATACAGTTTGTGGGCTTACGGATATTCCATAATTCAATACTAGCAGCTATTTGCGGAGCACTTGTTTTTGGATCGTTCTTCACTATTTTTCCAATTCGCCTACCTAAACGTTCATTCAATATTTTCTTAAGGTCTCTCCCTGGAGCAATACCAAAACTATTGTTAATTTTATAGTTTTCACCACACTTTGAATTGTTGCGCGTGCTCGTCCAATGCTCTTTCCTATATCTGCATAACTTTTACTTTCCTCCTTGGGCTTAACAATTAGTTTTCCTACTTCAACATGAACCTTTTTATTTTTGTGTGCCATTTTGAAATAATTTGTGCTAATAAAATTGTAAATTGTAAAAAATGTAGCTGATATTCATAGATATTGAAGCATAAAACTACATTAAAAATAAGGTTTTCGTTATGCGGATATGAGATTATTTTTGAAATGGAGGAAATGTTTATTTCTAGCATTTATAAGAATTAACTATAGGTAAACGGTGCACGGTGTAGACATTTTCGAAGAAAGTGTCTTTCAACATCTAAAATTTTAGTTACAATTCGTCACTTAATAACAATACACTTCATCCCAGCACGGCTTCCTCAAAGGAAAGCCTAGCCGTAGAATCACAAATCTACTGGAATTTTCTAAGTACTGCTTAACTCACATTGAAAAGGATAAATCGATCGATAGAATTAATCACAGAATTTTACTTCCTAAGTTATCTTTCCTCCTCCTCCTTGATTTTCAACCTTTTTTATATTGATTGGCTTCGCTTTTATTTATTCCAACGTTCCCAGCAAATTTTATTCCGAGGGGAACTATCCAAGAAAATATTTAATATTTTTGCTGTGCCTTAAGGCAGTCACCTGGGTCCTCTTCTGTTTATTAGATATCGTCGTAGCGCGTGCAATACCGCGAAAGTGCAGTTTGTAAATACCGCGCAACAACAAAAGGGGTAAAATTGAAATGTCGCGCCTACGGTTTCTTAACATGGTTTCGCTCCTTATAGGTCTCACAGAATTTAAAGTAGCCTATAAGAAACCTCATTTTTGACATAGAAACAATACCGCGGTACATTTGCTTGTTTGGAGTTAGCGGCAAGTTTTTTCTTCCTCCTGTAAAATCGTAAAAACGCAGATACGCGGTATTTACAAACTGCTCTTTCGCGGTATTGCATGCGCAACGATGATAATATGCTATATTAATGATATTTTTCTGTTTTTCTTTCTGCTTCAAGAATTTTTTGTTATGCTGATGAGGCTAAGATCTTTCGTGTTTTTTCTAACGAGCATGACTGTAATCTCTGACACTGACGCGTTTCATAAATGGTATGTTAGAAGCAACTACCCTTAAATACTCACAAATGCACATACATTTAATTATTTCATTGACAGATGCTTGTGGGGCAGATTTGACAAAACCAAGGTACTTGGTATCTGGATAAACTGTCAGTTTTCTTCCGTTGATCATATCGATGCTATTGTTAGAAAATCCAATTCCACATTTGGCTTTATCAAACGATGATCAAAAGAATTCAATGATCCATATATTACAAGGATTCTGTATTGCTTGTTTGTCAGCACTTGAATGTGAATGCATGGTTTGGGCACTTTTATTTATTTTATTTAATCATTTCACTTCATACAAGCTACAATCATGACTAAAATTAGGCACCGTTCCATGTTAAGCATATCAGCCGTGTGGAATCAGTCCAGCACAATTTTATTCTATTCGCCCTTAGATATCTTCCATGGAGCAACCTACTACTACTAATGCCTTCCTTTGTCAATAGACTCAATCTTCTTTTGCTCCAACCTAAAAAAAAGCTGGGAAAGCGTCGCAATGATGCCAAAGTGGTCTTCGGCCTGGATTTCATTTTGGGAAAAATCAATTCTCCGGAGCTCGTTTCCTTATTTACTATCTCTGTACCTGCTCCATACTACGCGGGACCAATGTTTCTTCCGAGTATCTTCTCACCGCATGTCATACTCTTTTAATACGCAGTATGTCGATATTGACTTTCATTTGTCCAGAATGCAGTTTAAAGAGTCAGCTTCGTTGAGATTAGTTTCGCTTCAATCTTACATTTTTTCTTGTTATTATATTTACATACCTTTTTTCTGTGGTAGTCAGTTTATTAATGAACCGCTGGTAAATAAATATAAATAAATAAATATACTCTAAAAATTAAGACATAGTATTTTTTAATAACATCTGTAAAATAAATTACCAAGATTTTATGTATGTTAGGCGAAACATCAAACAATATATAGTCAAAAACATACTGTAAAACAAACCCTTTTACTGCGGGATAGCAGAGTTTTTATATTTTAGATAAAACATTTTTTTTCTAAATACTGTTTCGTCATAACGTACACTTAAAATTTAAAATTGGAATTTAATTTTTATTTAATGGTTTTCATGAACTTTTCAAATATGAATAAAATTACACATATAAAAGATTTTGCAAGTATTTAGATCATCCCAATCTCCATTTCGAATGCCTAGTATTCTTTTGTTAAGACTTTCATAATCCAACCTATGTTTATTTAACTTTCTCGATAATATTACAGTACAGGCTGCTTAAGATTCAACCTGAATAAAACTCTTGATACTCTCGACCTTGTGAAAGTTGTAACACTTTTGTTTGTATCTAAACATGTCTCCTTTTAGCACTTGTATGCTAATAAAAACCTCCGGAGACCTCCATTTGTCATAATTAAACCTCCCATTTGGTGAATGCATTAAAACTCTGGGAGCACCCACCCGAGGGGCCCGGCATGCTGGAGCTGCCCCAGCCCAGGTGAAAAGTTCCCCTGCCAATCAAAAGTAATTTACCCAAATCCGATGCAGTCCTGCCCCTTGGCCATTTGCATAAGTTTTCTGCATTCATTAACAAAACAAACCGGCTGGAGTATGTACAAAATTTTCGGTTGGCCCCAGGCTGCTTCGGGTGCTGGCCACCGACCGCCGCGTCGTGCCGACCCGTCCGGCCGTTCCCATCGGCCCATGGGCAATTAGCCGGGCAAGCGTGAAGTCTTGAGGCATTCGCCGAAGTAGCCCCCGCCCGGCGTAATCCGATTAATTAAATCAACAGCTAATTAATGTTAACGAATTCATAATTTCGTCTGCAGCAGCGGCCCTATAACTTTCCGCTGTCCCGTTCCGCGTAACATGTGTCATGCGACGCGATAGCATCTTCGGTGCTAGTGCAGGAGTCTTGGAGGAGCCGCCCGGACCCGGGGTCGCAGCTATAAAACTACCAACTAATTACCAGAGCGCGAGATAATGCCGCTGTTACGGCGGTTGTGCGCTCGCTCGGCCTCCGCATGAGAGTGATATGCTCGAAATTAAAATGCAAATTGCGCGGGACGGCTTTACGGGGTCGTTAATGTTATGATTGTTCCAGTTGCCGCCCGGTGCACGGCGGAGGTGATGTGTGGCCACCTCGCCGCGATCTGAAGGAGATGGATGGGCCGGGTGAGCCCGAGAGTCAATAAACTCGCGATTAATCCAGCGACTGACTCGGCTCATCCGCAGTCTCACGGCTTCGAAGTCAGCAACATTTTAGAATAAGTCTTCTTCTTCCTCTTTGCTTTTTGTATTATGTCCCCGCGTGAAGCTATCATATTTTATCACGTAAAAGTCAGAAAAGGCAGAATTATTCCGTGTTAAATTATAATTGACTTTGGCTGTATTCCAAAAACTAGTATGGCCATATAAGATAACAATATGGATGGAAGACAATAGACTTTGAATAACAGACGAAAAATAAGAAACATCTTACAATAAACGACAGATCAATAAAAAATTTCGATTAAGGGGGTAGTACACTTCTTTTTTTTGAAAAAATCGATTTTTTTTTTATTTCATAAATGTGCTCTAAAATATCACAGAAATGTTCTCCCAAAACCGTTTTGAGAAATTCGATATATAAAAAAAGTTATAGACACATATGTAGCGGTGCCTTACGCTTATCGCACCTTAAAATTATCGAATAAAAACTTTAAAAGCGTTTTTCTCAAAACCACGTTTTTTGACCTGGCCGACATGATTTTGAAAAAACTATTGGTCTGATCGGGCTCAAATTTTTATGGGATACTCTATACATGTGTAGTTCTCGCCGAACTAGGATTTTGAAAATCGGTTAATGTTTAACCCTTTTTTTAAACAATTTTTTGCAAAAAAAAAAAAATGACCGAACAATTAAAAAGTCCGGCATTTTCTTGTTTTTTTACCAAAAATTTTTATGCTAGTTCGAGCGATAGCGACTGCTCTATATTTTAATATGCACTTTGAATTGTTTGTTTCAGACGTTCCAGAGTCGAGATATCATGTCGGCCAGATTAAAAAGGGGTCACCTTCAGGCAGCCATATTAGGGCCCTATGAAGAAAAAAAAAAAAAAAAAAAAAATTTATGTTCTTGAATGCTAGTTGTATCATATATAAAAAGTTTGCAAGATCAAAATAAAGTTAACTATAAAAAAAAATCTTTAAAGAAAGGCCTTAAGAAGTGTACTTCCCCCTTAAGAACTACTGCAATAATTGGAGCTGTTGTAACGAATATTGCTTAAGAATGGAAAAATGCCCCAAAATATAATCAAATTTTTATCCAAGAGACTTTTTCAAGGCTCAAATAGATTCAGACAGTTTGAAGAAACATTACATGATTTTGATCACCATGTCAGAGCTTTAAAAAATTATAAGTACCAGGTCTATGTCCTAGAAAAAAGTCTAAAAAAGAAAACCCGTTTTGAATTTTGTCTTTATCTTCTCCAGGAAGACCGCAGGAACTGGTACCAGCTAAAAAGGGACTTTTCGTACAACACCCTCTATTGTCTCAAAACGTAACAAAAAAAAAAAAAAAAAATTTTTTTGTTGTTGTATACTTCAATACATCAAAAAAGTTTTCAGAATAAATGCCATAGGGTTTAAAGAAAAAAAAGGCGTTTTTTTGTCCATTTCAATGAGAATGTCCCCTTAAACAAATTAACTTTGGCAAACTAAATCCAATTTTTTTTTTATGCATATTTTTTTTTTTTCCTAGAAAGAAATTTTCAAATTTTTCAGGTATATTCATTTAACTGTTTTTTTTTCTATGAAAAAAAAATTAAAAAAAAGAATTTTTCTCTAATATTTTTTTCCCAGAAAGAACCCTTCAACTTAATTTGATAATTGTGTTTTTCACAATAGGTTCAAAATCAATACCATGACTTTCGTTGTGTCACCAAATCTTTTCGTGAATTCCGCAATTGTAGTGTAGAAATAAACGTTACAACATTTGCCAATATACCTTGTTAACTTTTAAGAAAAATTATGTTGACTTTTATTCTGTAACCACATTTTTATTAAATTCGACGGAATATAGCAACAATGATAAAAAAACTAAGTGCGGCAAAGTTAAATTGTCAATTCCTCATCCCTTCATTGCTTAGTGGGTTCGATTTCCGAAGCTGATAGTCGTTGAATCGAAAAATTGTCAGCCTCGAAAATCGAACCCACTAAGCAATGAAGGGATGAGGAATTGACAATTTTTGTTCCCGCGGCGTTTCGAGTTCAACATTACGACTACAACAGCGCTCTTCAGGGATGCAAAACATTGTGGCAGATGAAGAGGTCTGCAAAAATGCTAATTTGATAACCTCTCCGCCACCGATCTGGAAATAGGTTCAATTTCGGCACGAAGGCTCCTTTGTGCGGGTTAAATTCAATCCGCCACTTCTGTGCCCTCAAACGCTGGGGCTGCAGCCGGGCGGTTAGTTAGTTACTTGTAACTCGAAATGTGATGCAGCGAACAGCGTTCACCTGCAGCAGAGCACCGAATCGTTTTGGCACTTGAGCAGGGAACGTATTGCCAACGAGCGTTGCCTATACCAACAGAATCCCCAGATCCAGACGGCAAACTAATTACTTCCCTTTTAATATCCGGAGAATTTGCAACTTTCCCTCGGCACCAGGCTGCCCGCCACATGCTGCCCGCCCGGGCAAACACAATTCCTCGGCCAATGCGAGCTGAATCGGTGTTAACCGGCGTCGTCTATCGAAAAAGGGTTATGAGGTTAGCGAAAGAGTGCTGAAATCGTTATCCAGGGGATTATTGAAACATTTCAGAGCTGGCGGACAACGGGAGCGTTTGCCCGAGTCAGGGCCAGGACGGTTCCGGCGATGAAATTTGATTTTTCTCCTCTCTTTCGATTTACGAGGGCGGTTTTCGAGGACTCCTTTTCGACTGTGGCCGCGGAACACACCTCAGGTTTGGTCGAAAAGTTTTCAGCTCCATACGCTTTCAGGAATCTAGGGCACTTGCTGCGTACGAACGAGTTCAGGTATTTTTAATGACTTTTACAATTTTGCGCACTTACATACAAAGAGGATGTGAATGTGACACCAAATTTTCCAACTCTGTCGAAGAAGGGGCCCGTCTCTTTCTCCACTAATTGAATATTCATACGCTCATAATAGTGCAATTAATAAAAGTCTTCAGAGGCCTAAAAGGGCAGCATTAATTGGTGTCCCGTGCAGCAGAAATTCAATAATCCTCAATTTGTCAATGAGCTGCGTTTAAGAGCCCCAATGTTTCGGGTGGGAGGCTCAAAACAAACGGCCCACTCGTGACGGAACGCTGCATCCAAAATGGGACCCCCGAGGAGATTTTTATCGGCGCTGACACGTTTCCCAGCAGAAAACAAATTTAAATTTCGCTGGTTGATGCCCGTGTGCGGCGCGGCGTGGCGCTGGAGCTCCACCTCCGGGACGCGGAATCAAGAAACAGTCAGCGCCGCAGATAAGCAGACTTTGTGTGTCAAATAAATAACATATCTCGTCGCGGATTAAGCAGCAAAACAAGAGAAATCTCTGCAAATTGGATGACGAAGAACAAATTTCCACAAAGCGCTTCAATAAATAACAAACCTTAACGACCGCCCCTCCGTGCAATTCCCCCGCTCGGGTAATTCGAGACTTCTGACCGGAGCACCTTGAAGGCCCCAAAATTCTTTCGGCACTGGAAGGCGCATAAATTTTCGGATAAAATTTTTCCGTTGCGGCGGCGGCGATGACTGGGAACTCGTTGTCGAATTTCTTCCAAAGTATAAAAGATGTCCTAACCGCGGATCGCTGCTGGGAAAAATATGGACATAATATATTAACCTGGATGGAGATTTTTTTAAATATATGATAGTGTTAGAATTTTAAGAGTAAAGCAACATTGCAGTTCATCATAATTCAAACCAAACTGCCATATCAGAGTTATATCGCAGATATACCAATCGAAAATCGCCTACAGGTCGAGTTCTGAAATACACTTCTCAGAAAAATTGATTTGTTTTCATATCTTCAAAGAACAAAGAAATTGTTGTAGCCTTGATGAGTCTAGCCGCAAATTAAAGCTTACACTTTCTTCTTTAAGAATCTTTCACTAAATTCCTCTTACCTCAAACGAAACCTTAAAAACTCAAAAGAAAAATAAATTGATGCCTTAATTTTTTATTTATCTTTTTGAACGTCTAAGGAATGAGTTGATTTTCTTTGAAACGACCGACGATAGAAATCGTAAAAATTGAACTTTTCCAAATAATTTGCTTTTTTTAAAAGTCTTTTGGACTCATTTTTAACCAAGTTATTAGCTATTGAAAAAAAAAGCTATTTTTCTACTTTGAACCAGAAAAGCTCGAAAAGAAATTATTGTATTGTACAAAATTGCGTCTAAAATTTTTTGAAAATTCAAATTATCAATTCAAATGTTGGAAAGCAATTATCCAATTATTTAAATTTTTAATAAATTTGAGTTTTGTTTAAAAAACAGTAAGAAAAAAAATTCTGCATTCAGAGCCAAAAATCATTTTCTTGTTCCAAAGAATAATGTAAATTCGATTCAACTCAACCAGTAGACCATCAAAAAGTTAAAAGAATTAAAAATTAATGGATCAATTTCTTTTCCTTCGAATTTTTAAGTCTTAATTTGAGGTTAGAAAAAAAATTTTACTGGAGGATTCTTAAAGAAGAAAGTATAAGCTTTAATTTGCGCCTTAGTTTATTTCGCTTATTATTAAATTCACAGTAAAAAAAATCGTAGAATAGTACAACATTAAATCTGGAAAAAATTTTAAATTGTGTAGTATTAAAGTGCACATTTATCTAAAATTATACAAATCAAACAATTGACATTGGATTTTACGGGAATTTTTTTTCCTCAGTCTCACTAAAGACCCAGAATAAAATATATATTTTACACTATGAAGCCGAAAGTCACAAAGAAAATGTTGGCGACTATACGGCAAACATATCCTACAAACAACATATAAAAATTGACATTTTATTTTTTTTAGGTATCACGCAGGTGGAAAAGAAATCTGGAAAAATATATGATATAAAAAACTATGTTAGAAAGCTATAAAATTGTACCAAAATTCAAAACGGATGGGGAAAATTTTGAAAAAAAACAACATTTTATTGAGGTTAAGTTCTTGAGTTTTAAGGTCCACCAATTTTTTTCTGTGCGCCTCAGCGACATCTAAGGCATATCCAAAAACCGTCCAAACCGGTCAACCCGTTTAAAAGTTATTAATTTTTTTTCGAAACTTTTAAAATTAATTCTCAGCCCTTGGGGATTAATTATTAAGGGATGAGGCTTAGCCAAATTGTTACTAGTGTTAATCCTGAAGATAAAAAATAACGGTCATAATCTGTGGAAGGGAACTCTACCCTCTGTTATCCCTCTATGGCCTTTGACGCGTAACTTTGTCACAAGGATTATTATTTTTATACAAAACTAGAATATTTGCAAACTAATAATTCGTATGTTATTTAGTAAGATGTAAGTACATTGGTAGGTGTCTAGTCTAGAGAGAGATAAATGAGCTCATTTTCAAATATTTATTTCTCGGCATCTATGCTAGATAAAACAATAAATTTTTAAGCAGGACATTATGTTAAGCATATAGAATAGGAACGTGTTTTTAAATTTTCTCCAGCATTTTATAAAAAATGTGTAGAGGGCGCCAAAGTCGAGGCTGCAGAAAAAAAATGTCTCCATGGCGGATAGTTAATCTCCGGATCTGCGAGTCTGAAACATAAACAAAAAACCTTATTTTATAGACTATAGAGGATGGTTTGCCACGTGGTAATTCACCACCGTTTGACAAAAATCGATAATAAAAAAAAAATGGCGACTTTGGAAAAATATTGTTCAAAAATTGACCTATTTTTGCACCGTTCATGTCCTGTAAATTTTGATATTGTGAATTTTTTTTTTTATGTGATGAATTACCACACAAAACACCTTAATAAAGGATCGTACAAAATTTTATCAAAATCGATTGAGCGGTTGCGGAGATTATCTGTCCGCCAGTTGAAAAAAAGTGATTTCGAGGAAAACGCTTTTAAAGTTTTTTTTTCGATTTAGGTGTTAATATTTTCAGAATAATCGAGTTTTAATACTTACAATAGCTTAATTAATTTCGACACTACAAGTCGTTGGAAAATGAAAAAAAAAAAAATGAATTTCTGAAATTTCTAGACTAGACACTTACCAAGGAATGAGATGCCAGTTGGAAAAATTAATTTCACACTGCAGAAAAAGAAAAGAAAATTGTTGCAGCCTTTTTGTGAAAACTACGATTTAAGATTTTCATTTTTCTTGAAAGAGTAAAGCACTGTCCCTTTAGTATACATTGATATCTTCTATCTTTTTTTGTAAATAAAAATATCTATGTAAGTTTTTATTTGTTCAAAAAGCAGAACCTTCTCTTAAAAAAAAAAAACAAAAATACAAAAAGCATCCAGAAACTGAATTCTCTGGACTTTGCGTTCACACCTACAGCATCCAATCTGCAAGATAATGGTGTTCAATTACCTCTGATACAATCGGCATAGATGGACAGTATTTGTGCCTTCCATACTCTGGAATGGGTTCATTTGAAGATTGTCTTAGGTTACCAAAAATCAGTAAAATTCCTCCTTTTTCAGTAGCCACAAACAGAGATTACTGCGATAAGAAAGGATGCTCCGTCCAAGCCGAAGCGGACTATCTAAAAGACGGCCATAATGTGCAGCAGATTTAAGATTTCGCACACTGGAACATTTTGAAAGGGAGCATAATCCCGATGCCATCGTCGTCTCCGCAGCGAGGAATTACACATCCGCCGAGTGCATTGCCCCCGGGCTGGGGTTGTAATATTTCTGGGATTCATCCAGGTTACTAAATCCTGATTACCTAGAGCTCAAAATCTCCCCGGCTCCGAACTCGTTCGTTCCATTAGTTGCGAGACATTCACAGAAAAATTAAAGCCTTAATCTTGCCTCTCCCCGAGCCCCGCTGCTGCGTTGGGTGGCAGTGTAAAGCATCCGACAAGGAATGGGAATAATTCCGGGGAATAGTTTAACCTCAGCTTAAATTGAGTTTATCCCTTAAATCCTTAACTGCCCTAGAAACGACTAATTCGCATGCAAAAGGAGTTCGTTCGCATTAAAGTCACTGCGGGGAAGAGGTCGGGGCGTCACCGTACACACGACAGGGCAAGAAGGGGAGGGGGAGCTGGAAACGTGTTAAGGGATGCTTCGTCTGAAATAGTTTGCATACAAGTTTCAAGCATCCCTTTGTGTACCCTTCATTTTGGGGAAAGTATTTTGGAGCCCCGCTCCGCCCGGCCGTTCGCCCGCTTCCTGTTCCCGCTTCCTGGCTTCGATTGCCGTCCGCTTTTTGTGCGAAATTGGCCTGCTTAGAGGTTTTATTCGGCGGCTATTTTAGTCTCTTAAGGGCGCCCGGGAGCGGGGCTCCCTGAACGGAGCTGCTAACCGGTTCCGGCTTGTTACATCAATTTTATGAAGCAATGAGCGGACCGGGTGGAACAAACAATGCCCAACAAAGCTCGAACGGGTGGAATTCTTGAGGAACGCAACTAAAGCCCGGAATGGAAACACGGTCCAGCCGGGGATGCTGCCGTGACGAAGGAGTCGGAGGAATCTCTCGAATGAAATCCGATTCACCTTCAAAAGGAGCGGGGCGGGCAGCAGCGGGGGAGATGTTCATGTTTATGTAAATAACTCTGTCCGTTCTCGACAGAAGACCACTTAGAAAAGGGCTCAGGGATGGGTTCTGCCCGAGGGATAGGTCTACTGCGGTAGAAACGTTAACGATAGAAATTGCTTTAATTAGTCGACAGTTTACAAGTGAAACTTAAAAGCAGTCCATTCGGACTGCAGATCTCGCGCTACCCTTTGTGTCAGCGATTTATTGGGGAAGAAAGACGCAAGCAAACAGGGTCTTAAGAGGATTCGAGGGGGCAAAAACTGCTAAGGGACCGCTTTTTCTTCCGCTGTCTTTATGAATTTTTCACTTTCGAAATGCGAAGACAATAAGGAGCGGGTATCCTGCGTCAAGACGGTCTCATTGTGCGGCACAGGCCGTGAACTCCATCCGCTTCTTTGTGCCTTCCGCCTTAAAGGAACTTATTTTAAGAATTTACCTTCGACGGTGGAAAAGGACAAGGGACGGTCGATGCACAACATCCGCTCGGAAGGGAAAAGAAACCGCGACGGTCTCGCCCGAGCGCCTTCTTTGTTCCTGAATGAAATAATAATGCAAGAAGGGCTCACGTAGATCCGAATTATTGACGGCGGATTTTCTTCTGATTCAGCAGCAGTATTCGGTTTCAGGGGCTGGCACAATAATGACTTTGTGATTTGAGCTGAATTCAACTTCTATTATATTTGCTGCTTAGCCTTGTGTCTTAAACAAAAGAAAAAAAAAATTCATGGAAGAAATTGAGAATACTTTGCAGCAACGCAAATTAAAACTGGATTTTTTTAAAGTTATTCAAATGCTGATACACACGCTCCTACTTCAGTCTACCTGGACTTCTGTGCAGATAAATTGTCGAACATTTTCCAGTAAGTGATATATATGTAGTATTTTTCAGTTGACATTTTTGAAGTTTTTACCAGATTTTGTAAGATTTTGCAAGTACATGAACAAATCTATCATTGCTGTATCATGTATGTGAAAATCTCGGCTGATTTCGTCAGCGAGCTCCAGAATTGTTAAATTGCTAAAAAAAAATTCACTTACAAATCATCAAAAATTGTTGTTTAAATGCTACACGAAGCATTTAATTAAAGCAGCAAATCGGCTTTTTTTGAGGTTATGGTAATTCCATCTTGGTTCCCGACGTTTATCAATGAAAATTTTGGAATTTGAAGGTAGTATTAAATATTATCCAGTTTTTGTTGCGAAATCTAACGAGTACAAATTAAGATCATTCAGAAACAGAAATGAATTCTGTAGGCTGGATTCTTATTCTTGCATTAGGTGTGGCAGGTCAGTTGTCATATTGGCGGATGTCTGAGATTGAACGGTATATTACATATTTCTATTACCGCAAAGTGGGACCAATGTGCGAAGGACGTGTTTTCAAAAAACGAAAACTAAACAAGCATCGCTTTTTAAATATTGGGTCGTCAAGGATGAACCTTGTAGTTTACAATTTTGTCAACTTTGACAGCTTGTTTTTTGACAGTGACTTAATATTTCACCGTTTTTTTTTTTCTTGTTAAGAAGTTACACAAGTTGCCCGTAGAAGTAAATTATTGCAAGATCTAAAAAATATTACTAACTTTTTTAAAAATAATTTTTTTTTGATAATGGATTGGTCGAAAATTCGTACTGTCATGAATTATGACTTCTGACGTGGAACTACGGCATTGCACACCGCGCGAAACTTTAATAATGTATTTGGCTCTAGTGTTACTACGCAGCTAACAATTTCAAATTGGTTCGCCAAATTTCGTACAGGTAACTTTGACCTCTCAAATGAGCAACGCGGTCACCCAGAGTCAAAGGCCAATAATGACGAAGTAAAGGTCACCGTGCAGTCTGACCCATCTCAGAATGCCTATAAATGGCAAAAGTGTATAAACACTATGGGTGCATACTTTGATGAATAAAATAATTCCTTATATTTGTAAGTGATCAACCAACTTTGGCTTTTTTTGTACATACTTGACGACCCAATATTAAAATTTTGATGGGAGGCAAGCGTTGCTTAAAATAAAAGTTTCAGTTTATTTCGGGGCCTTCCATGTAGTAATACTTAAAAGATCATCTGGTGTTTATAAATAACTTAACTAATTAAAAAATATCAGAAGAATCAAGTAAATATGAACAAATAAGAATACTTTGTTTAAATAGGAAAAGAAAATAAATTTAAAATTATAGCTAAGCAGCTAGAAATGTTTTTGCTAAAATAAAACAATGATCAAGAATAACACGTTTTTCATTAAATACAACCTTAACAATGGTTGCTTCCACCAAAAAATTGGTAATAAACCCATGTTTGCTGATACATAAAAATAATCCCAGCCGATATATTTTATTCCTTCCTTTGTGGTAATTGTTATTATTTTTCCTAAACTATATTATAGTGGCTTCAAAAAAGTCACATGTATAACATATTTATGTAACCATCAAATTCAACTATCCTAAAGTTGTTTAAAACTATAGTTATAAAACCCATATTTTTGCTTTTTAATACACTTTTTTAGGGCTTATTTAACTTTGCCTGTTGGTCTAAAATAGTTAAATTTAAATGAATTGCATAAATTATTTATAGTTTTGTAATATGTTTGTTCATTTGAATACATGCCAAAGCATGCATATTTTAAACCAGGCACTAAATAACTTTTTTGTATGTACATAATACTGTGGTGGTTGTCCTCGCTTATATTGTGAATCTTCCATTTTTATTACCATGAATCTTCCTTTGCAATGTAAAGGTAAATACTGTAAGAATATTTTACATATAGATCTATTTGTCATACTTATATTTTTCATAATAGCGTAGTGTAGGTTATGTTTTTAAAAATTAATACAGTATGCCACTGGTCTTAAAAAGGATAACATCCATTATGAAATATTAAACAAAATAATAAAATATTTGAATTAAAAATGAGCTAGAAATTTAATTGATTAAAAAAGATAATCTAAATAATTCTTAAGATCAATGGAAGTAAAGATCAAAAGAAATAAAAGCAAGAGAGAAGAACTTAAAAAAAAAAAAGGAGAAAATGTTTAATACTATACGGAATTTCCAAATATATTCTGTAAACGTATTACTCAATAATGGATTTAATTAACTTTCCTTTAAGGGTGCAATATGAATTTATTTTGCAAACTTTTTCATTTTCATGTTTCAGTTCAGGTTTACGAGACTGTCTGTTGTATAGGTTTCTTATTTCTTGACTTATGCGTTTATAATATAATCGTATGCTATATATATTCGTTTCTATGCTGATAATTTTGTTATGTATACGTGGTCATCTCTGTTGCCTAAATGCCGAAAGTTCGTCATGGTATTGCAAAATGAAACGTGCCACATCTCTTCGAAACTATCGACTGGCACGAAAACACTGGATTCTTTGAATTCGTTTCGGTTTCCCCTAATAGGCTGAAAATGGGTTTTACGACCCTCGAAATTGTGCTCAAATAGGATTTAGGAACCACTACGGCGACTAGTCATGCCACAGGGAACTCTATCGGCCGCTAATAAACGCAACCAAATTCAATTAATTAAAATTCGGGGAAAGTTGGTGAATTAAATTCCATAATTCTCGTCCATTGTTAGCTTTACGTGGCAGACTTCGCCGGGAGAATGACATCAGCCCGGCCCAGCTTTAAGGCTGCCCACCCCAATCAATTCGGCCTGAATTGAGGAACACGCAAGGACCAGGAAGAGGGGCTCGGGCGAATGTTTCTGTCATTATCCTGAGCCCTGTTCAACTTGCCATTGTAAGCGCGTTCGCAACCCTCCGTCCTGTCGCACGTACGGCTCGGTATAATTTCGGTTGTCGACATCAAAACTTAGGGAATTCATGAGCGGCTGAGTAATTGCCCATATGCGCACCCTGGCTGGTACCAAATTGACTTCGATGAATGCAACCCCTCCTGGGTCCTGAGTCCCGGTCCCGGCCGGTGCCGCACTCAAGGAGGATCAGATATGATGCAATTGTCTTCTCCCGGCCAGAACAGGACGCCGCACAGTGGGCCCAGCGGGACTTTTTCGTGTCATAAATCTGTAACTTTTTTGTTTGTTGACATATCTGTATGAAATTTTTTACATATAATATTGAGAATATAGGCTTTCTAACTGTAGTGCCAAATATAAAAATTTATTTTTTTTTAATTTAAAAAAAAATATTTGAAAAAGCAGTTTTACTTTCCCATAGTAAAACCTAAGCTTATATTATGTGTATTTTTTAATTAACTATTACAACTTTAAGATTGTTACATTTAGCAATTATAAACTCAATATTACAGTTCTCGAGAACACAGAACTCATAAAAATAATTACGTGAAAACTTAACCTTATTTTAAACTTATCGGTGTAAAACTCTCTTTTAACAACAAAATTCGTTAAAAATAATATTGTAATAAAATTAACAGTTAAAAAGAGAACCCTGTCAAAAACTTTCCAATTTTTAAATAAAAAAATATAGGGTTTTATTCACTTTATAAAGTTTGTTAAAAATTTTAAATGTTAGCGCTGTTTGCCGATGCCGAGATTTATATTGCATTTTATAGTTAATTTTATCTAGAATAAGGAGGAGTAAAAAAAACTTGCGGATTTTTTGCGCTTTTTTTTTGAGAATTAAAAATTATAGAATTGACGATTTTCTTAGTATTTCCTTGATATTTTCGCGCTAATTTCATTGGATTTCATTTAAAATTAACAACGTAATATTATATGTAAAAAATTTCATATAGATATGTCAACAAACAAAAAAGTTACAGATTTATGACACGAAAAAGTCCCGCTGGGCCCACTGTGCGCCGCCTTGGCAGTCCAATTGGTGCACCATTAATTTCGGATTTAACCAGCCATGATCTCCCCCAGCGCGGCCGAGGACCATTCACATTTTTATCTCGGAGCTCGTCTCGGCGACTGCGGGCGGATTAAGCCGGGCTAGCAGCTCCTCGTCCTTATGCAACAATCCGGAGCATGCCAGAGCCGGGATCATGTGGTGATAAGAGCTCTCAGGCAGGTCCGTGTTTGTAGCCTTTGTCCGACGGTTTGTTGCTAATCGAATTATATCCTTGAAGGCATTCTGCTGTGCACAAGATTCCTAATCCTTGCACTGCTTTCTGGGATTTTTACTCCCTGGAGGAGAGCACCAAATCGAAAATTTGCAGGCGTATTAGTTTTTTTGTGATGTTCTTACCAACTGCAGTAGCGCAGGGTGAGCGAATTAATTTCAGAAAAGATTTCGACGGAGCGTGCAGCCCCTAGGTCTTGCCGTTGGTTCGAAGCTGCATAGAACTCCCGCCGATAAAAGATTTTAAGTATCCACTTAGACTGAGCTTCTTTCTGAGATGAACGCAACACCGATTCTGATGAAATTTTAAGTATAAATATCACAGAAAAAAAAAATTTATGTAGAACAAAGTACAATAAATATTGTACTTCCATTATAGGAGCCAACCATATATTTTGTGGGAATTGATGTCGTTATAATTATACAAAAAGAATATTAAATACTATATAGCTTATGCTCCAACAAATTTAGCAAAATTAAATTACAATAATAAAGTGTTTAGTTTACCTTACCGCACAGATATTATTATTATTCCATTATTCATGTGTACAATTGGGAACAAATCTCTTTAATTAGAAAAATAGTAAAAATAATAATAATAATGGATTAAAACTACATCATCATCGTTGTCCTCCTCATCTCATATCTTGATGATTTCTTCTGGTTCTTCAACAGGCTTGATGAACTGCACCAGAACTTTAAATGCCTAGTGAATTAATTCGTTATAATTCAGAAAGTCGGCTTACATACGTAATTGATGCGCAAGGTAGAGAGAACAGTTGTGAACAAAGCTTTTTAGGTTGTTAATATAATGCAACACATAATAGTCCACATATTTTTCAGAGCGGAAAATAGTTTAAAATAGATTAAAATTTGAAAGAAAGAGGATTTAAGATACGAAGTTTATATCAGAGTAACGATAATATAAAGCTATAGTATAGTACTATCTCTAAGATATATAGAATAGGAGAGAGGAAGCAAATAGAATAAAAATTAGGTAGAAAGCTGCATTAATCGATATACACATTCAGCAAATTTCATACACAATTCAGAATTATTGTTATTAATTATCAGAAATATCCAAACAATTTATCACGGCTACAACTACTCGTTTGGCCAATAGTAAGAAAAACTAAATCAAGCAAATCTTTTGTCTTCTCCTACAAATGCTTCCGAATAAAAATTACTAAAATGTTTAAGAAGGCAGCAACACGGTCGTACGAGATTTGCACTTGGAATATTTTATTCGACCATACGACGGCCGCAGCAAGGACACACTAAGGCCACACCAAGACCACATCAAAGCCACACCACGGCCGCACGACGGTTGCACTATAAAATATATAACAAAATGGGACTAATCCATGTAAGGCCATACCTCCGCCACTTGAAGGCTACCATGGCCGAATCTCGGCCGCATCATCGAGTGAACCAATTTATATATAATAGATATCTATTTATAAATGGGATCACCCGTGACTCCTCGGTTGCAGCCGTTGTCATTTGTACTGAAGTTCGGCCCTCATATGTCTTTTCATTGAATTGTTCTTAAGATTTACCTCATAATTGTTGATGAACTCTTGATAGCAAATTAAACAAAAGATTGATTAGGCAACAATAAAAGCAGTTAAAATAGCTTATAACTTTTTAAACATGTTTAAGTTCGTCGAACATTGTGAGTGAGTAGATCCATTTCAATTCGAATAGTGCTATGTGTGGTTTGTTTAAAAATAAAATTTATAATTAACTATTTTCAGTAGTAAAATGTTTAAAAATGTTTTCACAATTTGTACAGCGTGAACTCCACAATTTCAGTTTTCGGAATGAATTGTACATAAATTAATAAATTATTTAATATATCCAGCCAATCTAATTGAATATGATGAACATGGCATAATCTTGATAATTTTTTGTCAAAAAGGAAATATTTTTGTTTTTATTTACACAAATTTAAAGATTTAAAAAAGCGGCCAAGTGCGAGTCGGACTCGCCCATGAAGGGTTCCGTAGCAGCAAGTAACATAATATAAAAGTTCTTGTTATTATTAGAAAATAATGGTTCACGGTTATGTTTATGAAATTAAATGTTTTTTTTTTTATTTTTATATTTGAGTTGATTGAATGAAAGGTAAATTGCGGTTTACGATTTATGACGTATTAAAAAAAAACTACGCACTAGATCTCGTTCAAACCAATTTTCGGTGGAAGTTTTCATGGTAATGTACATGATATATTTTTTTTAGTTTTATCATTCTCTAATTTTAGAAGTTACAGAGGGGGGGACACACATTTTACCACTTTGGAAGTGTCTCTCGCGCAAACTATTCAGTTAAGAAAAAAATTATATTAGAAACCGCAATATCATTTTTGAAGACCTATCCATAGATACCCCACACGTATGGGTTTGATGAAAAACATTTTTTGAGTTTCAGTTCTAAGTATGGGAAACCCCCAAAATTTATCGTTTTTTTTCTATTTTTGTGCGAAAATCTTAATGCGGTTCACAGAATACATCTACTTACCAAGTTTCAACAGTATAGTTCTTATAGTTTCGGAAAAAAGTGGCTGTGACATATGGACGGACAGACAGACAGACAGACAGACATGACGAATCCATAAGGGTTCCGTTTTTTGCCATTTGGCTACGGAACCCTAAAAAGCAAGTAAGTAATGCTGAACTTATACAAACCAATACTGAAATTAGCAAAATGAAAACCCATGGAAAAAAGTGCTTTCTAGCAAATCGTAATCGAGAATGTATTAATAAAATGTGAAATACTTTATAAGTTTGTGTGAAACCTAGAAATTACCGATTTTAGGAAATGAAGATAATTCTTCATATTAAAAGCCATGGGAACTCACAAACGTTTACTCTGTCGCTGTCTTTGGCTGGTGGTTTCTCAATTTCAAACCTACATATATTTAGTAATTATCTTCAGAAAAAATTTCAAAAATCCGTTTTGTATTTATTTCTGTGATATATGTACAATAAATTGTTCACATATGCCTCCTTAAGAAATTCCAAAACCCTCACACGGGTCATATCGTCCACCGGCATCTGAGCCCTTCGTTTCCCTCGAAGTAAGGGCAACTATCTCGGCTCGATCAGTAGCGGCGAAATCAATAAAATTTACGGGGAAATTTCGTTAAATTCAAATTAATAACGAAGCACCCCGTGGAGCATGAAAAATGGTGCTCACTTAAGTTTCAGCTTGTCGGCCGTTGCGGACAACCGCTTTACAGTGCACCGAGCAAATCCGCCTAATTAAATCGTGGAATTAAGATGCTATCTTCGATTCGACCGGCCGTTGCCAGTGAATCCGCCGCTCGTCCGGCCGTCGAAGCATCCGCCGAGCTTAAAATTCGTCAATTACCCGAAATCAGATAGGAGCGGGCTGGAACGGGTTCCAGATCCGTCGCATGAATGCCGAGTATGCGTCCATCAGCGTTATGACAATTATTCCGTCCCGTGGTGTCAGCCTTTGGTAATTAACTGCTGCCGAAATGGTGGAAATGTCAATTTGTATTAATTCGCTGGTCCCCATTAAGCAGTTATAAAATTCTTCCAGAGTACGCCTGGCTAATGGAAATTGGCCGCTGTAATCGCTGACCGGTCGGTTGCCGCCTTCGAGCTGGTCCGACGACCGGCACAGTTCGCTTTATGAATTTATAAGCGGAGCGCTGCTGGACTGAGCCGAGGATGACCGGGCAGAAGAGCGCCTTCTTTGGCCCCGGCCGGCTCAGTCCAGCCACTCTGGTCTCCGGGAGCCCGGTTATCACTCGGATTGCGGCCAAGGCGAAACTCAGGCCGTCGTCGTCCCAGACGCCATCCGTGCTCCTATTAACTTTATTTAATTAATGCAATTTATGCAGACCATCGAGAATTTTAATTAGCACATGCGTATGAGTCGGGCGCGGGAGCGATTGCTCCGGCTGATAGGAAGCAGGCAGAAGCCCGGCCCGCCGAGGAGCCATGCGGGTGCGGGGCGCACCAGGGCGAAGATGTGCTGAAAGGTTAATTTCAAGATGAAGTGATACTGCTAATGCTACTTTGTATTGTTAAAAGTTTCCTGAAGATTTCGGAGTTCTGTTTGAGTTAGGAAATGACTTGCTGAACTTTTAAGATAATGAGGAGCTTCATCTCCTGCCATTCTGCTTCCGGCCCTTTCACGTACTTTTAGCATTTTTCGGAGCTGAGTGCGCGCATCGTTCCAAAGTGGGTTATTTAGATTACTACCTCCGGGACTGTGGGAGTGCGGCGGAGTGGATTGAGTGCACAGGTGACAACTCCCCCAAAATACAGTTATTAGGTAGTAGGGAATTTTTGGGACTTATTTATTTGTGGATGTGGATCCTGGACGTGCTGCCAAAGGAACTGGCAGACTGTCAAAAAGACTATAGATGATCTGATAGAAAGAGCTCTAGTTTGGGACTTCCCACTACATAGAACCGAGTGGGAGGAGAGCGATATAACGCAAGCCTTTAACATGATGACTTTTACAGCCGGGTCCAAACCAGTGATGGGGGATTGAGGGAAAAATCCCTTTTAGAGGGGGATTTTGGATAAAAAATATGAAAAAGGGGAAAAGGGGAGAATTCGCGAAAAATTCCAAAAAGAGGGGAAATTAAAACTTTTTAGAATTCAAATTCACGCAAAAATTTAGATTTATCAATTAAGATATTTAACTTATAAAATTGATACTAAAATAAAAACACTGACGCATTGCATAGTTTCCGCTGTTTATGAATGTGAATAGGAAAGATATTGTGAATTATTTATTGAAATGAAGTTGACAGTTGACGCTTGACAAATGGAATCAGACAGCTGGTGTCAGGTTGAATCTAAATGTGCTGCTTCAGTTCTGTGTAAGTTTAGTAACTAAGCAAAAAAAAAAGGATGAAATAAGTATCTGGAATATTTTAGTAAGTAATGATGAGTTCTTCTGGACCCTCTACATCTAAAAGGATCAAGCTGTTCAGCAACAACTGGCTGGAGCAGGACGAATTTAAAGGCTGGCTGGAGCACTCCAAGGAAAATGGTAAAGCGTTTTGCCGCGCCTGTCGCAGTTTCTTGATAGGAGGGAAGAGCGAATTTTTGAAACATGGTAAATGTAAAAAACACGTCCAAAATATGAAATCGATTGAAAATGTTCCTTCGATACTAACTTCATTTGGAAAACAAAAAGATCCTCATAAAACAGCTGTAAAGACCGCCGAACTTAACTTAGCAGCATTTTTCTGTGAGCATAATCTTGCCCTCAGTATTGTGGATCATCTATGTCCTCTTCTAAAAAAGATTGCTCCTGATTCGAAAATTCTGGGTGATGTAACTCTGTCCAGACGGAAATGTACAGGCGTAATACAAAATATTTTAGCAAAAGTGGAAATCGATGATTTAAGTGGTATTTTGAAAACAAGTTTTTTCTCGATCTTAATTGATGAGAGTACGGATATAAGCAATCAAAAACAGCTTTGTGTACTTGTTCGGTTTGTAAGCAGAGACTTTTCGATTTGCACAAGACTGCTCGAATTAATTCAAATTAACGCAGCTGACTGCAGTGCTGCTAATATTTATCAATCATTTAAAACATCTCTTCAAACGAAAGGTATTCCACTGGAAAATATTACTGGATTGGCATGTGATGGAGCCTCAGTTATGGTTGGCAAACATAACTCGTTTTATACAAAATTGAAATCAGATGTTCCTAAAGTAATATTATTTAAATGTATTTGTCATTCAGCAGCTTTGGTAGCAAGTGCTGCTTGCAACGAACTTCCAGGAGACTGTGAGTGGTTGATGAAAAATATTTGCAGCTATATTAATGATAGTTCAAAGAGTTCGGCTATTCTGACTGAACTTCAGGAAAGTTTTAATGTTCAGTCCAGAAAAATATTAAGGCCGTCTACTACGCGTTGGTTAGCAATGCAGCACTGTGTAATAAGGCTATTAGAAAATTGGGGAGTTCTACAGCACTTTTTCCTGCTCGCTGCTACTGAAACTAAAAGAAATAAGGCTTCACAAATCAGTGCTCTACTATTAGACAATAAAATAAAAGCTTATTTTTATTTCTTAAAATTCACTCTGTATTATTTTAACGAGTTCAATGCACTGTTTCAGAGCAAAAATTTATTAATACATATTCTTGCTGAAGAATGTAAAAAACTCTTACTAAAAATTGGACAGAATTTTTTAAAACTGGAAGTTTTAGAATCCGCAAAAAATAATTTTTTATCAATAGATCTTGATGATCCAACAAATTTTAAAGAGAATGTATATCTTGGTCCTGACTGCGAGGAACATATAAATCAGAATTTGGACCCCTGCGATGTAAACGAAGTAAAAACAAAATGCAAAAATTTTTATATAACGTCATTTAAAGCCATACTTAAAAGATTTGACTTCGAGAACGAGCTTTTAGAAGAATTACAATTTTTGAATCCTGCAGTAGCTTTGGATTTGCAGAAAAGGGAAAAGAGTAATTCGTTACAACTTCTGTCTTCATTTTTAAATATTGATAAATCAGAATTAGCACAAGAGTGGCGATCTCTGCCACTTTCTTTTTCAGACGAAGTGAAAGCCTCTCTAAAATGTCTAAATGCTGATGAGTTTTGGAAAAAAATAATTGCGTCAACAAATTTCAAGAGAGAACCAATGTTTCCCAATTTGAATAAAATTGCAAAATATGCATTGACATTTCCACATTCCAATGCTGAGGCGGAAAGGATATTCAGTATGGTAACCGATATAAAAACAAAGAAAAGAAACAAACTTGGTGAAGGCAACATTAATTCTCTATGTGTCGTGCGTTCATCAATGCAATCGCAAGGCAAGACATGCATCGACTTTGTCGTAAATGAAAGGCATATGAAGCTTATGAACTCAAACCCAAATATATACAACAAGTGAGAAGTGATTTTATTTTTTTCTTTGTATAATTGCAACAATATTATTGTTATGTTTTTAAAAACTGAATTGATGTTTTTTTGTTATATTTTATGAATAAATGCTTTATTTTGTTAAACTTTCCTTTTATATTTACATTGTAACCTAAAGGTACGGACACACCAAAAGCGAAGCGAGCGAAGCGAACAATTTTAAAATTTGGGTGCCGTACAAATCAATTGAAGTGTCCGAATAGAACGCGACATGAGCGAAGCGGCTACTGCGACAGAATGTTCCCAAATTTGAAATTATTCGCGTCGCTTCGCTCGCTTCGCTTTTGGTGTGTCCGTACCTTTAAAGTTTGCATATTACAGCACAATTTTAACTGAGGGAATTTAGCGGGATTTTTGAAAATCTGGGGAGGGGAAAGAGGGGAAAATTGAAGGATTTCGAGGGCATTTTCGTAAGATTGCTCCCCCATCACTGGTCCAAACCCGTCAAAGGAGGCTGAGCCGGCACAAGTCAAGAGTCCGGTTACCTTCGGGATTTGAATGAAACTTTGCAGGGAAATTCATTAAGGCTCAAACCGACCGATTACGCAAATGCAAATAAAGCTATACTTTCTGAAACATGTAACTTTCAAATTTTCAATATGTTACTTTTCCGACAAAATTTTTTTTCGTTTTGAACCCAAATGAATTTTCTTGCAAAGTTTCATTCAAATCCGGGGGGTAACCGTACTCTTAACTTGTTCCTTCTCTCTTTTAATTAGATTAAATAGAATGAAGAGATTATGGACATTTATTTTGAATACATGTATTTATAAACAGTTAGAAGTTCTGATATCTATATACAACACGCAACTTCAAAATTGGTAATTTTGAATATACCTGGATGTTCGGTAATATAAAGTATTGAAAAAAAAATAAATTTACCAATTTTGAGTTTCACACATGGAAAACCTTTTATGTCGCCCTAATGTCAAAAGTCAATTTCAAAGGAAATTCGCTCAAAGATGGGGTGCAGACGACTCTCGGGTGCGGATAACTCAATTGTCGAGCCACAGCGAACGCACATTAATCTCCCGCCAACTGGCCCTGGACCTAGTCCTGTCCATTCCTTTTATCAGTCGAAGATGCCTTTCCTGCCGGACGGGATACAATGGACAAGGAGAAATGTATAATCCAAAACTCTGCAGCTTCACTATTCGAATTCGGTGCTGGTGGCTGGCTCGGTTTCCATTTTTCTGGCCAAATACATTTTCCAACTCGGTGAATTCTTCCCAATGCAGCACCACCGAGGTCCTTGTCCTCCTTAGGAGCGCAAACGATTCCAATGCTTCCCCTGGTAGCTTGATGGTCCGGGCTGATGAGTTAAAACATTCAACCTTGCGGGAGAGAAAGATGTTTTGTTTTAAAATTTAAGGACTTTTTCAGAATGACTGCGACTCCTTCAGTTTTCAGGGCTTTTTTTTCCGAGAAGAAAACTATGCCAGACTTTATGTCGTTTGAGAAAATGAAACCAGACTTTGTTTGAATTTTCAGTCTTTTCTTCTGCTGCTAACAAAGACTGACATTGGGAACCGAATAAAACAGTTTTATATAGTTTTGCCACAACTATGGGTTCTGTAATGAAAACATTCATCTCGAAATAGATTCGTAGGTATTTTTTTCATTACATTATTAACTCAAAATAATGGTAAAGCTCAATACTAACAACAAATTTAATAAACGTCATTGAAACCTAACATGTTCAGGAAAAAATTGTGTAAGCATAGACACTCTCACAAAACCGGTCAAGTGCGAGTGAAACATTCGCACCTATGGTTCTGTACGATGAAACTAATAAACGGACTATCAATCATTACAGATAACTTCGAAAAAAAAAAAATTATAAATGAACAATACCTTTCTTTTTTTAATGTGAATAATTTTGAATGTGTTGATTTAATTAATGAGACAACTGAAAAACCGAAACTTTATTCAATACAAGAATTAATTAATATTACTTACAGACAAACAACTCAGCAAAGTAAATATTTATTTAAAAATGGCTATCTGTTTTTCGTGTTGATACAAACAATATATAAACAAAGATAACGATGGAATTTTCTTGATAATTTGTAACAGTTTCTCAATCACGCAAAAATGTATGAAGCGTTTTATAAACGAATAATAATATTGTTTGCGATAAAGAAATTTAAATTCGCAACACTTTTGCTCACGATAAATTGGCGGGAAGCGTTCTACACTGAGAAAAGAGATTATTTATAATTAATAAGATTTATTTATACTTAACAAATGATATAGTTGGTAATGGCGAAATAAATATTTAGTTATTATTAATACGCCGCATATTTGATGAATTAGTTTGCATCAAAACTTCATTTATTAATAACAAATAAATCATTTCAATGTATTAAATTAAAAACGTATTAATTCAATGTTGTAGAGAATTATACAAAGTTGAGTAGTAATTTGAATGAAAATTACATAATTTCGAACAATAAAATAAATTTTTATAAACAATAATTGTGAGAATCATTTGAAACGATACAATATTTGAATAAATTATTTCAAATAATTAAAAAAATAATTACATATTCTATGTAAAAATATATTCATTAGTATGAAATTTTTCCGCTAATTAGAAAAATTGGACGATATTTCAAGTAAATGAATTTTTACTTTAAATAAGTTCTCTTTATAATTGACAAAATATTCGAACTTTTCGTAGTAAATTAAGAATTAATTTAATGCAGTTTTATTTTATTTGATTTATATAGTGGAAATATATATACATGAGAAATAATTAAAGAACAAAGTTATTAAATAAAATATTCCTTTATTGTAAATCTCTACGATTTATAATTTATTGTCAATTTGCAGTCACATGAATTTTTAAATGTCTTGCATAAAAATTATTATTTATCTTAAATAATTTGTTTTTAACATGAAGGTATTTTGGGCTGTATTTTGTTGCACAGTTGTTGGATCATTTACACTTGAAATATAATTCAATGCATTGTTTTCTGGTGGTCCAGGCTGTATGTTGATCATTCTTCATTCAATTGAAGCGGTAAAAAGTTTACCAATCCACCTGCTTCAATTACTACTCAAGGATCTCCTTATTTTCTTGTACCTAAATTAATAGAAAAAAAATCATATCACTAAAAAGATGCTATATAAATTAGTAGAATAAAAATTTATTTATAGTTAATATATCATGTTTACCTTTAACATGTCATATTTAAATTTAATATGATATGCTAACTATGAACAAATCTTATTTGAGTTTAATAAATCTGTCAGCTGGGAAAAAAATGAAGCGACATAAGTTTAAAATAAAAGATTGGTCATCTCACAGTTTGAATAGAAAGTAAAGTGAACGTGAAAAGAATATTATTAAATAAGATAATAATTAGTTAATGATGTAGTAAATAAAACAGAATGAAAATGTCACATAATTATTGTCGATATTTCTTTCCAAGCTTCAGCCGTGTGCCCACATTCATTATAACGACCTTCATATCATCTCGGTGAGCAATAAGCTCTCCCAGAATTTCTAGTCACACCTCGAAATTTTGTGGCAAATACCTAAAAAAAATTCCCTTTAAACTTTGATTATTTTTCTTCAAAACTCTACAGCTCAGAGGCATTTTGTAGGAAATTCAATTTCCTAGAAAAAAGTTCTGAACACCAAATCGCTAACATCCATATTTCTTGAGATATTGGGCTTTCAAGTTGAGGTAGTGTGGAATTTTCATGGATTATTGAGCTAAATTGTAGAAACACTACCTTAACTTCAAAGCCCAATATCTCAAGAAATATCGATGTTAGCGATTTGGTGTTCAGAACTTTTTTGTAGGAAATTGGATTTCCTAGAGGTTTGTCATATTCACTTTTTTTGTACCTCTTTTTGTTTACGAGATAGGGGCACAAATCGAGAATTTCATGGACAAATTGGGTTAGTGACCCGTACTACTTCGCTGGTGGGAGTTAGGGTTACACCGCAATAGACACTTTTGTAGAGCATTCAATTCTGAAGAAATCCTACCATTGACCAAGATTATACCATAAAATGCCTCTGAGCTGTAGAGTTTTGAAGAAAAATAATCAAAGTTTACGTGTATTTTATATGGGAAATCTTTATACGCCTTGGTCTAGTACTTAATATTAATATTAAGGGCTCCAATTTTCAGGGAATTTTTGTTTAGGTATTTGCCACAAAATTTCGAAAAAAAAAAAATTGTCGCGAAAAAAAAGCACCCTAATGTACACAGAATGCAGTAAAATAATTAACTTTAAAGTAATTTCTACATAAATACCATCAAAAGAAATCGAATATTAAATATAATTTAATGTACTTACCTTGTAAAACTAATTGAATATCAGTTAATTCTGCTTGAATCTAAAATTCTTCCATTGCACAAATAAAAGTAAATCACGTGTTTATCGTTCGACGTTCACAAAACAAATGATATATACGGTGGCATAAGAAACAAAGACGCGTCGCTCGGATTTGTTGATTGTTAGAAATCCAGTATATTAACTATTAATATTGAAAGAATGTTAAGTACATTATCTCAAACATTTATCACATTAGTTAAAGTGTTGATTGTTTTCAACACAAATGCGTTCTGTGGTACCGTTATTCTTTGAAACTTGATATGTTTACTATATACAGATTAACCAACTTAAGATTTATATTACCACGAAATATGATTTGTTCATAATAGAAACGTTAACAATTTATTGACAAGTATGGCATGTTAACTAGTAATAAATTCATATTTAAAAGAATATCTTCATTGTGTAATTATAACTCTTCAATGAATTTCATAGCAAATAATTGTATTTTCCTGAAATAAAAGGCATTATTATATTTCACAATTCATTTACTTCAATAAAGTATATAAGATTTCAATATTTTAAATTATTCATAATTTCCTGAAGTATAAGATTTATTTATAATAAATAAAACCCTCACATAAATGGCTTTTTTATTTCAAGCATTCATTACATGGAATTAAAATATACAGTGTCATAACATTTATTAAATTTATTAATAAATACTAAATTTTCAGGGAAATTGTGCAAATAAATATATATTTATTTGACTCAGCCAAACTCTTTTCTCAGTGTATATGGTTAATTTTTTCCGCAAAACCTGTGAAATTCCCCTGAGTTTTAGTAAACATTTGCATAATGAAAAGATTAGACATATCAGTTTCATAACCAACCAGCTTTGGTCCAGTTAACAATAGATTTACAGATGTTGGTTATATACCTTTACTGAAGTGAGTAAATTTTAATCATATAGCGAAATTATAGTGTTTTATAAGAAAACAGAATGTAATATGGCTGAATAAAATGTTCATGTATTTTAAAAATAAATAAACTTCTTTCTTATTTTTTCTCTTACTCGTTTTATTTACACTTCAAGATAACTTAACTTCGTTGAATTTGTGATATTTGAATTAAAAAAAAAAAAAAAAAAAAAAAAATAATAGTTCTATATTAAGTGCATTGTTATATTTTGGCACTTTAGAGAGGAGTTCTATTATTCTTAGAAAAAAAGTGTGGTAACACACTTCAACGACTATTTTCAATTCCTAATCACTTATTGAATGCTTTTCTATGTGGTAAAAAGTGCTTGGAAGGAAAGGGTTAAAAATGAAAAACATAAGCAAAACAGAATCTTCGATGATAACCTGTTTAAAAAACGATGAATCATTAAGAAAAATTGCAAATAATTTTGAAATTAGTCACCAAACTGTCAAGAGAGTTAAATATTCTCATGGGTTTGTAACCAGCAATACATCCGGAGAAAGACTATGCATACATTCAGATCGAGAAACTCGTTCAATTGCTCGACTTCTAGATTCAGGATCCGAAATGCATTGGCTCGAATGCTACTTCATGGACAGTATGGCGAGTCTTAAAAAGAATTGGGATGCAGCCAGTGGACAAAAATCGATCAACTGGTAGAGTTTGCTTGTAAATTTACGCACTGGACTAGTCAAGAGTGAAAGGAGCTAAAATTAAAAACTGCGGTAAGTTTTTCAGTTATTTATTTATTTATTTCGCCTAGGATATTATAATATGGTACGTATGTATATAAAAATAACCTACAATGCAAAACTTATAATATGATTACGAAAGAAGGAAACATCAAAGGACATAATGTACGAGCGTTTACTGCCTTCTAAACATTTTTTTTAAAACTGCGTCAATCTGTAATATCTACACCACTAAAAACTGAATTGAAGAGTTTGGAGCAACTAGCAAAAGGTTCATTGTAACCATAATTTGTGCAATGAGTTTGAATGTATAGAAGATACCTGGAGCAAAAAGACATTTCAGATGCTTATATAAAATTTGAAGCCCAAGCAAGGCACATCTTGCAGGATAAAGAGGAAGAGCATTAGACCACTGAAGTTTCTCTAACGCATATTTTGTAAACCATTTTTGAATGATTTCAAGACGATTACAATGGAAAGTGGTATAAGGACTCCAGACAGGGGAAGCGTATTCAAGAATACAGCGAACTAGCGAAATATATAGAGATAGAAAAAAGAGCTGGTATTGGACTAGGAATCCCGAAAAATAACAGCCGAATAAAGTCAAAGAAATCATGAAGCATAGCTGTGGTGATTTCCTGGTGTGGTGGTGCATACCAAGGAGTGGAGTCGTACTGTTGATAGAAACTGAAGGGATAATTTTAAAAAAAGGAGCATTCCAGTTACTATCCGTTAAGCAAAAATTTAGGAAAAAGTATAATTTTTCACCAAGAAGGTCATGCAAAGCACACCGCAATTGTACCAAAAAAACTGACTCAAAAATCAAAATTTTCTAAACTAATGTGGCCAGTTAAAAGCACGGATATAAATCCGGTAGAAAGTTTGTGAGCTTGTATGAAACAAAAGCTGAAAAATTATAATGAACCGCCTTAGATGAACACTATGGAAATGGGCGAAGCATGTGTGATATTATTCCACAAATTGAGGAGAATTTATACCACAGTATGATCATAAGCATATAAAACTTAGAAAAAAGTAAGAAATATTGGATTGATTAGTAAATCATTAAACAATAATTCGAGGTGCAATAATGTAACAATGCACTATTACAAATTCAGTGAAGTTATATTAGTTTCTATAATAATAATAAAGCGAATAAGTGAAAAAATATGGAAAAAGTTCATTTATTTTTTAAATACAATATATAGTATGAATATTTTATTCAATCATACCATATTCTGTTATAGTTTTACTCCTCGCTGTAGGTATATGGTAAAGCAATGAAATTTGAAATGAGCCAAATTGGCTCAGTTCGTAAATCTAGTGATAAGTATCTTCCTCCTGTCTATGATTCCATGGGTGTGCTCTGCTTTTATTCGAGGAAGTCTACAATTTGACTTCCAATTTGAAGTTCAACAATCTTTCGAAGAGCTTCGAATCCCTACATAAATAACTCGAGTTTAGCAAGCCCATCGACTCTGTTGGCATTCTCCCAGCTCTGCAGAAAACTGCAGCAATTTCTGTAATCGGACATGCAACCAGAGGTTTCCTCATGTTTCCGGTGCACTGTGGTTTTTCACAAATTGCGTTCGGCTCACCTTTGCCGACATTGTGTACATTAGCAATAGGAGTGCGGGGCCCCGAGGTGCCAACATTGCACGTTTGTGTAGAAACACCCAGCGGCCGATGTTGGCCGCGCCGCCACCGTCATCAATCCCCAGACGATCCCGGCGTGCACGTATGACCCACTTTGTAAGACATGAAACCCAATCTTCCGTCGTTGGGACAAACAAGCGACCAGATACTTCGACAAACAACAGAACCTGGACAAGCTCCGCCGGGAATGGCAGCGTCACAAGGAGGGGCCCCCGGGCGTTATTGAGTTACACCGCAGCACCGCCGCGCGCCGGGAGCAATCACAAACGAACGCTCATGCGACATCGGCAAATATTTGCATATGCACGTCGCGGCCAGGCATGAATCGCGCGGCGTGCTAAGTGACTTGGGCGAGTTAAGTGCCGTCGAATTCATGTGGCCCGCAATTTGCCAAGCTTTGTGGACGCACGCAGGGGAGCCGCGATTTGCTCCGTCCAGCCGCGTTGTCTTACAATTAGATGCCTCTGAATGAGGGTAAAGGCGGAGCGGGGCGACAAGCGGGGAAGGCCAGGTAATGCCATGTTTCGCACCTGCCGGATGAGCTTGGCAAGCCCGGCATCGGATACGTGTGTCGAATTCGTGCGGGCTCTGTAGGTCCGAAACGTTGTGATGTATGCGCGCGCAGATAAAAATATTTCTCTCTGCGGCGAAACCATGGAAAGCATACTTTTTGCTTTTGTTTAACGACTTTTGAAATACCTAATGTTTGGGGTCCATTCAGAAAGCACTTTGTTTTCTCGTTTCGCGCTCGGTCGAGTCTCAGGTTTCATTTTTGTTTGCGGTCACTACGTCTTCGTCGTCGTCGACATCGTTTCGAAGGAATTCTAGGAAGCGGATTTCGTAACCAGCGACGGGTTTTATTTATGTCGTCCAGATGAAGATATCTCTTCGCATCTTACCTGCCACGAATAAATTTGTTTTGACGCGTTTTGATTTTTATGGGGTTGTTAAAATGCTCTTCGTCGCTTTCGCGGAATTAGTTGTGGCTCTGAGGATTGTCTAGCCTTAGAGGTCAACGATTTTGCCCTTATTAATTTTCATATCTGATCACGATGCCACAATTTATTCAAACATTTTACATTTAAAATAATAATAAGAAACTTAATATCTGGACACGACATTAGAACAAAATTAAGAATCGACTTAGATGTCAACTTATGAATTTCTGGAAATATTGTTGTTCTGTTTGGACCTTGTAGACCATTTAGTGGATAGAAAAAAACCTGTTAAAATGAAGTGAAAACATATTTGAATCAATGATGTTAAAACATGATATTCAGTTAAATTTGAATATGTTTTAAAAGCAACAATTTTTAAATAATCTAATCCTAATGAAATCCAAGAACTTTTGATTTAAAAGTATACTTTTAACGACCAAACAGGAGCATTTTTGATTTAGAAATGTCTACTTTTAAACCTATTTTTGTTTGGAGATTTTCAGCAGCATATCGATGCAATTACATGGTAATTTGTATCCATTATGTTTAAAAAAATACATATTAAGTACAAAATAAAAAAACAGAATCTTCGCTCATACTCTGTTTATTGATAGAAATATATTTATTAGTCATAGCATATAGAATTGTTGTGAATCATAGCATACAGAAATATGATTCTTATTTTTAGCATAAATTTTCCCATAATTAATATGATATAATTTCCGCACACTTCCATTACATAGTACGGAATGCACGGTAACATCAAATCACATGTTCTTCTTTTTCAAAACGATACTGACATTGTTCATCCAAAAATGACACTTTTAAAACATTCCAACTGTTACTAAATTTTAAAAATGTCCCTTTACAATTGAAATGTTTACTTTTAACATTGTTTCTACGGTCTACCATGGTTTTGCGTATAACTGTTTCGACCAAAAGTTGTTTTTTACACCTTTGCATTTAAGTGCAACTACCTTGGGAATAACTGACATTCTTATTATTAGAAATAAATTAGAATAAAACAACTAAAATTAAATTTATAATATTTCTACTACTTGCCTACAACATTTCAATAAAATTTTTACGATTGTATGAACAAATTTAATTCATTATGAAGTAAATGTCAGAACTCGACTTAGAACTTATCACTGAAATGATCTATAGTAAAATGCAAAATTATAAACAACATCTGAATATAATTGCTATACCGAGAACTCCTCTCTTGTTATGTTACAACTGAAATGAGGATTTCTTATTTATTATTATCCACTCATCCACTCATCACTGCATCATCTATCAGAACAAAATATGAAAATGATCTATGAAAGTGCTAAGAAATGGTTGTTGAATGAAGTTTAATGAATGGGGAAAATAGTTTTTTACCTAAAAAATAAATTTAGCCTTTTTTCCTGTTTATATCTGCTTTCTCAGAAGATTTATATTTAAAACAAAAATATTTCGATCTCTACATACTTCTGTTTTCAAAATTAAATAATTTGTTTCAATTTCAAACAAACAAATGGTTCATATTAAGTAAAATTAGTAAGTAAGTAAAATGAGACCGAAGAGACAGAAGAAGCATTAAATTAACTTTACGGATTGCAGAAATGCCAACTCATATTTTTGAACGTACTCTTTGATCACAAACAATTACTCTATTATACCAAGTCTTAAACGCAGCCAGTCTGGTACTTTAAAATTTTATCAAACGTAGATTTCTTTTACCAAGCAGCTAGCTGGTTCAACTTACTAACTTTAGAGTCGTTTCTGAGGTTAGTCTGGGCAAACAGATAAATAAAAGCTGTGCTTTAGACTTTCTGAACTTGATGTCTTTTGTGGGTCTTTTGTAGATAATCTTCCATAATTGAACGTTTTGATTAACATTTTCAGTTTCAGTCTGAGACTCAAACTTCTAGGTATCAAATAATTTCAAACATTTTGTGATAACTTGCTCGCCTGTAAAAACAAATTCACAGCAAAGCTTCTAAACTACTAAGCAACCATCATCCGCTCATTCACAAAACGCCAGGTCCAGACCGCAAAGCAAATGCCCTTTGCCCGCCTAAAGGCATATCAGGCCTGTAATCAATTTCCTTTGTAATCTGAAACATTTCAATTTTTGCCATATAAAAATCCCGAGAATATCTGCCGAAATATCCACAAAACTTTTCCTTAGGGACTTAATAAATTGCAGTGCATGACTGGAATTATAAGGGATGAAGGCCTAGGTTTTTGCCGCTCGCTTTTTTTTGCCTATTTCCTCCGACAATCGCTCTCCCACTGTTCTGCGATTCCCAGAACCCTTTTTAGTCATTATAGTCATTGTAGCGAATGTCGAGCTAATCCACCCCTTTGCCTCGGCTCGTGCGGGGTAGCTACCCTCGGCCTCGCCAGCCAGACTATGAAAAATATCCGCAAACAAAAAACAATCATTAACAATGGCGATACAGCGCTGAAGGGATCCGTCTACCCGTGGTGCGTCAAAATAATCTGACAGTTCAATTATGACGACAATTACTGGATTTTTATTACAATCGTCTATTCGCCGGGAGAATGGCTGGGAGAATTTTTCGTTTTTGCTCGCTGCGGTCGTTGGAAAGGTCAGGGCGAGGGCCCTTTTGTCCGTAAATGAATCACGGGATTATCCGCACCTCGTACGGTGTCAGTTGCTCCTCCGGATTAACATACATTCCAGTTGTAAACCATTTCTGATTGCCCGCACCCGAACCCTTTACAATTATTTATTTTTGCACTGTGCATTCCGCTTTTGCCCTATGCGGAGGCAGAAAGAAACACAGAATCCAACCAGCAGAATATATAGAGTATGGAAATGAGTAGTCTTGAATCTATTAAAGGTCAAGATTTAATCCCGAATATAATAGAATATTTTAGCAAAAAAAAAAAAAAAAAAAATGAGAACATATCTTTTTATGTACACCAACTTGTCAATAACCTGATATTTAATTTTTCATAAAAATCCAAATATCTCGAAAACGGTGAGGTTTTCACTAAGGTCATATTTTGATATTCTGGTAGGTCATGACATAAGCTACCATCCCCTTAATTTTGGCGCACTATTTCCTGGACAGGAAACCTTTCCGGCTAAAAAGCATCGGTCGGCCGGGTTTTTTCTAAATCTGTATAAAATTTCGCACAAATTAACTTAAGATTGATCAAAATCCGTGATGACGGTAAAACATTGTGGTCATTGCATAATACAAAATTTAATTAAACATGTTTTCGGCTAATTAAATCAACGCCGACCAAGCCCATCTTATTCGTCTGAGTGAAAACCTTTCATTTCCACCAACAATTTTCAAATCCGCGATCACGGTACTTTCAGGATTAGTGGCTCCTCGCCTATTAACATTGCACATCAGCTAAGGTATGACTCGTACTCCGAATCCGGTTAGGCTAGCGCCCCGCTGATTAAATACCATGATTTTGGAGAATAAGTGAAATTATACTCTTACGTTGACCAAAATTCTGATCGCAAAAACAGAATCTCCTAGCCTTTGTCATTAATCTTTGTATTAAAGTGTGATTTTGTAAGATTAATACATTTACATAAAACAATTTCGATTTTTGCGATGGATATTTTTGCCTATATTCATAGGAAGTGGATAATGTAAATCCATTGGTTCAGTGTGCATTTGTCTATGATTAAAATTGTACTACTACCTACTAAACCAAAATGCCTTATGTTATTTGAAAAACTATAACACATAGGCGTTACACTTAAATGATCCTCAACATTATTTTAAATCTATTGTGATCCTATCTGGAGAAACTACAAGTGCTATTTTAAAAATACTAAAAAATAAAAAAAATTCTAAGAAGAAAGATTACCCTGTTTCCGTCACATTCTGGTCGGGTAGGGCTCAAAGGACAGTGTAACCCTTTCCATTTTTTTAAGTCAACAACGAGACCATGCGGGGTGGAATTAATTACTGGCTCATATCCATGTACAGTTCAAAAGGCGGCGCGAAGTGTTTCGTCAAAGGAAAATTCTTCGACGAGCACTAATGTGAGAAAATTCGCACTTTGTCTCGAGTCTTTTCCTCTGTTGTTTGCACATGCAACCCGCCTTTTGTTAGCTCACCGACTTCACGTATTTTCTTTACTCGACTGCCTGGAAAATCTGTGAGAAATCTCCCGAGCCTCATTACGAGACCCAGACCTCGGGCAAAGGTATGCGCTCGCGCTCGGAAGTGCCCTGCACTCAGGTGGTTGAGTTATTTAGACGCGCAACATTTAAAAGTAAAAAATGCAGGAAAAGTGAATGCAATGAGACCCTACGGCGAAGGTATTTCTTTCGGTGGGGCGGCCGCGGGAGGCTTGATGCATTTGGTGCCACCACCACCACCACCTGTGTGGATCAAAGTGCCAGCAAACAGTGCATGATACCTGATAACAAGCCGAGATAATTAATGGCCACTAAACACTAAGCAAACGCCATAAATCTGATTCCCCGAACGCTTGGTCTGCGCCGAGGTGTGAACTGGATTGTTTGCAGAAATGTGTGAAAATTACACAAAAGTTGAACGCGTCTGTTTGTTCTGCTGCCTTCATCTTTTTGCAGCGTCCGCCAAATGAAAGTTTATTCAGACTTGTTCTTATATTCTGCATACAAGCGATGCACATGGACTGAAATGTGCAGAGTGCAACTGTTAATCTGGACCACATACCGAAAAAAAATTATCCAAAGCCCAACTGCATTTATTCTTTAAATATGTATTTGTATTAAGGATGGAAAAACGTGCTGAAAAATGCTTAACCCGGCGTCGATGACGCTGGGTCATAATGACCCGAGGCGATTTAAAACGGCCATATTTTTTTGCATGTGTTTTTGACTAAAATAATAAACATGTTATTTGTAAAATGTATTGGTATTATTTATTTATTTTTTTATGCACTAAGAATTTTTGAAGAATTTCCAAAATTTCCAAAAGATAACCCTTTCAGTTTTGGTACAAAGCATCGATAAAATTCGGGTCACGGTGACCCGGCGTCATTGTCCGCGTAATTAGTTTCACCTCATCGACGCCGGGTTAAAATCAAAGCCCAAAATTCAGAAGTCCAATTTCCCTACTTTACATTTAAGCTGTTCTTTTTGAAAGTGGGATAAATCCACAATTTTAACATATCATTTCAACAACTCCTCAAGTTAAATCTCAATGTGTAGATAGTCCTAATACGATATTTTAAGTAGTGAAAAAAGTAATCTTTCTGTTATGTCAGTGTAAAAGTGTTTATTCGCTTTTGGTGTTCTTGTGAAATAGAACATTTTTAATATCTTTTGAAGGACATGACGGTTCGCCATGGTGTTTTTTTTTCTTTTTTTTTCTTTTTTTTGTTTAAAAGGTTTTTATAGAGCTTATTTTTCGAAAATTGGAGAAGAATTTTTTCCGTATTATGGTTTAACCCTAGAAAGATAATCATATAGCAACTAGCGTAAAAAATAATCATACGTCTCGCGGACGTACGATATAGGTATATCTTTTATTTGAACGTACTTACCGTGGCACCACTGCTGCTTAGCGCAAGCTCCGGCCACCGACTGCGTTGACTCGCGCAGCTAGCGCGCTGCGATTAATAATAAAAAAACTACAACGAAATTTAATTTCACGATACGTCTCGCGGACGTAGATTACCTTTCTAGGGTTAAATATAAATTCTTACATACTCACAATTTTCACAAATTTCAAATATAAGCTATATCCGTCATTTCTCGACAGATTATCGTATATAAGATACTATTGAAAAGTAATTCCTACTGCTTACTTTCTAACTTTCTTTATTATCATGTAATAATTAATATTCTTGAAAAAAGTCATAACGACTTATTTGAGAGAAACTCCATTCAACAACATAAAATTCTTAATCGCGATTTTAGGAGTTCACAAATGTTCATCAGTATACTTCATAAAACCGATCGGTGAAAGTTCGAACACTTATTAATGAATCATCTAGTGTAGATCAGGTTTTAATTTCTAAGAAAGCAGAAAAACAGAGAAGATAAAAATAAATAATATTTATGAAAAGCACGGATTTTAGTTTAATTTCATTGTCCTGCACAGCAAGTGGAAAATTCATCTTTTAAACTGCTGCTAGGTGCGAAAATATGTATATGAATAGACAAATAATGATCTATTTTAGGGGTAGTTATCACAATTCTTTAAAATACACACGATATTTATCTTACAAACGGTTAAGAAGAGCTAATGTATATGTAAAAGATGCTGATTCTTTCTCTAAAATAATGTAAAACTATAAAACCTTTGAGTGTTAAGCAAAATCTGATGAAAATAAATCTTGCTTAATAGCCCAACAATTGTTAGATATAAAAATATTTAAGAAAAATTGACTTAGCGCTTTTCTAATGTTAAGCTTTGAATATATTGCACAAATTGTATAATTTCCGGAATAAACAATGCCGTGTTTCTCGTAATGCCTAGTTCATTATAAGTTATCCAACAGCTTAGAACATTAGAAAATCTTATATACTAAATAAAACGAAACAAAGCCATTAACTAGAACTTTTCTTGCCCTAGCTCGCACTCTGTTGAAAAAATTCAATGCCGCTCAGGAACTATGAAAAATATTGCCGTCATCAATTTGAATGTTGTCATAAAGAGCGTTTTCCCCTTTCCCCAACTGAATGTCCTGTCACAAATAGACAAATGGCTTCCAAAAACAACTCGACTCACAGGCCTATCTCGAGTGTGCCTCCCATATCAACGCGATTTAATTAAGTTTACACTTGAGATGGAGCATTCAAATTGGTCGGGCTGCAGAGTGCACCTGTACCCTCATAATGCGAGCGATCAGGGCGGTCATCCGCCATAATCGTCCGTCAAAGACTGCCTGAGCGCCGTGGAGTGAGTTACATAGTCGCGTTAAAAAATTAATGACATACCATGACAGAGATCGACACTCTCGGAGTTGCCTCTTTCGTCCCTTCGCCCGCACGGACAACTGCCCGCCGGCCGGTGAGCCCTTATTCCCTTATTCGGCCGCAATCTAAAATATAATATAAATGACCATCGGCCTCGTGATTCCTGTAATTTCAGCTCGGAGAACGGTCCTCCACTTTGGAGGAACAAACCGAGACCGGCGCGGCGCGGCGAGCGATCTTATCGCGCCTAATATCCAGCAACAGAACATCCCTGACCAGCAGCACCCTGTCTCCGACCTCGTCCGGTCCTGCTACGGCGGCCACCGTCTTCCATTACTCTTGGCCAGAATTGATCACTCTTGATACCTTTTTAACTTGATCGCGCTTCTCCCGCCGACAGGCTCAACCTCCATCCGCCGTGCCGGCCCTTCTCGAGCTGGACGAGCGCGCTACAGTAAAAAATCGAGGCAGAGGAAAAAGGTTGGGACTCAGGTTAGGCAGACCTGAACGCGTGAGAAACACACCTGCCGGACCTCTGGCTGCGTCTTGTTTGGCTTGGGGAAACAAAGCAAGAAAAATGCAAAGAAAGGCAGGTCAAACATTAAGTACAAAAGTGCGGGATGTTGCATGCAACGCAAAAAACCAAAACGAGATAAGCCGCGTCCAACTGCGCCGCTATCCGATCATTGCTCCCAGCGGCGAAGTAGGGGCGGCGATCTGATTTGCGGCGAAAGTGGTTATTAGGCCGCAAAGTGAACCAGTCACGTTAAAATGTTTCAAAAATACCTAAGATAACATAATTTAGTTTTCTTATGTAAAGCATAAGTACCTTGTTTGCGATAAACGAAGTTTTCCGAAAAAACAAAAGTTCCGTTTAGGAAATTTAGCGAAGCGAAACTCGCCCGCCAAATGAATTGTTTCGTGGATTACTAGGAGCGCTGCAAAATTATCTACAAGATTGTTTTAATTGATTTAAATATTAACCTTTAGACAGCCGGGATTTGAGAGCTAACATCGCCCTTGAAAAGTGCCCAAATTTGTATCTGGTATCACGTATCAACTATGTTATATACAAAGTTCAAATCACAGGGCGAGCCGATATATTGGCTCTTCGGTCTGGTAAGGGATAGGAAAAATTTTGTAGTATTAAATTTTATGAAACTGCTAAATTTCGGTGAAAATGTGATTCTAGGGGTTTTCGGGGTCGCTGATTACGAGGGTCAGATTTGATCAATTTACATATCTCTAGCTTTCTCTAGGGTCACTTTTTTACCGAGTTCCGGGAGTACCAACAAATGAGCTGTTTGAAGAGGAGGTAACGGGGTGTGAGAGGAGTAGGGGTGTGTGAACTTATCAAATCTGACCCCAGATTTGTCATCAGCAACCACGATGGCCAAGTTTTCACCGAGTTTCAGGACCAGTAAAAAAGAGGCATTTGAAGTGTGGGAGAGGGGGTAGTAGAGGGTAGGGTGAATGCATCTATCAAATCTGACCCCAGACTCGTGATCAGCAACCCCAAATCGCCCTGGATCTTGTTTATGACAAAAAATTATTGATTTTCCTCCAAAGCCGATATATCGGTTTTCCGGTCCTCTAAAGGTTAAATATGGGTGTTCAAATGTTGTCAAAGAAATCCGAATCTTAGGGCTTGTCCGAATCCCATATCTTCGTTTTCATCTTCTTATTGTTATGACTGTTTGTGATGACACACCGAGCTAAACTCTGTCCGAATTCATGTCTATGGCTGAGAGTTTTAGCTACATAGTATAAGAGTATCTTGATCTTCGTCTTGATCAAACTCAGTTCAAATTCTGTTGCTATTCGTCCAAAAGCGGCTCACGACTTGCATAGACATAAACATAAAAAAACATTAGCCATTTATTTTGACTGTCACCTAAGTCCGTTTTCCAAAAAAATTGACATTTTCATTTTGAAGCTAATTAGAACTAATATATTTAAAATCACTTAGACATTGTGAAAAGAAAGTTACCTGGTTAATGGAGTATATTATGCAGTTAAACTAAGGAACGTTAATATTAAGGTTCTTTGATTAAACTTTATGAGATAAGAGCTTTATGTGTTATTATTAAATATTATTGTTCGATTAGCACAGATAATGATTTTTTTAAATAACAATAATTCCATTAAATATGTAATTTATATACACAGAAAGTTAACGTTTTGGGCACGTATTACTTTTATTAAAATCAATAAATGCTTTATTAAAAACATTTTAAATGTTATTGTTGTGTTTATTTCGTCAAATATTAAAACATTTAGTACCTTTTATATATTATATATGTAATAAAGCGTTTTGCTTTTTATAGACAATTTTTAACTTTTTAAAAGTTCTTTTTCTTCAAAAATATTTGTATAACCATTATATAAAAACCAAGGCCAATCCCAATTCTAGAATACAACGATTTAATGTATTTTTTACAACATCTACGACCTACACACCATAATTATTTTAAATTCCTCCCGCATATGGAGAAGAAGAAAACCTAATTGGAGAATATTATTAATCTTAATGTAATATTTCTGTAATAGTCTATACAAGTTTCTAAATTTTACTCAATACAAATTTTGTTTTTTTTTTTTTTATGTTACGCGATGTCTTCGCCGATTGTGATCCGATTTTAATAATTCTTTTTTTTTATATATACATTGTATATAAATAAAGAATCATTAAAGTCGGTTCACAATTTGCGAATATATATATTTATTTTTTATATTTTATATAATTGGCTATATCTCAGCCATTTTCCGTTAACTAAAAATTGAAAAATAAAAATATTTTAAATACAGTATTTTGAGTTTATAAACTTGTCTTGGCTGCACCGATTCCAAAAATGGATGACTAGATATGTATTGTAAATATTTAAGTATCAATAATTTATGTATATTGTCCCTCAATGCTTTTTTCTTTAAAGTTATACAAAATATTATTTTTAACTTTTTAGTTTATGTTTGTACATACAGACAGGTTTTTATTTGTTTGTAAACATTGTAAACAAATTGTGTATATTTCTTTTTATTTTAAATGAACTTTATTTTTTCCGTGGACTTATGTGTTTTTGCAGAATGAAAAAAGTGTCATTTGGAATGTCATTATTATAGCTATCAAAACATATGTCTTTTTAAACAATGTTTATTTTGTTGTTTTGAGTTGGTAAATTATGTACCCTTAAAAACACAAAAACTTTATTTTACCATGTTATCAGTTAGCAATATTTTTAAATGTATTAAAACGCAAACTCTTCATTATCTTGATTTTTAAATGCACTTAGGCCAGTTTCAAAATAAACTTCATTTATGATCTAAAGGATAACAAAATTAATAAATGTGTGGTATCAACACTTTTTATAATTTTTTCCAATTTAGGAATTCTCTTCCCTCTTATATGGTAGGGAAAATAATGAAGGCATAGTGAAGGGTGCTTAACCGCACTCAATAAAGATGTAGCAAATAATGGAAGCCCTTTCGATAATTTACCATCGTAAAAAATATCAAATGTGCTGCGAATGGCGCACCTTTATCCAGGCACCATTTGAAAGCATTTGTCGCTGGATGAACCCTTCGCATCGTGTGTTATGACTTAATAAATCCTCCCCTCCCTCACCCTGAAGACAGGCTAAGCCAGTTGCGCATCACATCCGCTGAGATGGCAGCTGCGCGTAATGTACCAGCAGCATCCCTTCGCAGCATAAGGGCGCGTCTAACAGCCTGCAGGTCCCAGAGGAGCCCGAAAATAATTCCCGATAATAAAAACATAATTCTTACACCCAGTGAGCAACAATAGGCGCTGATTCGGGCCTCGTCAGGGGTGAAATCGCAGCCTTATAGTAAATAGTTTTTTGTACCTCCAGGAGAATTTTCGTCTTCGATGGCTGTGAGCGTCTTAAAAATAGAAGAAATTCGCCCTGCGGTGACCGGATAATCGTTTGTTTGCAAACACAGCTAAAAACGACAATTTTGCGGCTCCTACCCGGCCCCGTGCCCCAGTGCCAGCCAAGCACTTTCTTTGAGACTTTCTCGAAATCAGCGAAGCAAAAATTATCTGAGAAAGGTAATCTCCGCCCTTGGCTAATGGGTTTTTGGTGGGATTAGCAGCGCCGAGCTGCCAACTGATAAATATCATGCTGCGGTAATCCTCTGCTATTTTCACAATACCGCCCGGCTGCCTCCACTCCACCCGTCCATGGGCCAGGACCAGGACCCGGCTTCGGTTCAAATGAAGTCTGCAATTTTTAGTTATTAGCCCGGGCCCGTGTTTGCGGAGGGATTAACGCAGCCCAGTCGACTCCGAGACGTATTCGGTTACTTCTTGCCAGGATTATTCCTCTGTTTTGATTTCCGCCGAAGACATGGCATAAGTCCTTTACGATCCTTTGTAGGGAATGTGGGCAAATTGGTTATTTTTGCCAGGATTACGGGCAAGGTGTTATTAAAAAAGGGCCCCTGGGACTCCGGCTTATCCAATTTTCAGTATTTTTCTGGGAAAGGATATGCCCCATGATACCTTTTAATATTTCCGCGAGATCATAAGATAATAGCAATGAAAACCTTAAGTCTACGATATATTGAATTAAACTAATCTCAATAAACAAAGGGATTCTTAAAAAAAAAAAAAAAATCCTTTCAAATTATCCGAGAAGTTTTTCTTTGACGCAATTTTTTAGTGTCCATATCGTTTGTCTAAAGGCCTAATAGGCGGGGAGCCGGTGACAGTAAAACTGCACTTATACGGATTCTAAAATTTAGCATATGAATGAAAAGTATTTAATCATAGCTACAACATAGGCCCGGTGTGCCAGGGTTTATCCTGGCAGAAATATTTTTTAAAAATTTTTATTTTTTTAATAATTATAAATAATTTGCACTTTTATGGAAATTAATGTCTCTAATACCATTTTATTGCAAATTTTATCTAAGTTCAAAAAAATTTGGTGTGCCAGGGTTTATCCTGGCAGAAAAGTCTGTCACACCACTTTATATATTATCGCTTCAACCCTTGCAAATTAAGTAAGTGGAGCATATTGAAATTTTTTTCTGTCCGGTTTTTTATTTTCGACACAAACTACAGTCTATGCCATCTACGATTCTTTCTTTTTTTATCTTCAATAACTTTTGAATCGAACTATCCTTACTAAGTATATTATATTATACCTGAGTTACCCTAAAAACCAAAGAGTATCTATAACAAGAGAGGACACTCGTGACGTTTTTCCTTATCTTTTTTCGACCTTGGTACCGTTACAGGAATGAAATGGGAATTTATGCTAGAAATAGTTAGTAATAAAGAAAGCATAAGTGAGAGAAAGACAAAAATTTGGGGCGAAAAGTGGAACACTCCTGCAGGGTGCACCTCACAAAAATCTTTTATCACAAAACTTTTCTATGAACACATTACACGCTGCCTTTTCCACAGCCACACACCAAACACATTTTATTAGCTTACCCATCATTTATCTAAAGCACATTTAATTTAACTAAATTAATTGCTTCCAAAAAAGCACCTTTTTATTCAACAGCTTGAAGCTTGTTCACATTTCCAAACAAATCAAGACCTCCCGGTACTTTTCACAAAGCGAGCGGAGCACACAATAATCTAAAACCAGAGCGCCTTTAAAAATGCACAATGAAAAAATGTAAACAATTGAAGCGATAATATATAAAGTGGTGTGACAGACTTTTCTTCCAGGATAAACCCTGGCACACCAAATTTTTTTGAACTTAGATAAAATTTGCAATAAAATGGTATTAGAGACATTAATTTCCATAAAAGTGCAAATTATTTATAATTATTAAAAAAAAAAAAATTTTTTAAAAATATTTCTGCCATAATAAACCCTGGCACGGCGGGCCTATGTTGTAGCTATGATTAAATACTTTTCATTCATATGCTAAATTTTAGAATCCGTATACGTGCAGTTTTACTGTCACCGGCTCCCGGACTATAACTAGAGTTTATAGTATATAAATTTACATATGGAAGTTATAATTATTTGACGAATGCTTCTTTAAGCAAAACTGACAACTACAATCTTATAATTCATAAATTGATTCGTAGTACTTATGCTGAAATGTCAATTTTGTTTATGCCAACAGCCCTATTGTGCCGAAACAAGGTCTGTATGTTGTCTAAAAGTTTTTACTCGAACCTGTATGTTATCTCCACGGAGGGGAAAATTCTGCGTTTGACAGTACTTCTTCGACTTCTTGTCATGCTGATAAGTTGGCTATATGTCTTTAGCTTAATATTCGGCAGTTTCAAGTTATTAGATAGAAGTTAGTAAATTAACAATGCTTTAAGATAATTATATATTTCTTAGGAGAATTTCATGAGTATAATTGAAAGAGGAAATGACGTTACGAACTTTGTACATAAAGTAGAGAGAATATAGTACACCACAAAAGGTATCCTTATATACATATACATATACAAATTTACTCTCTAAGAACTTTTGTATTTTCCATAAGAATAACATGGAAAAGAATGCATCACTAGACGTTTTTGTCTGTATCTCGTGAAAAAATGGGACCAATTTCATTAGAAATAGCATAAAATTTTCTACAAAAAAGTATTCTTGCATTTTTTTCGTAAAGTTAACACAATATTTTTTTTTATTAGCATTCAAACTCGAGCCATAAGTTCAAGATTGAGGAAAAAAATGATTTTGTGACTTTTTCAATGAAACTATGAATATTATTGATCAACCTATTGAACCTATGCTCTTTCTAATGAAATTGGTCCCATTCATGTATGATTATTTTTTCACGAGAAACGGATAAAAACGTCTGATGATGCATTCTTTCCCATGTTATTCTTATGCCAAACAAAAATGTTCGATGAGCCCCCAGTAAATATTGATATTATGAGCTGGGGTTGGGCCAGGACTTTTCTTTCCTGTCCTAGCAACTATTGAACCTGTTTGAAGAAAACGAGGAAAATTTTGAATCACCCTAATATATATAGAATACCCTTCTGCTTATTTTATGAGGATTTTGTTCACATTGAGTCTGGTGGACTTTCTTCATATTCAAAATCATTTAGGTTGGACAAATTGTGTGTAACGCATCACGCTCTAATAAAATTGCAGAGCTTCCGCATTCCTTACAATACATTATTACAAATTACAATTGCCGAAATCAAACTTATGCTCGATTATTACTCGGCTGGAGTTTCTAGTTTTTTATTTTAATTTTTTTGAGCCGCCGTTAAATGTTCATTATCTCTGCGTGGTGCCATTAAAATTTAACCCTTTGAGTACCGATTTTGTTGGAAAATTTGCGTATATGGAACAGATTTAATTTGTTGGTGCATGGAGTGTGTAAAAGCTGTAATTGTTTCTTCTGTTGCAACTGACACTACTCTCAAATGATGAAAATGCATACTTTAAATATTTTCTCAATTCGAATCACGAGTTAGACTCATCATCTTGCACTTAGGCAAAACAAGTGCATGACAAGTGTGAGTCGTCAAATGTACCCAAGGGGTTAATGCAGGCATGAATCTCGTTTTTAATTCCACATTATTATAAGCCGGCACAGCTTTTTTCAAAATAATGTCTTAGACATATCCTCTTTTTAACATTTTTATTTAAAAATGCTAATATTTGTTCGTCGTCGCTACTCATTAAGATTTTAACCAATTTTTACTTGAAGACGTATGATATCTTTCTGATTTTTTACTTGAGATAAATTGCAGACCTAATGAAATATAACGCACCCTTATTTTTATTGTGGGTTGTGAAACGGAAATGTATTTGATGGTACTATTTCATATGAACATTTTAGTTGAACCCTAAAATCTTAATTCTGTTGCTGCTTGAAAAATCTCTATATAAATTTTATTTTGGTTTGACAACATGGAACCGATTCTGTCAAAAACAGAAAACAGTACATAACAATTTTTGAATGTTTCAAAACGTCATAATTGCCATTTAATTGGTCTGACGTGTCGAGTTTAGACATTATGAATGGTTATAATATACAGGGAATTTATAATTGGACAGCTCTGAATTCTTTAGATGAATGGTCAATATGGCTTGCAACGCCTATCTGAAGATAGTTATAGAATATAACCAACCAACCGAATTTATAATTGGGTCAAGAGGTTGCGGTGCCAAGGCAACGTTTACATAACTACTAGGTGTGGGTTTTCAGAATCATGCTTTAGGAAGTAAGATTCAAAGCAGAATAAAGGGATACTATTAATGTCTATAAGTCGTAGGGAAGACAGGCGCATCATCTAACAATTGACATCCTTCTAGTTGCCTCTTCACCGCAGCCTAGCAGCGGGTCTTGCCCCGGCGGACTAATTACTTAATGCACGGGCATTGATGGAGGGGCTCCGCCCGGGACTAGCCCAGTAACAAATTGCGCGTCTACATGTATATGTATAAATTCCCAGAACTAATGTCACTGGATCTCGTCTTGAGAGTTCTCGAGGCTCTCTAACGACGGGATCCGGGCAAAAAGCCCACTTCTGGCGGGTAGTGTGCTTTACTGACTCTAGTGCGGAGAGGAAGAGCCGCCAGAAGTGCCACAAACAGATTGTGGTTTCGGTACCTTCCACACCCCCAACCCCCAGCAGAATCCACGTCCTGTGGGGAGCCAAGAAAAATTTTCGTTTGTCGAGCCCTAAGCATCCGACACAGTAGCTGGAGGAGAAACACGAAGCACTTGTCGTCAAGTAAAGGGCTCTCCAGCTAAGAGTTAGTTACATCATCTCGTGATGTCTCCTAGATTCAGGATATTGAGGGCAACTTCTGACCTTGGCAAGGGTGTGTGTGTGTGTATGTGTATATATGTGGGGTTTTTTGTTGACATCCTTTGATTTATGGGTTACGAAGAAGGTTAATGCTGCTACTTAATGGAAACTGCTTTTTCGGTCAGCGAATCCTCTTTTAGGGTGCAGCATCCGTTCGGACCTTGAAAAATTATTCACTCCCCGATTGATGTGGGCTAATTAAGGCGAACCCGTAGTTAGCTGCCGCCAGCGGCCTCTTCCGGTGAACATCGAAGTTCACTTCGTCTTCATTTTTATTAGGTGCCTTTAACGACGTTGGGACAGGTATTAAACGCCGCCATATCTTAATTAGCCGTCGTGGCGTCTTAATGTGTCTTGTAGCTGATAAGCAGAAACATTCCAAGTAATGCCAACGCCGCCGCCCGGCCCTCCTGTAGGGAACTCCTCCGAAGGGCAGTGAGATAATATTGACTGGCCGGGCGAGCCCTTGAAGTCCGATTTAATTATGACGGCCGAAATCAAGGAGCTGTGAGTGAATTCATTAAGATACGACTGCTGAGCCCAAGTGGAAGACCTTGAGGACTCTGTGCTCATCCCTTTCTCTAGCTGGGCGTGCTGGGACTTGGGTAATTAACCCCACCCAACACCCACGCAGCTTAGGCTCGTATAATTGAGTCAATGTAATCCCAGCAAGAATATGTGATTCGTTAAAGGATTACCGCTGTTTAATTAATGTACCTTTCTCATATTCCCGCAAGTGCAGCCCTTGGTCTCATAAATTGAATCGGTTACCGTTCCTGCGATATGTGGTCTATTCTAAGGCTCTTTAGGTAGGAGCTCTCTCATACAGGTATACTTTATTCAGAACACGCATTCATTTACTTCTTTCATCATTGATACAGTTCAACTAAGGCTGTTAATTATGTTTATATTTGTAATTTCTAACCACCGGCTCTACTTACATTACTTATGATATTATTTTCAAAGCCAAATGCGTAACATTGTATTGTTGTTACAGTATTTGTGCCCTTAAGCTATTTTATTCGCTTCTGGTTGTTGCTCAGGGAATCTTGGTTCTGGATTAAAGTTAAGATCTCTTAGCCCCTAGACTGTTGCCTCTAAATGAGGTTGCTGATGAACTTAACCTAGGCAAGATTCATCATCTCAATTAAAAGGTCCTGAACCATTCTGCAGCATTCGCTAGTCTTCGATCAAGGTTGTGTTAGAAGAATGGACCAGGAGTCAACTTCCCATATACTGAAAAGATTCCCCGGGGATCCAGCAAGTTGTCGGACCCTATGCCTATATTAAAATCAACGCTTTAAGAGAAGCAGATCTCAGATTTTTGGTCGATCGATCGAAAATAATATGTACGGTGATTGGAACAATTTGCAATGATTTTTCTTTCAATTTGACCCTGAAATGACCTTGAACGCGGTCTCATATGGACTCAGATTCGGAATCAGTGACTCCAAAAATATAAAAAATTGGTCGGTGGAAACAACAATTTTTATTTTGTGTGTGTCTGTATAATTAATTAAATAACCCCTAAACTACTCTCAAAAACCAGTTGAAATTTATTAAGATTTTACCTTAGGTATATGCTGATCTCTCATAATTTTTTCTTCTGACTTGAATGAGTTAATTCTATAAAATAGACTCTCTACTTATAAATTAGGTAAACTAGATTTTCATTCAGTAATTCTTTGATTTGAAATTGTTTTATAAAATCCATTCTCTTGAAGATTGCACTCTATTATCCAACGATATAGACAAGCTTTATTAATGGCGTATTGTTAACAAATTATATATTAATATATAAAAATGTGAATGTATGTCTTTTTATCGTAAAGTAAAATTTATATTTTGTTGTATAAGATAAATGAAAAATCTACGATTAAAACAAATGTATTCTTTACGGATCACATCGAATTTGCTGTCACAAGGGCATTTTAAGGGGTTAGGTGTAGTCAGGATTTTCAAAAAATCGATTTTCTTAAAGTATAATATCTTAGAAATATTCTCTGAAAATTTTAAGTAAATCCGACAATTACTTTTCGAGTTATTCGATAATTAACAAAGGGTTCTCGGGCGCTCTATATACATACAATTTACAAACTTCAAATGCGTTTTTCTCAAAACTATGTTTTTTGAACTGGTTGCCACTGTAGCTCAAAAACCGCTCGGTAGATTTTAATGAAATTTATACAGATTTGTGAAAACATAAAAAGCTAGTGCCTGATCGAAAGATTTTTTTTTTTGTTTTAATTTCGATTTTTTATAAACAATTAACTGTTGGTTTTTTCCCAAAAATCGGGAAAAATATTTCCTGAGGCCGCCATTTTGTTAATTTAAAAAAAAAAGAAAAAGCTTCGATCAGGCACTAGATTATCTATTAATAAAACTAATTTTTTTTGTCCAATTGATTTTAGATGAATCTCCAAGGATATATGATGGCCACCGGAAGGCGCTTCGGTTGGAACTGGGTCAAAGCAAACAGTCATAACTTTTAAAATTATTAATTTTTTTTTCCAAAATTTCGGCCAAGTGAAGTCGAAACATTATTTAATAATGCTATGTTTTTACTTTTACAAAACAAAATAATTTAGTGGCAAAAAAAAATTATTTAAAATTGTCATTTTTTTATGCCTCTGACTACACCTAACCCCTTAAGTCAAAGGATTTTTAAAACGGAATTCTAAAGATTTTAGATCTCCGCAAACTCTTATGACCTCTATTTCGCATTAGTGCGTTCTATTCTTGAGTACACTTTGATAATATGGTGTTCTTGTTATGAGATTCATATAAAAAGAATTGAAACAATACAAAAGAACTTCACGTAAACTGTTTGCCGATCTCATGTCATCTTATTTTGCTGGATTACTTCTCGGTCTGTCAAGTTTAGCATTTAGACAAGAAGTGCGGTCTTCATAAAAGATATTCTGCCGTAGAAAATTAAATACCCCTGTCTTTTACCACTGATTTGTTTGTATACGCCAGAGAGATCCCTATTGTATGTTTCCTTACACAAGACTATATCATTTAGCTGAATCCGTAGATTCTACTATGTCAGGAACGGAATTTAAAGCATATCTTTTTAAAAATTAGTACGTTAGGAACTAATTTAAAATTATAAGTTAAGATTTACTATTTATAGATATTAAATTAAATATAATAAATAAATACGGTAGTTATGTTCCGTGTTATATGAATCCGTATTGTAGATTACAAAAAATATAAGCCGTTCATAGATCAAAGCTATTAACTTATTTGTTATATTTAAAATAATTTTCTTTGATAATCAGGCTTAAGACACTACGTGACAATAATTTCTATGGCCGTTGAATAATAAATGTTTTTTTTCACAAGAAATAGAGCTTAAACATAATAAAATCGCAACATCTGCCTCATTCTTTCACCGTGTTATCCGAGCCTCTTATATGTTTTCGTGTTATAGGAAGTCTACTGTAATTTTATTGTTTCATTCTTTTAGTGCTATGGATATTAGCAATTGATTTAGATAATATTTATTAAAATTATTTAAAAAATTTAAAACAACATGTTTCAGTTGCATATTGCTGAAATTTCAATGATGCTAATCAACAAAAGTTAAGACTCTCTAATTAAAAGTCTATCTCTTACGAAATATAATTCATTTATGTTTGGAGAAGTATACCATTTTGAGAAGGTCGTCTTAAATCTTAAACAAGAAATCTGCTGATCAATAAGAACAACTTACTGCCACATATTTTGGTCGTTGTTCTCGGACCTGTGTTTGTAAATAAGAAAGCGCTCCACAGTCAAAAATCCACTTGAGTGGACAAACAATTTTGATTTATCTGCTCGTTTTGAGGGAATTGCTGAGGCAAACACGTGAAAATTGGAAAGGAGACAAGCTGAACCTTGTATCTCAGCACTGCCGTCCGTACTATCCAGATTCTAGGCAGGACGAATTTGGCACAAAGGTGCAGACACCCTGCTGGGCAAACTATCATTAATTTGCTGGGGAATCAGCGTGAATATCTGCCCCGAAACACAGAGCCTTGCATAAATGGGATTTCAACTCCAGAACCAGAAATGATGCCGCAATTGCAAGGCACCACCGGGCCGAGTCGAATCGCAACCGGGAGAGACCCTAAATCTTGCCTGCAATCGGAATCGAAATGGCGCAGGGAGTCGAGGTGTATTTGGAACTGCATTTAGCATGTTTCTGCCGAATCCAAGGCGTGAAGAGCCGATTTATTTTGGTGGCGGCTAGGCCATGCTTTCGTTTGATATGGTCTTCGGTAATTCGATATCGACGGGACGGGATGATTTAAGGAGCGATCAGCCAAATGGCGAAGGCACACCAGAGGCATTTTTGGACCTCAAAGACTCGTTAAAATTTCATTAGTTTCGCATTCGCCCACTTTTTACCCGACCTGTCTGGGAAGGGAATCCTGTAGGCAATGAGATCCTTTAAAGTTGACTAAAACCGCATTTGATGAGATTTTCAGACTTAACTAGTTTATAATGAGGAAGTACAGGCTTATCTGTAACTAATCCGGGTTAAACACGTTTAGCTGGTCTTTAGTAAATTTTTCAATTTAAATTTCTCTACAATTTGAAATATTTTGAAGAAAGAGAATAGGTACCAGAAAACGGAAATTCCTATCAAAATTTTGTAGATGGGAATGACGAAAATCGTGAAAATAATTACATGCACACTTTCATTCGTTTATTTACACGTTGTAAACTCAATTCCTCCAAAAATACGAAAATTAACCGTGCAAAATAATAGCACCATATTATATTTGTTTAAGAATGCATGTGGTATCCTTTGTTTTTTATCACTTCAGCACGTTTCTGTGGCAGATAATCCACTAATTTAACGACTATGTCTATTGGTACTTCCTCCCACTCCAATTTGATGGTTTCCAACAACAGTTTTTTGTTCGTTGACTTTTGTTTAATAATGCTCCACAAGTTTTCCATAGAATTCAAATCCGGCGATTTAAGAAAGTATTTTTAAAAAAAAACGAATTTCTGTAAAGGTGCAATCAATTACTATTTGAGGAACTGAATTCTAACTTCTAAGAACTGATTCTCAAAAAAACTCTACTTCTTTATTTTGCCCACTTCTTTCCAAGAATTTTTAACAGTCAGTTCGCCTTGGATTATTTCTAAATATGTACGTCTTCTTGCTTTAACCTAAAACAAAAGTTATGACATTTAACAAATACCTAGAGAAATTGTTGAGAGATTATTTTCCTTTGCTGGGTATCCACGATGTCATGCTTTCACCGATGAACGTTTTGAAATATGGGTGTTAATGCTTTCCTTGAATTGAAATCAATATTCTATTACTATTGAATTTATTCTGTTTTTTTTAAAAAGTAGTCGATAGTTTATACTTAATTCGGAAAAGAGGATAAAATATTTCCATTTATTTGTATTAAGAAATTAGGGTTTTTTCTACGAATCAGTTCTTAGAACTTGGAATTCAATTCCTCAAATAGTAACTGATTACGTTGACAGAAATACCTTTTTTTCCAAATATGTACTTTATAATTTCCTTTTTAGAATGGAGAAAAACCCAATAACAAATACAATTCCTTATAATGGAATTGGCAAATAATTCAAGTCTATTATTAATAAGTTGACCATTATCAATTATCGATTACAATTCCTCCTAATGGAATTGGAAATTGTTTCGAGTACTCAGGAATTCAACATATCAATTCCAGGGAATTGTAATTGAATTTACTTAGCCCAGATTGCAAGGTCGGCGAACAATGCTAATGTTTTGCACTCATTATAAATATATTTGAAATATGATGGTTTTCCCTGCTAAATAACCATCTAAAAAATAATCATTCATGAAAGCAATGCCACCAACTTTTTTATTTTATAGTTGATTGATTTATTGATTAAAACTAGGTTGAATATGATGGATAAGCAGTATAATAAACATACCTATTTCGCAAGGCATCAAGATGCATCCTCGGTCTAAAATGGTAATTTTTCTTTCTACATACAATTAAAAAGGTTTAAATTAAACTTATGATTATAAAACTACAACCTAAGAAAAATCAGCTTGAATCGCAGGAGCTGGTGAGACAGACATTTTTTATAGTCAAAGAAACTTCTGAATGTATAAAAATGCTAATTGGGATAGATTATCTGGTTTTAAGTTACAGTTAAGTGTTACAGAAATAAAAAATAACTGAGACATTTTGTTTAAACTACTCCTATAATTAATTTTGCTAAGCAGTATTTATTTATTTTTATAAAAGTACTTGGAATATAAACCTGAATGGTAATTTAATTAGTAAATATGTACTTCAATATTGTTTTAACTGATTATTTTACGACGCTTTTTCTGATTGTTGATCCAAGATGCTCTGCTCGAAGTGGCACACTGCTCCGAACGTAAACAATCGAAATTCATCAGCATCCGTAAGCCATATAATGTCATCCATTAAGAATCTCGTGTCGCCGCTTATGACGTGCTTTCACGTAATCGCGCCGGGGACGTCTTTGACGTCGATGCAGCCTCCTCCAGTCTGTTGCCCGGCAACGTAAACAGGCGACCACTTAAGTGCGCCCTCGAGAGCAAAACAAACAGCTCCTGCCCTGAAGTAATATTGTAGGAAGGCATTACGCCCGAGTATTTGGCCGTCCGAAGTGTCTACATTAACTCACTTTTCGACGACCCTCTCACGGAGTGCATTACTCAAAACTGCAGCCGAAATTATGACATCCAGAAGTGGTCCCGGGCCCGGTCGGGGCTGCTTTTGCATGTACTCAAACTAATGGTTGGGCCGTGTCGTAACTTTTTTACTTCCCTTTTACGCCCAAACCCCGCTGAAAAAGCCCCAACGAGCAGAAGATCTGAGAGATCCGGGGGAGTGACAACTAGATGACCCCTGGACCTGAGCGCCCATAAACCGATCGAATAAAACTTAATGGGATGCCGCAAGGTACGATTCTGGCGCGGTAGTTATTTCTGCTGCACCACTAATTTTCTTGATAAATATGTCAGCGGCGCAATGATTTCGGCGGTCGTCGATGGCGCGGGGAATGCGGACGACTTGGCCGCAGACTATTCTGTTTTACGATCGTTTTGTGGGAATTCTCTGTGTTCCCTGCCCGTGCTGAATGTCTGTCAACTAATAATTAGAAGATTCGAATGGCTGGTGTGTGGTAAGTCGATGGAATTTCGTGCTGTTAATGATAACCAAATGTTCGCTGGGAACGTGTGAGCTGTAAAAGTTATTCAATTTCCATGCTGGGAACGGGTTGTAATTTGTGAGTGGATGCCGCGCCATGCATGTTGCATATATTAAAGTGTCGTAAAATTTTTAGAGGAGGAGCGTTGTAAAAATGTTGCCATGCAGCCTGCAACCGGCTGATTTGCATTCGTGAAACTGATACACCCTCTGCACTCGATTTAACTCCTGACGCCAGTAATTAATTTTCGTTACTTTACAACTCTGTATTAATCGGGGATTTGATACACTACGACAGCTGAGCGAATAATAAATGCATTCTAAACATACAATCTTATAATGTTCTGCAAGGGAATTACACCAGGTGCATATTAATAACACTCAAACCATTATTTTAAAAATACGCTATACACGCAACTGCAAAATTAGAGGAACTTTGCAGGTAAATTCGAAAAAAGATTTAAACTATCACAAAGGAAGCAATGGCGTGGGAAGAGAAATTTGTTAAAATAAAACTGAAATGATCGACTTCAAACATTCATACATACCCAAAAAATTGATCTAAAGGTATGTATTGTTATCGTGTTTTCATTCCAGAGACCCCCACACAGTCAAAAACAATAAATTCCGACATCGGAACGATTTTATTGTTAGTACTTAGAAACCTGCATCGACATGTAAATCAGATTCCTCAAAGTTAAGAATTTCTGTTACTATCGGAAATCAGTGACTCTGAAAATCACTATATACCAATTTTCTGGGAAATATCTTGAAATTGAATTACTATATTGACTACACTGGATTAAAAATATATGTGTAGCCTATATTTCCTGCTTAGTTTAAAAGTCAATTATTAAAAAAAGGCCTTAACAATAGTATTTGTCTAGTCTGTTATTACTAAATATATCTAAATGAAAGACTATGATATTCCATAGGTGTAAAGATTCAATTGTATGGGACTATAAGATTCAGAATCTCTCTATAACAAAAATATCGGAATTCAAAGATCTGGGAGTTTGAATTGACGAAAAATATTTTTTAACGAAGCATATCGATGTGATAGGTTTTATAAAACGAAATACTCCGGACTTTCTACAATTTTATCGAGTTTTTTAGAGATCAACGTGAGGTCCCCATATTATTCTGCCCATATTAATAAAATTGAATCTATACAAAGATATTTCATTTTTTGTTCCGTAAATTTATTTTTCTACAGATCTTGAATGACATTCCATCGTAAGATACCAAATGTTTGTTGCTAGGTTCGAGTAAATTAGACAAAGATGCATCTGCGGTCAAGTTCCTTTTATCAGAGACATCTTAACGTCTCACATAAAATGTTCAGAGCTCTTAAGTCTGATTGAGATTTATGTCTCCTCTTTGAATATAAAATATATTGTGATATTTTTTGAATTTGACATGACTACAAATAATTTTAGTAACATTATGTTTGCACTAGTAGGTATCTAGTCTAGAGTATAAATAGATTATATCATTTACTACGTTTATATGCATATACATCTCGTTTCTGTAAGACTTGTAATCGGTAGACTGAATACATAAATAAATATATAAAATATTGATCTATGGAAAGCGGCTGATACCTTTTGCAAAGACGAAAAACGTGTTTCTGCAATTGTGAACACTTAATAATCAAATGATTGCCGTAACAAATACATCTCTTTAATTAATTTTTTTATAAAAGTTCCCCCTGCAACTGGTTCCCTTTATTTACGTTAAGAAAAAATCGTTTGAGTCATTTCAACTCAAAACATTTAAGACTTTAAAAAAAAATTAAAATCTCTATTAGAGTCAAAAAGTAAAAAAATCGCTAAAGTAAAACACGAGCGAAGAATATAGCAACGACCTCTGAAGACAGCAGATACCTTTTTATCTGAGATTCTCTTACCTCAGCTATAATTGTATGCAAATTGTTAATTAATACGTGTCACATCGTTCATTAGCGGGCGCGATGATATATATACCTTCAGAATTTAAATGAATGCTAATACAACTCTGGCCTCCACTGTTTTCTGTAATATTTTTGAAAGACAATCCTATTTGGAGCTGCGGGCCTTCTCCAGGCAACTGCCGGCGTCTTCGCAGCATCCGAGCTCTCGGAAGAAAGCCAATTAATTAAAAATCTCCGCCGGAGATAGCGCGTACACACAGAACACATGTCCCTGACTAATATGCCCAGCTACCGTGGAGTCGGCAAACGTATCATATCATCTCACTCGGGGAAAAAGGTTTTTGCTTTCAAAAAGTTGCTTTCTGCCTTATTTTTTCTCTTCCATTTGCCGTGACCCAGAAGCGATAAGATATCTCTCAAGACTCATTAAGCGCAAGATACGCAGATACGACGAGGAATTACCTCGAAAGTCAAGCAGCCGGCAAAATCCCAAAGAAGGACAACTCGGCACTGCGTTTTATCCCATCAAGTGGCTAATGATGAGGAGCGGGACGAGAGCTCAAGGATCTGGGAAAACCGCATCTCGGGATGAAACTTTACAAATTTACAAAGTGATAAGTGGCTGTAATTCGATAGCGCAACAAATGTGCCCAGGACTTAGTGCAACTTGTCTCGTCAACGCCCAAGGACAAGGTTGGCGTGATTTAAGATCCTCATATGTGTGCATGGCCTAACCCATCATCATCTAGATTTCTCGAGCTGCAGCCAGTAGTTCAGAAAGAGCACCTAACCCACTAGGGAGATTGTGGATATGACATATTCTTTATTTGCAAATGCAAATATGTGTTAATAGAAAATTTAAATTAGGTTATGAACCTACCTCAAATTATACAAAATTTGACTTAATAAGTACTTGTTATACAAAAATTCAAGCAATATCTTTTATAACATCTATGCTAAAGCGAATGAATTTGAATTGTACTAGACAGCCTGAATTCTTACATCGATTTATTTTGGATAAGTAGTCCTTAAGGAAATGTAGTTAGAATTAAGAATTTCATCATGTATTTGAGATATTATCTAATTAAGTTTCCTTTTAATAAATAATGATGAGCAGTCGTATTTATCTTTCGAAAGCGATAAAGGCAGAAATTTGGTAGTAATATAACTCGTGGATATTATATTAAATATATATGTTGTCATGGGCGTACCCAGGGGGGGGGGGCAGGGGGGGCAGCTGCCCCCCCCTGGATTTTGTTTACGTCTCTACTAACTATCTACTTTTGTTGATAAAAGTTAAGAAAAAGAACTTTTTGCCATTTGCAATACAATATACAACTTTTAAAAATCGTGCGACGCGCCGGTTCTACCTACTCGCTAGCAGCGCTGCAAGTAAAAATGCTACGTTCGGCTGCCGGCGCACAGTGGGCCCAGCGGACATATCTGTATGAATTTTTTTACATAAAATACTAAGAATGTAGGCTTTTTAACTATAATGGAAAATATAAATATTAATTTTTTTTTGTAATTTAAAAATAAATATTTGTAAAAGCAGTTTCACTTTGTCATAGTAAAACCTAAGCTTATATTATGTGTATTTTTTAATTAACCATTACAACTTTAAGATTGCTATGTTTAGCAATTATAAACTCAATATTACAGTTCTCGAGTACGCAGAACTCATAAAAATAACTACGTGAAAAATTAACCTTATTTTATACTTGTCGGTGTAAAACTCCCTTTTAAAAACAAAATTCGTTAAAAATAATATTGTAATAAAATTAACAGTTAAAAAGACAAACCTGAAAAAAACTTTCAAATTTTTAAATAAAAAAATATAGAGTTGTATTCACTTTATAAAGTTTGTTAAAAGTTTTAAATGTTAGCGCTGTTTGCCGATGTAATTAGTTTTTTTAAATAAATTAATTAATTTTTTTTTCTTTTTGTATATTTATTATTAGTATTTTTTATTGGATAAATTCGTTGAAGGTTTACTCATAGTATATTGCTAATTTTAAATGAAATCCAATGAAATTAAGGAGAAAATTTCAAGGAAATACTAAGAAAATCGTCATTTCTATAATTTTTAATTCTAAAAAAAAAAAAGCGCAAAAAATTCGCAAGTTTTTTTTGCTCCTCCTTATTCTAGATAAAATTAACTATAGAGTGCAATATAAATCTCAGCATCGGCAAACAGCGCTAACATTTTAAATTTTTAACAAACTTTATAAAGTGAATACAACCCTATATTTTTTTATTTAAAAATTTGAAAGTTTTTTTCAGGGTTCTCTTTTTAACTGTTAATTTTATTACAATATTATTTTTAACGAATTTTGTTTTTAAAAGGGAGTTTTACACCGATAAGTATAAAATAAGGTTAATTTTTCACGTAGTTATTTTTATGAGTTCTGTGTACTCGAGAACTGTAATATTGAGTTTATAATTGCTAAACATAGCAATCTTAAAGTTGTAATGGTTAATTAAAAAATACACATAATATAAGTTTAGGTTTTACTATGACAAAGTGAAACTGCTTTTTCAAATATTTATTTTTAAATTAAAAAAAAAATAAATATTTATATTCTGCACTATCGTTAGAAAGTCTATATTCCTAATATTATACAGAGTGATCCAAAAGTATGGAAACGGCTAAATAACTTTCGAGGAATGCATTTTGGAGAAAAAAATTTTAGACAAAAGTCTTAGGAATTTTTCCTGGCTATTCAATGGTGGCTGTAGATTTGAGCTTGACCATGGCCTTGAAGGTCATTTCAAGGTCAAGTTGACTTTTAAATTCGAACCCATATTTTTGACCACGGAAACGGAAAGAGCGGAAAATTTTACGTCCGAATATGATCTTAACCATGACCTCGAAGGTCATATCAAGGTCAAGATGGCTCTTTAAAAGGGAACCTGCATTGTTACTGCGGATTTGGAAAGCGTGGAAGTTTTACGTGCAAATGTGACCTTGACAACAACCATGATCTTGGTCATGACCTTGACCATGACCCCGAAGGTCACATCAAGGTCAAGGAGTTTTTTTGAAGAGGAGGTGGTCGAAAATATGGGTTCCCATTTAAAAAAGTCAACCTGACCTTGAAATGATCTTCAATGCCATGGTCAAGGTCAAATCTACGACCACCATTGAATAGCCAGGGAAAATTCCTAAAAATTTTGTCTAAAACTTTTTTCTCCACAATGCATTCCTCGAAAATTATTTAGCCGTTTCCATACTTTAAGATCACTCTGTATGTAAAAAATTTCATACAGATATGTCAACAAACAAAAAAGTTTCAGATTTATGACACGAAAAAGTCCCGCTGGACCCACTGTGCAGCGGCTCGGTCTGTGGCTCAGTGTACATAGAAAATTTGTTAACGCTATGGGCGATTCTTTCACGGAAGACGTTATAAACCGTTTTGCTAAAGACCCTCGAAAGTTACTTTTAAAATAGCTATTGTATAATTAAAGAATTTATATAAAAAATTACCTATTTGAATTTATGTGTATTAATTTGACTAGGTGCTTATAAAAAATCTGATTTGCCCCCCCCCCCCTGGCCCAGAACCTGGGTACGCCCATGTATGTTGTATCGGTCGTCTAAGAATGTCGCAATTACTCGAAGGCATCGGAAAACGGTCATAACCCGTAGATCAGATGGTCAGATCATTGAGGCACCAATTCGAAGGTCGCAGCTTCGAGTTCTGCCCATGTCCGTCCCGTTTTTTCGAGTAATTCCTACAAATATACACGTTAAAAAATAATCCAAAATAGTGTAAATATAGTACAAGTGCATACAAATTTGGTGTAAATTTAACAGAAACTCAATTTATAAAAATTATAAAGCCCTAGATTAGAATTTTACACAGAGCAGTAATTTTAAACAAAATTAATAACTCATTGCCTTCTTTCGATAAGATTTGTAACGTTGATTTCATTAATTTTGATATAAAAGTGAACTTTATAAGATTTTAAATTAAATTCTATTTCAATTTCGTAACACCACTTTAACTAAATCAAGTTTAACATTGCACTATTTTTAGAACATTTCCATATGAGCTATATATTTAACACGTTCAACTCGGCGTGTACCACCGGTGGCTCACATCACATCACATGTTTTTTTTATTGAAAAATTGAAGAGCTTATTTTTACAGGTAGGCTATAATAGACTTAATGTATTTACATATTTATTTGTTTTTATGGTTTTTTTTTAAAAAAACATTTTGTGCAAGGCGCCGCCAGATAAAGCAAAATACGATTTGTACTGCCGCCCGATGAAGTGAAGTGTATAAAACTCTGCCGGGTTGAACGTGTGAAGGGCATTTTCAATAAAAGAGGTAGCTCATTCTACAAAGAAGTGCAATCTTAAGTGATTTACTCTGAGATTAATTAATTGAGAAAGAAGGAATAGAAAACAGAAAACGTCCGTAAGTCAAAAGCTAATCAATTCCCATCAAGCTGATTTTAAGAGCCTATAAGCAGAGCAGAAGTAAACCAACCGTAGCAATACTACTACTTCTATAGCATAATAATTTAAGGGATGAAATTGATCTCTGCTCGTTTTCATTTGATACCCCAATGGATGGCACTGGTTAATTTTTAATGTTTATGTGCGCAATACGGCCTCCAATGGCCATTGAATTTTTTAAATATTTATGTAGCTAGTGCTATTTGAGATATTTTTATTATGTATTTTATTATTGTTTCGTATTTGCTAAAAAATGATATATGATTCCTTTATTATTATTAGTGTTATTAGGTGGAAGAATGCGATTTTGAATATTCTGAATCGAGCAATCCAAGGCCTACCGAGGGCGAGATGGAGACCCACATTCACATATGGTCCAAGGCGGCAGCATCCAGTCCAGATTGCTCGGAGAAGCTGCAGCCAGCCGCGCGGTGTGGTGAGTGAGAGATGCTGCTTTCTAGTCGGAGTTGTTCCCCTGCCTAAGTGTAGCCAGCGCCATCTGGGAGCGGGAAATACCCAGGATCTCTTCTACTTCTGAAAGCCAGAGTTTTTCCTCATTGAGAGATTCGGTTTCGCTTTTCCTGTCGCACCTAGGGGAACGCGGGTGCCTGCTTTTCACTCGTTCTCGTTTGAGCCGCTCTCCGCACGGCAGAGTGCCCACGTGAGACGAGGGTTCCATTTTCCGCACTCCGTTTTGTGGAGGTACCTCGCCGCTTGGAACCGTCTCCTCGAGCAGCTCACGCGAAGCTTTGTCCACACGACGAAGTGGTTGGCAGCGAGCCCGCGGAACCGAGCCATCGTGCGGAGTCGCTTTTCACGTTAGTTCAGTTGAGAACCGAACGCCGAGCGAGTGGGACGCGGAACAGTTTTCCCGTGAATTTTTGTAGTTTTCCCTAACAGAGGTGTGAAGTTATTAAGGAGTTTCACTTGGCAGATCCCTTTTCGGACTGCAACAGCCCTTCGCGTGCGTCCGCCCGTCAGAGATAGTCGTGCTAGCCGTCGAGGCCGCGAAAGGATCCAGAAAGTGATTTTGAGTGTGTCCTGAGGTCGCGACTCGCGATCACCTGCCCTGAGTGTGTTTTATTGAGCGAATTTGTTTTGCTGATGAGTCGTTTCGAAGATTAAAAAGTGAAAAGCGAGCCGATTTTTATAGCGAATGAATAGTGAACCGCTAGACGCCCGGCCTGGTGTTTTTTGAAATTGTGTGGTCTGACGACTCGTGCAGTCGTCATCTTGGTCCTGGTGTTTTCGTCGCAACCCTTGGAAACTAACCGAATTTTGAATAGTACGCAAAATTGAAGAGAAAGTTTGTGCTCGGGGGTGTGCTTCTCGAAGTTCTGCAGTTTGTTCCAAAGTGCTTCAGAAGACTGAGCTCCAACCACCGGCCCTTCACTTGGATACCGCTCGGGTGGAATGCTCCTCTAGCAGGAACTCGGAGGTATGTATGCTGGCACCTATTAAAATCGTGCGAGGAGCGCCGTGGGGCCCTGCAGGGCGGCTGGGCAGGGTAGGGCAGGGCGTTCCGGGTTAAAGTTGTAAAATTTTTGTTCACCTCGACGAAATTAAAGACGTGACTCTGGTTCTAATTCGATGTGCTCCAGCCATCCAAAGGCCAGGCTCCCAAGGACTCCGTCTTCAACACGTCCGAGAGTGACTGAAGTGCCAGTCGAGCGGAACACTCCGAAGTCTGGGTGCTGCCGGCTCCATAACGCAAGACGCAAGTCGTTTCGCATTTGAGAGCCCGTCTTTTGAGCCAAGAAAATCGGGGAAATCGATAGGAGCCAGTGTCACTGCGGTGCGTTTCTTAAGTTTTTAGACTGTGACGAATTTTTTCTCGGCCGGGACAAATCTCGTTACGCCGCCGCGCCGCAACGCAAAACGCTTCTCGGCCAAGTGTACCGAAATCGGCTTAATTAGACTTGGGAGGCTTTCACTTCAAGATTTTCGCGGTTTCCTTTTTCTTGGAAGCCGCGCGTATTTCGGGCCTGTTCGGTCAGCAGACACTCCACGTGTGCCTGGGAAATGATCTGTTTTCGGTGAAACCTATCCACTTAAGTTTACCAAAAAATTGTCAATGACTGTCGAGAGGTTTTATTTCTATTGATGGGCTTTTTCAGGAAACGTATTTTTGGAAGCTGGAAGATGCGAATGAAAGTGGTTGTTTACTTTCAAAGACGTCTTATCTCGTTTTCTTTCTTGTTATTCGTAACACTTCCTTTGCGTGTCTTTTTGTAAATTATTTTCGTGAAAATACATCGTAAATGGGTACAACGTGTTTTATCGGAGGTTTATAACTTTTACCTTGAGATAGCACTAAAATGAATCTTACGTGAGTACCTTAAAATTATGTAAATGTGAATCTAAACATTTTTCCTCCCTGTTTTTTTTTTTTTTTTTTTACTTATTTGAAAATACTTTTTTGACGCTAAAACATTTAAAAAAATTGAATGGTTTTCAAACAAAGCGTCTGAACAGGCGTAAATGAAACCTCATGGAGTAATACCAGTGACCTTAAATTATCTAGCAAATTAATGCAGTAAATTTAATTTACAAAAATTGTCATAACCTTCAACTCGTTTTCACGAAAGCCTTCGATTCTATGGTGCAGTTTATTCTTAAATTTTATTCCCATTACCAAACGAAGGCGTCTTGACTAAAAACCTTTTTAAATCAATCTAATATCTGGCAAATTTAAAAGAAAACCCAGACTAAAAGAGGACAACACAAATTGTTTAGTCGAATTTAAGAAGTGATTTATTATTTGAAATTTAAAAATAGCTTAACAACTTTCCTTTTTAAGTAAAATCAACTTGCTATTGTTAGCTGATTTTGCCTACGCTAAAATATTGAATTTAATTCACTGAAGTTTTTTGACAAATTGGAACATTTAGAATAATAACTTACAATTAAATTAAAGTTTCTGTTTAACGCAAGGGCAGATATGGGTATCCTAGTCATAGGAACATTTCTCTTAATAGCACGGTAATGAGCTTTAAATTTGTTGTTTTTGACAAAATGTGGTGTGTTCTTTTCATAAAATCTTGTTTCGAAATAGGCCTTGTATTTAATCCGTTCAGAATAGCTTAATAATAATAAAATAGTAAAGAACAAAAATTACACCGCACTATTAGGGCTTTATATCCCTTGAATTTTGAATTGAAAATTTTCTTAACAGAGTTTGATCATTTATGCAGATCAGTTGAATTATATTAATGGATTAAATAGTAATATCTTAAGGAGAAACGCCACTTTGACAATTATCTAGGCCAAGATTAAAATTGTTCATGAGTTAATATAAAAATATTTTTCAAAAGTAAACTATTGGTGTACTCTACTAGCAAAAATATAACAATCAATTCGAAGTTTTGTTAAGCGACTATATAAAACTATGTATTTAAAAACATATCTGTGAAAATGCTATCCGACCTCTAAAAGCAATATGAAATCGTTTGTTAATAATTCCGTAAACCCGCAAACCCAATTATATTAAATTATTTTTCAAACCACTTTAGGACACGAATAAAAATACGGAGAACCCATCAATACAATTCGCTTAAATTCACGGCAGTTGTTATCGCATTTAACAGCAGCTCAATTACGCCTCATGCTCAAACAATTCAAGTAAACCGATCGCATGACGTTTTATTTACACAATTCAGTTCCCATTTCGATGTTTTGTTTTACTGACTCACTTTGCATATTTATTCGGTTGATAAGATAAAGTTTGATGATTGAAACACCGTCAACGTCAACGTCAAACTTCAACGTTCAGAATGCACAGGGACATTGTCCGTTTAAAGCGACTGTAATTGACCAATTTCAAACAAACACTTTCAATTTATTGCGCAATTGGAAGAAAGTGCTTCCTCAAACATTTTGGTTGCATTTGATGATGAATGTAAACAAAGATGGCCCTAAGACTGAACTGAGTGGAACCTCATGAGCATGCTTTGCTGTACTTAATAAATAAAAAATAAACTATGCTTAGGTAGCATACACATTTTGTGAGGGTATTATATTTAAATATTAAATCATAAAATTTATAGAGGTTGTTTGTGGGGAAAAAAAAACGAGAAGATAACCTGTGACTTGATGATACTGTCTTCCGTATAATTACTATGAAAAATTTCCAGTAACAGATAATTTGTTTTCATTATCAGTTCCTTGAAAATGTTTCAGTGTCATATGGATTTGATGTAATTTTTTACGGCGTAAACAAATAAGCTATTTTTGGATTGAATTAACTTGAGAAGGGTAAAAATTGGATGATTTTCAGTAGATATGATTTTCAAACTCTACGTATTGCAAATTTTATTGCGTTTATGATATAATTATCAATTATCCCCATTTGTGTTTCGTTAGCTAATTCGTGTATTTATGTTGTCTTAGTAAACCATAAAAATACTAAATGTTTTTAATTTAGTGAGCATGATTGATCATTATTTAAGTAGATTCATTAAATTATCCCCTAAGTCACCTCCTTCGACGGAGGTTTCCTTCCCTTTAAAGTCGAATTGTTATTCTTTGTCGGGCTAAGAGAGACTTAATTTTAACGATATAAAGTATCAACGAACTTTTAGTCTAAAACATTGAGCTTCATCGTTATGCTTACCTAAATTACTTAGACATTAAATAGCTTAGGCGTTACGTTTTCTTCCGCTTATTTGCTGCGCGGTATGTGCTCTAGAAAAGCCCCGAATTTATCGCAGTATCCGATGATTCGCAGAAACGAACGAAATCCCCAAATGAGGTCGATTTGCAGAGTCTAAGACCTCAAGCTCAAGCCTATTTACGAGCATTTCGCTCAACTTAACTAGTCACCTAATTCAGCAGGAAGGCAGTGTGCGAGCACAAAGCTAATTCGTATCCATTACCTGGGCAAACACCTGAATCACCCCTTCCCCTCGCTCTCCTAAGCACACTGATGAGGATTACCTCGAATTCTGTTTGCGATCAAACAACACCAAAACTTTTCACGGAAAAAAACAAGAATTGTTTCGGAAACAAGCCGTGGCCTTGATGGGTAATTAAACGAGGTAAGACGCAGCGTCTCGTCGCGTTCCCGAGTGCGATTCACACGCATAGAAACAAAGCCGCACCGCTGCCACCGCGCCGCCCGCCATCCATAAGTCCTCAAGACAAATTTGTCGCCCACCTTGGCTCGGTCGGAGCAACGCCTAATCAGCTTAAGACTTGTTCCACTTTCAAATTTAATCCAAATATTTATTGCTTTGCCGCCGTGCGGCTGGCGATGATATCTGCACATCGAGCGAGAGCTGGGGCTTTGCCCCATTGTGGTGCTTTCGGAAAGGCCCCGGGTGCTCCACATTGCTTAGCCCCGAAACATGCGCCCAACACAGCACCGATAACTTTGACTATTGTCTGAGCAGCCCAGTTCCCACCCGGGCAACTAAAATATTTACTTAATCCAAAATGCATTCAATATTTAAGCACACGCGCATCTCGGCCGTATCTCTTTGGAGATTAAGGGAAAGGGTTATCGGGCCGAGCGAACGGTCACTCTCATCATGTACAATGGCCAGAGAATCTCTCAAGCTCCGATGAGAAGTTGTCGACAGGCCGGATGACCCCGTGTAATTGGTGTCACCGTGAATTCCGTGATTAGCCGGAAAATGAGGGTAAAAAAGTGATCGCATTACAGCGTCATTATCTCAGCTAATGGGGTCGTTATTTGCATGTCGGGTTGCATTTCAGAGGCTTCAGTTCAGACTCAGACTCGCTGCAGCCAAACCGGTCTTGGTCAAGGAGGCCAGGGTGCGCGACCTGCCTCCAGACAGGCAATTACCCTCCACCTGAGCCCCCCGTGCGAGTTTCTGTTGTTCTATTAACGAGCAAACAAAAACAGCGGCCTGCCAATGGCGAATTAAAAAAATTGATTAGTGCCGGCACACAGGAGGGCCCGTCCTGAACAAAAGCACATTATTGTTTGGCAAAATATGAATACGCGCGTGAGTGCCTTTTCGAGGGGATTTCGAGGGCATCTACCCTGAAATGTGATTAGCAAGGAAAGGGTTGAAAAAGTATTAACACCTCCTACAAACGGCGCCGACGCGGCGCGATGGCTTAATAACACCGTGCTGTGGTCCTATAAAGGTGAGTGCGCCGCCGTGTGTTATCTCGGAAAGATAAAAAATTCGCTTGAGATAAAGCAGAAGACGACGGCTGAGTCAGAAAGCTATTTCCGGGAATTCAAATACATTGTGCTTTACCTTTCATGAGGCACTAAATAAGCAAAGGTGAGAGGGTGCTGGGTTATTGGTTAATTTTCGTTTCATGGAAATTGCTCGTTATCTCATGCTGGGCTGCAGCAATTACACGCACGAAAGCAGTGATTTCAAAGCACGTAACAAGAGATTGTTTGTTTCGGTTTTTTTTTCTGAAATTCGTAATTGGTAAAGAAGCAACATTAAAAATTGTTACAAAAATGTAGTTATCTGAGTAGGTATTCCTTATTAGTCTCTATTTGCTATCAAAGAAATTAATCATAATGATACTACGTTAGACGTTTGACAGCATAACTATTATGTGCCTCAGGGATGAACACAAGGTCCACTTTTGTTTAGTTTGTAAATCAATTATTTATTTTAAAATTATAGAGGATTGTACCACTTACCCACATACATTTTAACTATAATTTTTTTTTTAAGAATTCATCCTTCTTTTATGATAATTATATGAAATTTAACATATTACTTTTAGTAGGACTTTTAAAATGTAAATAAAATACCATGACCATTAATATAATAAGAACATTTATGCTTCAATTACACTATTCTTAGAATATAACTAATACATTTTATAATGAGTTATTATATTAAATATAATTCTAGAAATTCAAAAACACAACAAAACACCAAAAAAAAAGTATCTTGTTTAAACTACTAATTTCGTGATTCATTTCACTATTTCTGGTTTTGATTTACACTTAAAAAGATCGCTGGTAAGCATGACCAGGAAAGTATGTTTAAAAATTATGAAATCATCTTATTATTTGAACTACTTATCTGGTTGAAGCGACCAGACGGAATTAGTCAACAAGTCGATCGAAGTTTTGGTATTAAATTCCTTCAAAGCAGTTAGTTATCTATCTAAGAGAAAAATAATATTATAAAATCATGAATTATTAAGAATTGAGATTGGGGTGAACTTATAAATTTCTCTGATGGAAAAACACTCATAAACATAAATTACGACTAATGAAAAGTAGCAAAAACACTAGTAAAACTAGGAAATATTGTATTAATGAGTAATCTGTGTTTTTGTGAGTTAACTAGTATTTTTCCCTGAAGATTTAACTAAATTTGTTCTTAAAACAACGTCAAACAAAGCTTAGAGATCACCTTAAAATAATATCTGAAAGTTCTTATTATAAGAAGGTTTTATATTATTCATATTCTATTTTTCTTCTTAGTTTCAAAAATTAATAAAGGTGTTCTAGTAAAACATATGAATAATCTTTATTTCAACAATTCGATGGTAAAATTTAAATTAAAATATGATAGTTAGATGAAGTACCCAGTAGGAAAAAGAAGGGGCTAAACAGAAATGATATAACTGCTTCTCGAGCAAGTAGCACTCCTTCCCGACTCGATTCTTTTCCTTCTTCTTTTTTACCCACGACGGGATTGGAGGCAAGGTCTCCGACTTTCGTTTCCCTAATAACCAGGGATAGAAGTAGTTACTCTGAATCAATGGAATAATCGCTTATGCTGGATGACTATTATAAGTTTTGCTTCCCCCATAGGAGAAGTTATTCAAAATAAATGAAATAGAAGAAGTTATTCAAAATAAATGGAATAATAGGGCTTATTCTAATAAACTGAGCAAAAGCATTGTCTCAACTTTTATATAGAAAAACCAAACTTGATCTGAATCTAAATAAAAATCGAGGCTGAGCTGTTGTTCAGCTTATTAAAATATGAGGCACTCATTGAATCAATAAAAATTAAAACAACCTTCACTCTTCGAGAGTGAAAAGAAAACGCGTAGATGCAAGCGCATCGCACGATGACGAAATCTTCTTAAAACACAAGTTTTTAGGTAAAACTCATTTATTCCTTACCCACTCGATTCTCAGGAAGTAGGAATATAAGGTAGATACCTGCAGACCCATGCTAGAGGGAATATTGGAAGTGCTTGGAAGTAGTCATATCAGGCTTTGTTAGGGCAATCCCTTGTTACATTTCCTACTGGGTAGAGACTAGTTCTCATATTCTCATAAGCACACAACGAAACTGCTTAACGAATGGTTCTCTGACTCGTTTTAATGTGTACAGTGATGACCTTAAAAGTCAGAATATTAAAAGCTTTTTACATAACATTTTTCATTACTTATGCAGCTTTAATAAACCTTGACGGTATTTAATAGCTTGCTAATCTTTGAAATGTAGGTAATCTTGTTTAGTTAAGTATAGTTTGAATAATAGTAGTTTTTATAGTCTACTTTTAGATTATTTGTAGACTAATAAAGTTTGATATTTGCCTAGGTTGAAACATGACCCAGCACACCTGGTCTCAGAACAAGCAATTTCTCTTGTAAGCTATTTAGTTCACGTCTATTGTATCTATCGTTTTACTCATGTCTAAGCGCACTCCATTGGCGCGGTAGCCCCAATGAATTAAAAGCAGTTCTACCAGTTACGACATTCCATTGCCGCTCACTGCAAGAAAATTCCAGCCATCATCGACTCTGCGGGTAATGAATAAATAAATCTCCATACAGCGAGTCAAAAAACGCATCAAGCATATCCCAGAAATGTCAAATTGTGCAATTAATAGGATCACCTGGACGCCGCCGGGGCCATGCAAAAAGCCAACGGCGGCAGGAACAAAACAAAAACCTCATCGACTGGTGTAACGAGCCAAACCGCGTTTTACCTGATGCATGCCGTGAATGCTAACTACCTGCCGTGTTGCTTCACGAATAATTGTCGAACTCGCTCGGGTGCATTGGTGTAACTCGTAACACTTAACTGCACCGCGGCAGCCTGCATTTATATTCTCAACCAGATTCTTCTACCTGTGAAAAGGTGCTATCAATAAATCGCCCGGTCGAGCTGCCAACGCATGAGAAATTCTTCAACAAAATCGAATGAGGTGCAAAAAGACGTCCGACAAAAATGCCAAAAAAGTGCGACATGGCCAGAAGGAACCTTGACAGGTTTATGCGATGTCATCACAGCTCGGCTCTTATTATTTTTCCTCGTTTTTGCATAAGTGCGCGAACCGTCGTTGTCATCGCCGCACTACACCGCCGCAAAATCTGCCCGCTCTCTCAGGTGAGCTGCGCATGTGCAGATGACTTAAGTCAGATAGTTCACGGCGATCGATTGCGCATGTGTGAGAGTCTATGCGAAATTGCTTCAGCGTTTGCTATGCCTTTCAGCAGGTCGTTGCGTTGCGTTGCGATTACTTTTGTTTACTCACGGCATCGACGGCGCGGGAGGGTAGCGAGCCATAAATATCGTGACATCATCCGTGCCGCGGTTTTTGCTCATACGGAGAAAAAGCTTAATTATTTAATTGATTTGCATATCTTTGCGAGCATGTTTCGTTTCCGCGGATTGAGTGCGGTGTGGATTCCCATCAATTTTGATGAGGTTTTAGAGTCATTCACATTTCGTCGGATAAATTTTTTCCCATGTTTGGTAGGTGCTTAATTTTCTGCAGCACTTGTTACGTAATTTGGTGCTCTCTGGGCAGATTAATATAATTTATTAAAGAGACATTCTGTATAGCATACGCAGATGATTCTGTCCATCTTTTTCGCAGTGCTACTAAGTTAGAAAGTTGTTCAATTCTGTGACTAGGTATGTGATTTTTTTTAACAATAGAATTAAAAGAATGTTATACAAAGTGTATCAGTTGTTCAGACAATGAGACTGTTCTTTTTTTGATACGATGCTACTGATTCTAGAAAAAGTAATACTGAAAACTCGTTATGCAAATCATTTCAAACTTGTACTTGGATTTACGGATGACGAAGTTCTAATTAAAGAAAGTGCTAACAAACTGATTGAGGAATAATTCTTGAAGTCGAAATTAAGCACTAAAAAAGCGGATAATGGCGGTATCATCTATAAATAATTTTTATCGTCATCGATCTCGTCATATACCTATCCTAAAAAGATGAGTCTATTAGCTTCCAAATTCGAACATATCTGAATATTCACATTCTAAGCTAATGAACACTAAAAAGTGTTTGGATTAAGTTTAAGTACGAAGGAGAAGTATATAAATAAAGTAAAAAGACGGGAATAACACCAGCGAAAAGAACCCTGGAAAATATAATTTGGCGTTGTCCTTAAAGGCAAAGAACCTCTTCCCAAAAGGAGCGCTAAGATACAAATCTTCCCCTGGATAGCTTGGGACTGGGAATTATCCGAGCAAGAGCCGGTCGGATGGAACATTTAATTTGTGATCTTATCGTGTCCCTCATTGATTGAGGATTTAGGAGACCGCGAGGAGGGTTGACGAGGCCTCACAGTAGACTGAACTCGAATTTGACTGGATCATGAGAGGCTATTGATTGTTACGACCGGTCCCGGACGACACCAGCCGCTTAGCGTTTTTATCGCAACAGATCAGGATCTGGGATGTATCTTTGTATCTGCATTGCCGCAAACCGGAGCCGGTGATGAGAATGCAGAACATGAGGTAAAAAGAAAAAAAAAACTAGACTTGTCCGCTATCGAAGGGAGGACTTGTCTTATCCCATCACATCTTGACGATTTATTTTTTCCCTATGTGCCATGTAGTTGCTTTATTTGGAGCCGTCCCTTTTCCTCTGCATCCTCGAGCTGCTCGTGGCGGCGCGGCGGGCGCAAAGGAGGAGAAAAGTGAACTCAATTTAAATGAAACCTTCCGACTTTTATTGGCATTTAATTTTATTAGAATTGCCTCAGTGGCATTGTTACGTTGTTGTTATTCGGGACGGGAACGGCGACGGGATACGGAGGACACTCCTGACATACACACAGGATGGCGAAGGAAATGAATGTCGAGGTGAGGTTGATTGGGGACAAATCGATAAAATGTGTCGGTTTGATGACTTTGAGGGTTAAATGTTTTTTGTTGCCTTTGAAGAGGAATCTAATTTACTGATTCCTTTTTGCTGTCGACCCCCGTTCGCCTTCCTGCCCTCTCCGTTCTGTCAAGAGATGAAGATGGCTCCAGATATATACTTTCTCTTGATGGTATTGACCCGAAAATTTATTGCTGTTTTGTCTAATACGCTTTAAAGAGGGTTTGAGAAATGCGCTCAAGACGGGCAGAATGTAAGAAAATGAATTACAAAATCACTCCGTTTGATTGCTGACCGTTCCGAAGATAATTGGGAGATTAAGAGTAAGGACTGGTGTATGAGAGAGCGTTCATATCCCTTAAAGCCATCCACAGCCCTATTTCGCAATCGTGTAATCCAAAGAAAATGACATAAATAAAAGCATTTCACCATAAAAAAATTAATGGCTGCCAGTAGTAGCCCGAAGAGCCGTAAACCGTCGGAATTAATTACCTTAATAAATCGTTCCCGCCAAAACAGGAATGTTAAATTAAAATCGCATAAAGATTACAGCCAACGAGCAGAGCATAAATCCGTAGAGAAAGTAAATCATTTAAATCTTCAATAAATTTGATGACAATCCCGTCACGTCGCTTGTCGATCCGTCCGTCCGTCCGTCCGTCCTTCCGGCTGGCCCTGGTTGACCCTAAAGGAAGTAATTTCTGTGCAAATCAGCTTCGCTCTAATATTGCCAGCGACGCAGCAATGGAATGCATTTTTAAAGCGACTTAAATAATTCACGCGGGAAAAGTAATTCAAAATATATCCGCTACTACCTGAAAACACATCACAGAGGCAGCCCAATAGCGTACCATCATAGAGCGAGTAGGCAACGCACAATAGGGCGCCCCGGGGACCGATAAAAAATAAAAATGTAAAAAAGTGGAAGAAACAAAAACATTTCCGAAATGTCTTCTTCCCGCCAACCATAAATATTCAAAGGGCTTTTCAAATGCAAACAGCAGACAGCAGAGCGGTACAAAGCAAACCTCGTCGCGACGCGTCGGCATAGAGCCCCGTAGAGAGTGTCAGTCAGTCAGTTCCAGTCCAAGACCCGGTCGTAGGGCTCAAAATGACGATGACAACGACAACACGGTGAGAATGACTCTTCTGGAGAGTTTTCACGAAAAATCAGTCTAAACGGCAAAGATTTTCTTTATGATTTGAATATGCAAATGATAACAGGTACGCCGACTGTGCGTACAAACAAGGAGGAATTCTATGAAAATGTTGAGGGTGGGCACAGGGTCGCTGTTGTGCTTATACTTGAGAAATCCTCGAATATTAATACTGCACCTATAATTTCATTTGAAAATCGTTGTCAGAACTGTTTCTCTTCCCCTTATTTCTTTTCATTTCCTAGATGAAGACAAACCTTTTCAGCCATGTATCCACTATCAAATTTAACCTCATAATTTATTATTTAACTTGATAGCTGACACAGTTCAAGCTTGCTTAAGAAAAATAAAGAGTATGATTTAAATAATAATTGTTCGTTTCGCATAAATTTCGAAATGTAGAAAAAAAGACAGTTTCTTGACAAATTGCTGTACTACTTTTGAAAAGGTAATAAAACTGTGAAAGGTCATAAAAAGTCGAAAATGCCTTAAAACCATTAAAATGTTACTACAGTTTGCTTAAAGTTACGGCAGCTTCGGAATGTATACTTTCCCACGATAACGCTAGACCGCATGGAAGCTTGATCATTCGTTAGAAATTGTTGCAACTTAAACGCCCCATTCACGATAGTACCGCGCATTAAAATCTAGTGCGGTGAAATGTCAGGTTTCATCGTGTGTAGCGTTTTTGTAAGACAAGAACAACTTGGTGCACGAAAATCAAACCGAGTTTGATTTTTCTGAGCGTATCATGCACCAGGCTATAATGCGCTGTACTTTCGTGTATGGGGCACTTTAGATGAGTTATAATACCACATTGAAAACCTCGAATGAAACGTAAAATTTCATCAAAAACCACGTACCAGAAGCTTTGCAGTATTTCTTAGGGATGATTGAGATTTGACATCGTCGCTGCCTATAAGCATTGTTCTGACAGAAGAATACGAAGAATAGGGTGTACCCTAAAAGCACTCAACAATTCATGCACTCATCATGAATTGGATGCAGTGCTTAATCACGGCCTCAGCACGCCGTGAAAGAAAGTGAACAGCTGTGGTCTATGCCCGCATGTAATACGGCACGGTGCGGTGCAGGCGGCGATAACATTTCTAATGCCCCTCTGTCGAATAAAAATGACTTAGACGTCTGGAGAGGAGCGCACGACCCTCCTCTACTTAAATGTGTCTTTCATTACCGCTGGTTCACTTTTCGTTAATATCACTCCCGACTCAGTGCTCATTCCCCGTAAATATCTAAATATATCCGAAGTGCTCGACAACTATCTATCGGATAGAAGTCGACTATTTAGGGATTATGAAGTAGGATTACAAGTACTCAACGCAGCTCCACTCGGCCAACAGATGTTCAGTCGAAATGTGACAAATACACGCTACACCGATTGTCTAAGAGCGGCCCAGACGTGCTGAAAAATTGTTTTCGTTTTGGATCTTTCTCTTAATGTGTTTGTTTTTTTTATTTGGTTTCTGTCTGTTTTTCCTAATGGGCAAGGTTCATTAGGTTCATTAGCGTTATCATGAACAAAATTCTGATGAGATGCCGGAAGGTAGAGGACTGGGACCTTTTTTTGTTCTCGTGTGCGCGCCGCTTATCGTTAATAATGAAATAAATCACGGATGTCTTTTAGATTTCCATTAATGGCTACTAATTTGTCGGCTTTCCAAGATTTTTGTCTTGAAATTTAAATTATTGTGGATTTTTGTGATTTTCAGAAGGTCAAACCAGTAGGTTTGATGACTTATGGGGTTTTTGACTGTTTTTGGATACTTATCTTGCTAAGATCTATTCTTTTCTACATTTTATTATAAGTTTTTTTCAATGATCTTTAATGTAGATAAAGGTGAAAGCTTGATGTTTTGAATTTTATTATTTCCTAAAGATTTCACCACCTGCGCAATAATTTTTAAAATTTCTCAAAGTTTCCATTTACCACCTGCTTATTATCAAGGCCAGTTATATAACTTAGAGAAGTTTTTGCACAGTGTATCTTAACCTAATTAAAATTCTCCTATCCCGTATTTCAGTTGAACTTCATAAAAACTCTTCAAAAATTTTCCCAGAAAACGAACATCGGGAAAAGATTCTCATCCTCATTTTTACACCTGGATGAATAATTTGATGATCAAAAATTACCCACAATGTTGATTTTTCTCTCAGTAATTACTTTTCGCTTCAAATAGCAAAAATTTCGCCTTGGAAAAACTTATTAATGCTAAGAAAAACAAAACAACCATTCGTCGATAATTTATTCAGTACGTAAAAGTAAAATTAAGAACTTTTACTTGACGGGTGCAAGGTTGAGAATTGTGATTTTACGCAATCTGCTCTTTTCTATGGAAGGTTTAATTTTCGTTAGATTATTGTGTATTGCTGTGTAAAGTTTTGACTTCTGAAGGCCTTAATTATGATTAAAGTCTTCGTTTGATAGACTTATATGATTTCTTGGGGTAAAAACAAAAAGTTGTTCTACTGTCTGCGCATATGGAATGTCTTCGTTTAGAGCTAATTGAGTAGAATACGACGACAGGAATTTTGTATCAAAATAACGACTTACTGTAAAAATCTATTATTGTACCCCAATTTTTCAAAAGGCTGATGAAAGTTAAATTAGATATAAATCTGCAGTAAGTGTTCATATGTGGGACATATTCGACAGTGAAATGAAAAATAATAATAGAGTTCCTAATATCTAAAATACTTGGTAAATTTTCGGCAGTTGTCTAAAGAAGGTAGGAACGGAACGTACTCCATTTGGCCGTTTTTTTTTCCCCCGAATTCTGTGCAGATCGTTATGTCTTAAATTGCAGTTTTCCTATAGTGGCACCATATGGGGTCAAGTTTTAGAGCACCATTTCAACCACACTACGTGTTAGGTCAATATGATATTTTGTTTTATCGCAATAAAATATTACGAGGAGTGTTCAGCATAAAATCGCTGTTCATTCGAGAAGATTAATCAGGAATTTTTTTTAAATTGAATTTTCTTTATTGGTGACATATATTATCCAGCTTTTTATACACTACACATGTCACCGTTATATTCTAGAAAATGGAAATGGCCAATATTTAGCGTACCTCAAGGTAGTCACCTCGGTCCAGTGCTCTTTTTATTATTCATTAATGATATTTTTTCAAATTTTTCCTTTGCCAAATGCCTTCTATATGCGGATGATTTAAAACTTTATGCTACTATTTAATCATTGTCCAATTGTCAATTACTACAAAATGATTTCGACAAACTGAAGAAATTTTGCACAATAAATCATCTGTCACTAAACATATCCAAATGCAAAACAATGACAATTCATAGATGTAATAATCCAATACTACTCGTATAAGACTATTTTATAATATAATATTCGGAACATCGCCTTAGTAAGAGTGAATGAATTCAAGGACTTGGGAGTTATAATTGATAATATATAAATGTTTAAAACGAAATACTATTGATTTCTGGAACTTTAAAATTATTATAGGTACGCTGCTATGCTCAGATCTACATTGGAATATGCCTCAGTTATTTGGTCTCCATATTACTCTATGGACATTGATAGGATCGAATCTGTGCAAAGATATTTCACTAGATTCATGTTTTGTAAATTTGATTGCGATTTTGAACGACTTCGCATTATATGACATCAGATTTCTGTTAGTTGGTTTACGTAAACTAGAAAAAAGATGCATTTGTACTTGTGTTCTTTTCTTAGAGATGTACTTATTATGCTTTACATATAAATTGTTCGGAATTTTGAAGACTAATTGGATTTAATGTTTCTTATTTGAATACGCGTAAAATTTACTGTACCGCCCTTTAAGTAGAAATAATCACAGTAGTTTTGAATTATTAAATCATACTATGTATTTATTTAATAATAATTGCGATTTTTTCGAATGGATTTAAAAATATTATGCTGGCGTTAGTTGCTTAGCTATAAATTATTAATTGTACTTATAATTTACTAAGTGTACTTAACCACTATAGTCTATAAGATTTGTTAATCGGTGGACTTAAATATTTAAATTAATAAAATAAATATTCTGCTTCAATGTAAGCTTTTTGTCCATATAAATAACAACGTACCTTACACAGGGTCTTTCCTTTTGATTAAAAATTAATCAGTAATCATCGAATGCTTAGCGCAGATCAGTGAAAAACAACATCTGGCTCATTTAACCCACTTTCTATGCTGACAAAACTTTTTGTCACGACAACACGCCCCGAAGCAACTTCCGATAGTAATCAAGTCAATAAAAAAGTTCCAATCAATTTTACAGCAATTTTTATCAGTTCGACAGTTCGACTTGCATTCATTCTCGTCGCTTGTCCATTTCTTTTGGGCTGTAAAATCGTCAAGAAAAATTCAATTCACTTGCTGTCGCGCGCCAGCGACAAATTACGTACAAAGACCGCCATCGATCCCCGCGCGCGGCTGTTGCATCAGGCGCGATAAAATGTTTGTCAATGTTTAACTGTAAACAAAACGCCGGGTGATAAACATCACTACATCACTCGGGCACCACCTCCGGACGCATCCACCTACCTGAACCTTGGTGCCCGAACGGAACAGGCCCGAAATCGATCGGCGATAGTGCGCCGCGGTGCTCAATCAAGGCGTGTTCCGATGGCTGCACAAAGCACAAATCTTTCGACTTTCGTTAACCTCTTTTCGACGGAGATACATCGCGATGTATCTTGAACTGGTTCTCCTCCCATTCGGTGTGATACATCTCCGCCTGTAGATGGCGCTGTTGTTGGTGCCCTTAGCGTCTTGTCTCGCAAGGCTGCTCCACATGATATATTTCTTGCGCCGCATCCACCCCCGTTCAGGTGCTTGAGAACATCTGACGCGACAAAAGTTTTTCGGCCAGAGAAAACTAGCGCGATGAGCGTGTTAGCTCCGCTGTTCGGTGAAAAATTGAAATTTACGGCCAGCAGCGCCAAATTAATTTTCTAATGTGTCCCGGCTGGAACGAATGGAAAGCGCTCGATTTATTCCCAGCCCGGGGACTTAATGGCATGTGTGCTCCAAAGGCTCCAGATGTACGATAATTTAGGCGCTCCGACCAATTTAGCGGATGATGAATCCCCGCCAGCGAGACTCTCGAAATTCATTTGCAACTTCTTGAATTGCAGCGCCACTTGATGAAGACCATCAGCTGTTTGACCCAAAAGCCGATCCCCAATTAATTTGGCCCAAAGCCACGCTGCTGGTTCGCTCGCAAAATACCTGATTCCGGCGAAATGCAATTATTCGAAGCGAAGCTCGAGTACCTGTGTGGCCGTGGAGAGGCCGAAAAATATTTGCTTAAGCCATTAGACAAAATCAGCCGCGGAATTGCAAAACATTTCGCGGATCGTCCAAAATTTCATTAGAATACCTCTGCAGAGCGGAGCGGCCCCGTTTCCATCACAATTGGGGGCGCACGGCACCCACTCCTCACCTCGCACCGTAGCCCCATGCGGTTGTTATTAATAATGGGACATACCTAACCAGGTAATGAATTTTTGGGATGGGCCCATTTATGTACATTGTACATCGTCTGATTGCGGTTTCGGTGTTTGCAAGTAAATTGTTTACCTTTAGTGCGCTGATCGTGTTTAATGCCCGGACACTGTTTAATGGAAAATTATTATTCGGCACCGGCAAGAATGTGCACAAAAACTTTGTTATTGCATTAATTCTGTCCGCCCGCCCGCCAGCCCGTCCATTTGCACCCGCCCTCAGTTCCGACACCCGAGTGTGTGCCCGTGTGCTGGTTGAGGTATTATGTGCAGAAAATTTTGACACGTTTGTTGCTAAAAGGAAATGATTAATTTAGCGGCAGCGGTGAATTATTTAAAAGTAGGACTCTGCTCGAAGGGAGTGTTTTGAAAACCCATTCCGGTCCAGGGTATTAAAAACGACTCGTTAACTTGTAAAAGGATTTATTTTAATATTTTAAAGGCTGTTTGATGTATGCAGTTCGCAAAACAATTTTCGCTGTATTTTAAATGGCTGCAGGCAATTAATTTGTTTGTTAATAAAGCGAATATTTTTTTGACTTTAATGTCAGCCTTAATTCAAAATAAAAATAGCCCAATTCGAATCATTTTACATAGCAATTCATTAAGGAAGGCATTAAACATAAAATTAACCAAAATAAATTGAGGCAAAAGCATCGAACCATCCCAGGATTTCATTCAAAAAATTGGAAAATTATATTAATATGAAATCGCTCTGTCATCCGTCCATTTATTATAGCCCTCTTACTCTTAATTTGGTTTGGTGTTATTTAAAAAATAATGTACCTAACTACGCATAGATAAAATACGGTGCCATAAATTCAACATAATTTAAATTTGATGTGAATACAATTACAAATGCACCAAAACCCAGCAAGTATTAGTGTTAGATTAATAGTTTAATTTAACAAGAACAGTATGTTTGAAACGGTTTAAAGGACCAAACTGAAATTTGTCATATTTACGTTGAGGCCTGACTATGGGAAAGTTATACTATATAGCGAGTAAAGCTCTAGGTAGTGAGAAGACATCACTATTTCTGCTTTCACATGTAAATATAGATAATTCACTAGGATAGTTACTTAGGTATCTGTGAAAGATATAATATACGGTGCACTCGTCGATATACAGTATCGTATCAACAAGAGTGAATAGGTTAAGTTATTTAAATTAAGAATTTTTTTCAAGATATTGCGAAAGAATTTCCTCTATGTAGTGTTGATTTTATCAATTTTATTTTGAAAGAGACTAAAATCGGCGAGCAATACTCATGAATGCTTTGCATATTGTCATGTCACTTTCCTGTTCTACTTTCGTTCTTCTATTACTTTCGTTTGACTTTTGGTACTGGTTGAAGTGAATCTATTATAGGTGGTAGTTTCAGAGATTTTTGTTCCAATTGTCAAAGTTTTGAAATAATTACGTTAAATTTGGACTAATATAAAGCTGCATTCCATTGACATTTTTCTGGTCTTTCCATCATTTTAGTATTACTCGGACTTGAAAGACAATGATTACGTGAAGGGAAAAATAACTTAATTTAAAAATTGTTAACTTTATAATTGTTTAAATGTTGAAAAAAAAACCCAATTTGGAGCAGTATGACCGGAATTTATACTTGAAAGCAATCTTGTGAATTCGAAATTGGTGTGCACAAATGATGAGGATCTTCTAAACTTAAATTACAAACAGTTTGCTTCTATTACAAGCCAATCTTTGGTAAAACAAAAATGTTCAAAATGAATTACGCTGACCTTGTTTCGAAACGAAATTGCGCCAAAAATGGATAGTTTGCAAGAGGTCAAGAGATGAAGAGGCAGATCAGCTATGGCTTTCTTTAAACAAAGCAAAACGAGACTTCATTGTTTTCCATCAAGACTTAATTACTTCGGCCCGCATATCACATGTGATACACTCGTTTGCCATGTAGAAGGTATGGTTAAGGTCCACTGGTACTGACCTAAAAATCCAAGCACCGGTCCGAGCTGTCTAAAGCAGCAAGTTCCTCGATCTAGGTCTCGTCGGTCTTCCCGATCGAGCGAGTGCCCGCCCGGCATTCCCCTGAAATTGCTATAAACGATCGCATTACTCGCTCGAATGAGCCAATCTCGCGAAAAGCAATTTAGTGACTTTCAAAACAAAACCATCGGCATAATTGCAGACTTTTAACCTCCGCTGATAACATGCGGCTCGCGCTGTGAAAAAGTGAATAGAAATCCGATCATCCACGCCTAAAGTAATCACAGCGAAGATTTTGCTGTGCGCTTTGTACAGTGCGGCGCACCGCGAAGGGGGCGTGTAACTTTCGGCGAAAAGATGGAGCACATCCGATAGCATTCATGGAGCCGAACATGTGCTCTTTGGGTGCTCCAAATTCCGTGCAAAATTTCACAAGGCGTACATCGGTCCATTTTCTTTTCCGATTGATCCGAAGGCGACGCATAACTTTCTTCTGGTGCCTTCAAAGACGCCGGTCGGCTTTCAATAAAAATCTACGCTCCAGCCGTTCCGGGGCGAAACTGAAAGCAACTTTTGAGACAGAAAATATTACATAACCAGAAAAGCGCCCTTGGGAGCCCCAGGACCGAGCCACCACTCTGGGGTTACGTTTTACCATGCAGGAGGCGAAAGCCAAGTAGCCGGCTCGCCTGCTTTATTGCGGCTCATCGAATTTCTTGTTTATACGGAAAAGTTCAGCGCCGAGGCGAAAGAGAGGAAAAATCGCCGACAATCGAGCGAGTGAATCGGGGCTACACCACGAGTGGTGTCCGTCCGTTCGATTTTCCACGGCTACAGGCACATGTGTGGCACGGCTTACGGCTCAGCTCAGCGAGCCGAGCCCCAACAAATAATGTGGCAGACAACCAGCAAAATATATACGTCTTTTTGCTTTTGTTTAGCCATTTACCATTTTGAGGAGCACGCAGCAGGGAAATGAATGACTGACTTACTGACTACAGAAAAATTGTGGACAAAGCGACGCATGGGGACGACCACGGAAAACATATGTGCCCACATAAGGCCCATGGATACACGAGCTCCACTGCAGGATGCTCCAGTTCCGCGTTTTCACTTTAATATCGCAAAAAAGGGGGAAACAATGGTGAAACCAGAGCGAAAAAAAATCCCAAGAAACATAGCAATGGCGACAATCAGACGATGAGCAGGATATTGAGGTTCATTGCACGTTTCAATAGAAGAAACTGCCCCCTCCCTCTACGGCGCGATAAAAATAGACGACAGCCGCCAGCAGGCATAACAAACATTTCCAGATTTTGCTCGCGCATTCAAAACAAATTTGTGGATATTTTCGCGCGAAGATGGAATCTCTAATTAGAGAGCCGAGATCGAAGGAACGGATGGAGCCCTCAAGGAGAAATTAGAGGGCTAGGGATTGCGCGGACTGCCAAGGGCAATGGACTTTGACGGAATTTATAATACTGCTGCGGCTGCTTTCCTTTCCGGAAGGAGTTTCAGATTTTGGAATATGTCCAGGACGAGTGAGCTGCCCATCCAGATAGGGCAGAATCCTGCCCTATGCTTATCGTAAATTCGAGCTTACTTCCTGGAATTATTTACGGAGAGAGCACACTAATGGATCTTTAAAAGGAGCTGGCGTCGCCAGTTTAAGTACATTTTACGCCTTTTGAATCCTTAATTAATTATTATTAGTTTGAATTTGAATTAACTACATAACCTTGAAAAGAACAATAAGTAAAGCTTAAGGGGTTAGATCTATTTAGGCAGTTCAAAATAAGCGAGTTTCCAAGGCTTTCTAAAAATGTTTAACTTTCAAAAACAATTATTATTGTTGCTTTAGATACGGTTACCGCCTGAGTTGTTCCACGACGTATAGCCTACAAGTGTCTCACACAAGTGAAATTTACGCAAAAGCTGGCCAAAATTATGTGTAAGCAAGATCTCAATTCTTATTGTTTATATAGGTCTAAATAATACCTAAAGTATTTATTTTCATTAATAAAAACTTGATAACAGAAATGTATACAATTTTTAATTCGTTTAAGTGTACAACTTTAAATAATGATTTGGGATTCTTTGAGCATTAAAGCATCATGTGGAAAGGATTGTGTTTAGTTTTTAGTTAATTTTCTTAGACTTGTAATGTAAGGATCAGGAGATATTAACAAATTCTCTCCAGCTAATTCGTATGCTTTGCTGCAAACTGTTTGAAAAGTAATCATGAATATTTGAACCTTTAATGTACTATGATGAATGAATTTTATTATATTTTGTTAACGAAGAACATATACAGGTAGCCTTATATAAAATCTCTAGAAAGCTATTGAAATAAGCTTTCAGAAAATACATGACTGTTGATTTAAAGTTGATTTAGCACTTTTTTACTTAATGAAAAAAGAAAATGCTAAGAATTTATTAGCTTATGTTTAAAACAATATATCTTCATAATCCTCAGTAATTTAGATGTGCATTCACTCAATAAAAAAAATTATTACCTCCCGGAACGGAATCTATAAATATCAGAGACAAGAAGTTTTAAATTTGTAAGATACTAAGAATCGAAAATACTGTAACTAAATGATTATAGGTTAGTAGAATTCACAGGCTATAACTTTAGAACGACTGCGAATTTCGTTCTAAAAATGTAGGACAACATTCCACACATGTTTTATTGCACATTTTGTGCTCCTCTCTTAAACCATTTGTAAATTTAAAATGAATAAATTGAATTTGAACTAAGTATAACCCAAATTCCTGAAAACAAGTATCATGGGATTAATTAATTTAAAATATAGGTGCGTGCTTGTCAGTAAAAATAAATAATAATTATAGTTTTATCATCAGAAGAGAATTTTTTGATATTTGAAAGTCGGAAGGCTACGTTCGTATCGCTAATTAACAAATCGGCTAGGAAAGGAGCTTGACCGCGACGAAAATCAATTCAACGGCGACAGCGCGGTTTCTGAATTGAGTGCGGCCGCGAGCTCGGACAATTCAATTGAGCTGTTTGCATTCAGCAACGCATCGGCAGAATAGACTTGATTAATTCTGTGCCGACCAGGAAGACTGCGACTGCATTATACGACGCAATGACACACTGAGGCCTCTTTCCTCTTTCTTATAAATTATGGCCAGCTCGGCGATTCGTCCATTATCTCGCCTCATCGGCGGGTCACAAGCCCACAATGCGCGTTGAACCTCCACACGTTCGCGCGATTTAAAGCAGTGAGCGGTATACCGCCGCAAGCAATTATGATGATGATGATGACGACGGCGACGACCGGAAAAAAATGTAATTCCAGAGCAATTCGAGGCAATAAAATGAGCCGCGACAAGGAGGAGCTATGACACGGCGGAGGAAGAGACCTGAAGAAAAGTTTTGCAGGTCCCCGGGGTCTTGCCGGTGCGGGGTCGGGGCTGCGACTCCGGTAGATGGCACAAACCGCGGCAATATGTGATTCCACAAGTTTTTAATTTAATTGTTGCGAGGCGGAATAGTAATTGCGGTTTGATGTACGCGGAGCAATGAACTTGAACTAGACGACGCAACGCAGAGCTCTCAGGTGCCGGATGGAGGTAACATCGCATCTTACATTGCTCCCATTCAGTCGCCAGGAATTATATGGATATGCCACTTTTTGTGGGCTATTCAATCTTTTATTAATATTTGCCCAAGGAGGATTGCTCGTTGCTCGCATTATGCAATTTAATGCAAATGAGGTCTGCATCAGTGGCAGCATGTTACCGGCAAAAAGTCGTTTCAACAAAACCCCGCCACTGCTACCCGGATAGTGCTGATGTTTTACTATTATTGCGATAATGTGCCATTACCTAACGATTTTTCCGGCGATGGCAAGAAGAACATTGCTGCCAGTAAAATGGAATTAATTTTTTTATTTCTAACAAGGGCACTTCCATGGGAATTGCTTTGAAGATTGCAAATAGTTTTTCTGCAAAAACATTATCGATCCCTCGGGGTTGCAACCGCTGACGATTGGGTTTGAGATTTTTTTTTTTTGTTAATTAGAATGGGTAGTGGTTTTGATTTCGTTCGTTTTTAGAATAAAATTTATTGCAATTTCTGCAATTTATAGTCTGTCGGCACTTATAAATGCACCACATTTTGGAAAAAAAATTGCTGAAAAGGGAAGCAAAGCATCAAACTACAAAGAGATCATATTTACCTTGAAAAATCTGTAACGATAAAAAGTGGGTGTGACTGTGTCAGTATGCACAGTTGAGGGACCAATCCACGTCGTTTGTAGCAGCGATTTTAAATAAATATGGGAAGTGGTCAGTGGTATGAAAAACAATTTATGAACGACATGACTTCGACATTAATTTTCGTTTGCTCTGTGTCTGCTGACCCTCTAAGATACTAATTTTTATGCTATTGGATAGCTGCTGAGATGCTCTTTCCGATGCTATACCATTACTACGTTTCATTCTGCTGTTTATGCGAGTAGCTATTTGGAGTCTTCTGTATCGATTTGACATTTTTACAGGCGCCGAAATTTTTCTTTTGCTTCGATCTTTTTACGTGTATTGCGCATGCGCAAAGGTGACTTCCATTTTATCAGAAACAGAACTATATTGCGGTTAGAATGATACCAAAATCAATCTTATATTTTCCGAATTATTCACTGGCTTTTTAACACTGGCTACCAATCGAGCTATTGAGGTCTCCTAAAAAATTCACATAAGTTGTAGATAGAATTGGTCTCCTTTACACTGGAGCTCAGCTCTGTAACCATTATTTTCAAAACAATTTCAATGGCAGCATTTCTCAAAATGAAGAACCTAATACCTAAGAGAAAATACAAAAAAAAGTTAATTTGTTTAAACAACTTTTTAAAACTTGTACGCACTTAACTATCGAATGAAATGTTGAATAAAATGAGGTTCTTTTTTAAGAATTCAAACCAGACATTGCCTTTCTTCCGGAAACATTCATAATTAACCAACTCTTTTATTTTTTTCAGATATGCAAGCCACACAGCTGGGACGGAGAAGATGATGTAGCTTACCTGTAACCGGGTCCAAAGTGCCAATCAAAGGATTTTATAAAGCCGAGACAAAAGACTTTTTTCAGGAAGCAAGGTAAGGAGCTGCTTGTTTTCTTCTCTCATTACCGAATAAGACAATCTAATTCATCGACTGAGAACAAGCGCGTCCGGTCATTTATATCTCATTTAGGGGGCCCCCTTAACTCTGGCCCAGCCTTCTTTCGCGGTGGTCGAGATCGACTTGAATTGCCCAATATTTGGGAAAAGTTTTTGTACAGCGATATATCCAAGCCTTTTATTAGTCAACACGATAATTACGTAACCATTAGCCAGTTTACAAATTCTCAGGTCGTTTTCCAGACGAAAAGACTATAAATTTTTTCGACGAGAAATGCACCCAATTATCAAAGTGTTTTTTTCTGTTGTACCTTTTTTCGCTTTTATCGGACAGAGGTAAGGGTCATTAAAATTTTTAAAAATTTTCATCGTAAAAATTAATGAGCGGTTTGGAGCCCCGTTCCCGGAGACACACACGGCTTATGCATGCAAATGATCTGTGAAATACTCCCTTTCTCCGTATCAAAGTAGAGATGTAGATGTCGGTTACTTCTTGAACGACAGAATGCACATTCTCTTGAAGCTACATCAACCAAACGTTGGACTTTTCGATATAGGCCATAAATTTGCTGTTTTGTTTGATGACATCAAATTATTTCTGGCCTTTTGTTTTTAATGGGTGAGAGGTTGTTAAGCATATGAGCACACGGGCAAACCACAACGCTGTTAATTTCGCCCGGTTATGGCTTTTAACTGCAGTCATAGGTAAAAGTCGTTTATTGCTTAATAAAAGTTATTCTGGGACTTTTACGACATAAATGGATTGGCTTCGGTATGCGGTCTGGAATTGATGAAAGTCATTTAAGGGTTTTTTAGGGTTCTTTTGCTTCTCTAAAACACCTGAAAATGTTTTTCTGTTGTAATGAACTGTTTTATTGCGAGTTAATGGAGAGTGAATAATTTTAAATGTCTGTTTGCACTAAAGGAAATAGATCAGTGCTTAATGGAGATATTAAAGAAATAAAAGTTACTAGCATTCAGTAATTAGTTATCATTCAAGAGAATTTAAATGGAATAATGAAACTAGATAATCACAAATTTTTAGGAATAGCGAATAGAACATTTTTTATATTTTTACTTGATTCTAATCCGTCTCCTTATATGCCTTATAGATTAATTTATTGTTTTTATATTATTTCGATAGTAAGTTGTAAATTTCACGTTTATGAAAGACATTATGTTCAGCAATTATTACCACGTTCAACCTTGCGTGGACCATCGGTGATCCAAAGACATTGCTTTTATCTGGCAGCGTGAACACCGGTGGTCCACATCTAGTTTTCTCTACAAATAGAGTTAACAATTTCACGAAACTAATCAGATATATACTATATATATAATAAATACCGCCAGAAGAATTAGCAACTTATAATCTTGTGCTTTCGCCCATCATGTAGATTTCGAAAAAGCGAGTCGGGTTGAACGTGTTTTTAAGTCTTTATTAAATGCGTCCTGCGTCAGTGGAATCGAAAGTAATCATGTATCAAACTGCAAACTTAATATCTTCGTCTAATTCGTTTTTTGAAAACAAGGGCAACATATATCGTTGACATATTTAAACCAAATTAATACATGTTTTAGTAAATGATTGTATGAAGAACCAAGTTTTATTACAATATAAGACAGAAACTATTCAGAAAAGGGAAACTGGAATTCCCATTGCAAGTCCCTTATCTTGTCCATACTATATATCTTTATATTAATATCATATTAATATCTGCTTATATCTTCTCACCGTCGAGCTGAAGGAGGAGAAAACTTTGACAGAATTTTCGAATGGAAACCACAAACTCGACATATTTGTGGTTTCCATTCGAAGTTCACTTACATAAACTGCGCTCAAAGTTATATAATAGTTTTCATTAGATACTTATATAATTCAACATAAAATTACAAGAAAGTTGAACAGAACAGGATAAATCACTATCTGACGGAACATAGACTAATAGATTGAACCTCTTGACCCATGCAAGGAAAGTTGTTAAGAACAAAAATGCATTAATCTTGCGTCTGAAACATGCCAACCCTCTGGGGGGGCAAGAACTACCCTAATGAGTGTAGATCGCTTAATTCTAAACCCTTAACTGTCGCACTATACGCCCCGGGAGGGGCGGGAAAAAACGCGATCTATTGTGCTCATTCAACACATTTCCACAATTCCCTCATCATTCATTCAATGGACAGGATGTAGAATGTCCTGTTCCAAAATAATGAGCTTCTAGTCCGCCGAAACAATCGTTTGCAGCGCACTCGAGAAAAAAGTGAGCCGTCGTCCATCATTTGGCTGCGCTGGTTCCCAAGGAGCTTAAATGCCCTCCTTTCGTTGCTGCTGAAATAACCGGAAATCTCATTGTTTTCCAATTTTCGAATTAGAAGAACGAACCTCAGCGTACCTGTGTACCTCTTGGAGGCCCAACATGTAGGGCAGACAGGTACAAAGAAGGGATATTCTTCATCCTTTCAAGGAGCAGGATTTCGGATAAAGGACACGAAACAAAAAGCCCTTTTCTTAGCCCGGTGCCAATATATATATATATATATTATAATGTATAAATAACTCGAGCTCCGTTCCTCGGATTAAATGGAGCCAGCAGTCGGACGAGGGCAGGACGGGGCGCGTACATTCAAATCCCGCCAGGAGACACTTTGAACGATGCTCCGAAGATGGATGAGCGCGGCCCAGTCGCAAAAAGACCGCGAAGACACACTGCTGCCAAAGGATGCTGCAATAAATTTAATTGCCAGATACTCAGATACTTATACGGCGCGGATGTGTTATTTTTTGCGCTTTCGTGCATTGTGCACCGCTGCATATCTCATGTTCGCGCTCATTTGAGCGAGAATGGTGGCAGAGGAGCCGCGCTGCGGGACGGCGACTACAAATGGAGTGCCGGGCGGACCAGCAGGGGCTGTAATGGCCGACTGGACACAACTGGGAACCAACCAGTTTTGCATGCTGTTCGCGCGGGATTCGTGGCGAACAAGTCCGCAAGCCGCAGAAGACGGAAACGATGCGTCTTGAAGCATCCATTCAAAATCGCCTTTAATTTATAGTGTTCGTTGCTGCGGTCCCGGGAAACACTGTCTTCTTGTCCGCAGCCGGGCAGGAGGCCTAAATACGTCTCTCGGCTGAAAGGCAGCGTTTATCACACATTACTTAAGACATTACGGGAGGAGTGACGTGACGGCATTGTTCTAACTTCGCTCCTCCTGTAAGTGCACTCACAGCGTGATATCTCGAATACCCCAGTGTCTAGCGAGATGAAAAAAATAAATCTTCTTGGCACTCCATACAAAAAACAAAACAGACAAAGAAACATACAAAAGTAGAAATAGAATAAAAAAATATATTCGCGATACAGACAGGAAAAAAAAATGTTCAAAATAAGTAAAAACATATGTAAAATTGACAAAAAATATATACACTTTATCCAAAATGTATCAAGTTCTAAAGTATTTCATTCTTTTTTACATTTAAGCAATTCAGCTCTACTTTATGTATATAGTCTTTTCGGGATGTAAAGACCTTTTTTATTGTATTTTTAATTCTGATTCATAGGAAAGCAGAGTTTAAGATATAAGGCAATTAATTTCAAGATTTACATTTTTGCGTTTTATTTGTTGTAAAATTATAAATGTAATACATAGTTTTTATTCCAATGTGCTTTTAAAATACCTCCCAAAAAGACCAACGGATTACTACAGCCCCTAGACGTTTACGATTTCAGGACGTGGAAATATTTTATCAAGGCATTTTTAGATTTGATATTACTATCTTCTTCAAGTTAATTTCAATCTTCTTGTGCAAAATATTTTAATATGTATATTAAATTGTTGCATGGTAGAAAACTGGATATTTTGAACAATGGCCAGATCAAACAGACCATCTAGTTGACATCAAATTCTTACATCAAGATGTCCTAGGAATTAGTAGTGTACATCATACGGAAATCATAGTAATTTTCATTTTATGTGGTATTCAAATATATAGTATACCTATTCCTTGATGCGTGCGCTTTTACACGGTTTTTAAATTTACAAAAAAGGAAATTTGTGTATATTATTTTGATGATTCTAGATTTTACATGACATTGTACGCACTCCTGCCACAAACTCGATTTATTATTTAAGACACCCTCACCTCATCGTACATGTTCATCGCAGACATTATTTTTAATTATTATTTTAATTAATTTTCATTGTTATTTGTTAAAATTCAATTGAAATAATTCATATTAGAGTTCCAATTTCGAAGCTTAGTGTTCAGTAGAACCAATCTTCGTTTTTTAACGAAATCGTTGACTCTACGCGATTGTTATGAACGTATTATCTACGACTTTCCTTTATATTTGTTGATTCTATTTACGCTTCTTTGAATATATCTTTTTCAAATATATGTGGCATCTCGTTTTGCACGGCTTGGATTAATACGATTTTTTTAAAAACGTATCTACCATGTAATTTGAGGGATGGGTGTATTGCATACTGTTACAAAAACTTTTTTGAAGAATTGCATTTCAATTGAAAATTCGTATAACTTCAAAACAAAAAAGTAAATACAGGTGTCCCTCAAGTTACACGATTAATTGGTTCCGTGTAACTCGAAACCGTGTAAGTGGAAACTCAGATTTAGTACTACTGTTAGTGACCTGTAAATTCCACTTTTCAAGAGCAGGAAGCGAAAGGATTCCGCAGATAGCTAACATTAACGAATATATGATAAATCCTTATTATTTTGCCCTTTTTATGAAAATTGGTATAAAACCGTGTAACTCAAATAGCGTGTAACTTGAGGGAACGTCGCAATTTTTTTCCGTGTAACTCGAAAATCGTGCAACTCAAGTACCGTGTATCTCGAGGGATACCTGTATTTAATATTAATATTTAAATAAAATGTTAATTTAAACGAAACACAACAATTATATTTGATTATTATTCAAAATTACATTTTCATTTCATGAAAAGCCAAGCAAATAGCTAACAAAAAATTAATTTATGTATATGAGCTATTTGTGGTAATTTAACATGTTCGCAAGGAATTTATACTGATAAGCTCCAAAGTAATGATTTATAACTTTTTTGAGAGCTTAAAGTTTTTAAATTCCTCGCTAAGGGTAGCATTCTTGCGAAGTTTCATCCAATTGGAGATTTCGGGTTGGAAAGGGAAAATTTGTTGTTGAACATAAATATGTTAAAGTTGAAAAATTAACTAAAATTAAATTTTTCCAAATCAAGTGCTTTTAGCAAAACTAAAATGGTTCAACTTTGTCTGAATATTTTTGATTGGAAAATTGGAATTTTTTTGAAATATGCATTTTAGAATAAAAAGCGATTTTTCTCTTGGTGTATGTAAGTCATCGACACCTAGCTTCCCTCAGCCCCGGGGGGTTCTGCGGATCAGTTCCAGTCTTTTACCAGTAACTAAGCAGTAGCGGCGGGGACTCGACCCGGGCAGTAAATTCGCTGCAGTATCTCGCCGGAACACGTGGATGGCTAGGGGAGTTCCGCCGCCGCACATGCACAATTTACGACCTGTCGAAGGTAATAGTAAAACAAAATTGCAAAAAGGACGTAAATTTCAATTGCAAGGCGAGAATGCCTCTCAACGTTCCGCACTATATGATAAAGCGCCCTGTTGGGTATCATTTTCCAGGTCCGCCGCGCCCACATTCATCAAAGGCGAAGAGGATTCACACCTCCCCCTCCTTCGGGAAGGCGCTCCGAAAGGAGCGGCCAAGAGACCTCAGAAGTCAGTAGGCTCCTCCGCAGGAGCGCGCGGATGATGTCGGACCGATATAAATTGAATTCAGATTTATTGCCGATATGCTTCGGTTTTATTATTACTCTCCGGGTGATGTGACGACGTACAGCTCCGCCTCGCCCCCGCCTTCGTCGCGCCCGGCGTTAGGGATCGATGCGCCAGAATGTGGGCCGTTCGATTTTTTTTTCCCGTGCTCGGCGAAAGGTTCAAGGACGTTCGGCGGCTTAAAGATGGCCCGCATGGAGGACGACGTGGCGGTGTTCCGTCATGCTTTAAGGTTTAATGGAGTCTCCTCATTTATTTAATCCGTCAGGAGTGAGGAGACTGCAGAGATATTTTTGAAGGCCGCAATAAGGTGGAAAAATTTATGGGGTAACATTTAGGGGGCATGCGGTTGGTGACAACATCACCGTGACAGGATTAGGTGCCAGATGCTGCTCCTTCCGCTCCAGGGAGTTATTGTGATGGAGGGAAATTTTCGAAAATGAGGCTGTCATAACGGCAAGAGTTTTTGGGCGATGAAATTACACCTACCAAGCAGGTGGGGCAAAATTGTGTATTGATTGCTATTATGAATGCTCTGCGATGCTTTTTAAAATATGTAATTAGATATTATATTTTTCAAAAACTCGATTACTACACATTTTAGAAAATCCTGCAGATTATGATTACTATAATTGACCGAAAATGTCTTTGCAAAATAAGTCTTAACCGGAAAAGGAGAGATAACAGAATTAATTTTAAATGGATTAAAGTAATATTAATACATAAATACAATCACTAATAATTTATGATGCAGAAATAGACCATGAAATCGCGGTTACCGACTGTGAAAATGTCCTTTGGGAAAACTGGATTTAAAGTTTTGATTATAGAGTACAGGATAGGATAAGCCGTGTAAAATCCGTATACATGAGTGAAGCATTTCTCCTCGAGGGTGCAAATGATTTTACACATAAGAAGGAATGAAAATAGCTTACTTGTCATTCGTATTATTGACGTGACGCGAGTTTTATTTGCGAGAAGTTCGATTTTCGAGGGATTTTACATTGAATTTACACAATCAGTGTTAAGAAGAGACAATTGTACAAATAGGCAAAAATGAATGTTTCGGCGAAACAGCTCTGAAATTGCTAAGACAACTTTAAAAACTCACTGGAGTTATCGTAGTGACGGCATTTATAAAATTTGATATGGGTTTGCCCCTTTTTCATTCTCGGAGTATTGAATGGCTGCAATGGGATACCATAAAAGCGAAGGTTACTAAAACATCACGTAATTGCTTCAGCTAAATGGTCTAATGCCCCATCTTGTACCGTATAATCTAAGGTTTTAACTTTCAAAGTATTAATTCATGCTAGACTTCAATAGGGCGAAATTTAATAATGTATTCGAAAATTGTTGTAGTTTAATACATCTGCGAAAGTCATAAGAAGTTTAAAAAAATTCCGATTGACTATGGACAGAAAGAAAACGGTATAAGGAGGAGAAAGCGACCGGGTTGTAAAATAATTGTACCTATTTATTTTTTCCTCATTTGTTGTATATTTGTTCTGGCAGTGTGAAAAACAAAGGCGGACTTTCTTGCATGACTGCCATTCTTCTCTTTCCGAATGAAGTGAGTCGCAATTTCTTTAATGCACTAAGTAAATTACCATCTAATGTTTGAATTTAACAGCAGTTAGGGTTATGTTGTGTCATGCTTCACACAAATCTCATTACGTTTATGTGAAGTCTCGAACGTAATGGCAATCAGCGTTTCTAACTGACCTACTTGCAAATTGCAAGTACAATAAATGGTTAACTTTTTTTAAGGTTCAACCATTTCTGCGCTGCCAGTAGAATACCAGTTAAATGGCGCACAGCTTACAGTATCTAATTGCATGCTTCTGACCTTTTTAAAGATCTTTCGATTCCCTTAACTTAAACTGCTTGAAGAATTAGTGAAAAAATAAATTCCATGAAATTCTTAGCAAAATGGCATTTAGGAATTTCAAAGAAATTTTCTGACGGGCGCATAATTCAAGTCTCACGCACGGGAGGCGACGGCAGGCACATACCAAGCATATCGCGCGCGTCCCGCCAGCTTGGCTATGATCACGCAAAGGCCTTAGTCGTTGTCGCAGAGATCCCGAAGTCCAATTATGTCCGCCCATCGGGCTAAAATGGTTTTCTCATATTTTTCCACGAAATGTCCACAAAAGAGCTGTCAACCGCATAATAGGGCAGTTGTCACGCACGTTATACCGTTGCCGATGTGGGCGCCCAATCCCCGCCTAAGAAATTCAACAGATGTCACAGCCTTCACGTTTTTATCACAAAACTTTTACTATATATGTTTGTCGGAACTGGCCCCTGGTGACCCCCGGCCTTAGGGTGGATAAGCGAAAAAAGTGGACAATGAAAAAGCCACAACACACTGGCGCCCTTGCTCACGAGCAATTACTCCTATGAAATGCAAACCAGAGGCATAAATCGTTTTTTGTGGACGTTATTACTTGGATCATACCCTTCGTGACCACGAGCGCAATTTCCTTGGAGCAATTTGCCGGCCACCGCCATTGCATCAGCCCGTCCTGCAGAGGAACTTGCGGTGGAGGTTCTTCCTATTTTCCACAAGCCTGAGGTATACATGTCCGCTCCCCGTGCCTCCCGGTGCAGTGGCGGCTGAGCTCAGAAGCGGATATTTCTACAAAACGTCACGATGGCACGTTTTCTGGGGGATATCGCGAAAACTGGTGGACATTTAACAACAACGATATCCGGCCGAACCATGTTCCCTCGCCGCTCTCTTTGCTCACGGTCTTGCCGCCAGAAAGGACTAAATTATTCCGAAAAGCCAAGGGAATGTTGCATGGCCTTAAGGGATGACAGAGCTGGTGATTTCACCCTAATCCCACTTTGATGTTACTTTAACCCACTGGCACCGGCGGCAACGGGGCTCCGAGGTATTGACTGCTAGTTACGTGGTCACTGTACCGCCGCCACTGATCTGTGCCACTCTCGAATGTATGCAGATTTCTGCGCAAATTACGTTGTACAAAGTGCAAAGGCCAGATGAGTGAGTTGCACATGCACTGGCGATTTGTAGGGCAATTTGGGGCATTATGACTCGGGTTTTGCTTTTTTATGCTGTTCTTACTTTCATCGAATTTTGAATTGTGTCTGCTTACTTATTTACTTATATATTATTAATGCATAATGCAGCAGAAATGTAAAAATAATAGCCTCGTAAACTGTTCCCATTTTAACTTGCATAAAAAACCTAGAACTACTATAACTTGCAATAAATAATAAATATAACATAAACATTGTAAGCAACTTTGTTTCCTTATCGTTTTCCCATCAAGTAATTTTCTTCAATATTTGCGTCACAAAAGAAAGAATACTTCGAAATAACTTTGAGGTAAATATGGCTAGACACTTTCAATATTCTCAAGAAATAATAATAGAGAAAATATTTGCCATGAAATAAGGAGTAAAGCTGGAATAATATTCCTTTAGACTTGTTACTTACATTTGAATACCATAGTACGTTACAAAAGGCGTGCTAAGCGTTCGTTTGCGTTCTGGCAATAAAGCGGAAATCCATTTGGCTTAAGAAAACTTCTGTGGGAAAAATATCCCCATAAAGTTCTTTGTGCTCGTTGAGAGTGGCCCCGAATGAAAACAACAATAAAAACGTGTACAATGCACAAAGGAGTTAAGGGGCAAGGACGTGCGCCGCGCTAGGGAATAAGTAAGCCAATGCAAAGCAGCCACTTTAGGAAATGCTCAAGAAGCCATGAAAAATTCACCATCACCCGAACCCTATTCATGTATAAAAAATAATATCCCGGTTTTATCCATTTTAAATCCTGTAATCCTTAGAACAGAGCCTGCTTCAAGGACGTTGGTTAGATAGGAGGCCTTCCCTTTTATAGAGTCGGGAACAAATTTAAATTGCTAACAGAAAAAAAGTGAACGAAATGAAAATTATTTCCGATGAAACGACCTCACCCTGCGACCCACCCGCCCCATCCAGCGGTTTCGGAATCTTTGATTTTAAAGTGGAGGCACAACGGTCCCAGTGCTCTCGGACGCCATTAAGCAAGAAACAATTCAGAAACGTAAAAGGGATATGATCCCTTTTTATATTCATGTATGTACACGATGTCGAGTATATGTGTGTAATCTGGGCCGCATACGATTCAACGTCCCTGGGCGCTTCTAAATAATTTCAGATCCGAAGATACCCACCGTCATCCTTTAAACCTTTTCCGCCCCGCTCCACCCTTAAGAACCCTCTCAAGAACAAAGCGGAAAACATGACTCAAAGAACAAAGGGGAGCGCCCCTTTTGTGCCATCATTAAAAAACACATAGTCAAAAATTTCAGTATATTTTTTGATCACAACCTTGGATTATAGATGTATACAATCTAACTTCCCAGTTATTGAAAATACCATCAAACCATACGGACTCAATTTTAATACAGTGACGGTTTCTACCCATTTTTATACCTTGTCATTTGTAAAATTCCACATTTTATTAAAAATTAGACCCAAATTTTAACTATGCAAGTCTAATCAATAAGTAATATGTCTCAACAACAACAAAAAAAACTAATTTTTTCCTCTCCTCTTTTCTTCCAGAAGAATACTCTCGATACTTGCGACAACGTGAATAAATCACAGGAAAAATGTCTGGACGAACAGCAGCGATTTTTTACGCCTACTCGCTTGCCATTGTGATGCTTGCCAGCAGCGTCATTTCACCAACGAACGGTCTTGCCAACTGCCCTCTAGGTTGCAAATGTGACGACGAGACGCTGGTCGTGAAGTGCGGCGAGGGCCACCTCGACGTCCTGCCGATAGCGCTGAATCCCTCGATCCAACGGCTGGTCATCAAAACTAACAAAATCAAAACGATCGATTCATCGATCCAGTTCTACGCGGAGCTGACGTTCCTAGACCTCAGCTACAACCACCTGAACAACATTCCGCCAAGGACATTTGCATATCAGAAAAAACTCCAGGAGTTGCATCTGAACCACAATAAAATCGGTTCGATCAACAACAAAACGTTCCTCGGACTGGGCGAATTGACTGTCCTCAATTTGAGGGGGAATTTTATTGAGGAACTCGAACGGGGCGTGTTTGCCCCTCTGGTAAGGCTCGAGGAGTTGAATTTGGGCCAGAACCGAATTAGCAAAGTCGACCCGAGCGCATTCGACGGACTGGTCAACCTGCGTGTGTTGTACCTGGACGACAACACCTTAACGACTGTTCCCACAGCAACGTTCCAAGCTATGCCCAGCTTGGCTGAACTGTTCTTGGGAATCAACTCATTCACGACGATAACGAAAGGGGCGTTCCAGGACCTCAAGGGACTTAACAGATTAGATCTACGAGGGGCCGGACTCTACAACATATCGCACGAATCTCTGAAGGGCTTGGAAGGTGTTCGGATACTGGACTTGTCCGACAACCGTCTGCACAGAATTCCTACTGTAGAACTGAGCACGCTGATGCGGCTGGAAGAGCTCTCCCTGGGACAGAATGACTTCGAAGTGGTGCCCGAAGGTGCCTTTGTCGGGATGACCAATCTGAGGAAGCTCGACATCACAGGCGCTTTGAAACTTAAGAAAATTGAGAACGGCGCCTTCTCCACCAACACGAACTTGGAGTCGTTGACCCTGGCATCGAATAAGATGCTATCTGAGGTTCAAGAAGGCGCTCTTAGTGGACTGCCCCATTTAAAGCACGTCATCCTTCGAGATAATGCCCTAACAACATTGGCTGAAGGACTGTTTCCATGGAACGATCTCCACACTTTCGATTTATCTGAAAATCCAATCGATTGTGACTGCCGAATACTATGGTTAAGGAATCTATTGGTGTCGAAAAATTCGACAAATGACCAAGTTGCCAATGTATTATGCGAATCACCTGAAAGACTGCGCGAAGAGCCACTTAAAGCTGTCACACCAGAATTATTAGGCTGTGCCCACAGTGACCCTCGCAAGCAGGCGATGATCGGCGCTCTCCTGGTGGGATCAGCAGCAACTATCACTGCCCTTGCACTTATTTTGTACCGTTGTAGGAGAAAGATCAGAGAAGTACTCAAAGGAGGATGGGGCAACAGCGCCCTCGGCCGTAAGGAGCGCGAGTACCAAAAGACATTTTCAGATGAGGAGTATATGACAAGGCATCCCCACCCCTGCCTTGGAATCCATCCAACTCTGGCCAACTACCCCCACCACCACCCAAGCCTCAGACCTATACCGGTAACGGAACTATAGCTAGAAGCGCCACCACCTCCTCCTCGGGGGAGGGGGGCCTCGACACTGCAGCAACTCCAAGTACCAACCTCGACTGCACTTAACGGTACAAACGGAACAGCAACATTCCTTCAATTGAGTCAAGACCACCTTATGATGCAGCAACAACCCCAGCTACAGAAAGCGCTGCCCCAACAACCCCCAGAGGTTTCGAATCAGAACCACTACAGCCAGCCAATGGCACCTGGTGTTGGGATGACGAAGACGTGTTCAACGACGGATCGACCCATCCGGGCGAACCACGATGGCTACCACTTCGGGAAGCACCACACGATCGGGAATTCCGTTAGCCATAGCGATTACATCCACCGGAACAGCCACTACTCGATGCCCATCGACCACGACCGTTCCCCGTCGCCCACGCCGACGCCTCCACCACCTGCCCTACCCCTTAGGAACGGTAGTATTAACGGGAGCGCAACGGGACGGCGATCCCTCACATCGCGACACTACCATTGATCACGCGCACACACCGGCGATGGCACACATACACACACACACTTCGCTTGTTTTTATTGTAAGATACCTGGGACTTCGCGGGGGCGGTCTGACAATTGAGAAAGAAGAAGACTTAATTTTTTTAGGCAAAATCGAGTGATTTCTTATTTTTGTAATAATTTCACTCCGCGCTAGGGAGCGCTCGCATCACCGAGCGACCCGAGCGCCGTCTGTGAGAAACGACCGAGAGTGACTAAGGGATTTGTAAATTCATTTGTAAATATAAGTGATAAGTAAGGTACTAAATTAAAAATGATGAAAATGAACTAAAAAACTAAGAGGAGCGGCCTCGCGGGGCTGCCGCACAAACGACTTATAGAACAGACACAAAGTCCAGTGATGTACATTTTAAGTTATTCCTTATTTTTGTGTATAGCGATAGCGCAGGGAAGGCAGGCTACTGTAAATAAATTTTAACGCGTTAGGTTCTGTAGATAGTTTTAAGTCAGTTAAGCGACGCTCGCTAGCACCTCTAGCGAGGAGACCGATTTGTTCTTTCCAAAATTTCTTTTTTAAGTTTTCCGCGAACTGATCAAAAGAATATTCGATAATTTATTAAAGAAAACTTTCAAACATTTCATTTCCGTCTTTTTATTTTTTCACCGACTTTGGTTCTTGTGGGTGGAGCTCAATTTTTTTTTTTTTGTCGTGTTGCTCTTCGGTGTATTTTTTGTTCGGGCACGCCCTGCGGATGGGTCATTCGGCGGTTGTTTTGCTCCGGTCGAGATGTTTTCTTTGGTTCTGTTTTGCTTGATGCTTTTAAAGTTTAATTTTGCATGCAGGTGAGTATATTTTTAACAACGTATCATCACTTAAACTTTTGGAAAAGTGGTTGCTTTAAACTAATTTTCTTTTTGTTATTTTAAGAAAGAAGATTAGTTAAATTTCGAATGTATTAACACGCTCGCGGACAGTAAAAATTTCAGTGAGCTGGAAAAATGTACAGGCGATTTTTTTTTTTTAAATATATTGTGATATCCCAAATTTGATTATACACATTTTGTAAGAGCAGTCAGAATATTACACTGTAATAGTCATATAAAGTGAATGCGACAACATCCACGACGGTGAAAATCCAATTCTTTAACCAGAATGACTATTGAATGAATATTATATCATTCATATATTGAAGAATATTTAACAAACAGACATTTATTTACAATTTCACTATATCATTTGGTCATCCTAGATCTGTATACATCAATATATAAAAGACACCCGTAGAATACAAATAGTCTAGCATTTCCGTCAAGTTTTGCACTTCTGATTTGCAAAATGTACCACAAGACAAGACAAAAAGAAAATATTCAGTAGAATAGTTAGTATAATTACAATGAAGTGCATAATAGTTCCAAAGAATTAATGCGATAATGCGGCTTACGATTTGGATGCGTTTACGTCCGCGAATGTATTAACATTAGTATGAATATTTTTGAAGATAATTATTATTATTATTTTTAAATAAACCAATTTTGAAGAGGAAATCAATCAATGAATAAAAAATATTATTTTTTGTCGTAACTGAGGATAATTTATGCTTGGTGAAAGTTTAGATTAGAACTAAAGTAGAATACTTGCCGATCGCTCTTGCACTTAGAAAACATTTTAAATGGGATTTTTGTATGAGGTTTTGTTATGGTTATATAAAACAAAAAAAAACAAAAAAACTTGGTCGCTATAAATATCGTGAATAATTCATGTCATTAAATGAAAAAATAATGAAAACTAGCTCTGTTAACATTTGCGAAGCTATCAATCAATAATTAAATAGTAGCTCTCAGATCCAAAGCTTTCTCATATGCTCTAATATTATTTATCACCGAATCACAATTATATCAGTAACACTGAGATATTTTGAATAGAAAGGCTTTTTAATCCCAGGATAACGATATGAAATATTTATCTTAGCGAGAAAATTTCTTTGGCAGTGGATACGAATTGAATTAATTATGTTATTTATATACAAAAGTGTAAGAAACAGTTTTCAAAACATAATTTTTTACTTTTCCTATTATCGTAGCAGGATAAAATCATCGCCAACTGAAATTATCACTCATGCTTTAACGTTAAAAAGTCTTTAATAATTCTTTAACTTACTATAATTTTTTTGCGATCCTAGCTTTTTTTATAGAAAGATAGAAACATGGGGCAAATAGTAAGTTTCGGAAGTTTTCGTATATCCAATCAAAGGGACAATTTGTTAATGCATTTGTTTTTCTGTATTTTATGAAATTTGAATAGATTTTTCTTTAGCTTAAGAGGAAAGTAAAGGAAAACATCTTATCGTTAAATTTTTGCCTAAATAAGAATAATATCAGGGTTAAGCTAAAATTAAGTGACTGTATGTGTTATAAATCTGCACGAGACCCTGCCGACATAAAACAGGAAAACCAGCCACAGTAGAGCATTGCAGATTTTGCATTTTTTGGGTCACTTTACTTTGCATTTCTGTCGAATTTGAAATTAATTACTTTTAAAAATATATCGCTTTGCAAATATTTTCTCAAAAAATCCAATGCAATTTTTGCTCGTTAATTATATCTATCCGCAGGGAAAGTAAACAACATTTTAATTTTTCCCCTGTGAATACGTATTAAATATGGAGCCGAAAAGGGTGGGAGCATTTTAATACGGTCGCGCCACATCCACCCACAATTTATTTTTACGTTGATTACCTGCAACTTATTAATTTTATTCAAAATAATATGTGCACACTGTGTCGAACATTATCATATTTGAACAGCCCCGAAATGTTTCGGGCGTATAGTGTACATAGGCCTCTGCGCGGGGGTGACAACATAGAATCTTCAAAAAGCAATAAATCAAACTCAAAACGTAGCTCGATTATGTTTCTCCTTCGCGTCAAGGACTCTGTTGGATGTTAGCGAGGAACAATTTACTGGGTGTAAAACTTTTACGATTGTGTGGTACAAAAAGTATAAATAAAATAAAGCATTTAAAATTAGAACGTACTTTTAAGGAACACAACACTTAATACAAGGGAGTTTATACTAACGTAACATAAAGGATATTTAACTTTTGCCTCATTTTAAGACTTAAAGAATCAAACTTTTAGTGTAGAATAAGAGTAAAACTGTGTAAATTACTGTAAAAAGGGCCACGGCGACGAGCATTGAAATATATTTAGACAGATTTGAATCAATAAATAAAATATTATGAAGAAGCAGACTAAAGAGCTCATAGATATTCACGAGGAGTGCTGCAGCGTTGTACATAGGCCGCTGCGGAATGCACCTTCCGATTGTTGATATTTTCATTCACTACCTGACTCCTACGGTATAATCAGGGTATACATAAACCGTTCGTTTGCCTCTTTCAATTTCTTCGAAGACTCCGTTGAAGCACACCGTACCAACGCCACCGTTCCGTTCCACTTTCTGGATTGTTTCGCGCTCGGCGACGTTTTTCTAGGATACGAATACAAACCAAATGGATCTAATGTTCGAATCTAAGTGTCATAGTTAAAAATCATCAGCTGAATTAGGCAAGGCGACACGCTAAAAATAATTTCATAAACCGGCTAAACTTAAACGTATCTTAATGTAGAGGGAGGTGGAAAATTAGGAGAGTAAACAAATATATATTTTATACAAGCAGACTAATTGTACTTAAGCGTTACTTTCGTTCAGTCGATTGTTTTGTACATATGTAGTTGTTTTAAGGTTCGTAGGTAATAAATTGACTTTTTGAAATTAAACTGAATTTTTAAGGTTCTTCTGGATATTTTCATTGACTGTATGTTTTCCATTTACTGATGAGAATATGTGAAGAAGCTCTTTTTTTTTATTGAAGGACAAAACTGTAAAAGTAACTGGACTTAGAAGTTTGTAAAAACCAACACTAAATGATATTCAGTGGACTAAGAACTATTAAATATTTAATATTTCACCAAGAAACAACCGAACGAGATATAAGTGGGAAAATTTTATGAAAAATAAATATGAATTTAAAAAAATTTAAACGAAGCATTTTTACTACTCCCGACTCATTAAGGATATTCGTCATATCGCTCGAAATATCGTTAGTCTTCACAATAAGATAATACCTAAAGTAAGTAAAATTAGGATCCTACCAAGGTTTCGTTCATTCTTACATGATTTTGTTAATATGCATGGATTTCTTAAATAAGCAAAATTGTCTTTTCTGGAGTGAGACCAATACAAAAGAGACTCCAGCAAGCCCATTACAACCAGAAAAATGCCTCGTTTTCTGTGGTTTACATGCTGTCGAGATCATTGGTCCTTATTTCTATAAAAATTCAGGCAATGGCTCGCTTTACAGTTAATGGAGATCATTACCAGACCATGATCAATGAATATTTCTTCGAAAAAATGGATCACGTTGATCCTGGTGAGATGTGGTTTCTACAGGATAGCGCTACGTGCCATACGACGAAACAAACCATCGATTTATTGAAATTGTGATTGGCGATAGAGTGATTTCGTACAATATTATATATTATCGGTTACTTGAATGGCTATTGCAGAAAGTAGCACAAGGTATATTAAAATCAAAATTATAAATTTAAATAATTAAAGGAAGATAAAAGGAACAGTGAAAACATATATATACGATGAATGAAGAATTAAAACATTACTTTTAGTTTTTTTTTATGTCTAAATTTTGGAATATACACGGAAAAAAACAAGTAAAATCATTAAAATAGTATTCGAAATGAAACGTTCAAAATATATTTAATTTATTAAATTTGGAATTTATTTTTCGATAGGTAGTTTATATTGATAAATATTCATATATGAGCACACCATGGAAAATAAATTATTATTTTGAAAAATTGAATGCATTAAGTCATTTTATTGTGTAAATTTTTGAATTGTGACATTCCTTGTTTTCTCTTGCATACCCTTCGTTTGACAAGCATTGCATGTACATTTTACTATTACATTCTAAAGGCGGCTATAGACGAACCAATCTGCAAGGCCTGATTTGCAGGGTGAAAAATTGGATGTGCTCTCTACACGACACAGTTTATCAGACGCTACAGAGCACTTGTGGGAAGAACATGTCTCCTTCGAAACGCCAAGAAATCGGTTTTCCATTAGTATCGGTGGGGATGGTGGTATCGGTACCACACATTTTCGTGCCTGCACCTGCTATGGCCCATGACTGGCGAGAAATCGGTCCTACCGTGCTACACACGACCCAATTTTTAGGGAATTATAGTGGGAAGTTGGGTGTTTGAATAGTTGCTTCATCTAACCGCCCTAGTTAAGAAGGACAATAAAATATTGGCCCAACCATTCTATACACATCCCAATTAGTAAAATTCTTAGTTTGATATTGGTTGTATTTATTCTCAAGTGATGTTTATTTTCACTGTGACTGATCTCATCGTGTATTGAACATCTATTTGATATTTTTGCCGTGACAACTTTAAGGGGAAGATTGTTTGAGCTATTCGTAAAAAAATTTTGAAAAATGACTTGTGCTTTTCATCGCTCACGCTGCAAAATTAAGTTATATAGATATCCCAAAAAGTCATCAGACTTTTCTTGTAAATCATAAAATTCTCCATAAAAAAGTCCGTGAGGGCATATGCCTGGACTTTTTTTCTTACGAGCTGCGATTTTTAATTATTTTTTTAAAGCCCTGTTCAGAGTACACCACTCGCGGATTACACAACTAATAGAAAATATTTGTGAAAATTTCTGAAAAAATTCAAGTCAATTCTAAATCGCGTACTCGTTGACATTGAAATCACTCTGTTTTTTTCACTTATTGGCAATGGCAACCGAGAAAGAAGATTTTCATATTTAATTACATTGCAGTTTGTATTACTAAAACTAACATTTTGGCTCTTAGACACTTAGACTATTAATCTTTTGGTCGCGAATAAACTCATCGATACTCAGTATATATGACAATTACGTGAAAGGATCTAAATATTATATTACATTTCACATTGAACTCAATTATTACGTGTAGTATATTTTATATCAAATTATTCAAATGGTACAAAGTAATGATAGAGGCGATTGGAGACTGGAGGGATGCTTGTGCTTCTCTGTTAATCCGCCACTAGCTGAAGCACAGATATTTATAATGATAGATCAATAGATGTTTATGAAACTGCTGCGCACTCTTTTTTTCATTGAACTGTCGTAACTGCAGTGGATCCTTTTCTGCAGCCAACTTAAAAAGTGATGTTAAAACTTGTTTGGCAGTTCTGATGACAGCTTTATATTTACAAATACACCAAAAACGAGAGAAATTTTGGAATTGCAACAAAATGCCTAAATATTGAGGTTCCGCACTTTCCCACACAAATCACAAGTCTGTGAAACAATGATCAGAACGAGATGAAACGCATCCTAACTGGAGATGAGACTTGGATATAAGCTTATGACCTGGAAACAACCGATCAAACCAGCGAATATCGTGCAGAAGGCGAGGCAAGACCAAAAATATCACGCCAAAATCGTTCAAAAATCAAAGTCATGTTAACAGTTTTCTTCGATTATCGTGGTGTGGTGCATTATGAATTCCTTCCGCCGAATAGATTTGGAGGAATAAATAAAAATTTTCAAAGTTATAAACAAATTAGCTTTACTTTTTGGTATCAGTGGGCTGAAGGTTTATTTCGCAGTCGTTTAGATTCTTTCTTCGGTTATACTAGTACAAAATACAAAATTTTTCCTCGCGGCTCTTTTAATTTGGATTGATATGACTGCCGAATAAACTGGGTCGGTTGTTGTCATTGCCATAAGAGAAAAATGGTAACTGACTTAGGCGCTGATAAAGTAGTGCGTTTTGAATTTTAAATACTTTAGCTACTGGGTCATTCTACAGAAAATCATCAAATGGTCAAAGCCGCACTATTTTTGATTTGGACGAAACTTGGTGGGTATCTTTGTTTAGATGTCAGAAGAGAAAATTCACCATCATTTAATTTTTCTGATGTCTCAGCTTCGGTGCGCGACCGCTAGAGCACTCAAAAAGTGTGATTTTTACGCTCTACTACTATGCGCTGTCAAAATTGTTCTATTAGAGATATTTGAACATTTGTGGTCGCAGTTGAAAGCTAAAATATAGTAGTTTTAGGAAAAAAATATGGAAATAGAAAAATATTTTTATTCGAAGTATACTAGCATCATGAAAATACGATTTTTTTCACATTTTTATATGATTTTCAAATGGCTGTAGTATCTTTCCTGGTAAATAAAAAAAATTTACTTTTTGTGTACATCATGTCCATATATTAAACAAAACAACAGTTCATTATAGACTCGTTCGACAAATGTTTTATATTAAAAAAATAAGCTTGAAATTTGAAAATTTCTGAAAATTGCATATTTCGAGCTTCAAAATGAAAATGTGGGACAGGAGATAGAGAACTGAAATTCTCAGGAAATTTAGGTGTAACCTTGAACTTTAAAGACCCGTTGAGTTTGCTTTGTTTTTTGCATCCCTCTAGTAATTACAGCCATTTCAATACAGCTAGTAATGCAGATTTTCCTTTTTAATTAGTTTCTTTTCTTACTTCACAATACGAGGAAACAATAATGTAGTAATAAAAAAGAACAACAAAAACAATAAAAAACAAAACAATATGTAGTAGATACTCCGTATACATACATCCCAAATGAAGATAGTAGAGCGTAAAAATCACACTTTTTGAGTGCTCTAGCGGTCGCGCACCGAAGCTGAGACATCAGAAAAATTAAATGATGGTGAATTTTCTCTTCTGACATCTAAACAAAGATACCCACCAAGTTTCGTCCAAATCAAAAATAGTGCGGCTTCAATTTTTTTTAATTTTTGATGATTTTGTATGGAATGACCCTACTACTAAATTATCATAATTTTCCAATGATTTGATTCCCACATTTGCTTAACCCACTAAGGATTTTGTTTACGAAATTTATAAAAGTGATTTATTTCAACTAAGTATTAAAATATCAAAGTACATCACTTGAACAAGTTTTAAAAAAAATTTCATGAAAAAAAAAATTAAAATTGAGCCATTGACAGCTGGTTTACGAAAATTGATGATTTTTTACCGTAGGCATGATTTCTCAAAAACTGATAATCCAATCTGACTGAAATTTTTCACACTTCTTCTACATAGTATTGACTTGTACTTGAACGAAGAATTTTTAATTTCGTTCATTACAAGTCGTTTTACTAGGAGCAAATCACCAAAACGTTCACAGAAATTTAAAAAAAAATCAATGTTTTGTTAACAAACGTAGTCAGAAATTCAAATGTCATTTTTTTTCAAATCCTTCCTCCAAGTACAAGACATATGCATTTACTAATAAAAAAAAATGTTGTTTTTTGATTTCAGATAAGCCTATCTCGAGATATTCTGCCTTCGGTAAAAAATCATAGATTTTCGTAAACCAGCTGTAGGGGGCCTCAATAGCCCAGTTGCTAACACGACGTGCTCACTGCGAGCCAGCAGGACGCTAGAGGTTGTGGGTTCGATTCCCACGAGAAACCCTGGTCACAAAAAGTGGTATCACAATGGGCCTATAATGGCCTAAGTGTGTCTTCGGACAGCCACAACAATCTACATCTACAAACCAGCTGTCAATGGCTCAAATTTCATTATTTTTTCATGAAAATTTGTTCACAACTTGCCCAAGTGATGTACTTTTATATCCTAATAGTTGAAATAAATCACTTTTATAAATTTCGTAGAAAAATTCGAAAAAATGTGATTTTTTTATGAAATTCAAAACCCAAGTAACCCCTTACTGCGCAAAATGAGAATTTTGTGCACACAAGTTCAATTGTACGATTACAATAGAAAATTGGTTCGATTTTCTTCCAAAATCGTATATGGTGGTTTTTTGGGGATGCTCTTTCAAAATCTGGCATTTGTTTTGCATAAAAGTTTCAAACCCCTATTATTTTTGGGGTTTTAAAAAATTGCTGATTTTTTTTTTTGGTTTTTTGTCTTTTCAAAGTCCATTATCTTGACGTTGCTGTTATTGAATGATCATGTAACCACCAGAAATCGCAGTCGGAATATCTAAACTTTCTCAAACCATGGTTTTGAACGTTTTCTTTTGCTTTGGTTTTTGCACAACAATGTAATAAAAAACTTTGGATTTTTGTACACGAAAAGAATCAACTTTACAAAAAAATTGTATAGAACAAAAAATGATTGAACCAAGAAAAACGTGTGAGTTTTTTCAAAATTTTGTCGACAATGTTTGGTTTTTTGGATTTGGTCAAATTTTGAAAAATACAAAAATATCCCAAAAAAATCTTGAAAAATTCTCACTTGTTGTTTGGCTAATTATAAGCACTTTTTGTCCCATAAAATTGATCCTTTTTGAATAAAAATGTCACCAAATTTCATCATAAAATACTTGGTGTATCCAAAGTTTTTTATTACATTGTTGTACAAAATGGCCACTTTTCAAAAACCAAAGCAAAAAAAAACTTTGATAACCATGGTTTGAGAAAGTTTAGACTTTCGGACCGTGATTTCTGGTGGTCACATGATTATTCAATAGCAGCAACGACAAGATACTCGACTTTGAAAAGAAAAAAGATCCAAAAAAAAATCAGCTTATTTTTTTAAACCCAAAAAATAATAGGGTTTTTTGAGTTTTCATGCAAAACAAATGCCAGATTCTGATAGAGCATTCCCAAAAATCTCTTATATACGATTTTGGAAGAAAAATTCTGGTTTTGCGCATTAATTGGTTGACTTAAAAGTGCTACTTCTTGAGAAAAACCCTTATATTTATTTAGAAAAACCTCTGATTTTATTCAATTCTATGAAATAGGATAAACGAAACCTTGGATATTCTCTGCTTTTGAATGAATTGGGTATTTGGTTAGTTGTAGAATAATCATTTTAAAATGTACCTTTCAACATTTAGGCCCTTTACTTTTTAAAAACAAGGGAGAAACGATATCTCAATATTGGAGATATATGTTTTCGTATAAATTTAATTTAATTTAATTCCAGAAAAGCTCCAAAACTAGGCCAACAACCCTTTAAATAAATTCCAGTTATAAACCATTTCGGAGATCCTCGACGTGTCCATTATTTGGGGGCACAAATCAAATATGCCGGGACAGACACGCCCGCAACGCACAAATCGCAATTGAAACCTGCCGTAGCTTTGAAAAAACGAAAATCGCCGACAGTGATTTTGTCACGAGGCCTGCAAGTGGAGGTTCAATAAATTTAAATTAAACTTTTATCAGCCGAGCGATTTTTTATTATTCCGATTTGGCGGCCGGGGGAAGAGTCATGAAACGGGCGGCTATTTCATATTTTCATAAAAGTCCGGCCTTAAATGCGCTCTATGGTCGCGAAGAGCCATTTAAATTTGTTTTCGCAATGGGTGAAAACTCATAAAAGCTTTCGGGCCAGGCTAATCACTGTAGATGCCCCCGCAGGCCCCGCAGATGCACAGGGTCGAATTTTCCCCGGCCGACTAGTGAAATATTTCCACTTATGCCGCACCTGTGCCCAGGTGCTCGATACGATTTTATTGACTTTAAAAGGACCAACTTGAGCCGTGTTTCGGTGTTTCGATGCCCGCGAATGGGGCCAATTCCTCATGTGGATCGCCCGGCCCTTTGGAAGGCAGAAAATCGCTTGTAGGAAAGTCGGAGCGGAAAGGAAAGCAGAAATCAGGGCAATTATGCTAAGTGCATTTTTCCACACTATAAAATGGCTGAAATGTTGCCTGTGCGGGCGACTTCGTTGTTGCGGTTGCGGTTGCTGTTCCCTTTTTTCTTCATCTTGGGGCGCAATATGGTTTCTTGCGGCCGTGCCGGTGCTAGGAGCGATGCAGGTGTGTTCCAAATAGGTGCTTACTTTTTATTTCGCCGGGATGCACTTGTGCCGCTGCTGTTCGCAATTAAATTTATGGTGTTACAATTATGTAAGCACAAACTTTGCGGGCGTGCGATCTCTCGCCAGCGCTGCCACCCGCAGTGCCAGTGACTAGCACGCCAGGACGACAACAACGACGACGACAACGACGTCGACAACGACGCCGCCGTTAGACGTGAAAATTGAAGGCAAAAGCATAAGTTTCAAGGAATCAGGTGTTATTAAGGTAATTGCGTTTTCAACTGAAGTTTGCTCTAAGACTGGATACAGGTGGAAGCCATTTACGTGTTCGTGCGAAAGGTAAACATGCTGGTAATTAATGGCTTAGTTTCCCTCGCGTCAAAGGCAAAACAGATACTTGAAAAGGAATTATTAAGTGTACTTGCAGTTGCAGGGGGCGGCTCCCCGGCAAACATTGCACACGCGGCCGACCCGCTTACTTTGAGCAATTTGAATCGGAAATTCTCGCGTGTTCTGTGCAATTGGCGCAGAGTTTGGCAGAAAGTACCTTAGATAGGTTACTAGAACTAGGACAACGTTTAGAGGGATTCTCGTTCGTAATGTTACTGAAAGGTATGGAAACCCTATTTAAAAGTAAAATATAAGTGACTGCATCAGAACGATTTTCGAACTTTCCACTGTTCTTTTTCTGATCTAAGGCGTTAGAATTTAAGCCACACCATAGCTAAGACCTAACTCAAAGGTACTAATAAGATAGTTGGGCTAGTTTAGTTTCAGTATTTCACATTTTAGACAAAAAGGACGAAATGACTAAATATCATAATAGCATAGTTCTTTCCAGGTGCCTTAGTTGTACTTTTCCTGTCATCTAAGACAATCTTATTTTAGCTAAAAAAAACCATTAGATAAAATGACGAAAGAATTGATCATGGTCATCTAGAGAAAATCATTGATTTCCAGCCTGCTAATATGTTTAGTTGATTTATTTAAATCAAATTGGACAATTATTCTTCTGAAGAATTGGTTGATGTATTTTCTATTTAAAGGTATTTCAACAAAATTATTTTTTCACTAGAAGAATTAACTAAATCAAGTAAACACTCAGCCAACAAAAGGACCGAAGGCTAATCGCAACGAATAGTCGATCTAAAATGAATTAAATTTGTATACCACTTGACTAATATAGGTAAATCAAATTAAATAATTTGTCTAAAATGTTCGTATTTGAATTCTCAACATTAGTTGAATCATCAAAAATATTTTACCAAAACTTTTTATTGTCATATAATTTAATTAAGATGAAACTTTTAACTACAGTTTTGAAAACTATTTAATGTGCAGAATATATCAAGTAAATTTTTAAACGAATATTCCAAAGATTAATCATCGATGAGTGTTTAAATAAAATCACAATTTAATTTTTTTTCTGTGTATTTTCTTAAATTATAAATGTTATTGTAAAACTTTTCATGTTGAAATAAGCGGCAAAAAACTGTGAATTTATTACTTTAACATTTCTCTTCGAAGGTGATTAATATTAAATTATATAAAGAACATTTAAAAATCTTAAAATACTATTGATATTATTAAACAGGTTAGCAAAATGAAGAAATATTTGTTGACATTTTGAATTTGTATTACCACTGTAAACAAATATCGCAATTTCAATGTTAATCCGACACGAAAAATGTTAATGAATCTACAAGAAATAGTTGCGGAACTGGGCAGAAGCAGGAAAGATGTAAATTTTTAATGAAATAAACATAATAAAGCAAGGAATACGAATTAATTTATCAAATATATTTGAAGGTATTAAATAATTTCTTTAATTTCTACATTAATATTTAAGACAAAAACCACGAGCAATTTATTCGGTTCGTAAACCGAACGAAAGAAAATGATGACAAATGCTGGGTAGGGTATTTGTTTTGCATTTTATTATTTAAATGCGTTTTTTCCCACTTCGAATGGTCAAAGTCGGTGGATACTGTAACTCAAAATCTACTTGACTGATCCTCTTCTAATTTTACACACTCTTTAAGTACATAAAATATGAGGTAGTGACGTCGAGATAATTTTTTTTTTTTTGCAGTGTAATTAGTGTTGCTGTGACAAATAGGCTGTCCAGTAATGAGTTCTGATGTCCACCGCCAACTGCTTTTTTTTTTTTAAGAGTATCTGAAGATTTGCTCTCAATGGCTTATTTCTTAATATTTTAGGCTAAAAATTTAACTAAATATTCTTTAAATGATACTTTACTATGTGTACAATTTACAAATAACTACACTTTACCATATGCTCAAAAAAAATTATCAAAAATGTGCTTATGATGAAGCGAATTGATATGACATTGTTTTTAATATGAAAAACATTTCAAATTAACACTGAATTTGTTGTCTCAGTGCACATTTATTTATTGAATAGTTTATGAGCCTTTTTTCCCAAAAGGTATAACATCTTTGTTACGCACAACAAAAACCTTCATATCCCTTATTTAGCAAATTACTTTAAAGACTACTTCATTATGTTTCATAATCGTTCCTTATTTCTATCATTAGAATCGAAAGAAAATTAAAATTATAATTGAAAAACTATCTGTGCATACGCAAGACTTGGATTTTCGAAACTATGCATTTTTTACTTTGAAAGGTTAGTAAGTATTAGGTGGAAATATATTTGTTTGTCGATAATTAACCTTTAACCAGGCACATGAGAAATTTATAACACTATAAGGGACATGACATCTCACGGGCTACTACTTTCAAAGTTAATTTTTGATATATAAATCAATTTGGATGTTTTAAAATTGTGTTGATCTTTAACCATTGGTATGTAATAAAAAACATTAAGTACATTTAACCAGCTTTTATTATCAAATATTTTAAAAAAACAGTATAACAGTCATTGATACTTTACAGAAAGTGTCAATTTGCTAAGAATTTGCAGAACGCGCGACGCCTTTGAGACTCCATATCACCAGTTATAGTTTAAATTGCTAAGCGAAGATATCTACGTATTATCGAAAATGCAAGAAAATTCAAGAAAGTGCATAAAAATCTTTCAACTCCCATTGGAAGTAACTTAGAAAAAAACGTACGACGGCTAAATTGATTGAATTTGCTAAATAGATCTTGGATTCTTTAGATATACTCTAGATCCAAAATTGTATTTTCGACAAAAAAAATATGCCTAGCCTATACTTGAGACTGTTAACAACGAGCGTCACGGGCGCCAATCTTCCCTCATTGAAATGATAGAAAAACGCGTGAACAGAATTTTCAATTATTCCTCCATCACCTCGTCCGAGGAGTGGGCACCCCCTGTGCCGCTGAAGCACTCGAGGACCGAGAGCACCCCTACATGCGGGGGTTGCGCAGCTCTAATTCCGAAAATATTGCAATTTATGGCTTGGAAATCCTCCTGTAAATAATGAAGAGATGAATAACAGCGCCTTTGAAGATGAATGTGCCACATGTACTTATATGAGCGTTCTGGGGGATATTTGGGATTAAGAGTTCCTGGAGCACCCGAGCGGCTGGGGTCTTGGGCGAAGTCAGCCCCGCCATGAGATATGGCCGCTTCCCCGAATGCGGTGGGTTTTAAGTTCTCGAAAAGATGGATCTGGGCGTTTCTTTGCAGAGCACTATATCAGGGAATAGAAGGGAATATCGGAGAATGGCAGGGGAGGTCAAAAGGGTAGCTGAGCTCCCTGTGCATTCGAGGGATTCAATTTCAGCTCCTCGTCTTCTGAACGGCAGGATTCTGTTGCGTGTGTACGTACATACGAATCGATTAATCGCATGATTCATAGCCCTTCTGCCCGGGATTGGCGAGAACTCGCAAGCGGCTACATGTTCCCGTCGTCGGCGCTGGAGTGTTTGCGGGGCGGTAAATTGCGTGACCCCCACGCAGCACTCTTCGCCGACATTATTTACAATTTCCCAGGATTACCCGGAAAATACCGCGCTCATAGGACTGACAAATGAATGCACGAGCCGCAAATTCTAATCTCTTTCCTTATGAGTGCCTCTTGAGCAGACAAAAGCGGGGCTTCCCGCCCCGAAGGAGCCTCTTTAGATTGAAAGTAAATTGAACTCCCAGCAGCACTTTTTGAGACGGTCCTTTGGAAATTTTTCGCCGAATATGAAAGGCGAATTTAAGGAGAACGCCCGCCATTAGTAGAGCCCTGTCGCGGCGTGGTGGGGGTCGCCCGGGGGAGCAACGCGGCCGACCCGCCGCAAACGTGTACATCGCAAATCAATAGAAGCGGCAACAATGGTGCTTCCGGCGCTATAATCATGCCGAGGAGATAAAACTTCCGCCCCCGAAAAGTTTGCTGTGGCAAATAAAAAGATGCTGAAATAAAATGCCGGAGAAAAAATAATGTCACTTTGAATTAGGAAGCAGATGGGGGGGATCTGCCAGCGGGGCCAGGCTGGTCCGCCCCCCGCCCCGTCGTCGTCGACCGGAGCTGCTCAATATTTCAGGACATTGCTATGTGCGAGCGAAATGGGTACCAAAATTGGGGGGAAGCGTTTATTGCCCGATATGAAACTTAAAAACTTTGAAGACGTCGCGCGGTCGCGGTCGCGGTCGGGATGCGGCGAACCAAATTGTTCCCGCGAGCATCCTATGAAAATTCAAATGGTCGCAGCATTTTCCAGCAGTTTTTACTGGTGGGACGACCACGACGGCGATGAATTATTCCAGCGTGTCATTGCCGCGAGCCACCTAGGTGCTTTGGGGGCCAACGAGATGGGCAGCTATAAAATACTTCGCTCTGAAAGCAGAAATTCATCTTTATCTTCGCCAATAGCAGAAGAAGGGACATTTTTACTTGGAATGGCACTATACTCTGCGGTCAATTACTTACTTTCATACTTGCTTACTTTCCTTCAAGGCTCCAAGCGAATCACCGAGTTCCCTTCTAAAAAGTGTGTCTAACCCATTTAATTTTTTATATTTTTATAAGAATATTTGTCATTTTTTAGTCAACTCTAACTAGTTAAAAATGTGGTTGAAATAGGGTAAAACTACCAGTAACGAGTACCCTCAAGCGCCGGAGTTTAGTCTGTGGTGGCCGGTGGGGGCCTACTTAAAGGATTCAAAATTTACATACTTAATTTTTTATGATTTTGTTTAAAGTTTATTATTCATAAATCTTACAAAACTTTTATGGATAAGCATGGAACTTGCTACCTCCGACCATGTAGAGTTTAAAGCAAATATTGCAAATAATTAGCAATTAGGCAAACTTCTTTTTTCCTAGTAACAAGCACCGCAAATGTCCCAGTAACGAGCACCCTCACTTTTATGAACTTAAAATATAAAACACTCATTTGATTTTTAATAAAACATCAAATTTATTTATACTTTATATATTTAAAAATATTCTTACATTATCGAAGTTCCAACTTATATTTAATAGATTAATATATATATATTAATAATAATAACTATTTACATATAGGGTACTTTAATTTAATTATATATTTCTGTTTTTATCTTACAAGGAAACGTTCTCAGGTGTGTCTCCCCAATTTTGATGAAATTGAAATATGTTATAGAGTATCGAAAAATAAGAGGCACGTATTTTTTTTTTATCTGCGGATACGCACATTTAGGGGGTACTTTTATTTATTGTTTTTTTTTTTTTTATAAAAATTGGTGTGTTTTTCAAAAGTTTGTCCGCCATGTTGGATCCGTCATTTTGAATTTTTTAAATTTAACAACAGATTCGTAATGAGCGACTCCAAAAACCCCTTAATACTGGTTTTCACGAAAAAACTGATGTCTGAAAGAATATACATCATTTACGCATTAGTGCTAGGGGTTGTTTACCCCCTTGACGAGCTTTTTTTTACAAAAACGCAGAAACAGGTCAATTTTTCAAAATCGTATGTGAAAAAAATATTTTTCAATGATTTTTAACTAAAACTGTTATTTTTATGACCCGAAAATTAAAAAACAAAAAAATTGTTTTTCTGCAATAAAAAATAAGGGTTGCCACCTCCGGGAACCGGATTACTTAAAAAAGGTTAGTATATTTATGAGACATCATTTCCACTTTGTTTCATTCGAAATATTTCATTATAACTTGAAATATTTAGGAAAAACTGTTTTTGGGGGTAAACTTTAGGGGTGGTTTTCACCCCCAAAATGTACGTATCCGCAGATAAAAAAAAAAATACGTGGCTCCTCTCTTCTTTCGATACTCTATAACATATTTCAATTTCATCAAAATCGGTGAGACACACCTGAGAAGGTTTCCTCGTTAGTTTTCCCTCCTTTTCTTTTACAAGCTTTTTCAAACTTTTCAAGTTTCAAAAACTCTTTCTCTTCTGGTTGCTTCTCCTTCAGTTTTATTTTTTTCTAATTATTAGGGTTCCATACCTCAAAAGTAAAAAGATCACTCTGGCATCCGTCCATCTGTCTTTCACAGACGTTTTCCTCGAAAACGAGCTGACTTAGGAATTTAAAATATAGCAGATTTTAGATCTCCGTGACGCGCATATATTTCGAAATATTTTATATTCAAAGATTATGGAATATATAAATTTTTTTAATTTTTAATAGAAGCGAGTTCGCCCTACAAAAGAAATCGTATCGCGATAACCCGCTTTTTTTTTTTGATGAATTGGTCAGGTATAGACCAAAATGTGCTTGTGTGCTAGCATCTGGGGGTGTATGGTCGTCATCAGCGTCGTTGCGCGTGCAATACCTCGAAAGAGCAGTTTGTAAATACCGCGTATCTGTGTTTTCACGATTTTACAGGAGGAAGAAAAAATTTGCCGCCAACTTCAAGCAAGCAACTGTACCGCGATATTGTTTTTATGTCAAAAATGAAGTTTCTTATAGGCTAATTTAAATTCTGTGAGATCTATAAGGAGTGAAACCATGTTAAGAATCTGTAGGCGCGATATCTTAATTTTGCACCTTTAGTTATTACGCGGTATTTGCAAACTTTTCTTTCGTGGTATTGCATGCGCAACGACGATATAGTATTTCTCCGCTAAAACTGATAAAGAACCAAAGGACCTTTTTTTCGTCTTCTTATAAAGACGACTATTAAGTGCCCCCGCGAAATCCTATGTACACTTTTTCCAATGTTTGTAACAAGGCTTCCTCTGAATATGCGCTGTTGTTTTGTAGTATGATTTTCTAAAATATTAAAAAATTATTTATGCTTCTAGAAACAAGCTTTTCAGGATGCTCCTTACTCGTTAAAGCAATTTTTTCACTTTTCACCATGAATTGCTACCCAGTAACGAGCACTACAACCAGCAACCATCATTTTTTAATTTTACTTGCACAAGAGAGTATAGTTTAAGTAGTTAACACTTCATTAAATAATAAATATTTCAAATATTTACAGGGTGATAAATAGAAAGTTGCCTAAACTAATCATTTATAATTTTAAAATAAGTGCAGGGATAAAACAAATAAAAATACGTATAAATTCAGTAAAGATGTCATTTTTATTTTAAATTAGTTCCAGTTAAATCAGAAATTTTTAACAGATACTTATTGAGATTTAAAAAAATCGAGAAAATTCAGCCAGCCAACTATTTACATAAATGCGTGAAAACATTATTAATAAATGCGGTCTTACGATGAAATCAAATAATTTTTTTTATAAGTGAGTGTTTGGGCTAGTTACATTTTTACTTCCCAACCACACTCTCTATATGCTTCAGTATAGTGTTTATCTCTAGAATAAAAGCACTAGATTTTTCTTCGTTTGTAGTGTTCCTCATTTTAAAGTACACGTTTTTCTCTTTATGACGTCACAACAGACAATGACAACGCTCTAGTATATAACTACGGGGTCCCAACCTTCTACGACATATTAGAGAGGAAAAGAAATAGGTATATGTACTTTAGGCAACTTTCCATTTGTCACCCTGTTCTTACCGTTCTTAAATAATAACTGCACTAACTAAAAAATTATTTTTCTTAATAAAATTCTTAAAAAACATCAACTTTTCACTTTTGCTGAGCAGAACGTCATAATTGCTCGAAGGCATTGGCAACTGGCCCTCGGTTCAATTGGTTAGAGCATCGAAGCACCGATTCGAAGGTCGCAGGTTCGAGCCCTGCCCGTACCTGGTCCGGTTTTTCCCGAGTAATCCTCACATTTATAAATATTGAAAAAATACGATTTATTTATCAATATAAAGGTATGAATAAGAGTGCTAAATGCATCCCTTTGCGAAATAAATTATTTCTAATTTAATTTAACACGTTAGCCGACATGAATGCTATAGCACTAATTATCGTGTTGATGTAGTAATGATGTGAATGATTTACTGTTCAAATTCATATCGGCATTCAAGTTCTTATAACATTAATTTTTTGAAACGATTTGCACTGCAATGTAATACTCGTATTTAACTATTCTATTCAATATTTTCCTTCTATTTTGTCTTTCCGTTTTGTTCCTAAAAATTTGTTTCCTAAAAATGTGACAACTATCAAAAATAACACCTTCTTTTCTCACTTGTTAGTATTGACAAACGAAAGGTTCACGATACCGAAGTGAGGCGAGGACAGCCACCACACTGACTATCGATGATCATTTACTTTATACTTACCTCAAAAATTGTAAGAATGTAAATGTTATGCGGTTGCTACTACTCAGGTTTTAGCGCCAACTTTACTCATCTACAAAAGTTTTTCAACTCTTAATCTTAGTTTGGCTGTACAGTGTACATTGTGTAGACAATTTTCTGTAAGATTAGCCCTTATTTTTATTTTAGCAGGGAATACATATCATGCTGCGAGTGGGGCTGCGTTAGTCGGAAAGTAGAGGGACCAGGCTATCTTAGTCAGTCAGACAAAATTGCTAGTTATGTTCTTGGCCGTGAATCGTTACTTTCAGTGCCCATTTCGCAGGAATGACTCATTACGGGAAAATATGGGCCACTCAAGGAGGTCTCGGTTAAAAGAGCTGCTCAAGGTGGAACGCAAAGTTATTGGATTAACTCTGCCACAATTGCCCCCGGATAATTACCATTTTTTCCACTTTTGACCCAATAAAGAGCCCTCAAAGTTATCTGCAGTCGCTACAATCGTCGGGGCCGTAAAAGTTTTGAGCGGCTGACAGCGCTTCCTCGTCGCTTTGTGGTCGGCAACATTATCCCGAAACTAGCGCCCCATCACCTCGACGGAGTCCCATACAGCGCCCCAGAGATAAAGGCGAAGTGCTGCGAAAAGTTACTTTCATCGCTTCCTTTCCTGCTGAAAAATCCATAGTAGCTTCGCGGCGCTCATAGCACTTCATCGGCGCGGAACGCGCACAAAAGGACGAAACTCGAAAAACTTCAGATAATTTTGCTGCAAATTTCAGGAAACTCCCCAGCGCCGCCGTAGCGAGTTACACGTAATCTGCTGCGCTCTTAATGTATTTAAAGTTTCACCGCCCACCTCGCACGCGGCCAGTGGAACACCTCCGCCCGCTGGGACGCCTTTTAAAAATTTCAATAGGAGCTCACTTTGATGGAGACGATGACCCACTTTTGTACTTTCTATTCACTCGCGTGATAAAGAGAGCTCCTTGGCGCGGGTTCATTACGCAAGAAATTACTTCCTTCCGCGTGCGAAAGTTTTTAACGTCCGCCGGGTGGGGGTGGACGAAAGGCACAAAGTTACAATAAATAGGTGTTACGCGAGGGAAGTTCGCTCTTTATGGACCGCTCCGCACCGCGTTACCGGCCTCGAAGCAGTAAATGGATTTGTGGCTTAGACAGGCCTGAAATGAGTTTTTATTGTTTTTTCCGCCTTTTATTGCTCACGCGCGGGAGGAACTTTTCAATTATTGTAATTTAGGACTACGGACGGGCTCTTCAGAAATGAGCGAACAGTTCCCGCACTTTTCTCAGCCTGAAGTACTTCGCAGCCACCGTTTATTTTGTAATTAAACTTTAACCAAAGCGAAGTCATCAGTCCCTTACCTCAGTCCTGATCAAAAGATAAATTTTTCCAGCTTCTCCACTGACCGACTTTGTATAGGAATTTACCCAACTAAACAATACTTAAAATGTGTTACTGTTTCTATCTTATCATATTTTTGAATTTGCTGTCCATAAGTAACAAGAAGCAATAACAACTGCTTTGCTTAAAACGTGGGGTGCATTGGAAATACTTGTTTTGGTGGGCTTAAAAATACATTTTCCTGGACAAGTCGTTTTTATTTAATTTTATGTTTTAGCTATGAATCAAATTTCAGCTTGATCGGAATTTTTTTCTAATTTGTAGGGCGGCCATTTTGAAATCCGCCATATTGGTTTTTTATTTTATGATATTGTACTGTTATCGGGAATGTATGTTTTATCTATGTAACAAATTTCAGCTTGATCAGTTTTTTCTCCTCTCGTATATACGGCAACCATTTTGAAGTCTGCCAGTTTTTTTTTTATAATACTGCATTTTCACCGGGATTGTATGTATTACCTATATATCAAATTTCAGCTTGATCGGAATTTATTTTCTAATTTGTATAGCGGCCATTTTGAAATTCGCCATTTTTTTTTTCGCGGTAGTCATTTGACCAAAATCATATTTCGTAATTAATCTCAACATATCTGCTTTATAAATCAATAAAAATCGCTCAATTGAATAATAATTTGCTGTGTTTTATTTTAAAATCCGGCGTACCCGACGGGCTACTCTTTGCATTTACATATAGGGTGGGACATCTGTTGATTTCTTGTTAAATTACACATTACTTTGACACGACAGCTCTTTCGCGGTCTTTCACGGTACGAAATAAATAGACTTATGCTTGAAAAACGTTAAGAAATATGGAAAACTATTTCCAAAGTGAGTGCTGTGTTACTGAAATAACATGAATTTTGAAAAGAGCCGTTTTGAAGATGTATAATGGCTACCGCGCAGCTAGGGTTTGGTGCTTGTCGTTGTAAAGAATTGTGTGCAAAGGTATTAGAATCAATATAATATAGCGTTCAAACATTTACTTTTAAAAAAAAATCATGACAATTAGAAAATTGTGATAATTTTTAGGAGTAAAACTGCGGTAATCTGATAATATTGTAGAATGCAATAAAATTTACTAAAATATCTCAAATTTTAAACTTTAAATTGAATTTTGTTAAAGCCAAGGTTCTGGTACTTAACTGAAAATTATTGTGGAGCTTGATTTGAAGTTTGTACGCATCATTCTTGATGTTTGTTAATCAACCCAGTGCAATGGCTTCCTGAGCTAGATTAAGCGCATGAGATTTCGAGCGTACCTGCCTTTCCTTCCTTTATTCCGGTATATTTTGTCTGGAGCAAGTTTTTTTAAGCCAAAAGGAATTTGTTCCCAACGCAGATTCGGATATTGCGGGGGGAAGAAGTTGTGAATGTGTCTTAGCTGACGGGAGCCTACTAGGCTGCATTGCTAGGAGATAAGACTGTCGCCCGAGGATGAATCCGGAGCGCGACGCCTCCGTCCCGTCAGAGCTATCTGGAATGACATGTCGAAACACATAAATTTTCCGAGGTAGCAAATTCACGTGTACTTTTATCTCATTTCGCATTTTATCCGCATCCCGTAAGCACCATAAGCCTTTTAAGCATTAGATTTGATGAGTTAACGAATTTTTCGTACCTGCGGGTGAACGGGGGAGCCGGATGCTGCGAACATGTCTTTGTCGTGCTTTATGGACGCCAACTCTTGTTTATTTGCTTTTTATGTCCTCGTAAAGAATTTAGGAGATGTGTATCGCTACGTCGGTGTGGGTGTCTGTGCACCGGAATGCCTTCAGATTGGCAAGATACAAAAGATACACTTCTGAAGTTGTCAAGGTGCCAACGGTTGGGGAAGGTGGTGGAGGTTGCTTTTGTTTTTCCGAGATAAATTTATTAGGGCTATTGTTGGGCTATGTGGGTATGATTACCACCAAGGACAGCATTCCGTTGTGTATTCAAAGCAGCAGAAGTTTAATAACTGCTGATGCAGGTATAAAACAGACAGTAAACAATTTTTGTATTAATTAATGTTGGCCAATACTAACTGTAACAAAATTATATTTAGAATTTAAGATTAAAATACAAATATAGAGAAAGGTAAATATATTTGGATTATATGAAGTATGAAGCCCAAAATCATCCATAAATGTTTCAAACGTTAAAATATAAATATTCGTTTCTTTCATCATCTAGGTTTCAATTTTCATTTGTAAGAATCAACACTCGTAAAACTGTGTATTGCAAACTCTTTTAAAATATTATGTTTTTTAATTAAATTTATATAACATTGGAAAGCTTTGAAAACTTTATGAAAAAGAAAAGCAAACGGTCATGTGCGAGTTCGGCTCGCGCGCAAAGGGTTCCTTACTATATTTTCTAGAAATCTACAATCTACATATAAGACCTAGGACTTTCGTTATAATTTTCCTGTAAACTTCAAGTAAGGCAGTATATTTCCTGATTTCTTTCTAATTTTAGCTCCAGTAGAGAACGCAATATTTTCGCATATTTTTCAGAATATCCCAAACAAGAAAAATTGTGCATGCCACATAACAAGACCTTTTACATAATACCCAACATAATATATAAAATTATAAAAAAATGCTTTTCGAGTATCTAATTTGCGCCCTCTTTAATCCTTATATGAAGATTTTATAAGGTTAACGATGTAAAATATGTGGGTTGCCAAATTTCAAGTTTCTACATTTCATAATTACTAAGAAAATCGGCTGTGACAGATAAAGGTTTCGTTTTTTTTCCTTTGAACGTACAGAACCCTAAAAAGACGAATTTATAATTCATTCATTTGTACGTTTTGTTCTCTTATCGTCCCCCTATTAATACCCAGAAACTGAATTAAGATATAATTATGATTCAATAAGTATATCAAATACATAACACTGGTAAAAGATGGTAAAAATACTCTCTAAAAAAGAAAAACCAATTTTAACTTATAAATATAAATCAAACAATAAATGTAACACTTACCCCTACTCTTGGTTTTCAAATCCTAAGTTAAACTTAAGATGAATAAATACACTCAGCAGCACGGAACGTAAACCTAAACAAAGCATTTGCAAAGTAACGAATTACTGCAAGTAGGTTTAAGGTTGTTTTGTAGATCTGTTCAGTAAACTTGTGGAGAACGATTTCTTTCCCAAACAACAAGCCAGGCGCGTTTTCACGAAGGGGCTCTTATGATTGGGGGGGAGAGTAAGGTACAGTCGCCAAATTTCGTCCCCAACCCTAATTTCGTCCCCTTCAATATCTACTCTTTTAAAAACCGCCATCTATTATCAGTGACCCGAACCGACAGCTAGTTGCATCAATCGGCTATTGTGTAGAAGTGAGTGCGTCACGACGTTCGTACCGACAGAAATTCGAAAATTAAAAAAAGTTTTCAAGGTGAGTATTTCATTGAAATATTCTCGGATTCCATAAAATATTGAGATACCTGACTTATTGATACAATTTTTTTGTCAAACTAACTATTAATATCTCAGATGTTAATCGATTAAGTACAATTTTCAGGTTATGACACGTTTTTTGCTTAAATGGATGCGACAAAATAAATAGAAATTTTATAATATCGTCCCCTTACGTGAATCTTATATCGTCCCCGGGACGCTATTAGGATCTCGTATAGTGAACACAACGGTCATGTCACTTAATACATTAATACCTTACCAATGATTAAAATAATTAAGAAAGGGCTGATTAGATATTAATATGATAGTTAGGTTCAATTTTATATAATAGAAAAGGAGTAAGTACAACTCCAGTTCACGTACTGATTATTGTGATCTAAATATCGTCCCCGGGACGAAATTAGGAGCTCAAAAATATATTTTCATAATTTGAGTATTTTTGTTAAAGCTATTTTATACCTTTTTCTAGCAATGTTAACGCGTTTTTCATTATTTTTAAGAATAAAGGAATATTGAACCTAATGTTTGACGTTTCATTTATTACTGTGGTATTTTTTTCTATTTTTTTAGATTTGTTTTACAAAAAGGGGACGATATTTGGCGACTCTACCTTACGAAAAAAAGCACTTCTTGAATTAAAATTCCTATTTTTCGTTTATTACATAAGCGTGTCAATAATGGCAACTGTTTAAAACCAAAACTTGATAAGTCACCTCTATCATCCCACCAATTTTAACACAAAATTATATTTAAGTTTTAGCAAAATTGGGTGCTGCTATGTATTATTTTTAAATTACATATTATTTTGGCATAGACATCTGTCTCACGGTCAGAAATTAAGGGTTCATAGCGAATTGTAATTTTCAAAAAATCGATTTTTTTTTATTACATTTTTGGAAACTATATATATATAGAAATATCATATTAAAATTTTATAAAGATCGGAGCACTCTAACTATATTTTAGGCACTCTAACTATATTAATGGCCGTCAAAATCGGCCCGCCCGCCATACAATTTGCTGATGACCGTGACCGACAGGGCGTACGAGATGCTGACGCGCATCAGCACTATTGCCTCTAAGGAAGCCAGAATCATCCGCAGAAACGCTGTTTTCGATGAAAACGTTAATTATGAACATACAGAAGGCATACTGTATGGTGCAGGCATCGCTGATTAAGCGCAGGTGAGATTTTTTTACGATTTTTCATTAAAAAAAACTTTGATCTCGTTTTTCGGCACCTTGTTGATAAAATCTCGGTGCCTACTGAACCGATCTTCACCAAATTTTTACCACATGTTCTCTATAACTATAGCTATGGCATGAAGAGGCAGTTTTTTGAAATTTTGATTTTAAGTATTTTTTTAAGGGCAAAAACGGGGAAAAAAATTATGATTTTTGGAATTTTTTCGAAAAATGTCCGCCATTTTGTCAATTTTCAAAAAATCAAAAATCTGTCTATTCATGCCATAGTCCTTATCATACTGAATCTAAAACTTTTTCATTTTTTTGTTTCACACCATCCGTCTCGGAGATACCATCAACAAGGCGCAGCCCTCTTTTTTTTCACTTTTTTTCAACCGCCTGTTTCATCAACAAAAAATCTGAAAAATAAACAAAAAAAATGGTTTTCATGTATTTCGACACTATATTTATTGAGTAAAACCCCTTCCATATTTATATTTACAATTGAAACCTACTAAAAAAATTATTGAAAAATAGGTTGTTTTTCATGGGTCTAATTCGCTATGAACCCTTAACAAAAACACAGTATCACGGGGTGTTACCCTGGTACGAAATAAGTAGACTTACGCTTGAACAATGTTGAAAAATATTGAAAACATTTCCAAAATGAATGGTGGGTTGCGGAACAGTGAATAAAAATAAATTTCGGTCGAAATAATTCTCCAACCGCGCTTGCTGTACGCAAGTTTGTGAAAAAATCCTCTTGACTGTCTTGTACTCTTAGCCAAGAATATTGCCGCTGTTGCCGAATATGTGCGCAAAAACCTGAAAACCTCAACTCACCATAAATCTCAGCAACTGAACGTTAATCGCACTAGACTGTGGACATTTCTGCATAAATACCTCGAATTATTCCCTTGAATTAATGAATTAGTCTCTGTAATGAATAGATCTCTGGTTCCAGCAAGATGGCGCTACGTTCCACACTAAATTCAATAATAGTGTAATCAACCGTTTTGGAGATCTGCCATGGCCATCACGCAGCTGCGATTCGACGCCGTTGAACTTTTTTCTTGTGAGGTGCTAATAAATATCGATGTTAAGCTAACAATCTAGAAACGATTCAGGCACTTAAGCACAATATTGATCGAGCTAATCGAAAGTGAAATAGGACCTCAAACCATTAAAAATGTGATGCAAAATTGGGTTGAAAGGTTGGGCTACTGTCAGCCACCCGAGGCAGATATGCAAATGAAATCATCTTCAATTAATCGCAAGATTTACTCTTTTCAATAAATCAATTAAATTTGATAAATATAGAGAAGTGTTTATTTTACAGCATTTTTAAAAAGAAACCATCCGGTGGAATAAAAAAGAGAAGAGAAAATTTCTGCAACCGGCGAAACGATGCGCAGCATGCTGATGTCAAAACTGAACTGATTAAACGTTAGGGGATTGCAGTCTATGCAGTTTGCGCGTAGCAGAGCAGCAGCGCATACTACGTGCAATAATAAACACTCTTTTCCCTATGCAATTTTAATCTCCATTATGGATTTTAAATATTGTGTGTAATATCAAAGGTAGTTTTCCGTTGTATTACGCGCAAAATCCGATGTCAAAAGTTCTTCCTATGTTTTAAGACAAATGTTTATTTTGAATACTTAATTTAAATTTTTTTAAAGGGTTGGCGTCAATGCGCCTCGCAAAGACTACAGTAATTAGTGAGTTTCTATCTCTCGAGGAGTAGAATTAATTCCTGAGGCAAGGTATTGGAAGGTAGCAAAGGACTGTCGGAATGTTGGCCGGCGCGAACTACTTAAAAATATCACTACTGCCCTAATTACACTTTATTGGTTTAGCGAACTTCGGGGAATTCGCAAACAAGCCCGCCGTAGTCCGCTGTCTTGCAACGGGCGGATCTTTTAATTAAATTGCATGGAGTAGTCGTGAAGTGCCCGCGAAGTTGCTCTATTTATTTTTCCCAACAACGTTAAAAGACGGCGGCATTGTGCGGGGCTCCATTGAAGTCCGCCATTCACTCATTATTCGGAGGAAAGCAACCACTTATAGCACCCCCTGCTTGTGTACCTCTCAAATGCAACTGCATCCCCTCTGACCCGTAGGAGCTCCTCCAGGGGTGCACCTGCCTTCACTTCCGGAAATTCGCACCGCCCCCGAGGGAGGGAATATCCCGGAAATACTTTTCGAAAAGTTTCTAGTTGGTGCGCTTTCGCGCGATGAAATGGTAACGACCTGGCGAAGCATCACCCAGCGTCACCGGCGCTGGCCTCAACAATGTAAAACTACAAAATAATATTTTTATTCCTTAAGATTGCGCGCGCCTTTTTTTCCACGCCCGCCTGCAAACTTTAATTGGGAAAGTTAAAATATTTTAATTAACTCGGGACACGGCGCTGCACTCGCAACTTTTGCTATGCTTTCCTGTGCCGGTGACTTCTTTCAAGAACCCGAAGAACATTTTTTGCGTTTTTCACAAACTTTCTCCTCGGCAAGGGTTTTTTATTTATTTAAGTTTCTTTGGAGCAGTTTGCTTCATTCGAGAGATTTTGGGGCAGTTATTTCCGTAAAATATTTATTGAATTCCCCGAAAGTAGCGCTTGATGTTCGGCTGCGGGAGTAAGTTAAAAAGTTTTAGTTTAATTGCGCTAAATAAATCGCTTGCTATCGACCAACTTGGCGTTAAACAACAACAAGCTGGAAACTGTCACAAAAATCAGTACTTTTATTTTTCAATATTTTCTCCCTTGGCTCTTCTTGAATCTTGTTATTTTTGTTTGTTGCCGTCACAGAATTTGCAAATTGTTTGATATAGAATAAAGTTCAAAATAAAATTAGAAAATTTGTTGAGAGCTCATTCTAAGGTTCTAAAATTTGCAATGTGTAGAGTAAGTACTTTAAAAATGTTTTCCCTTTACTTTCAACATTTAACTTCTACTCATCTTTAGAGAGACACTTTGTTTTTTTCATCCATGCAGAACAATAAAACATTTTATATTGAACAGAAGTTTGCTAACAGCCATCGAGAATAAAGATTTGTATCTTTTGGGAAAGTACATCAGTTGCAATTACTATTGAACCGATAAATGTTCAGATTGATATTTACTTAACCCTAAACCTGTGGACCAAAAGTGATCGAATTTCATGTGTTGACTAGTTTTGCGCGTAAATGAACCGGGCTGACATTTATTTATTTATTTATTTTTGTGAGTAAAAAAGACAAAATCATATGACATGTTGCCGAATCAATTCCAATGGCCTGAAGGCCTCAAGGCTCAAGCGTTTTTAGCTAGTCCTAACCACGGGGTAGCTATTAAAATATTTAGGGATTCGTGTCCTTCGGCCTATCTTCGACCAATTGCAATAAAATTTGTGGGAAAAAGTAAGGAAATGTTCAGATTTATTCTCCAAAATAAAAAAACATTCGTCCTAAGCATCAAAATTCTGAGGAAAGAGGCTTGAAAATTCAACCTCTACCGGCCTGATGCTAGACACGCCGTACAAAATCAGCATCTTTTAGTAAGAGGGTGCAATTTCTTCTCCGATAGCGCCAATACATTTACAAAATACTAACTCACAGCGTCTTTGTAAGGATCTCCTGATTAAAGTTTTCTCATTAGTAAAGCTTACTATGATTTGGCAGTTAAAAAACTGTAATTATTACTACACAAAAGCAGTAAATTCTCCACTGTACTACGATTAAATAGTAGAAATCATACTATCAATAAATAGTACATGAACAGGTACAGGTCTTAATTCAGTCAACTATCAATTTTAATATTTTTCTGAGTTAAGTTGATGTTCAAATCTTAAAAATAGTTAAAAAGCAGTGAGTTTATATGATAGTTATTACTTTTCTAATTCGATATGGGATTCGATAATTTGCATTTTCCGAATTTTTAAAAGTTTGAAATATCACGAAATACCAATTTTCAGGCAGACTATCCTTGAGTTCCCGGATTTTTGGTCTTCATATTGAATTTATTTGCTTAATGAAAAACTATTATAATTTTTTACTAATGAAACATAAAGGTTAGTAAGCCTTAACAAAATCCAAAGATGTCCGGAACAGAACATGGCAAAAATGATAAAAAAAAAAACTTAATTTAAAGTTAAATAAAACTCAACAAAAACAAATGGAAGTCCTTGGCCGTTGTTTTATTTGTATAGAATAATAGAACAGCATCCAGAAATCCAAGAGCTTATAATCTTTTAATTGGTTTCGCTAAACCCTATTGTAATCCCAAGGGCGGGCTCATCAACGAAAATTAACAAATATTTCTCTGGCTGACAAGACGGATCTCGACTTAAATTAAAAACCTTTCCGGGAACCAGCACCAGAACCATCAGTTGCCGCGCGGGCGGCCGTCCTCTCCTGGCACGTAAATAATTCCTTGTTATACCCGGAGTTGACAAAGAACTCCAGGAATTGCTGTAATTTTTTTTCATAATTCAATTAAACACTGACCAGCCCCACTACCCTCATGATGGGCTCAATGGCAGCCCACAGAAGAGCAACAATTTAAAAAATTCTGTCATCAAAGAGCCGCTCGGACCCGGGAATTTCCCTTTTCTTGACTGTCTCATTGGCATAAATCAACAAAACAATTTGCCTGTCCGGCGGCGGCGGAGGCCCTACGACCATACTGGCCCCCGCAGAAGGGCGAGTTTTTCCAGCCCTAATTGTTGATTGCAGTGAATTAACAAAAAAATACCGAGCAAAGCGGAGCGCCCGGAGATAGCTAGATGGGCCGGCGTAATTAGTGGTTATGTCCCCCAATTACTTCGGATATGAGCCGCGGGAGGGGCCGGGGGCCGGCCGGGTCTCAGGTTTTAATTGATTTATTAGGATCCGATGTGGACAAACGAGCACGCTCACACCCGCCCCAGCCGTAATAAGATTACGGCGTGACAATTATTCAATTAGATAAAGCACGTCTGGAGGGCGTTCGTTTCTCTCACACGGAGCCATGGATAGTACACCAGCGCAGGCTGCAGGGAGCTATTTTTGGCCATAATTCCTGATAAAATCTTCCACCTGGGGCGTAATCGTCCGGTCCTTGCGTCGTCCGAAACGTGGACCGCAGGATCATCTCTATGATGAGATTTTAATTACGGCCCCGCGCACACATCCAGCCTTCGGTAGTCCTTGCTCCTGAAGGACGACATCAGCTCATTTTCCGGCCGATCGGACAATAAAGCGGCTTTAACAAAAATCCTCCGGGCCGGACGAGCGGATGGGGCGAATCAACTGCCCGAAAAGGAAGCTTGCAGACGCTTCCTTGGACAATAATTGAAGAAAATTAAGTTTACTGCAAGCACTAGATATCCACTCCGCGCCATTTGATACCATTAATTTATGTTGTTCGGCCAAGCCGCTCCATGCGTGCTGGCTTGATTGGATTCGGGGCCCCATGAGGAGCTCACATGCCAACCCCGGTGAAGAATGTTACGAACTCGGAGCATAGATCTCCCTCGTTGAGGAGCTGCTCGTTGCCGAACAACAATTGATTTATATTGGCAGTTAATTGCCACCTACCACTCTGCTGACCCATTTAGCCGGTGGTGGTTAGTGTTATTACCCGTCCTCGAGGGGGCTGGAATGTTTAAGGCTCCATTGTCGGGGACGAGGCACAAATCAAAAGCTTACGTCTGGATCCCGCAATTGCACCAGTCGAAGGTCTAAGGAACAGCCATTGACAGATAGATACATACTTCAAATGAATGATTCGCTCGATTACTAGCTACAATGGATAGATCTAAATATCTTAGGATTTCAGGGATATAACTAACATATAACCATTTTTAGTATTGACCCACTAAATTTAAATTCCTATTTCACTTGTCATTTGGTGAAATCCAAATGTGATTTACACTACTCGAAATGAATTACATAGCAAAATATGTGTACAGCATCAAATATTTGTTACCGTAATATGTACAATTCATATATATGTGGAACCTTCTAATTACTTTCACATGCTTTTATTCAACTGCACATATATAAAAAAATATTAATTTTATTTTAACATTAATATATTAAATTAATTTAATATTAATTTTCACTCCTCATTATAAGATTGATCTAAAAGTTCGTATATATGTAAAGGGTGAGCCATCGGCTGGTTTCTTTTTGAAAATGCTATAAAATAAACATTTCTTAATATTTTTCAAGTATGTTGATTTACTGAAAAGAGTAAGCCTTCCGATTAGTTGTAGATGAGTTTATTTGCATATATGCCTCGGGTGGTTGACAGTAGCCAAACCTCTCAAAACAATTTTACAACACATTTTCGATGATTTGGGGCCCTATATCACGAATGGCTTGATCAATATTGTGCTTAGGTGTCTGAATCGTTTCTAGATTGTTAGCATAACACCAAACCTTAAAAACAAAAAAAGTCGTTGTCTAATGACCATAGCACATCTCCAAAATGGTTGATTACACGATTATTGAACTTAGTGCGCGAAAGATCGATTGTTACATTGTGTGTGCCTGATGGAACCAGAGGTCAACCAAATCGAATTTCTTAATTTAAGGGTTCCTAGAATTTTATTCACAATTCTTCTCAGGCTAGTGCGGCTAAAGTTTAGTTGCTGAGTTCTATGGCGAGTGGAGGTTTTCGGATTTAAGCGCATACTTTCGGCAACAGCAACAATATTCTTGGCTGAGAGCAACTTGACGAACACGCGGATAACTTGTTATTAATTAGCAAGCTAATCTCATGAACTTGCTTCACAAATTTCTTCAGTTTTTCGAATAAGCTGTGCTACACAACTATTGTCGCACTTTGAAGTTATCCACAGCGTTTAAGAAGTAATATATGGTAGTGAATTTAGTTAAATAATATGAAAAGGAATTAAAACGTATCAATTCCGAGCAGAAAATAATACAGCTTGATTTCCCTAAGGTACTGTATTATATTTCAAAAATTGTTTTTTTAGTGGTGTGTAACTACAGGCGCGAATTAAAAATTAACACCAAGTTCTGAAAAATTCACTTCAAACATGAAATTCAGTAATGTGTATGGCCTCCTTTCTTTTTAATAAGCTCAAAAAGCCGATTTGGCTTACTTTCTGTTAAGGTTTTTAACGTTTCTTTTATCAATAGACTTCCACGCTTTAATCACAGCGCTTTTCAACTCTGCAACATTGTGCTATTGCTTGTTTTCCGTATAAATTCGACAGACAATAATGCCTCAAATATTTTCTATAGGATTCTGGGCTAGGGAGAAGGCTGGCCATTCCAAAACCTTAATGTTCTGTTCTTATAGCCATATTCGGATCTCACGGCTTTTGTGTACAGAAAGCGTTATTATGTTGGAATATTCAATCTATGTCGCTATTTCTTCGTAGATGTGGAAGTAAATGATTGCGCTAATGTGTGGTATACTCCGCAGAATCCGTACGCGTGATTGCGAGAGCCAAATCAAGAACTTTGTCGATGTAAACAGCTCCCCGGACAATCTATGTACCGCCGAAATCTTTTAATACGTAATACGAATTAAATCCACCCGGACCATCCAAATTAAATTCCTTTTCTTCTGGAAAAATTATCTGAAAAGCCATTTGGGTCAAAGTAGTAAAAAGAATTAAATTGTATATTTGCTTAAAATAATGAACCTTTGCCCAGTCCGTTTGCATGTTGTTACAAGTTAAGTCAAGGTGGACTTTTTTGTGTCTATCCAATAATTTCGGCATTGTTTTAGAGAGAAGTCTCTAACGATGTGTTTCGCTTATTTTAAAATCTGATATTCGGTCCATCGAGATACATTCACTCTTCAATCTTTTGTTATTTTATTTCCGCTTTTCAAAGGGTTGCTTGTAGTTTTAATACGAAAAATATTAAAAAATCGAAATAATATGTATCAGAATCAATTCCATAATTTCCCTACTAAACATATAAAATTAATACTAAAAATATCAATTAAATATGTAAAAGGCATTTACTGTCTTATCAATAGAAGTTACCAATTATTTTCGTCTTGTTTTGATATGTTTCTAATATGAAAAATATACGCCAGGAGTATCAACTTTGAATGTCAGTAAGGAAAATATGGCATTTTTGTGAAATATTATTAATTTTATAAGATATAATACAATTTATTGCCAAACTTATTAATTCGATACAAAAACAATATCAATTTCATATATTTAAGCGTTTTCGTATCATCATAAGCAGTATTCGTATGTGAACTGTGAGAGGTGTTTGAGGTGTTGAGGTATGTGAACTGTGAGAGGTGTTTATTCAAGTGAACACCAGTTGTGAAGTTAGAGTTCTTGTGAACGTGTAACTCAATCGGTGTATTAATTTTATGAGCTTTTTCATTCAAATTTAAATTACATTAGTGTTTGGATACAAAAACATTTACAGGACCTCCAATCGATATTTATTATATAAGTAAAGGAAAAAAATAATAAGAAGTACAATTCTTTAATGAATGAAGCATGTAAATATAGACCTTTATATTTTTATATTCATTTTAAATATTAAAGAAGAATTAAAAGAAATAACATTGTATTTTTTTGCATCAAATTTTAAAGGATATATTTTAAAGAAGCTGATATGTAAATCGTATGATTTCGATATGGCTCCTTATCAATAAAAAATAAATTTAATAAGAAACTTTCAATACGTTTTCTTATAAAAATAATACGCTGTCTAAAAGTAATAAGTTTTCATATCAAGATAATCATCCATTCATACTGGATAGATTTTGTATCGGAATCTTATCAATTTTACAATGGAAATTTCATGTTTTTTCCTTCGGTATGTATTTAGCTCATAATGAGAATCTTTTTAACCGAAAATATAACTATTTAATTATTACCCAATTAATTTTGCTTTGTGTTTCTATAAAATTTGAAATTGAGGTAGTAGAAAGCTATAATTTTACAGTTTAAGGGGGTATTCTCATGTAAACGCATAGGTTTTACCTCTTTTTAGGGAATTTTTTTTTATAAGACAATAAAATTCAATAACTTTAATTTTTTTATATGTTTTTATTGTATCTTAAACTGTATAGAAAACATTTTTTTCCTTATTTTGCATTTTTTATATATATATATATTTTTTTTAAATTAAATTAGACACCAAAAAAAAAAAAGCAGGTCACTGGTCAGGGTAATAGCGGCTGTACATGTTGTCCGAAACAAAAAAATCGTATGGATTATTGTTCAGTAGGTCTGTCGCTATCATCCCTACCAAAATTAATCAATTTCATTGAAAACAAAAAACAAAAAATGGCGGACTGTAGAAAAAAACGTTACGAAAATCTTGTTTTTTTTTTGTTAAAAATCGTTTAAAACAAATAAGAAAATATTTTCGAAAATAAGCAATTCTGGTACGGACGATAACTATTAATGAGTAGAAGAACATATATAAATGTCAAAGCAATCGGTTGAATAGTTTTTTTGTTAGGACAATGACCGTTTTAGAAAATGATGTTTCGAGAAAAATGCGTTTAAAGTTTCAGGAGCAGAACAAGTCGCTTACGGCGCGTCGGCGGCTATTAGTTGTAACTTATGTAATACTAGGAATTTCGGTCTGAATTTTTTACAGCTAATTTTCGATAGGTTTTACTATCGAAATATGAAAAAAAAATCGATTTTTCGAAGTTGTCACATGAGAATACCCCCTTAAACCACAGACCTGGTATCATAATAATTAAATCAATAATATAAATAGCTTAGCTCTTCCACCATTCTATTTCGAAATACTTTAACTTTGTTGCTGTCATAATAAGTCAGTTTTTTTTTTAGCTATTATAGTTTTTAAAAGGATTAAATATATTTTAATGCGTGCATAATAATACTCCTAATTATAGCAATTTGTTAAATCTTTCGAAACGTTTAACGTTCCTAAAAATCACGAGAGCGAATTGCGGTCCAATTATCGGGATAATGAATTTCTCTAGTTGTGATATTCGCATAATTTTTTTAATCACCCATTTAAATAATGCGCATTACATTTCCCACCCCACCGCACCACCCGAGCATGAGACGCGTCCCTCCGTGCCCGGGGGTGCTATGCCCGCCGCCCCGTTGACAAACGAAAATTACCAATTTACTAGCAGAGGGCATATTTTCCGGGCTGGGCTGACGCGCATATTGTGCTTAATCGAAATAAATTATAAGCTCGGATGCAGCTAATTCGGGCGCAACATAATCAAAAAGTAATACCCGTTTAAGAGGATGACGATGCCGAGCATTATCTAGTATGCAAATTACGAAATTACATGATCGCCCCTGCAAACAAATCGAAGTAAGTCGGCACAGGGCGTTAATTATTCATAAATTTATTTTACCCTTGTCTCGGCTGTTCCCTGAAACCGGAGAGCCCCGGTAGCGGGGCCAACCCTTCCGAGTGCCTCAGTCGCCATAAATTGCCCCGCTGGTGGCAATTACAGCGGCACCAAACGAGAAGCACTTCAAATTTTAATGACACGCTCACGTCAAAGACATCGTACCGGGGCTTGGAGCGCCTCCGCCGCCGAGCTGAACGCGCACATCCTTCCGCGGGCTTTGGGCATTTTTGGGGGGCTGCTCCAGTCGAATCGAGTAAACTTTCAATTAATGCTTCTTTTGACTAATTCACGGTATTTGTTGTGAACGCCCCGCTGTGATGGTGCAGGCGGTCGGAGCCAATTAATTTCGTCGACAAACACAACTTCCCGGCGAGTTTCAAAGCACTCATAAATCACGCAAAACTCGGCTTTTACAATCACGCCCCCGCGCCGCCGCCCCAGTTGCCATCCTTGACACACTTTCCGGGCGGGCTCCAGCTGAAAACAGTCGCACGCGGGAGCCCTGCAAACTGGGCCAAACCAGCCCCGAAACTTACCCTAACCCGCCGCATAGGGCCATCCATCAATCGATCCGCGCGGGATAGGTGGGAGCTGCAGAAAAAATCATTTGTTTGCATTTTTAAGGAACAAAGGACGTGTACAGCCCACGGAACGGCTCAACTGTCGCAGATCCTTGTGCAGGAAGATTTATTCACGCCTCATATTCCGGGGTGTACCGGGTGCCGGGGCTCCGCTCCGATGGTGCTGCAGGATAGAGACTCCGGACGTGGGGCAAGCGCCGAACACGTGCGACACATACCCGCCTTAATCCTGGCCCAGCTCGGTCGAACACCAAAGGTACCACAGTGCGAAGGATATGCAGCGCGCAACGCATCGCAAGGATGCACGAGGACCAGGATCCTGGCAGGATAATGAAAAACACAGAGGGCCTTGCGATGACATAAATTCCCCTAACTGTCGTGCCATAACTAAGGTAATCTCTTGGCTAACACTTAAGCGGCTGTGGGACTCAAATAAAATGCGAAATGAGGGGATTAGGGCCGCAAGGACCCTGCACGGGTGTGAATTTGTTTTATTGTATAATTCGGGTCTGGCCTCGGTAGTGGCATTTTTGTAGAGCAATGAGGGAAAAATTATGAGCACTGGTCAGCTTGCAATAGTACATTACATTTGGACAGCATCACATCTTGTGGCTTTTCATCTTATTCCAGCAGCTAGTTTTATTCTAATTGTCGACGAAAACTTAAACTTATTAGTTTTCGGAAATGGATAACTTTTTATTATTATTAAGATCTTTAATATTTTGAGAACTATATTATAATTCATATAAAATTCAGTTTTTTTTTTTCAGATTGATTGACGGTTAAAGGTATGATAAAACAAAAATTTTAAATTTATATACCTAGTAATTCACTTTCATAAGACCTCTATGAGATCTAGATAGGAAGTGGGTATTTTCTTAAAGTAAAAACTTTCGGAAATATGTCTACAAATTTGTATGTCAAATTCATAAAAATAAAAATCGTACCTATTTTGTTTTTTTCATCTATCCAGAACAATAAATATTTGTATTGAAGATAAGTTTACCAGAATATACATAAAATTGTCATGATTTTCCTTCATACAATTTTGAATTGAAAAATTTTCAGAGAAATTTTTGACTTACAAGTGGTTGCAAGTAATGTCAATTTGATGTTATTTGAAGAAACAAATTGAATCTTGGCTGTGTTTCTCACGGGAAATTTAAATTCAAAGAGTAATTTTCTTATGTTCTGTATAGTCGAAAAAAAACGCAGCTAATATCATTGAAAGGAGAACAGGTACATAATTTGATCGCAATTTTCTCGAAACAATTCCTTTCGAACTGGTATTATGATTGAAAATTGTCCGATTGTAAAAGAATTACTATCGATAATTTTTGTAATCGTAGCGGAGTGTTTAGATATAAGAGTAGCCGTTTTAATATTTTTAACATCATTTTTTGGTTCATCGAAATTCATTTATTCTTTAAAAAAATATTCTTTGGAGAATTTTAGGTTTCATTCTCTCGCGAATGAATGAATCGCACTATTCTTAAATCGGTTTTCTTTCGTGACATTCGCTAGTGATAACGAGTGTAAAAAAGTATTTTTTTTCATTATTTTAGCAACATTCCGATTATGGTAACTTAGTTTTCACTCAGTGTGTTTTCCACATTTTTAAAATACGTACTTTTTTATGCTGAAACAAATTTCCTTTTGATCGTAAAAATAAAACAAAAATTAAATTAAGAGTTTCTATTTTAAATTATATCGCTGTTTTCGAAACTTATCAAATCTAACAAATTATTATTTAGTTTGGCTAACAGATTATTAATAGTTTCACTACTTAATTTAGGTCTTTGTTTCGTCAATATCGTAGTAAGTGCATTGAATAAGCGCTAAATTGATGCTGTCACATAACAAGAATTTTGAAGAATCAGTGCTGTTATCATAAGACACGAATTTATTTTTGTCTATATTAGATTTGCGACCCATAATTATATATTAGCCGATATCACAAACAAGTCACAAAACATAATCTTTCAGTTTTTCCTTTCTCGATCTCACCGACAACAAAAGATGATAATTGAGAATATTGTATTTCTTTCCGAATCATTGGTTTTCATTCTTTTGTTATAATTGAAGAACATTCTCTCATTTTTATTCATCCGCAATGAAATGTGTTCACAAATTCTCGGCAAGAAAAATTCTCTCATGAATCTTTGGACTCAAATATTCATTTGCGAATGAATGTAAACGATACGAATGCACTTTTTTTCATTCATAAATTTTTCCGAACCATGATTTTTATATTACTTTATTTTATTCCTCATATTTCGTTTTTTCAATTGTAGTTATTTAGATAATTTTTGGAAATGAGGTATGCAGCGTTGCGAAGGTTCTCCTGTCTGGTTACCTCAATGAATGGGTCATTCTTCCTGGGAAATGAGCGTTGAAAATAACGATCCCGGGCCGAGTAGAAGAGCTCCTGAGGGCTCCTCCGTTAAACACGTCTGCTACTTATTGTATGCATAAACGAGCAAATATTCCGCTTGTAAGAGATAAAATTTACGGCGGTGGGGCTCATCAATCTCGACAAGTGTGCACGAGGGCGGGGAGCCAGCGCCGGCAAGGAGTCCGCAAAACTGAGATAAATTTCACTATGAAGGCAGCGGAGCACCCACCCACAAAGGCGGCGCGCAGTTGTAGATTCAAATCTGCAGGAGCGGCGGCGGCAGCAGTAGCAGCAGCAAAAACCGAACTTAAGTTGTGGGAAGGTCCTTGGCAAAAATTTACGAGCGAAACAATTCCACCTTACACTTTCACCGGTGCGGTGCGGCGCGGCCCCATGCATGCCGGCGGTGCTCCAACAACAGGAATTCTTTCAATTTTTACACCCAAGAAGACTCTGCAACCCCCGGGCCCTGGGCTGTTGCTCTAATGGAATTGGAATGATCCCGGATCGACACGGCGCCCGTCGCGTCGGTGAGTGCAGGGAGCGCCGGGACTGCCGGGACTACATCCTTTCTTCGTGGTGAATTACCTTCGTGTGAAGTTGGATAGGACTGAATTATTGGGCAATATATTCCCGATAACGGTACGTTGGGATTTTTCCACCCCCGGATTTAGGTCGGGGGCTGAAAACCGCCACTAAAAGATACATTCACAACGCTTCATGACTTGGGGTAGTTTCCCGCTGGATCCCCGCCCTCCGGCCGGCCCAATGAAGGAAGCAGTAACGACCTCGAATAATTTTTGAAAGGAAAAGGACTGCCCCACTTAGGGTTCGAATCCGCACTAAAGGAAAAGTTTTATGACTTAAGCTCCTTTATTTCGAGAATCGGCGGCGCTGCTCGGCTGCGTGGGGCCGCTCCTGCCAGAGTCATCCAGGCCCATAAATTACGGCGACTTAGCTCTGAAAGGGCCAATATACTCCGGATTGTATCGTAAAAACCCGTGCGGGACGCTGTTAAATCTGATGCCGGAGTCTCTTTTCGGAGATGTCTTTAAAACGAAACATCCCCGCCGCCATATGGGCCAGCGCCTTAACTTAGGACACCACTTTGCGCCCTGCGGACGGTACGGAGCCTTTTTCGACAGGACGTTCCGGTTCATGGCCGCATTAAGTGCGGCCAATTGGCGCTATTTGGCCGGCTTCGAGTGGCGATTGCTCCCCTATCAGCGCATTTATATCTCGTTAAAATCCCGGCCGCCACACCAAGGAACTTTATAATCGCTTACCGAATGGGGGCTTTATGGAATTCCAGTCGAAGAAATATGCTTTTATGTTTTCCTGGGAATGTGCTAAGAGCCTCTCAGCCCTTACACACAATTTCTGCTTTCGATTATGTGCTTTACAGTCCCTGCAGAAGGGCTTCAAATTTACAGTGGAGCCCAGTGATTTCCATCGCTGTCTCGAGATACTTAAGTTAATGCATACTATAAAATGTGCCGTTTTGTTGTTTCGTCGTTAACTACAAGAATAATGGATGGGAAATTAAAAGCACAATCGTCAAACAAACTTTCTTGCAATAAAAAGATCAACTATCTTCAACTCTTTATAAAGTATCGTCAACAAAAGATTTAGATAACTTACACTCAGGAAAATAAAGATGGTTAATTTAAACAAAATAAATTGTTAAAAGACCACATCATTAACATTCAAATTGTAAGTTCATCAAGAAATGGTTAGTAAACAATTTTCTTGTTCAAAATCTTAAATCAGGAAAATAATTATTATTCGAACTTTAGTGTTTTTTTTTTTTTGTTTTAATTATCTTTACTAATGCTTTTCTCCATCAACACGGATAATAATTTCGTTAACATTTGAAAAGTTTTTAAGATAAAATGCTATAAAAACTATATCTGTTTTTTGTAAAACCAGCAATGCTTATTATTAGTTGAAAAATTTTATTTTATACAATTTCTCATAGTTTTGAAGAAGAAATTCTGTTAAGGTTACATTTTATCTATGCTATGTATAGTAAAATACTTAAATTTTTAGTTCTACAGTTCGTAGAAAGGTTTCCGATAGTAACTTTAAAATTACGAATTCTTTTGGTAGACAAATATATTCTTGGACTGAAAGATGCGTCTATCCTCTAGAAAGAATTTGATAAAACTGATTTAGTTTCGTATAGATTTGATGAAATATTTTTTATGATTAAAGGAGAACATGCAAAACTTGACGAAGAAATGTTAACAAAAATTAAATTACAAAATTAATATAACCTTTGGTATTTGCAGTAATATTTGATTTTAACAATTGAAAATTTGTTGAATGAATCAATATTTTGTAAAAACATCAAATGTACTAAATAATTTCTACGACAGTGTTCGAACTTGAATCAATTTGGTATAAGAAGTTTCACTTCAATAAAAACTTAAAAAATTATTTTCAAATATTATAATAAGATTATATTATCTTAAAACGGTATAAATAACAATATTTTTTTTTATTTGTTTTACTGATGAAAGCTAGTTTAGCTAACAAATCAAGATCATGGTCTTATCGTACCCTAAATTTTCCAAACTGCTCCGCTGGAATAGGAAATTCCGGAAGCTTTGGAATCAGTTAAATCAAAAAGCAGAGTGATGTTCTGCAGGAGCTCTTGAGCGAAATAAATGCGTTCTTCTATACGGAGCGGCTGACCTCAAAAATGTCTCCGGCAAATGAATTATAAATTGCTTCAATAAATTGAAGCAGTAGAGAGCTAGGTGGGGGAAGGGTGCTGGGCCGACTCAGCTGGAACGCCAACTGAGCACAAAACTTTTCGAGTCGCCCCCAGCTCTAAGCACATCCCTCATACGCAAGAATATCTGCAGCCCATTCTGGAGATCTTTTCAAATTGTCGTTACCGCAGCAGGGCCCAACTGCTCCTCACAGAGCAAATTATCCACAAACGATCAATTTATCTCCTTGACCAGAACTAATTTATCAATTGGTCGTGTCCTGTGGCCCGGGCGGGGCGGACGGGGCAGCTAAGTGCATCCACCGCCGCAGCGGCCCGCCCCGCCTGTCCCACCTGCATTTCGGCCGTCCGGGGATTCCCCGGACAAGAGTAAGACCCACATTCTGCTGGGATTCTTAAAGTTGCTCGTCTCCGGGCTGCTCCTAGTTTCGGAGGGTGGGGCTTGATGTGTTAAACTTTCCCAGGGAGGTCGGGTGGTAGGTTCACCGCTGACGGGGGTGAGTGGCTCTTCCGGGCAACCATTATCCTGCCGATGAGCCAGCGCGGGACAAATATTAATCATCGCCGACTATTTGAATAGGATTTTCAATATTTGACGTTTTATTCTTGCAAATGCCAGCGAAGCCATTTAATCTGGGCCTTATTAGCTCTTCATGCATTTCCTGGGGCCGCCTACCCGTGCAGTCCCCTCCGTCATAGAATTAGCATTTATGTACAGTCGCAATTTGGGCTGCGGACGGTTCAGTAGAATCGAGGAAAATGGACCGCACCCGGGCCCCAGCCCCGATGGCAGCGCGCCGCCGAACGATTTCGACGAGTACTTTCCCAGTTCTGTTTGACTTGTGAATTTAATTTTCTGGTATCCAGGAAATCAATCTTCGCCTCCTTACGGCAGATATTTCCATCTAATGCGAGATACTCTTCCCCAAAGTGGGGAGGACTGCTCCGAGTCGAGGGAGTACGGACATTTTTTTTAAGTTCGACTCTTCAGGATTCCCGTAGCTGGATTGCGCCACCTCTTGTGGAATTTTTATTTGCTTGATTGAGTTTTATAAAATCTGGTAATTGCCGGCTTTAATTGCACCGCGCCGGACCCTGATTGATTTGGGAATTCAGTCGGGGGCAACTCTGGCCATTGTGGAGCCCGCGACGCCACCTTCCGCGGTCCATAGATTTTCCCTTCCCAGACATTTAGGGCTGTTGACTTTCGTAATTGATTCGCTCCTTCCTCATTTACGCAGAAGACAATGGGAGAATGTTCGAAGTGGAGCGATTTTTAATGAACTGCCACATTAATTCCCGTGGCCTGCCTCAGGCTCGAGACGTTTATTTAAGGGATTGTGATCGGATTTTTGTCGTCGTTCGTAGTCGAAATTCGGAGGCTTTCACCGAATCCTCTAAAACGCTGGGAGTTTTGATTGCTATTTGAACAGGTTGTGATTGAAGCAGAAATGAGAAATTCGCGACATAAAGCAATCGGTGACCCGAACGAGATGATTTATTGACTCAAGGCGGTGACTGAATTTTAATTTAAGCCATAGAGAATTGAGACCCAGAGAAATCACTGGGACAGGATTCCTGTAGCTATTATATATCGCAGTAGAATGAATAATTTCCAGTGTAGCAACAAAAGTATTTGGTTCAAATACAAAATCCTTAATTGAACTGCTCTTCAAATATCCGTCTATTAGGAAGACAAATTTAGAAGATATCGCTACTATTTTGATAATGTTTGGAATAAAGATGGTAAATTTTAAGATTTTAGTAATAAATTCATGTTGCGAACATAATTAATTTCGAAATAAATATAAGTAAATTTAATAACGCAAAATACTTTAGTTTTTCAAATAAATTCGAAAAATATAACATTGGTATTAAGTGAAGGTAAGCACAACTTCACTGTGTTTTATCTATCCAGCCAAGTTTTTTGCAACTAGATATAGGGAGAAGAACAAAAATAATTATAATAATAATTCGTTCTAACAGTCTATACTAACTACCTAAATATTTTCGATTACTAGATCTTTGTCATTAATAAAATGATTTCAAATAAAATTTATTTTCAGGCCATACAAAAAAAAGTAGAGAAAACGAAATATTGATTAAAAACTAAATAGCGTTAATTTGAAGATTAATCTTTCTTTTTGATACAAAATTTGGTAATAAATCGTTAATAGAATTGGTTAATTTTAATCACTCAAACGCAATTAACTAGAAAGTGTTATTATTAAACTGCAGTTAAAATTTGAGATCAATCAGTTAAAAATTGTAAGCGCTAGAGATATGCTAAGGATCACGCAAGCAACCTGCGCCACCTGCCGCACACTGGATCGCATTTTAAACATTGTTACAAAATTTGTTTAGGTACTCCAAAAATGCGTGCATACAAGGTAGTATTACCTCTTAAGGAACTGTGGAAAAAACTTAGTGAGTAATCTCGAGGGCAAACAAATGTTCGACGCTTTAAATCGAAAATTATGGAAAAAAATATCCAAAATATTCGTCTAATGTGAACCCGCAGTTTTAAGAGAACTATTGAGTACTGGACTTTCATCATTGAAAGTTGTTAAACGATTGAACTTGTAGTGTAACCCTAGCTTAGTTATGAAATGATGTTGATGATGCTAGAAAATGAGTTGCAGCCTCCAACAACTTTAAATAATAAAAATGTTACAGTCAGTGCTAGACTTAAAATCGCTGAAAATTTCGTGGGGTATCTTAGTGAGAAAAGTCTACGATCAGGTGAAACCATCCATTAAAGTTGTTTGAGGGAATGATTTCTGGCAGGGTATTAAATAGACTTGTATAGCGTTCCGAGTCGATTATTAGATGTAATAAAAATGTAACGAAAATGCACTAAGTATTGAAGAAAATCATTACACTGACTTCATAATTTTTCACAGTATTTAAAGGAAGTTTTTATGATTAATTTTATTTAATTTTCTCGTTGTTTTTTTTTTTCGAGAAAAAAGTATGATCACCTTTCCATTCCTCCTTAATTTTTTTAGAGCGTTATATCCAGAAATAGCAAAGGTATTGTCTACTTTTATGAGAGTTCTAAAAATATAGTTGAGTCGATAATAATTTACTGAACTTTATTTCAAAAATTCATATATACATATACATATTTTCTTGTAAAGTGAAAAAATGTTAAATAAAATCCATGATATCGTGCCCATAGATTCGTAATTTATAAGACTGCTAACATCTAAAAAATAAAATTTTTGTACAAATTCCTGAAAATCTTTAAATATTGGTTCTTTATATAAATGAAAAGTATTTCTGGAAAAAAAGACGTCCTTAAAATCGCTTTTCTGGACTAATATTGCAAAGAAATAATTCATTATTCTCTTATTATTGAGATTTCGAATGTTGCAGAACATGACGTCCATTGCGGAATTATTTTGTATTCGGAGCTTAGTTGCCTGGAGCTTTAAACTGATTTTATATGTACGTCGTGCATTCTAAGTATTTGTAGGAAGAAAATTCTCCTTCAAAGTCGACAAGATGGAAACTTACTCGACTTTGATGCGTGGCCTACGAAATATAACTATAGAAAATTTGCATAATAAACTCATCACGTTTAAGGCTTTTGTACCTTTTGCTCCTTTGAATTGTAGGTGACTCGGTCGGTTGTTGTACGTCGGCTCCTTGTATCACAAGATCCGATCTGGAGGAATACCCACTTCACCCATTTATTTTACGTCTATGCCCGACATTCCCCACAGAGCCTGTATAATCTCCGGGAAGACAAAAATATTTATTGTGGTCCTGCTACAGACAGGCCTCCAAAACTCTAAACCTTGTTGACGAGTATCACACCTCAGACTATGCCCATACCCGTAGAATAACAAATATTTTTTCTGACTTATCCGTCTCACTGAATTTATCCCCATTTGGGGAAAAGGATGTTTATAATGTTAATTTTCAAAAACAGTTCATGAATTGAAAGGAGTTCACCTCTTGACTGTTGTTGATAAAATCAGTACTTGACATTCTTGCGGATCGTGATACCAATGGAGAATTTTAGTTTTTATAGAAAATTAACTTGAAGATATCACAACAATTAAAGAAAGGTAAGAGAATAATACTATTTTATAGCAATTAGCAGAATGTCAAATACTTTAATCTCTAATGTTAACTTTATTGTTAGAAACAATTGTGTTTAGAATGTTAACGAATGAAATGAAATCAGTAGCAATATCCAACGGTGTTTTAGTGCAGCAGTAAAAGTTGAAATAATATAATAATTATAATAAAAATAATAATAAAAATAACAAACAAATATTGAAATTCCCAAAAACCGAATCATGGAAGAATTTCCACCACATGCAAATTTTGTGTAGTAGCTATTTTTACCTCAATAGCTCGGTTGGTAACGCGACGCATTGACTGCGAGCCAGCAGGGCGCTAGAGGCTGTGGCCTAAGTGTGTGTTCGGACAGTCACAGCTATCTACATATACATCTAACTATTTTCGCATTTACAACCATAACTTTACTTTACACAGTTCGTACTTTTAATTGAACATAACATAAAATATTTAATTATATTTTTATATCTTTATTAATCTGCAAAATCAAAAAAGGTATATCATTGTTAAAACTCACCATTCGATGATACCATTTACGGGTAAACACAATTTTTTCCAACTTTTCTGGATTGTCCCCCCAAACAAAAATATATCTCCATAATTTATAGTTGAAGAATGCAAAACAAATATTAGGTTGGTGCATATGAAATGTCGGATTTTTTTTACATGCAAACGTTTCTCTCCCTGTTTTCGTTATGTTATTGTTTTTGACATAACCTCGTTTATAGTCGTACTGTTCATTCCTAGAGTCACAATTCAACAAAGGAGATTTTCTTAAAAGTGTTCCCCTTTGTTATTTGTTTTGAATTTTGTACCCATATGAATTCCACTGATATTCGTGTAATTTTTTTGTATGAGTATAAACTTGATAATAATACTGCAAAAGCTGCATGCAAGATAAACCAGGCTTTTGGGGAGAATACTGTTAACGATAGAAAAGTGCAGCGTTGGTTTCAAAAATTTCGGTCTGGTGATTTTTCACTACAAAACGAACTACGAGGAAAGCCCAAAACGACCGTGAAAAATGATGATCTGAAGCGAATGCAACTGTATCCACAAGCGAATGGAGCATATTTTAATTAAATATACAGCTTTTGGAAAAAGATATGCAGTTTTATATATTCACTTAAAAATCCGGCATTTCATACGCACCAAAATCCGACATTTCATATGCACCAACCTAATAATTTACACTGTGAGGTATGCGTTTTTCCTCTAGACAAATGTGCTGGATGAAGGAGCAGAACAATTCAAAATAATTATAATTAATTTTAAGTAGTCTTACTAATCTAAAATTTGAGGAACGGATTTTTTTTAAAGAGAGCTCTGGAAGTGGTTTTGTTTTTTGCGGAAGCAAGTTAGTACTAGGACAAGTAAACAAATACTGGAAATAAGGCTAATCAAGCTACCTTTATTTTTAAAATAGCTATACACCCAGAAACATCCATCAGTTTAAAATAGGGTAAAACCGGGATAGATGCCCCAGATTTCGAAAGAGCCTCATTATTTTAATACCAAATATATTGGCATAGATTATCCCTGTAATATAGTTAGTTTAATAATTTATATAGCTTTAGAATCTGTTTTTCTTTAGAATCTGTATTAATTTAACTAACTATTACTGGTTTTGCAGAAATTAAGTTCTTGTGAGACAATTTTATTGGGGATAGATGACCTATATGGATAGATGCCTCACTATGAAATCACTTAGAAGGATAGATGCCCTTTGATGGGGGATAGATGCCTTTTTAAATAATCAACAAGAATAAGTAATCACAACGTAAGATTTATTTATAATTTTCAGATATAGGTAATATGACACGAATAACTATAATTAAATATATGCATCTCTTTAACAAAAAATACAAAGATTTCAGTTTTTAAGCGATTAATTATTTAAAATTTTCATAGAATAATCTCTGACGAAACATATATACGTACATTCCTGTTTTGACGTAGTAATAGTCATTCAACATTTTTTAAAAATCTCTCCAACAAAATAAAAATTAACAATTTCGCTTAACCTTAGTAATTACTTTAACATTTTAGAATATCTACATATTTGTAGATGCTATCCTTCTTCATTTAGATTGAACCGGAAATCGCTTTGTGTTTTCCACATCTTGAGCAATAGTTCTTAAAAAGTGTACATATTTCGTGCAGCCATTTCAGCACATTATACACTGAATCCAATCAGATTTAGACTTCGTATTATTTTAGCTATCAAAGCATTCTATGCAAAAATGTTCTTCTGTAAAAGACTAATGCTTTTCTTGTTTATTTCTCTTTGTTTTCTTCATGGCTAGACTATTGGTTTTTTTGCCTTTTGCAGCATTGGGTGAGAAGTGATGTTCGTTTTTACTATTTCAACTATAAATAGCTTGTCTTTTACGTGATAGCCGACCCCTGTTTCCTTTTAAATAATAATCATTTTCTTTTGTATTTGCTTGGCATGGCTCACCTATATTAAGCAAAGTAGGTATGAATAAAAAAAACTTTATTGACATGCAAGTACCCACATACACATTACAATATCTATTAGTAAGTACCAAAATAGTCATGACAATATATAAATACGTTAAAAATACTTAAATACTTTGACAGGGGTCTTACTGTATAAAAAGATACAAGCCCCTAAGGGTATCTATCCTTTGAAAACTCAGGGCGACTATCCTTTATTCTAGGGATAGATGCCCCTTTGTATTTTAAGTAAAATAAATGCAAAAAATCAATGATTGACTCCTAAATGTGTTTTCAATGAACCAATGTATTAACACAATTAAAATAAAATGTAATCCATTACTACTTATGAAGATATGGAGCAGTGAATATTAGCGTTTGAAACTTTGAAGCGTTCGTCGCTCCCGTATGTATTCAAAAACACAAGCGAGAAACGTCCGCCCCCGCACAACAAATTGCGTGTCACTGAGGTGGGGGGGGGGGGCGCATGTGCCACGTATTTAAACAACGCATTTGCTGTTTTGGTTTTTGATAGTTGAGCTTTTAGAAACGAGGCGTCTATCCCAGTCCGGCATCTATCCCGGTTTTACCGGTTTTCGGCAATTTTAAAACCTGCAGTATTATATTAATGGGGGAAATAATTATAACTATGTGAAACTAAGTAAATCGACCTATCGGATTTGAAATGTGAAAGTAATTTAATTTGTCCACACATATCTTATTAAACTAATAGTTATTCATGTGAATAACTTATAGGTAATAGTCCGAAAAAGCAATGTATGGTGAATACGGCGGTTGAGGTAGGAAATCCCTTCGCGCGCTGCGTCCTTAATTGATTTCGCAACATGGGGCCGAGCATTGTCGGGGGAAAAAAGCGCTTTGTCGTTTCTTTTGGCATATTCAGGGCATTTTATCTTCAATGATCAGTTTAATACGATTAATTGTTGTTTATAACGATCGGCTGTAATAGTTTCACTACGTTTTAATAGGATCTCAAAAAAATATGCCCTTCTGATTCCATTAAACACATCATTTCTTTTGTGGTATGAATGTTTCGTTTTGGTGTCGATGTTGAGGTTTTTGGAAGTGGTGCTTCTTTTTTCATAAGCTCTTTTATGTTAAGGATTCTAAAAATTCATCCATTTTTCATCACCACTAACAATTCGATGTAAAAATTACTTCCACTTTTGTCTTTCAAGTAAGATTTCACAAGTAATCAATTCTTTCAATGCTTGTTTCTGTCAAATCATATGGTATCCATTTTCCTTCTTTCTAACTCACTCCCATGGCTCGTAAACTTTTAGCTTTTCGACTGATATTTAATGCTGTTATAAGATTTCTAGTTTTAAATTATTTGAATAATTGAAATAATGAAAAAAATTAATAGAAACTTATTAAAATCTTTTAAATTTGAAGTAAATTTTTTCTCGGTGTACCAATCTCTTCCATTTCAGGAGTTGAGAAATTAATGGTTTTAGCAGGCGAAGCCATATCCTTTTTTGTTCTAGATCTTCTACAATAGATTGTAGGGCTTTCCAGCTTAATATGTGCTTGTATTTTGGCGAAACAGAGGACAAGAATTTGTAAAAGGAGATAAAGATCTCAAAATATGGCCTGTTGAGCTGCACCAAATATCTTCGTTTTAACGTCCCGCCCTCCGAACGCTTTACTACCCCCCAACATGCTCTCGACAACGCAATAAATTGAGAATCAACCCTTTGCGGGCTATTCATGCGGGCGAAGAGCGGCATTGTCGCCTGAGAGCCCGTTCTTCAAATCCATGGGAAGCCGAGGAACAGAATGGGGGCGGATCCTAAATCCTGAATATTATGCTCCAGAGGTGCACTTAGCTTCAAAACGACAATTATTGCTCTAGCAGACAATTCGCTGTGCAGAACAAACAGCCGCAATAAACAGGAGATGTTTTCTTGTCGCACCGGAGATATCCGAGCGTCAACACGTTTTGAACAAAGGGACCATTTGCACGTCCTCCTTTCCTCCTTCCGAGGCAGCTCCATCACCCGGAGCGGAGCGCCTTCCCGGCAATCAGGGCTTATCTATCCCAGATATTCCTCGGGATACCTCTCGCCGGCATTAAATTTATTCCAGCGGGGCGCTATTCATCTCCGCCTGGCACACATGAACTGCTAAACAGCTTTAGTTTCGCATTTGTCGGGGATTTTCTGTTCGATGCTTGAAAGGCCCTTCAGAAATGGGAATTTTCAGGAGCAGGCAGGAACAGGAGCTGAAACTGCACCGTCCCGATTCCCGGCAGCGAGAAACAAATGAGCAAAAACTCATTAAATGCATAAGTAATTTGTGTATTCCTCTCTTAACATTAATTTAATGCATTTTGCCTTTGAGAAGTCCCCTCATCCCTGGCCCTGTTGGGCCACGGTAGATAATTCCCGCCCACACCTTCCTTGCGAGGAGCAAGCATTGTGCATGCCACATACGCCCGAATAAATTGGAGCTCCCGGAGGAAGCGGCAGTGCCATGTGCCATGTGACTGGAAGCATTAAGCCCGGTCCCGGGATCAGCTTGTACTACATTCAGATGCAGAGGGAGAAACACTAAAATTGGAGCAGGAGCGCACCCAACGCTTGTTGAACTGAATTGCCATCGCTTTTATCAGCGGATCAGATGGCGGCTCCGAAATGTGCTTCGCGTCGGGACTCGCAGGACCCCCAGGATATGCTTCCTTCCTCGCAGCACGGCACAGTGGCGGCGGCATCGGTGACTCGTCTACTCCTCTATCACCCTGCGCCCACCATGTACACGCCGCGCCGCTACGAGTAAGGCCTTGTACGTTTTTATGCAAATATTTACCGACTGCTTTTTTTGCAAATATTTAATTACAAGAAATTCAATTCGAAATCTTTATGTGCACTTGAGAAGGACAAAAATCCCCGAAAAAAAAAACAAAAATGGCGCTCCACCGCTATTGTGTCCGCTCAAAGCGCCCGCTTCTGAGGAGCCAGCGCAAAGACACGATGGCGAAACTAAGTCAAGAAAATATGTTTCCTTAGTCCGGAGGGACGACTCCACCAAGGATCTGAGCATAAAGTGGGAAGACGGTTCCCGCCCCGCCCGCGGCCGCTTTGCATTTGATGTAATTCGCCGTCTTCCCGGAATTGGGAACCGGCGGGGCATGCTCCATGTTTGTCCAAAGTTTTTGCACTGGGGAGGCATTCGTTAAACATTTGCCTTCGTTTGTGCCATTCTCTTCTGTGAATTATTTATACATATCCCGGGAACTGTGCAACTCGAAATATATTTGCCCAAATTGCTTGACATTGTTCCGGGATTTCCGCTTCTATTTCTCCTTGGCAATTCCTCAATTTTTTTGAAAATTCTTTACGATTTTTGGAATGTTTTGGGCACTTATTTTACAAAGGAATCTGAGCAGAATATTTTGGTTGTTCATACACAAACAGATATTTTCAAATGATAAACTCGTAATGAGAATCTTTTCGATCATTTTTTTTAAAAAGTTTATCTTTTTGGATTCACAAAAGTTCTTTTACAGGCTGGGTCAGAGCTTTTATGCTATACATTCAGGACATTTATTTCCTAATATCAAAGTAAAATATCATAAATTCTAAGAAATATAATGTATGATTTGGAGCTGAAGAAATACTGAATTATAATAATACAGTTTTTCGATCGTATATATAATCGTACATTTCCTATATGTGGTGAATTTTCTTTAAAGAAATGGGAGGGTACAACTTTTTAGATCTATGTAAATTCAGATTCATTTTAATGAAAATATAATATATAATATCCTCGATTTCAATAAAAGTAGGGGAAGTTCGGGTAGCCCCGGACGGCGGGTAACCCCGGACATTTAAATGCCTAAGAAACTAACCACGTTGCATAGGTATAGTTTTATTATAAATGTGTCCCCTCTGGAGTAAAAACAAATCCAACTTAATTGCGGCGTAGGCACAGAGTGAGTTACACGTGAGTATGTGTTTTGTTCCCGGCAAAACATTAGGACATTTTATATATTTAAAGGTTGTAATAGTATTTGTAACATTTCTTGTACAATTTAAGAACTGTGACTAAACATTTTGCATGATAGCGATCGGGTACTCCCGGACACGATAAGTTTTAAGGGGGACCACTAGTGTGACCGCCTGAAAAAAAGGTGATTTTTGGAATTTTTTTTAAAGACAACTACTGCATGGAATGTTTTAATATTTTAAGGATATATTTGTGGATATATAGTAAATACATGATAAAATTTTTGAACCAAAAATTTGAAAACTCAGCGAGTTATTCGCAATTTCCCAAGGCTCCAAAAAAAAAAGTGCCCCCACTGCTGCAGTTATAGAGACCTTCACATTGTGTGAAACCAAAAAAGACAAAAAGTTTATCAAACTAGAAGATATTTCCCGTGCCACAAACCTCGAAAAAAAAAAAAATTTTAAATTTAAATTTAAAAAAATGGAGTTTTAAAAAAAAATTAAAATTTCGCGCGAAAAATTGGTGATTTTTGGCCTGCCAAAATTACATTTTTTATTCGATTCGGAAAACTGGAGGTTTATGGCACGAAGAAACATGTATAAAAGAAGTTGCAATAAGAATCAAATCGATCGGATGATTTGTCTTCGAGCTACAACTGCAGCAAATTTGAAAAAAGTAGTTTCGAGAAAAACGCGTTTAAAGTTTAATTCATACATTTGTTAGTACCTCGATACGATGAGCGGCTGCTCTTCTGATGGCTTTAACTCAAAAACTATTTGAGATATGCACTTGAAATTTTAGTATGTTATTTTTAACGGTATAGACTATCGACATATGACAAAAAAAATAATTTTTTTTTTTCAAAATGTCACACTAGTGGTCCCCCTTAAGTTTGGAATTTTGCGATATTGTTTTAACAAACTACAACTGTTTTGTCAGTTTGCTTATTTATGGAAACTAGTTTAAAATTTTGTTACTATTGTGGCAGAAAAACTTGAAATATGCCGAAATTTAAGGGGAGAATTAGTTAGTTAAAGGTTATTTATGTTAATAAATTTTAATAATTTTAAAAATGTACAATTGAAGTGTTATTTCTTTTATAATTGAGATCTTCTTAATGCTGAATAATAATCTGCTAGCCCAAATAAAAAGTCTGCCGCCAGTCCCGCTGTCCAAACGAGAATTCCACTATTATATCGGTCCGCAGAGATCGACGGCGGCCAAACGGAAAGTTCACTGTCGGTCATGGGGGATCGACGCACGCCGCGATCAACGTATTAAATATATAACATTTTCAAATAACATTTCACTCTTTCCACGCAAAAATTCCTTTTTCCATTTGAAACGTATAAAAATTTATGACACAATTGCTCTTCTTTTATATCAAAAATACTAAATTCCAAAACATTAGTATTGATGTTTAATTTCGAAAAGAGCTTATTATTCCAAGTGGAAAGTATCAGAATTCAATTCAACAATGCATTTTTATGCAAAACAAAAGTAAAAAAATTTGTTTGTAAAGCCAAAAAACGATTAGGCCACCATTGATTACTATGTCCGGGGCTACCCGCCATCTTTTTTCTCGCGAAAAAACGAAAGCCAAAGTATTTTTTAAATATTTCTTTAAAATAATTTGATATGATTACTAATTCTTAATTAGCTTGTGTGTCATAGATGTTTTTCTCGAATTTGAAATTTGACAGTATCTTAGGACTTTGTGACGCGCACCTATTTCGACAATCATAGATAATGAAATTATTCTTTTTTTTAAATTTTTATTGGGATTGAGTTTGGCCCCTTAAAAATATCGTGTAGGGTATCGTTTGAAAGAGCTAATTAATAAAAAAATAATAAAGTAGTTTTAAAATGTTTAAGAAGATTTCTCTGGTTATGCTTAGCAGCAATCTTATTAGTTGTTCGAACCAGACATTTTTTTTGGGTGTAGATTTCAATTCCACCAGTAATTACTTTCTGTTTTTACGCTTAAGTATTTAAAACTAGAAATGTTATATTCCTTCTATTATTCTTCTTGCAATACATTTAAGTCTTAAAATAATTTGAAACGCGAAAATATGGTATTGAAAATCTCGGTATTCAGAGAGAGCACAAATAAGGGCTAACATTTTGAAACCAATAAGTACTTTAAAAATTTGTTGTTGCGCTTTTTTTATTAATCAGAGTTTTTTTTACTGCTCTGTTTTAACATATTTTCCTTTTGCAATATTAAAAACACTTTTCCGTAGAGTTATCTGAGAAAAATCGTTGATCCCTCAAAATATAAAAAGACGATCCTTTTTCCACCGTACCAGCAGAACTGAAGCCATCAGTCGTTTCCGTCATAAAAAAGCACAGCTGGGAGCCGCGGGAAAAAACCCATTCACCGAGAAATTGCTCATTTCATTTAAATCGAATTAATCTTGTTTTTATTTCGAATGTTTCAATTTTTCCGGGTGATTTCGTGTATCATGGGGCGCGGCCCTCTCTGGCATGCTAAACATTGTGCGCCCGGGCGGCGAGGTTCGGGAGGATTCGCATTAGGCGGGCGCGCGCCGGAAGGGTTCAAATTGGATATGAAAATTCAATTTTCATGCAGTCAATCTGCTGCTTCAATTGCATTTAACTGTAAGTTTATTAACATTCCCCATTCTGGCGGTAGGCATCCGCTTACAATGAGCCCACTTGCTCGAATTGGACTCCGCACTAAAATTTGCTCCGAATTACATTTTAGTGTCTTTTGTGCAAACATAGCACACTATTCTTGAATATGTCGCCTGAAATGAAATACTCCTCCTTGGGGTGCTCGCTCGTTTCCTGCCAAAACCATGCAAAATTAAGAGGCTCACAAGAACACGGGCTGCTTTATCTAAACGGCTTCTATTTCCTGCCTCGAGCGGTTGTGGTTTTATGCTCGCTGCCCCGCAAGCCGCCTGCTTATGCTAGTCTTACAGCTACACCCTGTGTGTAGCATACACCTGTAGTGTCAAAATGTGGCGAAATGTGGCAAAAAACGGGCATAACAACGAGAGTGGCAACAATATCGCTAGACAGAGAACACGACGGCAACGAACGTATTCGCTTAAAAATTCACGACATAGCGCAAATTTCGTTGTCTACACAAATTGGGTCTGGTGGATGTGCCGCGGAATCACCGCGAACTTGTCAAATGCCAGAATTCGTTGTCTTCGCTTTGTTGGGAATTCCGGGGGAGACGGGCAGGGACAGTCATCTGGATTTTTCTCTTATTACTTCTGCGGTTATTGGCAAATTGATTTCATCTGCTCGCTTGTCGAGTAGGTGAATCTTTTATGAGACACAGGACGAATTCTCGCCAATCCAAAGAGAAAGTTTTGAACTACCAGTTTTCCTGCAATAATGAACATTTGACATTTGTTAACATCTGTTTTCTTGAATAAAATCGAATTTCAATTCAAAGAAGGACGCAGTATCTTAGTGTGGATAGATTGATGATTAATTTCAAACAAGTGGGCCAACGAACGGTTTCTTTTTCAAAATGCTATAAAATATGCAGTGTTTAATATTTTGCAGAGTTTGTTGGTTTATTGAAGAAAGTAAACCTTCCTGTTATTTATTAATGAATATAATTTCATCTAAATGACTGCCTCGGATGGCTTGGCAGTAGCTGTTAGCTCAATTTTGTAGCCTGTTAGCAGGACATTTTCTTTGATTTAGGCCTTTATTTCTCGAATAGCTCTATCAATATTGCGCTTAAGTACCTGAATTGTTTCTACATTATCAGTATAAACTTGCGTACAGCATGGCGCGTCTGGTTCATTATATAAACCGAAATTTCATTTAAAAATTCTCACTGTTCACTTTGCAGTATTTTTGTGTGAAGTTTTTATAAATCTATTTATCTCGTATTGCGAAAATATGATATTGTGTTTCTGATAATTTTTTGGCCGTAAAAGAGCCGTCTGTGTCAAATTAACATACTGTATATTTAAAAACGAAATCAACTGATAGTCCACCCTATAAAATTAATTTGATATCATCAATTAGTTTGGAAGAACGATCCTGTTTATTTTAACCGTCACTTAAGTAACTATCCTAGAAACGAATTCAGTACAACATTTTAAGGATATCTGAATTATCAAGGATAAAAAATTAAGTTTGGTTCTTTTGCATTTCTAAGAGACTAGATACTCAAGAATAAATGCTTAAAATTTATAGTCGAAATTCTTTTAATTAGCGAAATTATAAACATATTTCTGAACCGGCGATGCCAAATTCCTGATGCAATGCCTTTTTCAACTTTACGGATGTATTTTCCAATGTACAAATTTGTTTTTTGTTAATTTCACAAAACTCTCGGAGCTCTGACACTTTGACTTTCAGATACTATCCATTGCATTACTTTATTGTGCTTCCCTAATATTCTACATATAATGGTTAATAAAAATCTTTATTTTAGTATATGGTATATATGCGTAAAGACTTATAATAAAAAAAATATTGGCTTGAATTTTAGCGTAAAGCTTTTTATTCTTAAGGAAAAATATTATTTCTTTCAGTTCTTTGATACATTCAGATTTAAGAAATATCATAGAAATTTATTCATTTTATTATTATACATAATGACGGAGTCAAAATACGCTTGAATTTCTTCAATTTAGCAGATTTACATTTTTTCATTTTATTGTTTCTTTTATTTGTCTTAATTTCTTAGTTTCAGGTACTTGATTCCATTCTTCTTCCCATTTCTTTTCTATATTGCTTCTTACAAGGTTTTACCGAAATACATTATCATAGGGTAGTGTGATAGAGTTCTTAGCCAAATAGTATTTTTCCCACAATTTTCGGTCTTGGAACCCACATTACGGTGAAGGCTTTATTGTTAGATGTTCATGCTAATTTGTTTATCCTTAGAGCGTTCGGTTGGGTACATTTTACATATTGTTTGTATGGAACTTAATGAATCGGCACAAATTAAGAAATTATTTTAATTATTCTGTTTACGTGTAAATATTCTATAACGTTTTATATCCCATATAGTTCTGCAGTGAATATGGTAGTAGTATTAGGTGAATCTGTGATGGCTATGTAGAGAAATTTTAAGCCATAATTTAAATATATACTTATTACAGAAAACCATTGTAATGATTACAATTTTAACAATAATGATAAAAAAACCGTTGCACAAAGTATAGCTTTATATAAGAATTTAATATTATAGTCTCCCCAATACCAAGAGCTATTCCAAGCTTCTTCGTTAGGACCAAGAAATATATTTTCAAGAAAGCCATCAAAAGTTCGAGTATTGAAGAGTTCGTTGTTGCCGTAAACAGATATACAAAAAGACAGATAAGCAGGCGAAACAGAACGTCCTTTTGAGATGGTCAATAAATAATTTCCCTCTAGTAATTAGCTGAGCACGTGCCTTTGCTATGCTATGCGCCCAAAGGGGCCAGAGTCTTCAACCAGCGCTCGTTCGTTGGCTGCAATTGATTTTGATTATATCGCCAGAGCAGCCCTCTTCCACTAACCTCTCCCTGCGAAGTTTGGAGTTCTTTCTTATCTTTGATTGAATTTTGATTTACTTCGGCCATTTCTGTCTGATTCTTGCTAAGTGGCCTGCTTACGTTTTTCTAAGCAATAAATCTTACTATCTGGCCGCTGGGTTGGTCAACAAAATTTCTTCCATTTTCCAGCTAAAAAGGCCACTTCGACCTCACTGCAGATGTTTCTGCTTTTCGATCACCGCTCAGGCTCTCAGGTTCTCGGTGAAATTAATTTCCGCGAGCACTGGTACTCATATTTCTGTTTTGCTATCAGCGAATTTATTAATAACTCGAATGGCTGCGCGGACTGGGCGGGATTTTGGCGATTAAAACGATATTCGTCTGGCCAGCGAACGGTTTGAAATTACGTGGCCGGCCGCAACACCTCCAGCGGACGGACCAGTCATGCACTTGAGCGTGGTATCAATTCCTTCCTTATCTGCTTCCCAAGACGATTCAGCAAGAAAGCGATCGCTTGAGCATGAAAAATGGACAGCAGACCCAACTGAAAAATGGACAGCAGGCCCACTTGCGCTGCAGCGGGCTCCGGTTTCAACCAAAGGAAAATCACGCACGATCCGCGCACCGCTGAAATTGGCGGTGCCGTAACCTGCGTGATACAGCCCAGCAACCTGGGAAGCTGTGCAGCATGTTTATTTTGGCGAAATCGAGAAGTTGACACGGTCGTTGCATCTCTGGAAGTTGTGCATGTCCCGGCGGGGCCACGGGACGAAGCACTCGCAGCAATTAGTGGGACCACTCGCGGGCAAGCAGGCGCGACAACGCACAGTTCGAAGACGTTGCACCAAAGTGGTCCGCACTTTTCATCGCATGCTGCGTTTGCATGTTAAGTCTGGTGTGACAAAAAACAAATTGCACTGAAACGCGACACACCGTCGCAACCGCCACCGCACCACATAGAACGAAGGCATTCCACAGCGCATTCCGCGAGGCGCGCATAACTCAATTGTGTTTATTAAACTTCGGTGGTGTAACCGAGCGCGCGCAGCTCGCAATCGAAAATCTTCCCACCGAAAAAACACAAATAAATCACCGCGGGACCTCTTCTAGAGCTATTTCTGGCGGGGACGGGAAACTTCCAACTTTGCGCGTTCTTTTCAGCCAGCGCTGGTGGGCGTCCTTGATACGTCTCAAGACGAGCTACAAATGTTTGTTTTTGAGCTGTTCAAAGCAAACTATCTTATAAAAGCGTGGTTATTTACAGGAGAGATAATTTGGGAAATGTTTTCATTCAGCCAAGGTCTTTTATCTGCGCTTTCCATTCGTCTGATGTTCGAGCATGTGAAAGTTCATTATTTAATTGTTATGTGTGTTCATTTTGTTTTATGGTATTTTAATTCCAATGGGAACTGGAATCTTTTCCTGGGTATCTGAAAGATCGACGACCTTCCTAAATAAATTTTAGGCAGTCGATATTTAGAGATTTAAATCACTCTTTTGCACCTGAAAACGTTATATTCATCTAAGTTAATAAAAATTCTTACACTGCATCTAGTGATGAGCAAAACAAGACCAAGGCCATGCTATGATAGTTTTGCTCTTGGGCTTGGTCTCGTCTGTGAATAAAAGTAATTTATCCAAAGATACATTATAATAAGTCTTCTTAACTCTACTCACAAAATCAAATAATAAAGATTTGAATTTATTAATTATTTCATAAGATAATTGAATCCAATTGTTATAAGAAACTCCAAAGAATAATCGGTCAAAAAACCGGCTGGCCTACGCGAAAATTATAAATTTAATAAATAAAGAACAAATTCAAGTTCATTAAAAAATATGCAAGGGCCATTTTAATATCCATATATATATATATAAAAATGAAAGTTTGTTTGTGTGTTTGTTGCTCAATTACGCCTAAACGCTTGCATCCATATTTTTCACTTTTTGTCCGAAAGCAGTACATAATCCAGCTTAACATACAGACTAATTTTTTTTCAGATAATATATAGGGTTTAAAAATGGCGGAACCAAGATAGCGGTTGAAAATTCTAAATTCTAAGCGATTTTCATGAAAATTGGCACTTAGGGGTTTTGCGGGATGCTGATTTCAAATCCGCTGTCCAAATTTAGAAAATGGAGGATGTAATATGGCAACAAAGATTTCTCGATTTCAACGCATTTTAATGAAAATTAGTAGAACGTTATCAAAATTTTGTAAATCCAAGATAGCAGATCCAATATGGCGACCAAAATTTCTCGATTTCAACGGGTCTTAATGAAAATTGGTACAATGATTATTTTAAGGCCACTAATTTTGAATATTATTAAGATTTGGAGATTCAAGGTGGCGGATCCATAAATGAATTTTCGGGTTGAAACAATTTGTAGAATATAACAAACTAGAATTAATTTAACTTTAATTAGTAAATTTTTACCTAACGCCGAGTGAAACCGGGTTACCCAGCTAGTTATCTGTACTTATTAATATTATTATTATTATTTATTAACGTTTATTTGCATGTCTTTCATTATAGCTGGTCCACACGACACAGACTTTAGTCTACGCAGCGCTGTAGTTGCTGTGATTTGCGATGTATACATCAAATATGTAATATAGTGAACTTTGATTATGAATTATGAACTTAAGAATGTATCGAATATACGACAGAAAAATATTAAAATTTGAGGTATAAAAAAACGAAAGTTACCTCGAAATTCCCTACTAAAACCTTTATTTATTAGGCCAAATACGACTAGCAACATATGTATTAGCATTTATTTTAAATTGCTTAAACATTTTGAATCTTATTGAATATAACTCTGTAATTCTGAATTCCCATTTGGATAGGAAAATGTAGGGCTTTTTTTTACAAATCGTGTGAAACAGAAGTGCAATTTATATTTATTTTTATATTCTTTTTCTATGAACGTATGCGAATGCAGGTATGCGCTCCCATATGAAACACTACTATTCAGATTCACCGCATCGAAAACGTAAAAGAATTTATGTTTACACGTATTCGGCTGTTATCTACAGAAAAAACCATTTCTATGGTATAAAAAGTTAAAAAATCGCAAAACATTCAATAGAGGCTGCCGGTAGCTAAAACTATAAAACTTTCATAAAAATATCTTTGTGCTAGCGGTTTTTATTTCGTGCTTTAGTACGTCTGAATTTATTATTTCGAAGTTGTTAAAAAGAGTAAATTGGCTTTTTAATGCTAGCTCAATCTATAAAGTCTAGTGTTTACAAAGCCTTGGAGTTGGATTTTGTTGTAGATGTACGAATAGCTTTTGTTTATCCGGACAATTATTGCTACCATATTACAGTTTCTTATGGAAATGCAATAAAAATGTGGTGTTAATATTTGTCATAAATAACTAAATTACTGGAAGGTTATAGATAGAGGACAATATGATAAAGAACTACATTACGCATCAGATTTACCTCATATAACAGTCTATAAACTGAATACAAAAAGTTTTCTACTTAATGCTGCAATAAATGCTTTAGAGAAAGTGCCAGAGCGAAACCAAATACTACGTTATGACTACCGAATTTAAGGGGTCCCTAATAAAAAGATTCTTTTGCACTTTATACAAGTCAATGTTTTCCAAAATATGTGTGTATTTTTAGACTTAAATTTGACAAACTTTGGGAGTTATAGCAACTTAAAGGCACAGCACTACAGCCTCCCCTTTTTCGAACTGGTATCCATGACATTTAATGTTTTTTCTTATTTTAATTATCTGGTGCCTGCGATGTATATTCTCAAGGAATCGCTTTATTTATTTTTTTTTATTATCGATATAGTCGAGTCAATGAAAAAGAAATCATTAAAGCTTTTAAACCCTCCAAAACAGATCCAATTTTGATGATTTTTATTTAAATTTTTGTTATATTCAATTATTCATAATAAGAAACATTCCAGTTGGGGCGATTAAGTATTTAAATATATTTTTAATTTGTTGGTTTGTTACAATGGAATTTCAAGTAGAACTAACTATTTTTGATTCAAATTCATAAAATCGGAACTGTTTTGGAGGGTTTAGACTTTAGATCATAGAAAGAAAGGATAGAAAAAAGTGTATAAATCCGTATACGTAAGTTAAACAGCTTCGCCTTAAAATTAACTCGCGTGGGGAACGTGATAAGAGTGTGGGCTAGCAATATAAAACTAAAACGAGATTTTCAATTAATTTGTCGGGTGATATTTGTTTTGCTTAAATAAACTTCAAGATTTGTCAAATCGCAGCAAACCCTAAACAGGGGTATCGCGTGAAAAATTTTACTTTTGGGTGCTACGGTACACTATTTCGCTTTGCGTTTAGTCCTTTCAGACCTTTTCTATCATAATCATAATGAAAATATTTGTACTGTACAACAACAATAGTCACAACTGAAAAAAATAAAAATAAACTCTGGGGCACATACCTCAATATAGAACTTGGGAACAAACTTGGGGTCAAACTGACCCTAGAATATTTTCAAAATGCTATATCTCTAGCGTTTTTTTTAGAATTTGTGTTATAACGTTTTTTTTTAGCTAAGACGATCTTTTCGGTAGAATTGTCATTAGTTCGAAAAAAACTTATTTGTAATGACGCACCGGGTGCCTCAAATATTCCTATTCATACTGAGATATTTCCGATCTCAAAAAATGCTTGGGGTCCAGATGACACCCTGTGTAATGCAAAGATTTATTTAAGTCACCCTGGCATAAGTGTTGACCGACTCAAAGCTTAAATATAAATTTTTAATGAGCTTTTCGAAGATGACACAATTAATAGTATCGATTAATTTATTTATGTGAAACCAAAATTCTGAGGAATAGGAAAATTATCTATTTAGAATTATTTTTTAAAAATGGAGATACTACTTACCCAAAATCGCTGGTAAATAGTGGGTAGAAAGAAATTGTAGCAGAAAGACGAGTCATTTAGGTAGGCTAATAATTCTAATTCTCGCTCATCTGTGGCGCCAAAAACAAAATAAAATCTACCTTTAACTAATATCTGTCATGGATTGAAGTTAGTTGGACGAGTGGTGTCCAACTAGGTTTCGTGACCTGTTCTTCAGTCATTCAACGAATGTGAAAGAGTGAAAGTCAAAAAGAGAGAAGATTTCAGATAGGTTTTTTAAAGTAGTTTAGTTTCTAATTGGTAACATAAATTAAAAATGCATGACGGTAGTGGCATGACTCATTGCTCTAATCATTAATTATTGAACTAACCAACCCATGGAGGACATATATTTTTCCATTTACGAGTTGTATTTTGACACAGGTATGTCCGAGTTCCCCAATGCTCTTTGGCACGCGTAATATATTCGCTCTGGTATGTCCGAGCATTATATCAACCCATGGGATTGCACTAGCAAAAGTATGTAGCTAAGGATTCTGAGTATTTGGTATTCATATGTCGTTTTCATTTCTTTGTAGGGAACTGATCGAGTCACTGCCCGGAGGAAAAAACGAAAAGAAGAACGAAGAGTATAAAAGGCGAAAAAACAGTTAAAAAAGAGTAATTTAAGGAAAAATATATATCTTGTGTTTTTGGAAATTATAACCCTTTATCATTTATTAATTTAATCCTTTTTGCCAGTCATCCACAATTCAGAATGTAGTTGTTTGTGTTTTGTTAGTTTTTTTTTCTTTTTTTTTTTCTTAATATACTCTTTAAATTATCTTTCAATATATTAAAAATTCTAATTCAACATTGTTGCAAAGATTATTTTCAATATCAACATTTTCAAAAATGTTTTCAGCTTTATTTCATAAGAAATCGTTGAAATCTTTAACATTCCTAATTATCCATTAATAGCATTATTTTCATTTTTTTTCAAACATTTTGATTGCACTTTTCAATAAATATTTTCATTTAATTCTAAATTCATAAGTCAGTATGCCACTACATCACGAAATTGCTTCAACTACTTATGTCCAATCCTGTTCTCTATGAAGTAATATTTAGAAGTAAAAACCTTCATTGACTCGACTAATAAGCAGAACTTACTCAATCATGCAAGTAACTCGTATATTTCTCTTTTGAAATGACGAGTTAAAATGTGGATTTCCGCATATTTGAAAATATGGACGCCTGTATCCTCGTGGGTAAATTTCTGCCATATAACATACCACTACAAAATATGTTAATAAGAACTTACTATTAAAATCAAAGCAATATTTAAGACCTAAACTTAGCTTTAAAGCTCTTAGAATTTAAGTGATCAAATATTTCCTTAGCTGAAGAGACTCTGAAAATATTTGATGTAAAGGAGTATATTAAAAGATGCAATGTCCTTTGAAATGATACTTTCCATCTACAGTCCTGTTTTAATCGTGAATATTTCCATTTTATCCATCCTTAAAAGATGATCGATAATCGATCGACCTCGAACCCTCGCTTGTGCCATCAGGGCGACAAAAACTCTTTTAAAGTCATCTGCGGAGCGAGTCGCATTAGTGAAGTTCAACAGCTCAAAAGTGACTGAATAGACAAACGCTAAGCCGAAGAGTGTCGGAGTTGGGCGCAAAGGTCGCAGTTGATTCCTTCAAAATAACGAAAGATTCAAACGAACAATTTGAAAAGGAACCTCCCCAAGAGGGCAGTCAAGCGCGAGCATAAACAGCTCAAAGTCTTGTTACAACAATTAACTCCGACTCACTCGGGCCAGGTTGTTGGCGAGCGGGGGTCGGGAGGGGCGGGATTCTCGCTTGGGTGCATAAACTCTTTTTTTCGCTTTGTGTGAAAAGGGTTAGTGAAGGAAGCCCTTTCTCCGGGTCGCCTCACAGAGGAGCGACTGTGCAGAAAGAAAGCGAGTGTCAAATGTGCCGGGAGCCACCAGCCTGAATGTCGTAATGTTGCCTTTGCTCAAATTTGCGATTCCTTTCCCGCAGCCTGTTCGCTCCTGGCGGGATGGATTTCTAAAGACGGTGTGTGCTGCGGGGCCGGTGGAGCGGCAAGGGGGCGGCGAACAAGATACTCCTTTTAAACTTTGGCGACATTCAACAGAGTGTCGATTTCCCAATGCATTCCCCAGTCTCCCTCCTGGCGCGCGATCGATTTGCTCTGCAGGAGCAAAAGAAGTCCTGAAAGTTGCCTATTTCGACGCGTCATAAATCGTCCCATATGCGGTGTAGAGCGGACAACTCTGTGGGGTGGGGGGTGCGTTTATAAAAGTATAATAATAAGGATGGGCGGGAAAGCGGAGGGTTTAATGGGGTATGCCTCTGTTAAATGACACAGCTTGTTACTCTTCCACTTTTCGCTCCAGCTCGCCCGGAGCGCTTACGCCACGCTTATTTGTTTCTTCTGTTGTTCGCCTCGGAGAAGGGAGCCCATCTTCTTCTTCTGGAGAGGACTCCCAAGTCCTAGCCAATTCACCCTTTCGGTTCGGATTCGAACCACTACCACGTGCGCTCGCCCGCCTTGGCTGGCTGTGTGCTGCGGTGTGTCCTTAGGGGCGCTCCCGGATTAGGGATCAATAAAAAGAGCGCCAGAAAAATACACGAGGACGACATTATTTGAATGTGTTTACGCAACATAAAGTAGCAAATAATAAGTGAAAAACTTTTCCCCCTCCCGCCGCGCCGGTAATTTATTTACTTAGAGCGTCTGAATGCCTAGTCGTAGGATGGACGGGGCCTGGATTCTGGAAGAATCAATGCCCGTTCGCTCCCCGTCCATTCATCCTCGACGGTGGCCGACCTTTGCGCCGCCGATCCCTGGATTTTCGTTTCACGTAATAAAATTGCCCTGCAGCACATCATCCAGAATTGTTCTGGAGAGCTTCTCTTTGTCGCCGCCGGGCGCTCGCTCCGGCCCCGCAAGAAGCATGAACCGAAGGGTTCCGGGACGTTTTCCCGTCGAGCAGGTCCCAGAGATGGCGCTTTATGTACTTTATGGAATTTTGTATGGTAATGGCATTTGGTCTGATTGAATAAGTTGAATTGTGCGGATTCAGGCTGGCTCATTTGAGGCGAAATTAAATGATGAGTGACACTGCGCTTCCAGCCTGATTGATAGATTTGAATATTTCGCGTGCACATTTTATTGCCATCGTGGCGCTTTTGGGTCCGTCAGCCTCATCGCGGGCTGCAGGAGGGGCGGGAATTTTGATTCACTGCCCTCCCTCCTGTCGACTGCGGTTTGATCGAGTGCTCCAACTGTCAAATTTTAATACATCCGTTCCGAATGAATAAATATTTTCCCTTCCAGGGCTTGTGTAATCGATGCTTTGTTTTTTGTACCCAATCGTATGATTAATTCAGGGAAATTCAATAAATCCAAAGTTTTCCTGGAGGCCGTCCAACTGCCACATTTGCATTCAGGTTATTCGGGATTGTCCGCGACTTTAATAATGCAAAGCAATGAAGTCAATTTTCAGTAACGTGGTAGAATCCAATATACAAACATACCTACATTACACTACTATGAATTAAATAAAAAAGGAAAGAGAACTTTCTTCCTCGACAAGTTTAACTATTCATTAGTTACATTTTAACATATTTCAGCACAAACATTTGGATCAATAATATCCACTAGATTTTTAATAATTGAAAACGATAACTGATAAGTTAAAGAACTACGGGGAATTAATCGTCAGTAGAAATATTGTAAAAAGGTTCTACATAAAATTGACTACACTTATAAATAACTGCTACTACTATTAATGCGCTCAATAAGGGATTATATCTTTCTTTTTTTTCTAGAAACAAAAAGTTGTAACTTGCTTTCAAGATATTAACTTACGCAAAAAGTTAAAGTCTTCAGAACAAATACAATATAAATTTCCTTTCAACAAACTTTACATATATAGTTTACAAAATAGTTCCATTTTAATCCTTAAAACGCTTAAACTAACAAAAATTCACTCAAAAAGTTATTTTGTATAAAACTATACCTAAGTCAGATAACACCTTTTTTTCTTCATGGCTGGCTCAGAATTGAGAACCCTTTTCCTAGCTTTGGGAGTTAATGTCATAGGGGCCTATCACTTTTTTTACAACAAATTTTTTTCTATATGGAAAAAACCTTCGTATTTCATTTAACATTCAAAAAACAATTAAATATATATTATTTATAAATTTAAAAACAAATCGTTTACACAAAGCTGGTCCTCAAAATCTAGTTGATAATGCCCTTGCCTAAACTTTTTGAGAGTTAAAAAGCAATCTGGGACCAGAAGCATGGATTTGTCAGTAGCAAGAAAACAACAAACAAGTTGGCATTTTTAAAAGGATAGCGACTGAATCAATTGAACGTGGCTCTCAACTAGACGCTATTTACATTGATTTTGTAAAGGCCTTTGATCGGGTCGATATAATTCTTCTCTGTCTTAAACTTAAGGCTTTCAATTTTTATTCTTCCGTACGAGATTGGATTGTTTCCCAACTTACTAACTGTAATCATGCGGCTTTAATTGACGCGAAACAGTTGAGAATATTTGATGTCATTTTAGGGGTATTATCATATTTATTATTTTTATAAATGACACCGATTTTTGTTTCTCTTTTGTTCAACGTTTGCTCTTTGCAGACGACATGAAAATGTATGCTGCTCTTTGTATTTGTCTGACTGTAATAGCTTAAAGTTTAAAAGTAATAACTTTTTGTCTTGGTGCAACTTAAATCGTTTGGAATTAAATCTTTCTAGATGTAAAATTTATTTATTTCATCGGTTAAAAGTTCCTGTTTTAATCCGTTATGCAATTAATGATTTTGTTATTGATCTCGAGATTGTTGTTCTCATGTCGGTGTTTATTTTGATTGCAGCGTAGGTTGTACTTATTATATTGACCAGATAACTGCAAAATTCTTCAGGATGTTAGGCTTTATTAAGCGCAAATATTTTAATGATATCTTTACTTTGATTTCTTTATTCAATGCCGTGGTTCCAAATCTTGAATATGAATCGATTATCTGCTCTTCTTACACCGTCTTTCATTCTGCACGTATTGAAGTGGCTCAGAAGTTTTTCACTAAGTTTCTCGTTACGTAAATTGAATTGGGCTAATATTACTCTGTCGTACGTTCCTCTTAGTCGCAGTAAATTATTTATAGAGGATATTTTATGTTACCGCATCCTGTCTCTGGATCTACTAACTTTATTGAATATTTATGCTGCTGGAACTTTTCTCAAGACCAGAGATATATTCCTTAAAATGTCTATGCATAGAATTAACTATGGCCTGAATGAGCTTATTGCACACTGCTCTTGGTACTTTAATGAAGTTTATGCTTCAGTTGATTTATCGATGAATAGAATTCTACAAATTAACCTAATTCTTTGTTTAAGTATGCTATTAATAGGTTGGAGCAATTCAACTTGCTTTTTTTTTTTTTTTTTTGCTGCTTGAATACATATAGCACTGTTATTATAATTTGATTCTGTTAGTAAAACCAGAACCAACATATAATATGCAGAACAAAAACTCATGCGTATCACATATCAAAAATGATGTTCTGATTATTGACGATTAAACAAAATTTGTTGAGCACATGCTTATTAAGACATGTATTAAATAAGTGTTTGTTAACACTTAATCATATGCGATTTACAGGATCATAGGTATCATAGTTAGTCCTACAATTGTTGGATTGTAGAAGACTTATTTTCCTTAGGTTACGAGGGTTATCCTTAAATACGAATTTAGCTTTAAGAGATATAAATTGGTGAGCGCTTGTTATGTCAGCAACTTCACGACGTTTATAGTATACAGAGAATGCATGTAGAGAAACTGCTTCATAAGGAGGAAGCCAAATCACCCCAAGGCACATCCTTCAGAGAAAATCTAATGAATTCACGTTGGACACATCAAGGTTATTAATGTCGGTTTGGTAGCGAGGAGACCAAACTGACTCGTGTATTCAAGAACTGGTCTCACAAAAGAAAAGTAGTTTATTTTAAAGTTGTTTATATACTATAGTGTAAGAGCACTCACGTTAACATCTTTTTATGAAACCCAATGCAAAACATGTCCTCATAACCATGGAATTGATATTCTCAACAAAAGCAAGTTTTTATAGTGGTAACTTTTGTTATGTTTAATATTTTAACTCTCTACATTCACTATAATTACAGAAGCATTTTCCTTGCAAGGTACATATGTGTGTAGTTTTTCCTTAGCCTGTTGAAATTATTATTTTGTAGGCAAATTAAGCAAAAATTTTCCACTATTACTTTGCTTTACTTCTATTATTCAAAAATTTTGTAATTTTATATTAATTACTAATGGCTCACTAATATAATCTCGTGCGATAATTTTAGAAATTGCAAAGTTTTATATAATCATAGTTAATATGCTTTCAACTATTTATTTTATTTTCTCAAATAAACTAGTGTTTATTATGACATTGTGGATAATGAACAAAGTAGTTCATCAGGTCAAATGTAAAATTTAGGCCCAAAATAATAGTTATATTACATGCCTTAAGAAACCTGGATGAAAAAGATAGAAGGACTGATGAGCACTGGTGCCTACTTTGAAGTCACTGCCAACGTTCTTTAAGACAAGCTCGGTTTACCATAATGTAAGTTACTTTGGGGGCAGAGAAAAGGGAACTTTGGCAAATTGTTATATGACACGACAACAAAGTGGCAAGCGGAGTCCCTGCTCCTTCCCTGCGGGCTGCGCCCATCGGCCCCGTGCAGTTCGCAGGTTCATTTTTGCATGCCTTGGAGTGTTTTCCCGGCGAAATTTACATATGGTAATTCAGGTAATTCATTCGGTATAAGTAATTACCTCTCGTGGCACGTTTTTGCTTTAATTTAGAATTTGAGGAAACGATAGCTTGTATCCTTCCTTCTGCGAGCCAGATACCAGCTGGGCACTTGTTTAGTACCTGAGCGTTGCGGCGGCGGTTCTTATGCCGCGCCGCTAAGGAAATTCTTTCCAGCTTCAAGACGAATGATATAACAGTGGAATTTTCCCGCCCGTGATTTTTATTCATTCTTTTATCTCTATCCGACGCTGAAATATTACACAAATGGAATAATTTGATATACGCACGATGAACGATACATACGCACCACGTGTGGAGCTCGGGCGCGGGCATATTGGCGGGCTCCAGGGCTCCACTTAAGGCACAGGAGACAGAAGCGGGTGAAGCCTGGAGGTGCGTATAATTGGGGCACCATTTCTTTATCTCAAGTTTGTAATTGTTCGAAAGTCGGGGACGGAACTCGGTTGAAATGTTAATCACCTTATCAGATTTATGCTGCTGGTGAACCGCTGCGTGGGGCTGGCATTCATTTTCTCGCGTATTCATAGTCAGAATTTCAATTTATGGCGGGAATTCGGCTTAATATTTTATTCACTGGCGATTTATGGGCGAGCTTTCCATTTTGCGTGCCGTGCCTTTGTTGCCAGCACGGTAAAGCAAATGTAAGCCTTCACGGCCCCAAAATCAATACGCATAGAGGGTGTCGCACGGTGCTCCGGGGCCTGAGGCACTCGGGCTGCTTTGTCGCATGTTGACTTCTGATTGATCACCGAAATAAACAAAGTACGAGGACTTGTTTTGCGCGCAACTTTAATTTCCTTCATTTCGCCGAGAAATCCTGGAGTTGAAGTCATATAAATCAAGCCGGTCCCCCTGTTCGGTGCTCGCCGGAGCGATCTGGAGCCCCACAAAAAAAGCCCACTTACTTGCCACGGAGAGCCCCAGCGCTCCATTTATCAAATCTCAAATCCATCTGTCATTCACTTTCATCTCTTGTCCCCTCTGCAAAGTGTTCCTTTGCACTTATGGGGAGCACCGTTCGCCGGGCATCCCCCGCAAAAAATGTAAACTATGCCAGCAGGTATCAGCCGGGCTCAGCGGTGTGCTTGGGGGCCCCGGGCAGGAGAGCCGCCAGAAATCAATAGCTGCGTCTTGTTCTGGACGAGCTGCATGTCCACATCAACGTGGTACCCCTGCTACGGGTGCTCCACACCGGAGAAGAAGAAGTCCCAGTCGCCGGAAGGAAGCGAGATGTAAATCAGAAGAAGGAAGCCCCACCACTATGAACTGGCTCTGCCTGCAAATCAAAACTAAAGCGAAAGCAATTTATCAGTGAAGTCTAATTATTGGGAATATAATTGCATTATTTACAGTGCGAGAATGCACTGAGGTGGGGAGGGGGAGGGCGGTGGCCACCCACAAGCTGGCGAACCCATTCAAGAAATTATCGACCATCAGGGGATGAAGTGCACTTAGACAAATTTCGTTACTGCACAAATTAATGCTCCAGGCGGAGACGGGCTGCAGGCCACAGTTTTGTGGAATTTCAATCGATCGGAAGCTTCCCGGTGGTATTTGGGGCACAATAGGGGAGAAATAGAACGAGGGATAAGATGCGGTGATAGTACAGGGATCTGCCCAGGGGTGATTGGTGGCAAATACAAATACAGGGTGTCCCGGAAGAAATTTTAAATGTTATAGTTAAATAACAAAGCATTTGCGAACTTTTTAATAGTTATAGATTATTTACAAACATTTTCAAGTTGCGAAGCATCAAGAGAGAGATATTTTCTTAATACTTTACTTTTTCCAAAAACTTAAAAAGTGTGATTTATAAATTTATTTTTAATTTTTATTTATTTTTTTTTCCAATTGCTATCATTACTGAAACTCTGACTTAGGATTAAGAACGTTAAGTTTGAATATTGATTTTTTGCTAAATTTCTCCTCTTTCCATTTTTCGTAGGATTAAGAATCAAAAATTTAAGAAATCTTGGTTTTATGTTCCCCAATGGCCATCTCTGTTCATTCATTATTTAAATTAAGTAGTGTAGAACTTTTCTCCCTTAGCTGTTGTTATGGTTTTATCCTAGGATTAAGAACGTTAAGTGTGAAAATTGTTGGTTGCTAATTAATCCTCATTGTGGATTTTAGAAAAAGTCACGTTTCCCAAGTCTCCAATTCTGAAATATATGGCTAAATGTACATATATGGAGTTTATGAATAATGAAGGATGTAAAACAAAAGTTTTCAAAGTATAATAGTTAGACCCCCTTAGGGTTAAGATATAGTAAAATTATTCTGTAATACAATTATCTTCAGTGCTTCGTATGGGCTCATATCCCGAGTGAGATTCCTAGGTTTAAGCCATTTGTTCTCTTATTTTTAAATAAATAAATAAATCATTTATTATTACAACGCTTTTATAAACTCACTTTCTCTATCTGGGGCGAATCTTGCAATCAAAATTCCGACCAGTTGTAATTAAGCTAGAGCTTTATTTTCCAAGCATGTAGAAGTATAGTATACCTATTGTCGTTTAATATTCAATATGGCGGACGCTGCAAGATGGCGGATTACTTTCTTCTTCACAGCTCCTTTTATATGGGCTTCAAATGAAAGCGGATTACCTTTCCCTTCACAACACCCTTGACATGGGCTTCAACTGTGCATAAAATACAAGATAGTACAGTGGACAATGCAGTCTGCACCCTTCGAATCAAAAATACTATATTAGAAAAACCTTAAGCATATGCAGATCTCAGTAGATTAGTAACTCACTGGACGGCTGGAAGAGATTGATCCAAAAAAATTATAATAATATACAAAATACTGTGCCATACAAAATCCCTAGAAAAATTGAATCAAAGGTTGTTTTTTATAAATGTAGTAAAAACAAACAAATTATTATTTTTAAGATCTTAAAAAAAATTGAAAGCAGTTACTATAAGTATAGTGCAGCTTTCGATTTATGCATTTAACCATATTCTATTGCAAACTATGAAATAAACACGACGTATTGCAACATTAAAATGAGCGCTTTCTTAATTGCTAAAATTCTTATCTTTTCTAGCAACGTGCAGGTCTCTCTAACAATTGTCCACCATTATTGTTCTTTTTTTTTTAAAGTATAATTTCATCTTTTACTATAATGTCTGCAGAGCCATCCAGCTAAATTTTACTGAATTTTCTTTTGAAAATTAAAGTTTTCCTTAATATGATCAATCGCTGTCGGTGGACAATCACCCTCCGGTTTCCCCTAGTGTAATCGAAGCAAAGTTAAAAGGAAAAAACGTATTAAAAGTTATCGAGAAGAAAGGTTGAAAGGTTGACTCACTCTAGATTGAAGTTACACTGTATCGCACTATGGTATATCGCAGTCGGTTATAGCAATTTTTCCTATAAGTTAATTGATGATAAAGCGTTTGTAACGATCAGACGTACTGTCTTTTAACCCTTCCCTCGACGAGAAAGTTCTTCACGAGAATGGTTGTACAGAGCTTTCCATGAATGCGGACTTTCAATCATTTCAATCGGATTATAGGCACAGAGCTTTCCGTGAGTGCCGACTTTAGGCGGTGGTCGTACACAGAGAATGTTTCGTGGATGCCGACTATAGGCGGGGGTAGGAAAGAAAAGGTTAACTCTTATGTTACCGATTTAAATTGTAAATTTTAAAAAATATATTAGTATTTATATACAAAATAACCAAGATAATTAGTACTCTGTACAGTGCCGGTTTTAGCACTACCAGCGCCCTGGGCGAGATTTCTACGGCGCCCCCTATCTGCCATTGGAACATTAGGTAATGGGTCAGTTACCTACTTGAAACGCATACGAAAAAAAGGCAAGGGATATAATGAAATAACCATTTATTAAAAAAACTAATAAAATTTATTTTCCTTTCTATCTTTTATTAAGACATCAAGGTCTATGTTTTCCGCAATTTCATTTTCGATTGACAAAATTGCTAAGTTTGTCAATCTAGATTGAGATATTGTGGATCGCAAATAGGTTTTTATCGGCTAAAGCTTAGAAAAACTCCTTTCCCCACTAGCCACAGTTACAAGTATAGTGATCAATATTCGCAATGCTATCCATTCATGTGGATACAGACAGCTCTTGTAAGTTGCGATCTTTGATAAAATTTAAAATAAAGACAGGATTAATCACATTCTGATCAGGCAAAAAAGATTTTAGACTTATGAGTTCATCGCACAACATACAACCATCTATACCTGATTTAGAGTCTACAGTTAATTTCAATTAGAGATCACTACAGAGTTTGAGAAGGTCTAGTTTTTCCGGAATCTTTTTTATATTGTACAAAAAAGACCAAGATTCCCAGTATTCATTTAACTGTTCAAATCTTTCATTGAGTGAATTTATGGTAGTGTCCAAAAGACAATTGAAAAATTCAACTTCAAATTTCTTTTCTGGAGAAGTTATAGGCTCATCGCGAGTAGTTTCACCAGCTTGGCGTTTAACACGTCGAATTCTTGTCGTCGTTCTAAACATAGGTTCAATTCCAACTCCTTCGCAGTTAACCCATTAATGGGCGATTTCCTTCCAAATTCGTATACAGAGGTTTTTTTGGGTTTTTTTTTTTCAAAAACCAAAGCAAACAAAATATTTCAAAACCATGGTTTGAGGAAGTTTAGACATTCGGACGGCGATTTCTGGTGGTTATATAATCATTTAATATCAGCAACTTCAAGATAATCGACTTTAAAAAGAAAAATTACCAGAAAAATCAGCACTTTTTTTAAAAAACACAAAAAATAATAGGGTTTTTGAAGCTTTTAGGCAAAACAAATGCCGGATTCTGAAACAACATCCCCAAAAACCTCCTGTATACGAATTTGGAAGAAAATCGCCCAAATTTGCTATTCGAATCGTGCAATTGAACTTGCGTGCACAAAACCTCGTTTTCCTCATTAATGGGTTAAAATGGCGCTTTTGAAGCCTGTTTTTCTATATTCTTCCAAGACAGCGCAGCATCTTTTCAACATTTCTGTGCATTTACCGAGATCCATGTCTATTCATTGTAGAGATTTACTAATGACATTTATTTGAAAAGTATATCATACCAAACAACCAATGAAACCGAACACTGCATTCCATTCTAGTGTTGCCGTCATAACGATTTTGTAACTAGATTTAGGGAATTTACTAATAACTAGGACTCGCTCAATGAACAAGCGGATATAAAGGGGGGCCTGCGGCTCCCCTTCAAATCTGGCGCCCTGGGCGGTCGCCCAACCGCGCCCTACCCTAACGCCGCTACTGACTCTGTACATATAATAACAATGTTCATATAACCGAAGGACTATTGAAACAACTTTAGAGTTTAAATAGTCTTTCGGTTTCATTTTGCAAGACCTGTCTAATGATATTTCTTTTGATTGGATGACCGAAAAAATTAACTCGACCTTATGTTAACAATTTCTTTTTTATATTTGGCTACAGTTTACGTGACGACCTCATCTAAATCACCTAAATAAAATGCACAAAAGGGCAAATCGTGCTATAAAGATTGCGAATGATTTATTCTCTTTTTTCAGATGGTTTGCTTCAAAATTATCGGCTCTACCGCTTAAACATCAGTGACGTTAACAACATTATTTAAAGAGAAAACGGCAAACTGCAGTAAAATACGTGGAATGGGTAAAGTGCATACAAACAAAGCCCTTAAAGCCCTCCGGCGCTTCTTTGGTTCGTGCCCTTTGCTACGCTTTCCCGCATTTGATTTACTTTTGAATATCTATCGAGCAATAAGACAACAATAATTTTTGTTGTTTTTGTCGCTTTTTTTTTGCGCTGGCCGCTGTAGCGCACCGGCGCAAAAACGAGATAACAACGTTGAGGCTAGTCACGACACAAAGAGCCGAACGAAATAAATTTTTCAGTTGAATACATCTCATCATGATACGTTTGGATGCTCACAGATTTTTGCGTTTTTATTGCAGCAAAAATTGCTCTGCCCTTCCCACCCCTATGCCCTCGCCCACCCTAGGGCCGCGTCCAGGGAAGTTCTTTCTCTGTGTCCGGGATCGGGGCCCGGTTTCGCCTTTTTGCCTTCTTTTGTTTGTTGCTCATCCAACGAGCAGCAAAACACAACCAATATACTTGCAGTGGAACAACAAGCGAGGGAATGAAAATTTGTTATTCGGCCGAAAACAAAAACACATCACACACGCGGAAAAAGCGCGAATAGAAAAACGGAATCAATAAAGAAGGCAACCGCCGCGCGGGCAGGCTGCTTTCTAGCGAATCATGCCCCCTGCCTGCGTCGGCCGAAACTCTAAACTATGTTAGCGATGTCCTGCGGGCGTCCTGTAGACTTACTTTGCTCTTTAGATCCGCATAATTGTTTATTTGCAATGCGAATGCCGGCGATGGTGAAAAATTAAATTTCGAAATTTCGCAGTAAGGGCAGCACCAAATGCAGGTGCAAGCCCGACGTACCCGTGCAGCAAAGAACCCAGTGGGCGGGTTAAATCAATCCTGGATATTGTACAGGAATACCCAGCGGGGGTTGCTTAATACCAATAAACGCTTAATTGAAATGCCCCCTTACCAAACTATGCAAATCTCATCAATCGCCAGGTGTGCTGATTGTTCTACTTCCCACTCATCGATCAGGAAACAAAAAGAAATAAAAAGACAAATATATAAACTTTTAAATAGGTAATTAGTAAATCATCAGTGGATGCTTGTTCAAAATTTCGTTGTCGTCTCTATGACCGATATTGATTATAAGTCAATATTCTAGGTTTTCTTATCTTACGAAAAACTGGATATCTAAAATATGTGTTTAAAATTGTATGTTGATCGAAACAAAACTGAAAAAGTTACAAGTGTTTATAAATAGTACGCGAAATCTCGTGAACACGATTATTTTTAAAATGATCAGATTGACTTGAAACATTGCATTCTTATTTTTAACATAATTATGTAGAGATTAAAGTGATTAAATAAAATTAATTTTTAATTTCATAGCTTTTTTACAGTGTAAAGTAAATTTCTTGTTCCAACAGTCGTCAATTTATTAATAATCAATATTTCGTTTAATCCTTTGCCAAGTCTGTAGAACATGGATTGGTACATAAATTATGGCAGAAAATGTTGAATAAACCAATTTCAAACTAAAGTGGTCACCATATAGCGCCCCAAAAAAGGGACATCAAGATGATAGCCATATATTAAAATATTTGTATGTATATTAAATTTAAAATTTCTAAAAAAAACTACTAAAATAAAGTTCGAACTTTGAACAATTAAATAAAAAAGAGTTGCATTTGGTCTTATGTATGTATAATTATTTGTAAACCCTTAAGAGAACGGACAAGTGTGTAGTTAAGCTTTTATAATATAGATTAGATGGAAAATACCTTATAAGGAATACCTTTTGTTAATTATGTTAAAATAGCTATTAGTTTTAATGTAAGTAATATAAACTTTCAAATAATTATGTTGCTTCACGGAGAGAAATTTTAACCGTATGTGTAATTTTTTATATAATGATAGTGTCATAAGGGTGAGAAAAATAGAGACAGTGGGAAAATTTTATAACTGGTATTATTAATTACGGCATTATGCAATAACTTTCATCAATGTGTCATATTTCAACAACAATTATGTCAATGAGTAGTATTATAAATGCGCTTAACCCATTAATGCGCAAAACGAGAATGTTGTGCACGCAAGTTCAATTGTACGATTCGAATAGCAAATTTGAGCGATTTTCTTCCAAATTCGTATATAAGGGTTTTTTTGGGATGCTCCTTCAGAATTTGGCATTTATTTTGCATGAAAGCTTTGAAAAACCCTATTATTTTTTGGGTTTTTTTTTAAAAAGTGCTGATTTTTCATGGTAATTTTTCTTCTCAAAGTCGATTATCTTGTCGTTGCTGCTATTGAATGATCATATAACCACCAGAAATCGCGGTCCGAATATCTATACTTTCTCAAACCATGGTTTTGAAAGTTTTTTTTTTGCTTCGGTTTTTGCAAAATGCCCATTTTGTACAACAATGTAATAAAAAACTTCGCAATTTTTTTATACGAAAAGGACCAACTTTACAAAAAAATTGATAGAACAGAAAATGCTTCAAATTAGCCAAAGATTGAATTGAGAATATGTACATTTTTTCAGATTTTTTTGAACTACTTTTGGTTTTTTGGATTTGCGAAATTTTTGAAAAATCCATAAATGTCCTGAAAAATTCTGTAAAAATTCACATGTGTTCTTTGGTTAATTATAAGCACATTTTGTCATATTCAAATTTCATAATAAAAAAATTGGTGATATTATTACTCAAAAAGGATCAATTATACGAATAAATTTTATATGACAAAAAGTGCTTATAATTAGAACACGTGTGAATTTTTTCAGAATTTTTCGGGATATTCTTAGATTTTTCAAAAATTGGCCAAATCCAAAAAAGTAAAAATAGTCCTAAAAATTCTGAAAAAATGTACATGTATTCCTTGGCTAATTTGAAGCATTTTCTGTTCTATATTTTGTTTTTGTAAAGTTGATCCTGTAAAAAAATCCCGAAATTTTTTATTACATTGCTGTACAAAATGGCCATTTTGCAAAAACCAAAGAAAAAAAAACTTTCAAAACCATGGTTTGAGAATGTTTAGACATTCGGACCACGATTGCTGGTGGTTATATGATCATTCAATAGCAGCAACGACAAGATAATCGACTTTGAGACGAAAAATCACCAAAAAAAAATCAGCACCTTTTTTAAAAAACCCAAAAAATAATAGGGTTTTTGAAGCTTATAGGCACAATATATACCAGATTCTGAAAGAGCATCCCCAAAAAGCCCTTATATATGAATTTGGAAGAAAATCGCCCCAATTTGCTATTCGAATCGTACAATTGAACTTGCTTGCACAAAATCCTCGTTTTGTGCATTAATGGGTTAATTGAAGTACTTATTTAAAATATAACTCTGAATTCTCAACTACGGGGTTACTTATTTTGACCTCGCAAATACAAATATTTATAAGTCCATCTAATTGATAAATAACACGCGCAAAGCAACAAATACTGTAAGAATAATATTTATAGTGATTTAGTAGTTGGCTGTTAGATATTTTTTTATCAAAAGATATTATGTATATTGAATGCTAAAAGTTTATAAAATGTACTATTATTTAATTATTAATGAGGGCTTTGCAAATTATTACAATATTACAAAAGTATCATGTCATATGTCGTAATATCTGTAGCACATAGATGTATATTAGATTCATTTTAATAATTAATAAAACTCTGTTTTATTACAGCTTTATTTAAATTGCATTAAATACTATGTACTTTTTTATCCGTATTCATATATAAAGACATACTACAAACTTTGCTATGTAAATATCTGAAAAAGAGGTTAAAAATTAAGTACAAATTAAAGAATTTTAGTGTCAATAATATCATAACAATACAACTTTTTTTTATTCATGTTACATGAAAAGCTTTTTAGTTAGTTCAAGTTTGATATTTGTGAGTTACAGAGATTTAACGTTCTGGACCAAATTCCCCGAAAAAAAAAATCGCTAGCAAATCTGCACACAGGAGAAAAGTTTTCTGGATGCGTCTAATAAAATTGGGCAAAATAAAGCTTGCGAGATTCCTCGGGCAGACCACGCAACATGATCGTCGTCCGGGCAACTGGCTTCTGTATCTAAGTATCTAATACTTTCCACGCCATCATGACATCCATCCCCAAGGTAATAACAGGCAGTGCCACCAGAAGTGCACTAAAAACGAAGTAATCCCAGGTCCTGGTTCCTTCAGAGCTCCTCGGAGAGAGATCTATTAAATTGGCCCCCGACCCGGGAATTTTTGGCAAACCTTAAAAAAGCCGCAATTTCGTGTACATCGGGCAGGGCAGGCCTTCCTCCTTATCCTAGCCCAGAAAGAGGCCCTGCCTGGGGGCACAGAGCTAACTAAGAGCACGAAGGCGTCCAGAATTGGCAGCCGCTCGCCCGGTTTTTATTAAATTTTTATGATCTTCTGGGGGATAATAAAGAAAATTATTTTTTCCTCTGCTCCTTTGCACAAACACTTAACGACTTGTGTAAATTTTTTCTTGTTTCCGGAGCCGGCGCGGCGGCCGCAAAAAATCATTTCGCCACTTTTCCCTGTTGCCCCATCTTATTGTCCGCGGCCAAAGGGGCAGGGTATTGAATGTGCATTTGCTGGGCCACAGAAAGTTAATCAAAACGCCCTCAAAGGTAAGGAAGGAACGCTCCCCGGCCGCTGATTCAGGTGCTCGCCAACCCCGCAGGAAGTCCGCACCCCCGCGCTTTATGCGGGCACCCCGAACAGCAATTAAATGCGTTTTTATAGGCAAATGGAGTTGCTAAATTCAGCGCTGCCGAGCGGCGCTCTGCGGGGCCCCCCATATAAAAGTTATGATCGTAATTATGAGACGGACAAAAGTATGTACATACATGCGCTGGCCTGGCCGCGCGGCCGTAAAAGGAAGTGTGCTCGTAAAACACGGCGATATTAAAACTGTCCGAGGCCGCAATAAAAACTTTGGCGATGATTTAAGTTTTGGCAAGATGATGCTTGCTTGCACCAATAAATCCGTCGCGGTGATTTAGGGCATTCGTTCCTGCTTTCAGGTGAAATTTTTTCACAGACTTGAAATGCAATAAAAAGTCAACTTTTATTGCATTGCGTTTTTAATTGCAGAGAAGATCCTTTCAGAACAACCATTTCTCGACAGATTTGGGGCATCCCTTAAAAGGAAAAGGTCAAGGTAAGGCAAATTCGTTTGGACGAATTCATCTCTAGGGGATAAAAGTCCAAAGTGCATTTTTACATTTATAGGTGCAATACCATTAAAGTTGGGTCTTTACATAAGAATATAGCTCAGCTTTATTTGAAAACTCACGGAATTCTCCAATTTAAGTTTTAACAATTTTCCTGTTCTCTGTGCTTAACAAAAGCGTATCACTACAAGAAAGAACCAAGATATCGACATGGAATATTCCGGAAAGTTAAAGTTATTTTAATTTTTAGTGTTAATAAGAATCAAAGGAATCTTTTTATATTCTTCAACCTTTCATACACAATGAATAACACAAGTGTGAATCTTCAAATAATCCTCAATAAAGCGCACCGTGTATCTTATTGAAATCTAGGCGAAAATGCACGACAGTTTTTTAGTTAATAAATAGTTCGTAGTTTAATTTATTTATTTATTAAAGAGCTCATCAAAGTCTGATTACTTATTAATACGAAAATTGAATTTTATCTGTTCTGTAGATAATTTAAAATCAATATAGTGGTAGCATAAATTGACGGAACGTTTTATCGCTGCATCAAGCCACAATCAGACTGTTCTCTCAGGGAAGGCCTCGAAGAGCGAATCTTAGAAATCTTCGTTGGACAAACTCTAGCTAGGCGATATATTGTATGTGATGTTCATAAAAAGGAAACCTCACCGGACTAGCATATTCTAATACAGGATGAACAAAGGCATAGCATAGGGATCGTTGAACTCCCTTGACCAACTTTTAGCAAAGCCCAGAGCCGCTTTAGCCTTCTTAATGGCGTGAATGTGCTCAAGCACGAGTTAAGTACCATCCCAAAATCCCTAACCTCATCAAATCTAGTAAAGGAGTGTCAATCTATGGCAAAATTAGAAGTCATCGGAGACTTTTTCCTTGAGAAAAACATACCAGTACCCTTACTAATAATCAGTGGAAGATAATTAAGGTGTAATATACGTAGTATACCTTGTGTGAACGAAATCAAGGGTCATTTTTGGAGTTCGTTTTTATGAAAATTATTTAATATAAAGTGACTTTTATTAGAGTACCTCTAACGTTTATAATGTTTTACTGATTGATGTGAACATTTTAAGACATATTAATATGTTCAAAAAACAAAATTACATTATATTCAACAATTTTCATAACAACTAACACACAAGGCAGTACATATTACTCTTTAATAAAACACAATTTCTGAAAGGCAGTCATATTGGAGTATAAAAATTTCTCAGTCGGTCATCTGATATATAGTAATACGAAAAATGTTATATCATTAGCATAGTAGATTATTCTCGAGTGGGTAGGAATAAAATGTGCATCGTTTATGTAGACAATCAAGAGCAACGGCCCCAGATGGCTACCCTGAGGGACACCAAAGGTATTTCGGTACGAAATCGAGAGGGCATACTGAATATGTTCAGACAAATAAGAAGAGATCCATTTCACACAATATTCAGGAAAACCCAGAGCGGACAATTTATAAATAAGAATGCTATGATTGATTTTTGATTGTAGAGATTTGCGTATTTAACAGAAAAATTTATTTAAAGTTAAAATATAAAAGCATAAATAAAAATACCTCCTCTCTGCCGATTTTTTCCTTCTCTGCTTGTCCGTTCACTCCAAACTTCTAAAACCTCAACTTCTCAAACTAGCGTTTTTCGTTCTTGTTCTTCACGAAGTTCTCATAAAATTTACAAAAAATAGGACTAAATTTAAAAATATGAATTATTGAATTATCAACATACCTCGGATTACCTGGAGTCTCAACAGGTACCTGCATTATGGACCAAACAAATCTGAAATTGAATAAATGTGAATTAAAAACGAACTGCAATGATTATTTAATATTAGAAATAAATTAGATAATAACCAACAGAGCAATCACCATGAAAAATGGACTTCCAGTAAAACGCAAAACTTGAACTAGCCAAAACCTATTGAATATCAATATTTACATGTTTCAAACATGAAATTCAAAATAAAAGGTGTTTGCACCTTCACATAAAATATGAATCGACAACTAAGCCTAAATAAAAACATAAAGTGTCGGAAACGGTGCCACATTTAAAAGGTCTAACCTGTATACAAATCCCTAAGAACCAGTTTATGTCAAAAAAACAGATATATGTAAATACCACAAAAACAACGCGTGCAACTACTAACCAATTGTACAATTATTTTGCATCCCTAAAGGTTTCGAAGCTTTTATTTATTTGCAAGTCTCCATCATCTGCAAACGTCTAATAACTAGCATGATTTTCTCCAAGGACACTCTACAACTAAGAATCGTTGACTTCGTTCTATGTATATGTTTTTGAAAGTTTCCAGATGAGTTTCCAAATAGACTGTATCAAAGCAGATTTCAGCAAATCCTTCGATGAGCTCTCTTATTATATCATAACCTTAAAACTTGAAAGTAAAGACTTTGCACTATCACTTGTAAACTGGATACGTTCGCCAATTCGAGAAATATCTTAGCTACCTTAGATATCCTTCAGGGTAGCCATTTGGATCCTTTTTTCATTTGATTGGTTGACGATATCAGAATAGATATATTTTGGGTTCTTGAATGTTATTTAACTGAATTTTACATTATTATATCGGTTAAGGTAATTTTAATTTTTGTTTTGTTTTTTAAATAAAGGGTCCTCAACTAAATTTTCACGTATTTTCTTATTCCGATGATTTTTTTAAAATTTTACCTACAAAAACATCTGTTTAATAATGTGTTAATTATTCTGTTATTATTTTAACATGTTTACTTATTCCCTTGCTGTTAAGAATGCCACAATTAATATTTAATTAATATTTAGAACATCTAACAATACAAATTCAAATGTCAAAATTTCGGCAGTAATAAATTCTGTTATTAAATTATATATGAATTAATTTAAAAAAAGGGATTAATTTTAAAAAGGTTTCTACAAGAGGTCGTTAGTTAGGTAAGAAATTAATTGGGTTATGTATAGATGTCACTCAAATCAATATTTAAGATAAGTGCTAACGAAATAAATTTTATTTGAAAGTTATGTCAGAGGCACATAATGTTCAATAACAACTAGAATCTTTTGAAAATTCGATGAAGAAAGGATAATGGGCATTTTGGTACTAAAACTTGCCTTCAGTTCTAATTCCCAATCTCATATCTCGTTTCAAAAGTTAAATGTATTGCATCCTGTTAACGAGGGGTAATTTGCATTCCGATTCGAAGAAGCCAGCCATTGCCCCGTGGAGTACAACTAAGACTTTATTAAGCGTAATACCCACTCGGAGGCAGATGGCCCTGAAGCCGGCAGTAGCACCCTGAGAAGAACTTGGAATTGAAGCAATTTTCAGTTGCAGTCTTAATTCCACCACCAATTAAAATGCCACGTCGATGGCCCCATAAACAGCCCGCGGAGTGCAGGGGTGTGCTAGAGTCGCTAGTAATAATTTTAATTGGATAACAATAAAATTTCACTGCTAAGCGCAGCAAAACATGATTTTGTATATACGCGGCGCGGAACAGCCGTTGGACCGAAGAAAGAGATCTTTGCGGGGCGAGGCCATGACGCTGGGACGCAGTGTCTTCTACGACGGTAATTGCGGACGACCGTGCGGCGATCAAGCCGGTGATCGGGCGGCGAGCGAGTTGGGAACATGCCAACTAGCAATCAGAGACAACACTGCGGCAAAAAAGCGAACACAAATCAAAAGAAGATCAGTTGTGAGCGCAGTCCAGCAAAAAGAGGAATCTTAAATCCTGCCCCGATCGCAGTCCAAGCGCTGAGAAAGTCGCGGCTGAAAACAGCTCATCTTAAGAGCCGCTGGCGATTAACATTTTTCCCCTCTGCATTCTAAAGACTGACGCTGTAATGCCTGCCGGATCGCGGTTCTTGTTACCGGCGTCGTCGCTGGTCCAGGCCGTGGCGCGGCGACAAGATCGGCCGGGACTCAGCCTCTTTCTGCCCGGAGGAGAGGAATTGATGGAGGAAGCCCGGACTTCGATGCTGGCTTAATTGGAGCGAAGAGAATTGCACCTTTCTGATGTCTGATTGTATGTTACCGTTCGAGCGCGGTTTTTGCTCGCCGCGCGCCGTTTAGAGTTTTTCACTTTCCACTTGCTCGTTTTTGCCCGCGACACGGTCAAGTGGATAAAAGTACTCAACGCCTGCGCGTATTTGCCTAGGCCTGACCTACACTGCCGCCAATTGATCGGCATGTTCTCCAGACCCTGCTCCAAATCATCGAGCCGCGATTGCACGACGATTTTTTTTTCAAGTGCGCGAGCACTTTTTGCTGCGCACATTAATTACCAGGCTCTGGGCTTTGGAGGTGGCCCGGCAAAAACAACCCGAAGAATTCTATTGGCATCTGGTCGAAAAAAAGTAGTTAGTCCCTCGTGCTCGAGCTTCTTACGCGGGATTATCTGGAAAGCATAACGGTCATCTGAAGTGATTGTGTCTCTTCGGGTTAGCCCTCAATCACTGCAGTTACAAATCGACTGATCTTTTGAGTGATAAACTTTTTGTCCGCTGCAAGCCGATCTCATAATGAGGTGGAAATCATGTTAACTTCTCGGCTGCGTAGGAAAATTGTTTTTCTGGCCGCCAACCGTAAACAAAAAACTGATCTAAAAAGGTGTGCTACGCAAAAGAGGCCTGCATGAACGCTCTGCAAACTTGCTGAAGATACTCATTTTATACATATAAGCCGTTGACCCCAAAATAACTTATTTTTAAGATACTCGTAGATAAGAAAGCGTAATTCATCCTTGTATCATCCAGATTAAGAGATCTTTCTTGGATCATCATTATATGTTGTGAAAAAGGTAAATTGAGCTCAACCACCAGTAAAGACAAGTATGTTAATACGCCATTGAAATATTAAATTAGGTATTTTAAAATTTTCTATATTAGTGTTAATACCTTCCACTAAGTTAAAATATTTCCTCAGATTGTATATAGGGTCAATCTGGTAAGTTAACAGATTACTGCCTTTTCTGCAAAATTTGAATTAATGTTTCTTGATTTTAAAGGGAATATACATAGTCGTGCCATAAGTTCTGTCCCAAAGGAAAAATGAAAAAAAGCTCATATAAGAAAAAAATAATTAAATTTTATTTATTATGTTTAGTAATATACTTATTCTAATTTACAGTAATGCAGACAATTATTCGAAATGCCCACCCTTTGCAGCTACACATTTTTTTAAACGTTTCGGCCATTCATCAATCGCAGTACGCAACACATCTAGTGATATTTCCTTCGCTGCTTTCATCAAACTTGCTTTTAATGACTCAATGTTTCGATGTTGAATAGAGCAGGCCTTCTCCTCTAAAATATTCCATAAGCGGTAGTCCAAAGGATTTAGGTCTGGGCTACCGGAAGGCCAATCTTCATCAGAAATGAAGTCAGGAACATTCGATTTTAACCAGATTTGCGTTTTCTTGTCTTTATGAGCTGGTGCTGAGTCTTGCTGAAACACCCAATGCTGACCATGGTACATCGTTGTGTTGAGCGGCTTCACCATCTTCTCCAGGATGTCACTTTGATAGTTCTTTGCCTTCGTTTTCACGCCTTGCTCACAAAAATGCAGCTCCGTAGCACCGTAATAGCCAACTCCCCACCAAACCATGACTGAGGCGGGATGATGGCTACGCTCTACCTTGGGTATCTTCTCAGCCGCTTCCTTAGAGCTATGCGCGTACACTCTGTCATTCTGTCGGTTAAACTTCTCTTCAATAGTAAAAAGTTTTTCGTCTGAAAAAAGTATTTGTTGGTATTTTTTTCCCGCGTACTTCTTCAAGAGACTTTTAGATCGCATCTCTCGTATCGCACGAAGCTTGTCCGTAAGCCGCTGCCCTGTTGACCGTCGATAAGCACTAAGCTTAAGCTCTTCCTTGATAATACGAGACATCGTCCTTTTGGGTATTTTCATCTCCCGTGCCATCACCTTTTGTTTCCGGAGCGGATTTCTCAGTATGCGGTGACGCATCGCTTCTACTGCTGCTGGTGTACGAGACGTACGAGGCCTCCCGCTCCTGGACCTGTCATCGACAGAGGAAGTCTCACGGTATCGTTTGATAGTACGATGCACAAATTTTATTGTAATTTGTAGTGGCTGAAGAAGCTCAAATATCTCCTTTGCTGGCTTGTTGCACTTAAATAGTGCAATAACGGCGATCCTGTTCTCTTTAATGCCCCACTCCATGTTGCTCCTTCGAAATCCAATGACAAAATGATATTTTTTTAACAAAGCGGGAAGTATTTAAGCTAATTCGCGACAGGTAATCGGGATGCGTCGTGAGCCTTTTAGTGGAGGGGAGGGAGACAGAACTTATGGCACGACTATGTATATATAATAATATAAGGGAATATTGTAAATAGATCAAGATATGTTTAATTCTTTTTATAAATTAGCATCTCAAATTCCTCGCTAAATTCCAATTCATGCGAAGAAGTACTGATTTAATCAATAAAGGCAAAAAAAGATAAAAACCCTGGATTGTTACTAATTACTTATTAGATGCGTCATATCGGAATGCGCAAGTAAGAAAACATGAAAATATAATGCAATTATTTCACAGTTTGAGTGGTATTCTTTGCTATTTTCTACAATTTTAAGGTACATTCGAAAAACTACATATTCCCAATACATACGCATAAGAAAAACACATTAAACAACAAATAACTCCACATTTCAAACCAAACTAATAAAAAAACAAACAGAAAACAGAATTATGACAAACGTGCAGTAAAATCCTTTTAAAACAGGCAGAGAAATGAAAAGACCCAAAGAAATTTGAGAAAGAATATTTTCTGAAATCGAAGAATTTTGAAAACGGTTAGAATTATTTTCGGGTAGTTGTTTTAACTCTTTAATGCGTTCAATTATAACATATCGGAACATCAACTTCAAATAGAAGCCTTACAAAATTAATAAACTAATATTGAACCTGCAATTTGTCAAAATTTATTTAAATCAATGCCTAATAAACTAGAGGCTGTTATTGAATGTATTTGAAACTTACCCCCCAATTCTACATAAAAGTTAAGAATTCTTAACCTCTTAATTGTTTTGAAAAATCCCTTTAATTCAAGAGATGGACCTCTTTTTGTAGAAGAATTCACAAATTAAAAGAAATCAGTGTATTTCTAATATTTATTCAATAGTAGCATATTAATTCCTTTAAAAGGATTTTTGATGGTAGTTAAGAGGTTAAGAGCTGTTAATTTTTATCCAGAATCGGGGGGTTAGTATTCAAAATATTTAAAGTTAATAATTTCTTCCATCTTTTTTCTTTATCCGATTATTATTTGTTTGATTTACAAAATTGAGTTATTTGTTGTTTTGTATGGTTTATGGTCCTTGTATATATTGGAAATGTGTAATTTTTGTAATGTATTGTAAAAATGTAGAAAATGACAACAACAGCAAAAAATAAGATTATTGTCACTTTATCATTAGTTCACTATATCTGCATGTTTTTTACTTTATTATTACCTTTGTTCGATAATGAGTTTGGGCTAATGTATAGTACTTAACCTTCATATTTCTTGTCATTATCATAATCATTTATATTATTGAACTACTGATCAGTTCTTAAAAAATAGGTAAACATTGGCTAGGTTTTTTTTTTTTTTTGACATTCTGATTAAGTTCAGACTTACAAAGAAACGTTCTCAAGTGTGTCTCACCGATTTTGATGAAATTGAAATATGTTGTAGAGCATCGAAAAATAAGAGACACGTATTTTTTTTTATCTGCGGATACGCAAGTTTAGGGGGTGAAAACCACCCCTAAAGTTTACCCCCAAAAACAGTTTTTCTTAAATATCTCAAGTTCTAATGAATTTTTTCGAATGAAACAAAATGGAAATGATGTCTCGTAAATATACTAACCTTTTGTAAGTAATCCGGTCCCCGGGGGTTGCAACACTTATTTTTTATTTCGGAATAAATTATATTTTTGCGTCACAAAAATAACAGTGTTAGTTCAAAATCATTGACAAATATTTTTTTACATACAATTTTAAAAAACAAAATTGACCTGTTTTTGCGTTTTCCTGAAAAAGCTTCTCAAGGGGGTAAACTACCCCTAGCACTAACACATCATGTATATACTTTCAGACATCAGTTTTTTTCGTGAAAACCAGTATTTAGGGGTTTTTGGAGTCGCTGACGATTTTGAAAAACAAAATTGACCTGTTTTTGCGTTTTCCTGAAAAAAGCTCCTCAAGGGGGTAAACTACCCCTAGCACTAACACATCATGTATATACTTTCAGACATCAGTTTTTTTCGTGAAAACCAGTATTAAGGGGTTTTTGGAGTCGCTGATTACGAATCTGATGTCAGATTTAAAAAATTCAAAATGGCGGATCCAACATGGCGGACGGATTTTTGAAAAATACATCAATTTTTATAAAAAGAACTATAAATAAAGGTTTTTGAGGTCGCTGATTACGAATCTGATGTTAAATTTCGAAAATTCAAAATGGCGGATCCAACATGGTGAACAAACTTTTGAAAAATACATCAATTTTTATTAAAAATAATAAAAAAATTTTAAATAACAGTTTTAATACATTGGATTTAAATCGAAATTACGTTCTTCAATCTCTTAAAAAAGTTACCATGTATTTTTTTTTTTTTCTAATGCCATAATTGTAGTGAGCTATAAATTCCAAACCTCAAGTTACATGTTATAAATCTTAAACCTAATAAACCCAAAACTTATGCTTCATAGCCTGAAATTGTAGCCAGATCGAAGGCCAATATTTCAAAATAAAATATGCTAATCGAAGTGTTCGCCGTTTGCTTGGTATTTAACTTCAAACGAGATTATCATACATTTAAAAAATCTGTAATATTCCTTATGGATATACAAATGTATATAGGCGTTTCTCTACATTCTATGTACACACATATATCTGTGGTCTACCTCTGACGCGCTCTTTACAATAAACTGGGCTCTTTGAGAACTAATAGCAAACGGATTTGTTACTAATGTTAAACAGAGCGCTTTAACAGCTGGAATGCAAAATATATATAATTCTGATCAAAGCGGTTTTCAGTTGGAAATCCATTCGGGAAGAACTTTGGCTATTGAAGGAGAGCAGAACGTGCAATGTATGGTGCAATCAATTTCAGCAACTACTCATAGCTATACTATTCAGCCACTAATAGGAAAACTTTTATCACCGTTATATTTGGTTTTGAAAGAGCCGACTGAACATTTTGGTCCTATAGCAGAAAAAAATTTATTCAGACCTGACAATATTCATGTAGACTCTTCAAAATCATGAAAACTAACTAAAACATGGTTTAAAAATATTTATCTCCCTAACGTTGGATCTCATTCAATCCTTTTAATTGATTCGTGGAGCGGCCATTGTGACAAAATAATAGAACAAAATACTCCATCGAATAAAATAGTAGAAGTGAAAAAAATACCTACCGGTACTACGGGCAACATACAACCATTGGATGTATTTGGTTTCCGAATATGGAAAAATTACGTTCGACACTTCTCGGATAGCGTTACATTAATTAATTCGGATCTTAATTTACATTTAAGAAATAATATCATTAAATTGCAGTCATTAGTTCATAATCAACTCTCCTCGCCACGGTATATAAATCTATTCAAGTACTCATGGTATAAAAGTGGATATACCAATGAAAAGCCTGGAAATTTTGAGAACCCTGTCGATTTTAGTTTTGGGAATTCTAGCAATACTAGATGTGAAATGCAAGGCTGTAGAAACGTTGCTATAATTCGATGTTCCTGGTGTAAAAAATCATTATGTTTAAAGCATTATTTTGAAGACTATCATCATTGTACACATTTTCACAGATGAATGCAGTTATGTATGAATGTTTTATATTTTTTAAAACATATGTGCGCGATAATGAATCTATCACTTTTAATTATTCATTTACGATTGTAAATCCGTAATCAGCGAGCTCAAAAACTTTTCTTTATTGTTTTTTTAAAAAAAATTGATGTATTTTTCAAAATGTTGTTCACCATGTTGGATCCGCCATTTTGAATTTTCGAAATTAAACATCAGATTCGTAATCAGCGACCTCAAAACCCTTTACTTATAGTTCTCTTTATAAAAATGGATGTATTTTTCAAAAATTCGTCCGCCATGTTGGACCCGCCATTTTGAATTTGTTAAATCTAACATCAGATTCGTAATCAGCGACCTCAAAAACTTTTATTTATAGTTCTTTTTATAAAAATGTATGTATTTTTCAAAAATCCGTCCGCCATGTTGGATCCGCCATTTTGAATTTTTTAAATCTGACATCAGATTCGTAATCAGCGACTCCAAAAACCCCTTAATACTGGTTTTCACGAAAAATACTGATGTCTGAAAGAATATACATCATGTGTTAGTGCAAGGGGTAGTTTACCCCCTTGAGGAGCTTTTTTCAGGAAAACGCAAAAACAGGTCAATTTTGTTTTTCAAAATTGTATGTAAAAAAATATTTGTCAATGATTTTGAACTAACACTGTTATTTTTGTGACGCAAAAATATAATTTATTCCGAAATAAAAAATAAGGGTTGCAACCCCCGGGGACCGGATTACTTACAAAAGGTTAGTATATTTACGAGACATCATTTCCATTTTGTTTCATTCGAAAAACTTCATTAGAACTTGACATATTTAAGAAAAACTGTTTTTGGGGGTAAACTTTAGGGGTGGTTTTCGCCCCCTAAATTTGCGTATCCGCAGATAAAAAAAAATACGTGTCTCTTATTTTTCGATGCTCTACAACATATTTCAATTTCATCAAAATCGGTGAGACACACTTGAGAACGTTTCCTTGTTAGAAGTAAAGTTTCAGTTGAATTGGAATATAAAAATTTTTAATTTTGCGAAAAACACATAAAATCGCCTTGACTTTTACCCACGTAAAATCAAAAATTTGATTCAAACATTTGATGAGTTTTAAAATCTTACCATTGGCAATAGTTTAAAAAATTCAGTTCAATGCCAAAATCTATTATTTATTTAATCTGATTCGCCCAATATTTTTTCACAAAATCAACAAAAAATGCCGATTTATAGTTTAATTTCTTTTCAAATAAAAAAAGATGGGAACTTATCCAGAATGTGTTGCTCATTTTGAAAATCCTCTTATAAAGCCTTTTACACTGGGCGGCAGCAACGTTCCCCTAGCAGTATTTATTTTTGGCTTTTTAGTGCCAACATAAGCCCCGGGAATTGTACTAGCTTATCCCTTAAAAATTTCATTCAATACCGCGAATCTCCTGATACCCGAGGTAACGAGAACGAATCATGCTCTAAATCGCCGGGAACCCCTCCGCCTAGCCTGGAGCGATAATAGACGCCGAGGAACGCTAAGTGCATTCCAAGGAGCATTCCCTGTCCCTAAACCCAGCCCGAACGGCCACTTTGTGCGAGCGGAATACATCCTCATTGTCCTGAAAAGTATTAAAAGTATAAATCGTGCCGATAATTTATCATAACCATAAAAGTATCATCAAATTCCCTTCCTGCCCGGGACCATATGGATCCTCTCTCACTTGGCATTCAGGAGCAGGGCAGTAGACAGCCCTGCATAAACATTAAGAGCGACAGTTTTATCCGGCGCTGAAAACAAGAAACCCTGCTGGGGCGGATGGATCGGAGCAGGGCGGGCAGCCAAGCACACAAAAGGGATGAACACAGCTGGAGGGATTCCGGCGCTATCCCTTCGCACTGTATCACTGCATATTTCGGGCGGCTGGCAGCACTTGTTAATTTTTTCGCCACTATCTCAAGGATGGGGGAGCATGTGTACAACGAGCGACCCGGGAGGTGGGCACCCTCAAATCGCTTTCTTATTAATTTCCATATCCATGGCCCCCTCCGCCGCACCCCGCGGTCTGGGTCGTGTCGACTTTATATCCTTATCAAATTTTATTGGCGGTTGCAACCCTCCGTGGCGAATGTCCCGGCTGCGGCCATCGAGCGGTAAGCCGACGACGAGTCCCGGCAATCCCGGGGTCAGGAGGTCCGTCATCATCATTCTTCCTGCCACGGCCGGCAGCTCCTATTTATTTTGTTCAATTGAATATTTTTTGGCAATATTTGCCTTTCTCGCAAATTGTCGTTTTTTTGCTGTTTGCACTGCAAGAAATTGCCGATTTCGTGGATGGATGGGTATCAGGCTGTCAGGGGAGCTCCTTAGAGAGCACCAGCCCATTCTCAGGGATCCTGGCGAGGAGGGAGGAACGTGTTAATTCTGGATGACAGCTATTTGCCATTTTTCATCTATCTCACAGCATAGGGAGTGTTTACAGAGAGTGCAGACTTATTGCTCGCCGATGATAAAGGAGACAAAGTCAATCAATTTCGAGACACGTGCAAAATATGTTCCCTTCCGCACGACAGCTGGATTTAATTTCATCTTTCTCGGCGCAAGGGCGCAAGTTTTCACAAATTCGAATATTTATGGCAACCGATAGGTGTGGGAGTTTCAGCGACTGTGATTTATGGAAAAATTAGGCCCAGTCTCAATAAGACACAGTGAAAAATTCCCTCAATTTGAAAGCAGGTCCACTGCTTAAAGGCAATTTCTTTAAGAAATAAATTGAAACATTCTTCAGTTCTCATACAACTGAAATCTTAACAATTATATTTTTCACACATTACAAATTATACAAAACTTAATATTTCTTTGTTTTATTTTATTATGGTCCAATTTTCAAAAGTCAGATTTCATTGTTTGAAGTTAAAATCAACTTGGCTTTGATGCAAAATAAGGCTTAAATTGAGGTTGAGGACTCCCTCTTTAACGAAACTTGTTTCTTGGTCGCTTGTACTCCCGAAAAGTTTTGACAATACTATTTCATTTAAATCCGACTCAAATTCAATCTATTCTAAAAATATTTTTTTAGTTTACTCGTATCTGCGCAATGTTCGCCTATTAGAAGTAGTTTTTTGGATTTGATTTTATAGGAAAGAATTCAACTGAATAGTATTAGATGTTTTCAAGATGGATGTTTTTATGTACATGTCATTAAATTTTGAAATCATTTCAGCCAGAAATCGCTGTTTTATTAAGAGTTCTCCACAACAGGTCTTCTCCCAATTTTCTAGCTTGCGACATCCTCGGAGTTGTAATTTTTATTTGAAATCAGAAACAATTTGTGTACATTATTAACAATCTGTATAACATTTTTTTCCAAGAATTTGAACTAATCTGCGACCTGGGTAACCACAACTTTAAAGCAAAAACCGAGAAGTCGTTCCAAGATAAAACCCTCTAGTTTAGAAATAGTACTCTGGAACTTGTCTTCCCCGGCCCTCGCAAAAGATAGCGCCCACCTAAAGAAAGACACTTCAAATTACGAAAATTGAAAGTTTGGCTATCTGCACAGAAAAATAATGCACAATTCATCGAATTAATGAACATATTCCGAAACTTCACTTAATTTCATAGCGAAAGCAAGGCAAGAGCATGCTCTTACCACCAGAAATAGACAAATTGAAACTTTTGTCTTCGTCAAAAAGCTGAGTACCTACTTAAAAACAACAGCAGGCTATACCTCTTTACAAACTTAACGAAACCGACCTTTCATTTGAGCTCGCGATAAATGAAAATCAATATTGGAATATCGCGAATTAAAGGAACGTGACATAGAGAATATAGGCTCATTTAATCCAAACTCAGCTATTCAGCGGAGTTAATAACTCCCTGAAGATAGTCAAATGCGAAGACAGTTCAGGAGTTATTTCATGTGATCTCTAAAAACTTAAGTGAAATAAGCTGGAGTGGGTGTATCCCAAGGAAAGCAGTATGTATCCCAAGTTGGACAGCCTCAATACAATTCATGTATCAGTCCTGAATTGGAGACCAAATGGGACTAGCACACTTCAGAATAGGTCTTACAAATACGCAATATAGCAGACGAGAAATATAGGAGTCATTAAACTACTTAGACCACCTTTTCACGAACCCTAGAATTGCGTTAGATTTGTTGACGATGGAATCAATATGATTCGAAAGAAACTCGCGAATTATTAACAACCCCTAGATCTCTCTTCGCCAAGCCTCGTAAGATGATAGCCGTCCATCGAATACATAAATTGAAGCGAATACTTAATATTTAAAGCAGCAAAATCACAGTTCTCAAATATTATGCAGAAAATTTGATATGACATTTCGACTTTCTGCATTAGTTGCACTGCGTCCTTAGAAAGCATATTTAAAAGCTTGTCAGGGTCAGTGCAACCATTCTTTTAATAGGTCATATAAACACTAGGGTGCTTTTTTTTCGCGACTATTTTTTTTTTTTTCAGTCCCACCTCGAAATTTTGTGGCAAATACCTAAAAAAAATTCCCTGAAAATTGGAGCCCTTAATATTAACATTAAGTACTAGACCAAGGCGTACATATAAAGATTTCCCATGTAAAATACACGTAAACTTTGATTATTTTTCTTCAAAACTCTACAGCTCAGAGGCATTTTATGGTATAATCTTGGTCAATGTTAGGGTTTCTTCAGAATTGAATGATCTATAAAAGTGTCCATTGCGGTGTAACCCTAACTCCCACCAGGGAGGTAGTACGGGTCACTAACCCCAATTTTTCCATGAAATTCTCGCTTTTTACCCCTTTCTCGTAAACAACAAGATGTCCAGAAAAAGTGAATATGACAAACTTGTAGGAAATTCAATTTCCTAGAAAAAAGTTCTGAACACTAAATCGCGAACATCGATATTTCTTGAGATATTGGGCTTTGAAGTTGAGGTAGTGTGGAATTTTCATGGATTATTGAGCTAAATTGTAGAAACAGTACCTCAACTTGAAAGCCTAATATCTCAAGAAATATCGATGTCAGCGATTTGGTGTTTAAAACTATTTTGTAGGAAATTGAATTTCCTACATGTTTGTCATATTAACTTTTTCTGTACCTCTTGTTATTTACGAGATAGGGGTAAAAAGCGAGAATTTCATGGAAAAATTGGGGTTAGTGACCCGTACTACCTCGCTGGTGGGAGTTAGGGTTACACCGCAATGGACACTTTTGTAGAGCATTAAATTCTGAAGAAACCCTAACATTGACCAAGATTATACCATAAAATGCCTCTGAGCTGTAGAGTTTTGAAGAAAAATAATCAAAGTTTACGTGTATTTTACATGGGAAATCTTTATATGTACGCCTTGGTCTAGTACTTAATGTTAATATTAAGGGCTCCAATTTTCAGGGAATTTTTTTTAGGTATTTGCCACAAAATTTCGAGGTGGGACTAAAAAAAAAAAATAATCGCGAAAAAAAAGCACCCTAATAAGCACGTACATACATTTGTCCAGAGTGGGTGGAAATTTTTCTTTTATATGTATGTGTAATAACAATAAATCTAAAAAATTTCAATAAATACTAATGCCGACCAATTAGTGGTGCAGACTGACTAATTATAAGCAATTCGTGACCAATTAGATCGATATTTTATTTTCATAAACTTCATTAGATGAGGTGCTAAAATCACGAAGTCCAGTTTCGACGCTCCAAAGCAATTTTTTATAGAAATGAATTTCAATGGAGGGCAAGCATTCGATTATGTGCTAACAGGAAAAAGTTAGCCCTCACGAATGAACTTATCGGCTCATATGGTTCACAGAAATCTTCAGGAAACGTGAAACTCGAAAGAAGTTCAAGACCTTGGAAGACTGGTTAAAAACAATCCACTTCACGAACTCTTCCCGGAGCGGTTCAAAGAAGGTGAACTTCCCTTTTCCACCGGTTCGCGCGAGAGACCACCACAAGAAAGTGAAAAATAACTAAAGTGACTAATTAAAAAACTTTTCAATTGCAACTCCTGCGCGCTTCGAGCGCTCTCCGCCCGATCCTCACTACTTTTTTCGCCCTGAGCTCCGGAACTCGTTTAAGGGCCGCAGCAGCGAACAGGATTAAAGTCTAAAAACTACTTTTTTCGTTTTATTGGCGAAAGTTTTATTTCGTGAGGCGCACTCATCTCATATTAGGTGTACTCAGGCAAAAGTTGGGGTTTACTCAATTAAAAATTTCACGTTTATGCTCCTTGCGTAGAACGCGTCGCGCTTGGGGAGCAGCCGACACGAGAGCCTTTGTGCTTCTATAAATTCCACGAAATTCCTGAATTTCCGACGAAAATAGGACAGAGTTAGGTGCCCTTCTGATGAAAATAATCCGAGTAATTAAAGATATTTCAAATGTGCTGAGAGTGCATAAACCGAATGTCCAGTTTATTCCGTGTGAACTCAAAGATGCTCTTTCTGGACAGTGCGATCAGGTTATACACGAAATGGCAAAAATAATTACACAACTTCATGGAAAGTACTCAGTAAACAAAAAAACCGATATAAATTTAGAATTTGTTCAAAATTTGGTTTAATAAATCCCAGTTTTTCATTTCAAGAAACATTTCATCCTCTTTAGAAGAGAACGAGCTGTAAGTAGAATTCAGAATGGTTTATAAAAATTAGAACTGTCATTTCACAAAATTTCTAGTCTTCTATACTGACATACTGACATAGAAAGTGACGATCCAGCTTTTTATATGGACCTTTAATCTGATGAAGGGACATTTTAAAAATTTGCTACTAGTGTTGCGAACTTCACAACTAATGAACTTTTATTTAATATGTATATATACACCAAAATTTTGTTGTTGTAGCGATAGACAAAGAATTAAATGTGCACCATCATAGAAAAATAAAGACAAACATTTTGATCTAAAACAGCAGAAATGAAGACATTTTTGAAAGCTCATTTCCATGCGATGCCTCCAAACTTAGAAATGTTTTGAAACTGCATACCATAGGGCGATATGAAATGTTTGCTGTTATGCTGTGCATATACGATTCACTAAAAAACGATCGCAAGACTTCAACTGAGCTTGTTGCTAACCTCGCTAAGGAAGGAAATCCAACAATTTCCACGCTAACTGCTATAATTTAGACGTTATCGTAAATTCTTCAGGGTAGTTTATAGTTATGGCCAAGACTCTGTATGAACGTTTAAGTATTTTGGAAGTTTGGTTATCGAAAATATTGTCGCTTATAATTTATTATTAAGAGCTTTTCTCCTTACATTCATCTTATAAATGCGTCAGAGATAAGAGTGGCTCATTTCTCTCTTAAGTTGCACCGATTTGCGGTGTTCCTCGCCCAAGTGCATTTCACTTGGAAAGTTCGGACCCAGCTGCGCTGAACACGATGTCATCACTTAGCCAAACTCGAAAATTATACAAAGTGATTTCAATTTTTCTAAGTCTCTTTCAAACTTCTTCATATCGTCGAGCAACCACGACCCACGACAACGATCCTGAGGAATGTGTGCGGATGACGGAAGTTCCGGAGCAGACCACTTCCGCAGTCCAGTCGCAGGACGCTGCTGCTCGGCCGGGAGTTACCATCACTCCATTCAGCCCTCATTTCGACTCGCAGTGCAATCCGAGTGCATTAGAAGAATGAAAGTGCATATCACGTCCATTAATTTCAACGACGACGTCTGGGTGTGTTGGGGTGCAGCTCCCGTCGCGCCCAGAACCCCGTCGATTTTCAGAATCTCATTTCGCATCAGAAAATTTTCCTTATTCTGATGCCGAGTTTCCGGGATAAGCATTGTACCGAGTCGTGGCGATCAAAACTTCCGCCAAGAATTGAAACGGATACGGACAATTCTCACTGAACTAACGTCGGTCGGGTATTTTATCCGGTAGCCGGGTGGCCTGTGGGTGCCGCATTGGTGTCAAGTCCAAGCAAATTTAATTCACGAGAAAGTATTTTCGGGATCTAGGAGAGCCACCGGGGGATAAGCGGGCAGCACTCGATTCGGTCACGTCACGTATGAGCCAGTGAATGGATTACATTACAGAGCATTGGCCTTGAATGTATCGATACCTTCGAAAGTCGCCTCAAAACCTCAGCCCTACATTTCGAGGACATTTCAATAGACAGCCCCGGGAAGGATTAGGGTCGATTCTTCGACTGGTCCAAGGTCTCACTCGCCTGGGAGCCTGCCCAAACGGTGTTTGAGTGAGGGTATAGCTGAAAGTGGGGCGGATGCAAGACCCACCCCCACCCCCAGGCTCCTAATGTTTGCATTACTTCAATGGTTTCCAGTTTCTGCTGAAACTGTCTATCAGCAAAGTAGCTTCGGATGCCGTTCGAAAAGTCGTTCAGCAAATGGTTTCTTCCATTTGCTGGGAAGAAGCGAGTCCCGGTGCCGAGCACTCTTATTCTTATCAAACTGGTTCAGGAAGCTGCTGGGCGAGAATTGTGAAATTCGTTCAAATGAGATTAGTTCGGGACATGCCACGCAGTCGTCATTTCTAGTGGCAAGAAAAGGCGGAACCCATTGGGGCTGATTTATTTTTGCCTTTCTACAAACATAGGGCTGCACTTCCTTCCGAAAATGGGTCATTTCTGAAAATCAGTGAGATCGCAATTGGAAATGCACAACAGTAAGTTACCTATTCTATCCGGCAGCAATTACCGTAAAAGCTGGATCTGTAGAATGTCTAAAATAATACGAGAAATCGATTGCTTATACTTTTCCTAACATTTTCTGTAAAAGAGTTTCACAAATAAGTCCTCTGGATTTTCAATCAAAATTGTGATAGTTTAGTAATTTTTGTTGACAATTAGTTAGGGTTAATGGCGTATCTTTTGACTGACATTTGCCAGTGAAAATGATTTTTTAACCTAGTAATTTGTTAATTTGAAAAAAAAAATAAAAACTAACAAATGATTGGGATATTGTTCTTGTTTTAATTATAGGCCACGTCAAATCAAACATTTGGTACGCGCCTCTATCTACCCCGCCGCCAAGCGTCGATAAAAGGTCATAGATAAAAATGGACCACTCAACCTCCTGTCACAGGCCAATTTGACAACTGATCTGCCACAGTGCGAGGAGAGAAGTAATATTTGATAAGCGCTTTATCTATCTATTTTTTTCGCACTGCTGTTGCAGGATTTATTAGAGTGGGATCTGGAAATCAATGCTTACAATAACATACCATCAACATTATTTCTCAATAATTTTGACATTTAGGCACTCGGCAATTGGGGGTATGAAATACAAAAACAAGCATTAACGCGTGACCGGATGCTTAAGTGTTAATTTATACTCGTTAGAGTGCGCATCAACAAAAAGAGGATAATATTTAAAACAGCCTTCATTCATTCTTACCATAACCTTAAAAAGGATCAGTTAGTTGATTTCATTAAATACTCAGGGAGAGATTTTAAGGGCCGAATGTGAAAAATTAAAAAAAATTATCACAAAATCGGAGGAACAAACAATTAACGAAGAAGAACTTACGCATTCAAAAGCGAAACCGATCTCCGGCGGAGGAGGGCAAAACGATATGTTTAAATTAGATATTTCCACTAAGCTGAGCTACACTATAATGAATTGAATTGCCGCCTATAAATAAGTTAAACAAATAAAGATGGTGATATTATAGCAAATTATAAATGTAAAATAACATAACACATGCCTGTACTGATTCCACCGTGGTCGACTTTCCCTATCATTGTTAATAATTTTTTTTTTAATTTTGCTTCGTTAGATAAACATTTTAAGTTGCACATATTTTAACAACATTTTGAGATGTCAAACAGAGTACTAAAAAACCAGTTGAAAGTCAGCAATTGTAGCTTCAAAATATGAATAAAATATTTAAAAAGAAATATTTTTAAATATTTTGGTTACCTCTATAAAGATTTGCTAAGCTAGACTAATTGTTGTGGTAGTATTATTATTATTAGGGTTGACTCCTGTAGTGTACATTGCGGCCGAAAGGTCTTTTGTGTTGAGTAGTATTAATAATTTTAAAAATTTCGTTTTAAAAATATTACAATCATAACAAACCCTTTTTCCGTTGGCATTCTGTGCCACTGCTTCACCCAACCTGCGACTAATTAGCTAATCCAACTATAAAACTGTCCTGTTGCATGTCGCATCTCGAATTTGCATCTTGGCTGCGCCATTAGCCGCGCTTGGTCCGGGCAGTGTGGCCAGTGTCATCATTATGCGGTTCAACGTATGGAATCATGCAGCCGGGCCCCACCCGGATGGCGCAGAACACCGTCGAAGCTGGCAGTTCTTCAGCACGAACTGAGTCCTGGGGCCTCGGGTGGCGTGGCGTGCCTGGAGTCCATTAAGAGACGCTGCAAGTTGGAGCATGTCGGCCCCATAAAGTTGGTTAGCGGGGGATGTGTGATATTCATCCGAGGCGACATGTTTACAATTGAACCGGTAGACCTGCCCCCACCCACTATCCCAAGGATTGACAGAGTGGCCAAGTAGCCACGAGAAGCCTGACGGGGCCCGCGGCAGACTGTTGATTAAAAAACTTTCGTCGCCACGGGGTGTTCCTGGACTGGGGTACCCAGGGACCCCTCTCAGCGGGTGCCTTGACAGTGTAATGTGTTTGCGTTAAGGCCGCCGCTCGGGTTGTTTTGTTAACTCTACCCCCGGGTGAATGCGGCTGAGGATGTGCTACAACACGACGCCAGTGAATTATTTAATTTTTATTAAAAGTTTTTAAAAAATTAATGAACGCTCTTTGAAGTGAACTGAATGCGTCTAATACCCCGCTAGCAAAAGAGGTACCTGGATGTTGTTTGTTCGCTCCCAGGAAACCAGAAACCACCTGTACGACCGGAGGAGGGTGGCTCCATCTAGGGTCGATAGGCTGCAAAATCAGCACACTGCTGTACTGTAGCCCTCTATGTTTTCCTGCACATTTTTTCCCCATTTTTGTTTGTTATTTTGCATGCACGCCGGGCGAGCTAATATTGGTTTTTAATTATTGGTTACATTACAGGGGTAATGCTCTCTAATGGCGGGCAGGTTACTCTCAGAGGCTGGGGTGGTTAACGCTGTTCAAATCCGAAAATCATCGTAGAACACTTGCACGTGCTGTAAATTATGTAACACGATCAGGTGGTGCAGGCTATTATTTTTCGTCGCAATAAATCACTTTTGGTCACCTAAAAAGCGATTTCGTTCCTGTGGCAAAATCTGCCAGTGGATGCCCGTTGGGCCGGTGACAAAGGGTTCTGTTTTATATTTTAAGCTGATTTTAACAAAAAAGGGAAGTTAATAATTCCTGACTCTTTATTTCGCTGCAAAAAGTCGAAAACTAGATTTTTGCAATCGTTTTGTTTTTTAAGTTTGTAAAATATATTTTACAAAAAATTAAGTGTTTTAAGAAATTAGAGCTTTTATTTCGTATTTTTTTAATAAGAGTTAGTAGTATAGATATTTTTAAAATTATTTAATTAAATATATATTGAAGATTTAAAAATTAAACTTTATTTTAAATTAATACTTTAACGCTATTTAAAAGAGTTGTCAGGACTTTTGAACCGAGATAATGAAACTTTATGCTAGATAAGTTCTCTAGAAAAATTTGTACATGTACTCTAAGTCGAATAAACTTTGAAACTTAAAACTTGAACCCTCCTCTTGTTTTGCTCTTTTTGGATGTTTGTCGGAGAATTCTGAGAAACTAATGAAAGTTTCTGTGCTCTTTTACTCATTCCTTAAGGACCACTCCACATTTTTCGTACTGCATTTGTACTACGCTAATATAAATTAATTTTTTTTAAATTCGCTTTCATTGTGCCTAGGACGCAGCCTTAAGGGGTTAGGTGTAGTCAGAATTTTCAAAAAATCGATTTTATTTTTTTTGCATTTTCTTAAAGTATAGTATCTTAGAAATATTCTCTGAAAATTTTAAGTAAATCCGACAAATACTTTTCGAGTTATTCGATAATTAACAAAGGGTTCTCAGGCGCTCTGGAACGAAAAAACCGATACTGCACGTGTGAAAGTGGCAGATAAGCGCGCTAACGACAACACTCGAGAAGGTAGAATGCTACGTAGACAACATCAAATAGATATTTTGGAAGCTGCTACAACGGCTGAAGAATAGATGATTCGGTGTAAGTAAATAAATAATACGTATTACTTTACGTAAATTGAGTGTAAAACTTCAAATGCGTTTTTCTCAAAACTATGTTTTTTGAAATGGTGACCACTGTAGCTCAAAAACCGCTCGGTAGATTTTAATGAAATTTATACAGATTTTTGAAAACATAAAAAACTAGTGCCTGATCGAAGGATTTTTTTTTTTATAATTTCAATTTTTTATAAACAATTAACTGTTGGTTTTTTCCCAAAAATCTGGAAAAAATATTCCTGAGGCCGCCATTTTGTTAATTAAAAAAAAACAAAAAAAAAAAGTTTCGATCAGGCACTAGATTATCTATTAATAAAACAAATTTTTTTTGTCCAATTGATTTTGGATGAATCTCCAAGGATAGTGATGGTCACCGCAAGGCGCTTCGGTTGGAACTGGATCAAAACAAACAGCCATAACTTTTAAAATTATTAATTTTTTTTTGTAAAATTTCTGTCAAGTTAAGTGGAAACCTTATTTAATAATGCTATGTTTTTACTTTTATAAAATAAATTAATTTAGTGGCAAAAAAAATTATTTAAAATTGTCATTTTTTTATGCCTCTGACTACACCTAACCCCTTAAAGCTCCTTTCTCACTACAGCTAAAAATAAAGTATAAAGAAAATTTTCGCATACATACTGTAGAGGAATTGTTAGAGCTTTGGAGTTTTATTACAACCTTTAGATATTTTTCGAGGTTTACCATATTATTGTTGTAAAAGTAAGCAATATGTAATATAGTCATTTTTTAATCTTTAAAGACAATGGAAAAGTGCTTTTTATGTTTGATTATCTTAAGTTAATTCGAAATCTACTTTCCCAGAACAAAAATCCACTTTTAAGTGGGAACTGGGAACATACCTCCAGGTGAAAGTTCTGCTTCTAGCTAACCCATCATGAAGGTGACTCCTATAAATCAGGCCAACATCAAAGTCGGCATCCGTGTAAACAGTAATTTTGCTGGTCGTCTAATTTTCTCGCAAATCCATCCAAAGGTCCGCGACAGGCTCGCTGTCCACTGGGAATTTCTCGGGCGCTCCGCGAGTGCTCTCGTTTAACATGAACCTAGAAACTGCTTCTACATCTATTTGCGGGTAATTGAGTACCTACATCTGCGCAGCGAGTGGCTAGTTTATAATTTTTGCTCGAAAAGACCAACAACAGCCACAAATTGCCCAATTCCTCTGCTGGACGTTCTCAGAAAGTTCAAGTGACCCGCTTCCTTCCTTCGCAGTACAGCGCCCAAGTGGATCCAGCTCCACTTAGCTAAACTCCAATTATCGGCCTCAATTACAGCTCATTCCCGAAGTAACTCCTAACCGGCGGGTATCTGATTCACGAGCACATCCAGGACCAGCTCCAACTCCAGAGCTCTGCCCACTGTTGCGGTGTGGTGCGGTGCCGTGCAGCTTCCACTGCAATTACACAATGAGGAGATGAACAGCTGAACTAAGTGAAATATTTCCCAGGGTGGCGTCTCCTAATAAACCAGACAGCGAGCGAGTACACGCTGACAACAATAAGAAAAGAAGTTGCACCGTCAACACCCGAAATGCCCGAGGGTCTTGCAACCGCAGGCGACAATAGTGAGACAATGATTCCTTAAGTCAGTCGAGCTATTCGCCGGCGAAAAAAGATGTTCCACCGTCGCCGTCGCCGTCGTCTTCGTCCACGGCCGGCAGGATAACGACGGGCAGCGAGATGGGTCGCGGCGTGGGGTAGGCACATCGGGTGCTAAGAGCCAGCAGACGAGAAGCTAAGGGAGTGAAAGAAATTAACAAGAAAAGTTTGCTCAAAGATTGCCGAGGTCTCGGCCACGGCTGGGAAGCCGAGGGGGCCTCCGCCTCAGAACGGCCCGGGCCGAACTTAGTCGGCGCGGCGTGGAGCAGGCGACACGATAAATGCGACGTGGCCGATGTGCAGCTCGGCGCGCTATTAATGCCCCGAATGGGCCCTAATTAAATGAAACAGACTGGGTAATCATCCGCTGATGTATTGGCCGGGCGGCGGGGGCGGGGGCGGGGGCGAGGGCACACACGGAGGAGAGGAGCCGGCTAATGCCCGCCGGATAACCGAACAAAGTAGGAGCTTAGCACGTTTAATTGATTCGAGAAGTTGTTCGAGATCGACGTGAGTGACGTAGTGGTTGCTTCGTGCCATCTTCAAAATCAAGTCAAATGCGCGAAATAAATTCTTGCTCTTTATATCCTCCGTTGTCATGAATGGTCATATCCAAGATAAAATTATTAACCCTGGAGTTTTCCTGATATGAAATGTTGCACCTTTGTCAATGCCGTCAATCGGAAAATCTATGCCAAAAAAATATTTTTTTCAAATAACTAATTTCGTGGTTCACTTCACTATTTACATTTTTCATTTTCACCTAACTAGATTGCTAGCAGGCATGGCCACAGAAGTATATTTGAACCTTAAATGAGCGGTTTTTCTTTTTATTGCGAAAAAAATATAATATATTCAGAATATTAATTAACTAAAAAATATTTTTAAAAAAATTGTTAGTACAGGGTGTCCAATAGGAAATTGCGAAAACTAATGGGTCACAATTTTTTAACAAATGGAGAGATCGGTAAAATGTAAATACTTTTTAATAAAGGAAAGTCGTCATTTTTATTTCATGTCCATTTTATTATAAAAAAATTAAATCTATTTAATACAAACCATTAATTTAAAAATATAGTGAAAAACGTGAATTATTAATAATATATATTTTTGAAATGTGAACCATCTACATAAAAGGTATCCTGGTACCTGCATTTCTTTGAATCTTCTGTCGCCGGAGAGAAGTATAAAGGGATGTTAGAGACCAAATCCTTTCTCATGCGAAAAAGAGGAGCAGCGTTAAATCTTTTTTTTTTATTCAAGACGGAGCAGCACCTCATCGCACACAAGAAGTATCATCAATAAATTTTATGGTAATCGAGTTATCGGTCTAGGGTACCCACGCTTTGCTAGGGGAAAAGGAATAGAATAGCCACCTTACTCGACAGATCTCACTTAATGTGATTACTTTTTATGGGGCTACATTAAAGATCACTGCTATGAAATTAACCAAAAAACAGTTGAAGATTTTATTAAAGACATTAGGAAGATCGTCAATGGCATTTCAAATGAAACGTTAGAACATGTTTTTAATAGTTTTAGAAAGCATATGGATATTTGTGGCAAATTAGATGGTTAAAATATCGAAAATATATATCATTAGTAACTAACGTTCTTCACTACTTTTTTAAATTAATTGTTTTGTATTAAATAGATTTAATTTTTTTATAATAAAATGGACATGAAATAAAAATGACGATTTTCCTTTATTAAAAAGTATTTACATTTTATCGATCTCTCCATTTGTTAAAAAATTGTGACCCATTAGTTTTCGCAATTTCCTATTGGACACCCTATATATTTATTTCAAAATATCATTTGTTGTTTATACACTACACTGCGCAGTCACCAGAAATTATCAACTATGGTAAACAAATCAAAAGTAGTTTTTAAATAAACTTTTATTGTTTATAAACAGTTCTATGCAATAAACATTAATCTTTATTTCATATTCTTACCTGCAAACTTCATTAGAAAATTCTTATAAAAATTGTATCTACCGCCAAAACTTCCGAAGATTAGTAGTTGTCACTTTGACATGGCCATAGAGGGGGAAAAAAATAATAAGCTGAAATGTTAACAATAATAAAAGAGATTATTTCTAAAAAGTATGTATATCCTAATATATGTATTAATAACATTGTACTGTCTGTTGTTTTTAAACAACACTGCGCATTTTTTTCAGGGATAAAAATGATTAAATCATTTTGTACGGACACGACGTAGAGCGACATGTGGAGGCGGTGGAGAGTCTCTCAGCTATTGAAAAGCCATAGCTAAAGTTTTAATTTTCTCAAGGTTCTTGGCCACCGATAATCGTGGTGCGTTTGGGGTCGTCTCCAACATATTGCATGTAAAAAAAAAAACGTCCCGGCGCCAAAATATCATATACCTAATTCATCGGTGGACTCGTCATAAATAAGCGATTCCACAAGGTAAGAAAACTTTAGCAATCAACCCGCGAGACCGAAAAATATGCTTAAAATGAAGCGAATTAACCACCACCACCAAAACTTTACTGCGATTTTTTTAATACCGCATCTCGTTCAGTTAAAGCTCGAGAATCCCAAGGGCGCAACTACTATAGATGCTTATTAAAATATTGATCATGTAAAGTTATGAAGAATATCTGGTCAATTTATTGTGAATTAAAAGTTAAATTGACATGATTTCTGTTTAAGAATCAAGAAATATTTTTTACGCACATATTTCAAGCATAGGATTCTGGTTTTTCTTTTTAAGAACTTGAATAATGCTGAGAGCCTGAGTATTTAAGGGGATATTATAATAATTATAATAATTATAGAGAGCTCCTTTCTCATCCAGGAGGTAAGACTCTGGAATGGTTTGCTTCTAGTTGCGCAGATGGCTCGAACTATTGGTGAGTGCAGGAGACACATTGATTATTGTTATTTTTATATTTTGCCTCCTTTCTTTTTAGTAAATCTCTATCTCTCTATAACCACATTGATAGTTTTTAAGTGTAATGTAATCTTGATGCATCATGGGATGTATTTACTGAAGGACGAAAGAGGTTTCAGAGTGATGAAGGAAACGACTCAGCAAGGGAAATCTAGTAAGCATTCTAGCGAATATTTCAAAATAAATCATGACTTTTCAAAAACACAAAACCTCGATTATTTGTAAATTAAAAGAAGCCCGATTATGTATGGCTTACTGAGATGAACTAACTTAACAAGGAATACGCTCACTTCAAAATTAGTACTAATTTTTGAAAATGGCCGAAGTACGGTTTTCTGTACATTTAAAACTCTTCTTTTCTCAAAAATGTGACATGATAGAAGAATATTCGTATTTCACATGAAAAATCCTATAGAAATGATGTGTGATGTTCAATACAAAAATTAGTGAATCGGTGCATCTAGAAAGCTATTGTTTTCTAAGCTTTAAAAAAAGAACTGCATGTTTTTAATAAATGGCAGGGAAACAGGAACGGGAAGAAAAAACAACTTTTGCGAAAAAAAAAAATCGTCTACTAATTTCCACTTCACCTGAGTTGTTTTATTTCTAATTCCCATTCCACTTATTTCTTTTTTAATTAAACTTATTCCACATAAAGTATTATCTTTGCGAAAATGAATGAAGCCTTATTAGCAGAAGTACATGCCCTTAAGCTTTTCGTGGAAGTAGAATTTTAAATGTTTATGTTAATTAAGCCGAACACCTAGAAACAGATCTGGTAATAAAGAAAAATCCGTTTCAGAAATATTTAGTTTCTGCACTTAGTTCTGATTGAAAGTAATTAAAGTTATGAAGCACTTTTTTAATTTAAAAGAAACAAGAGTTTTGAACTTTTACACTACCAATTTACTGATGGAAATGTAAATTTTTCCCATAATAAGAGGACCTTTTTAATTGATGTATGATGAGATGGGTTTTTTTTATATTTTTATAGTTAATAATTTCAGAAACGTTCCACATTCAAATTCCACTTTACTAATTTTTTTTATAAACAGCATAAATAGCTAAGAAATATCGCCCTACAATGACAAGGGAGCAAATTGGAAAGATTCGAATTGCAAAAGTTTTGATTAGTTGTATTCTAGATAGTCCCTTTAAGGTCTTACACATTTTTATAATTAATAGTTGGCGAATTTTTGACGTGAAACAGAATGTTTTTCAGATAGTACTATGGGTGCAGAATGCAGCAACGGCACCGTCTGCACCAATTCCAGAACCAAGGTTCGTTGGGCGCAATGCCATCAATCATGCTACTACCAGCAAATCCAAACAATCCGCGTCAGAAGTAATTGCACCAGGAGACCGGGAATTTCAAAATCTCCAACACCACCGGACTTATGCAAAATCCGTCTAATTGCGAAATTATTGGAGTTCTGCTCGTTTTTTTTCCCGCAGTACTCCATCGCATCGGCGGATGCCGCAACTCCATTTTCCCATAATTTCTGGGTCAATGTTCAGCAAGCTGCTCGCTCGATAATGGCGAGCGCGCTATAATTCGCCATTCATTCGCATTATTTATGTTTGCATTCAGAATTCTCACGTTCCACTCATAAACTCGACTCTGGCTGACATAAAATCAGAAATTACAATTCTCCGTAGTGGTTCAATGCACTGCGGCCGTGCCAGCGAGCAAGCGCGGCCCGCCTCAGCCTGGCAACTTGGCATTAAGACTTCTTTCAAGAACGCGTCACCGCTTAGCAGGACAGAGCCGTGGCTTTGCTCGGCGAGATTTTTCCTTTTGGATTTTCCACAATGTCAACATAAAGGCGGTGGCGGTGGCAGTGTTCAGCCCGGAAAGCCCGTCATTGAGGCCATACATTCCGAGTGCATTAAGATGCTAAAATGTCGCAATTACGAATAGAAGTCCTCTGAAAAATGAAACCCAAGCGCGGGTTGCTCTTGCCGCCGTAGAGGCCACCACTTTTCAAGTTAAGGAGGACTATTCCAAGGTGCTCGAAGGATTTATGGATTCGTAAAATTTGTCGTGGTTAATTTCTAAAATTTTTCCCTTAATAGAGCTGGTGGGAGTTCGAGTGCTCCGGCTCTTTTGCAGCGGTTTTGATTTCCTGCATATTCTATACACTATGTTGTGACGTACAACCTTAAAAGTAGACAATTTCTTTATCCTAATGTTCAATGGTCTAGAGTTTAACAAATGTATTGGTACAAGAAAAGCTGATTTCGGTATTCGATGTATATAATTTTTTGAGTTTTTTATTACAAAAAAACGTTTCTTTGTAACTATGAACAAAAGGTTAAGGGACAAGTAACATTAATAAACTGTGAAAATTTGACTCATTTTTCTGTGCCAGATGATCACAATCTTAGGTGTAATAGTTTCCGCCAATCTTTACATGCGGTGCTGGGTCGATTTTGAGGGGAGGGGAGAGGAAGAATTTTGAGTATTAAAAAAAGAAAATATATTACTAATAATTAAAAAGGTATAATATTGTTTACCGCAAGTTGACGCGGTCTTGTCTGTTTTTTACCCTAAAGTCTCTGAAATTGTTGTTCCCTATAAGGGCTGAAGATCTTCTACTTCACCTCTCCAGTTTGATAATGACCTTAGTGTCCGAAATGAACCTGAAATCGAAAATAAAATTAATGAACAAAATTGAATTAACTGAATTTGCTAAATTATACTCCCCTGTACCTGGAGATTACAGGTACTCCTATGTAAAAACTGAGCTGAAATGAAACAAAGAAAAATGAATTAACTTCACCGCCCAACGTATGTAAACAAATTTAAGGAAGTACAACAACAACAACAGGGAAAAAATGTGCACATTAAAATTGTTAACAACTCCAATTTCCCCAGCTGGGAAGCCAACCCGCGTTGACAAAGAAATCATCGCAAGTTTATTAAAACGCAAATTTAAAGGCAACAATTTAAAATATCGCCAGAAATCACACGACAAATTTTCATTTGACAGTTGCCGGGGCGAAGTAAAAGATCACATTTTTTCACCAAAAGAAATGCAATTTCTGCCACATGAATTCTCAGGGAATTATGAATTGCACTTACCTGATTCAGATTCATTAAAAATAAAACATAAAACACAGCACACACAGCACAAAACCGACATGAACCATTCCCGACATTTAACGAATTTCACCCGGCGAGCGCAACTGACATTTATGATTTGACAGTGCGATCAGGTGGATTGATGGGCGGCGAATTTGGCGGTATTACCCGATATGGGTTAAATTCGCCAATTAATTTAAAAATTCAAATATTTAAATTCAAAACATGTCCAATGAGAGGAAGGGAGATGGCCTGATGCGCTAGAGCGTCCTTATCGCACGGGGTCGATAATGCAGATTATCGGAAAAAGACATAACACCTTCAAGGTAGAACTGCGGCGAATTTGCTAATTAGTAATAGTATGATTCAGTTCACACGTCTGAAATTGGATCGGGGTCGGTGGGGGAGAGTTTGGGTCAGTTCCCAGGCTATACTGCACCTACGAACGAAATTGAAGTTGTGCAGCATTTTTCCGCTGGAAAAAAAAGATCAAATGATCACACAATTTGATCACACCAAAGGACTATATAAGGAAGCACCACGATCGATTCTCTCTCTTGTCTTCTTTTTCTCTGCGACCTACTTTACAACGAACTTCGATTGAACTTGACATTGGATTTTGGATTAAACGGATTGTGGATTAACTTGGATTTTTTTTTTTTTTTTAACGCAAATTGGAACTAGGCACAGGAATCGGTTTTTTTCAAAGTAATGCTCTTTTTAGAGCCATTTAGAAAGGATAATTGATTTCCTGTTGGGGTTTGGGATTTAAATTTAAGATAATTTTTGTGTCAGAAATTATTAAAAGCAAAAAAAAACCAATTGTAAATTGTGATTGTTCATTTTAAATTAAGACAGTGAAATAAAGGAACCATAAACTAAAACTTCATGCGTCTTTGCACCGCTACACAACCACCAATTTTCTGTTTTTCAGCATTTGGTTGCGATAACGATTGAGTTTGCTATAATTCAAAACATTTTTTGGTGGTTCCATCCAGGAACAGTGTGCAGTTCGTTTACGGTTCTTTTATTTTATATTTGTCTTCCTCGACTAAGTAACCAAAATTTAGCAACATGGCTACATTAAAATCTCTGCTGGCTAAAGAATCTGTCTTGAGATCCAGGATAGAAAATTTAATCGAAAATGGAAAGAAAACTGGGATCGCCAGGCGAAATCAGGGTTTCTACGAAACAAAGGTTGCGGATCTTAAATCGCTTTGGGAGCGATACAGCGAGATAGATTTTGAAATTATGAACCACTTGCAAGAAGAGTCATCAGAGGAGCCTCATGACTACTCAAAAAAGAATAATTTTGGTTCGGTGGAAGCTAAATACTCTGAATACATGGGTGAATTACTAGAAGGTTTAAGAAAATTTACTGCAGGAACCACAGGCACTAATTCTAGCGGCAATAACGATCCAACAACCAGTACTTCGCATGACTCCACTCTTCCAAAAATAGCATTACCGAAATTTAACGGTGATTACGACACATGGAGATCATTTCATGATTTGTTCGTTGCGATTGTGCATAATCATTCTAAGCTCACTCCAGCACAAAAATTGTATCATCTTAAAACTTGCTTGGTTGGAGATGCCGAACGCGTTTTAAGACACACTCCAATAACAGATGATGATTACGAGATCGCTTGGAACAAGTTGAAGGAACGGTATGCAAATGTTCGCATTTTGGTCAACCATCAACTCAAAATGCTTGTGAATCAACCAAAAATAACTCACGAAACAAGCAAAGGCATAAAATCGTTGATCGATGTAACCGAAGAATGCTTACAACAGCTCCAAAATTTAGAGGTAAATACGAGCTCGTGGGATGCACTACTCATTTATATTCTAGTACAAAAACTCCCATTCGCAACACTCAAGGAATGGGAAGAAGATCAAGGATCGAAAAAGGAGTTACCGAAATTTTCCCAATTTAAGGCATTCCTGAATACACGACTAAAAATTCTGGAATCAATTTCTGACGCAATTGGACACAAACCAACCCAACCAAAGGCAGCGAATAAAGAAAAAACTTCTACGTATCACATCACAAAGGAAGGCAAATGCCCTGCTTGTGAAGAGAGACACTTCATACAAAAATGTCCAAAATATAAAGGCATGGGTATACAAGCTAGGCGTAAAATAATTCAGGCATCAGGTAGGTGCCTAAATTGTTTATCCAAAGCTCATACAGTCGCTAACTGTACGAGCAAAAATAAATGCTTCAAGTGCAACCAAGCCCATCACACGTCCTTGCATGAAGAAAACATAAAACCACAATCATTCCAATCCACACAAAACAAGAGCAATTCGCAAGATATTAGACCACATCAACCCGATATCTCTAGCCAAATAAAGATCCCTAGCGCTGAGGGTTCCTTAATCACACAAACTTTCGTAACAAATCAAAATTTCCAAGCATTACTTTCTACCGCAGTAATAATTGCCCGGGATATGAACGGAAATGAAGGCATTCTTCGATGTCTCGTCGACCCAGGCTCACAGTCTTCTTTAATTACAGAAGCAGCCTGTCAGAGACTCAATGCCACCTGCACACCAATTTCAATTGCTATTAAAGGCATAGGCACTGGCCCAGCAGCCAGCTCATGTAAGGAAACAACCTTACAATTGCAATCTTCCAACTCAGATGGTCCTACAGTGGAAGAAACTTTCGTAGTTATCAATAAAATCACGGACGTTTTGCCTAGGCACAGACTTCCCAGGAAAAATCTCCAACATTTATCAGGCTTACAATTGGCTGATCCCACGTTCTGGAAGCCAGGAAAAATCGATGCGTTGCTTGGAGCAAACATTTATGCGCAAATACTCCAAGACGGCATTATTCGTGGGACAGATACGGCTCCAATCGCTATTAAAACCACGTTTGGTTGGATTTTGCTCGGTCCGACGACCAAATTGCAACATAACCCAATATCGTTGATGATCACAGCTGAAAGTGATCTCAGCATTCAGCTGAAACAATTTTGGGAAATTGAGGAATACCCTTCAAACTCGCTCTTCAAAAAAGAAGAGGCAGAGTGCCAAGCTCAGTACCAAAAAACTGTCAAGCGTTTAGAAAACGGTAGATACCAAGTAGAACTACCATTCATTGACAATCAACAACCATTCTTAGGCGAATCTAGATCACAGGCTCTTATCAGATTTGCAGCATTAAAAAGACAATTTTCGAAGAGACCTGATTTCGCAAAGGACTACGCCAAGTGCATGGAAGAATATATTCAACTAGGGCATATGGAGATAGCTAAACCAATTAATCATACCACACCACATTACTACATACCGCATCACGCAGTCTTTAAAGACAGCAGTACTACAAAACTGCGAGTTGTCTTTGATGCGTCGTGTAAAACGTCCAACGGGAAATCCTTGAATGATTTTCTCTTGAAGGGTCCTGTACTGCAACCTAAACTCTTCGCTACATTATTAAATTGGCGAAAATATCAGGTGGCCATGACAGCAGACATCGAAAAGATGTACCGCATGATCATGGTAGATCCGGATCATCAACGATTCCAGCGAATCATATGGCAACATCCTCAGACATCTGAACCACAAGATTTTCAGTTGAAAACAGTCACATTTGGGACATCTTCAGCGCCTTATTTAGCAATAAGGACTTTGCTACAATTGGCTGAGGACGAAAAGGATAGGTGGCCTTTGGCCTCCAAGGCCACACAGAATAGCTTTTATGTAGACGATTTGCTTACAGGAGCAGACAATTTGCAAGATGCAGCAAGACTACAAGCAGAATTCATCGACATGATGAAATCTGGCGGGTTTAAATTAAGAAAATGGACCAGCAATGATCAAAATTTAATAAATCATTTACCCATAGAAGACTGCGAACTAAGGGAAACTTTAAGCCTTGGTGAAAAGGAATCTATTAAAACATTGGGAATTCAATGGCACCCTATGTCAGACCACTTTTCATTCACGTTTTCACCAAAGGCAATACAATCAACTTTAACTAAACGGTCGATATTGTCAGTAGTTGCTTCATTATACGATCCCTTAGGTTGGCTAGCGCCCATCGTGATAGTGGCAAAAATTTTAATTCAACATCTATGGATCTCAGGTTGCGCGTGGGATGATCCTGTTTCTGACGCAATAAAAAATCTATGGGAAAAATTTAAAAATGATTTATCAAATATAGGCAAAATTAAAATTCCTCGCTGGATACGGTACACAGCAGCAGCCTCTGTACAACTACATGGGTTCTGTGACGCTTCAGAGAAAGCATACGCAGCTGTACTTTACATGAGAGTACAAAATGAAGACGGGAATATTTCTTCGATGCTACTTACAGCTAAAACAAGAGTTACACCTACAAAACCGACCACCATCCCTAGACTTGAACTCAATGGAGCAGTACTGCTCACGAGGTTAATTAATACCACTATAAATGATATGGAATTAATGAATGTTCCTGTGTTTGCGTGGACAGATTCCACAATTGTCCTACAATGGATCAGGGAACATCCATCGCGGTGGAAACCGTACGTGGCGAATAGGGTTGTGGAAATACAAAATATTGCTAGATGTGATAAATGGCGACATGTTCCCTCTGAGCACAATCCAGCGGACCTTGCTTCAAGAGGAGTGACAACAACAGAACTATTAGCCAAGGACCTCTGGTGGCATGGTCCTACATGGCTGAAAAAAGATGAAACGGAATGGCCAAAATCTCCGAAAGTCTTAGAAAATACAGAGCTAGAAGCTAAGAAAATTGTTACTTCTAATTTTAAAATAGAAACCGACACCGATATTCTGCATAAATATTCTTCGTACGATAAATTGATTCGCATAGTTGGTTGTATAATGCGTTTTAGTTACAATTGTAGAAATCCTCAGGCCAAACAAACAGAAATTCTGTCAGCAGACGAATATCGTCAAGCAGAAAAAATTATTATTCGAATAACACAAAAAACAACTTTCGCAGAAGAGCTTAGAAATTTATCAGAAAACAAACCACTTCCTCGGAAAAGCAAGCTAGTGCAATTAAATCCATTTCTTGATGAGCAAGGATTACTCAGGATCGGAGGTCGTTTGCACAACGCAACTATTTCTCACGACCAAAAATATCCAGTCATACTTCCGAAGGAACACCATATTACTATGCTTTTAATTGACAAAATTCACAAGGAAACCTTACACGGTGGTGTATCACTTGTGTTAGCCACGAGTCGGCAGCAATACTGGATTTTAGATGCTAGACGTACCATATCCAGTCGAATTCATCAATGTATCATATGCACTAGACATCGTAAATCGGTTATGACGCAATTAATGGGAAATCTTCCAAAGGCACGCGTAAATATATCGCGACCCTTTGACAAGGTTGGCATCGATTACGCAGGACCAGTTACAATCAAAACTTCTCCATGCAGAAAGGCAAAATTATTGAAGGCCTACATATGTTTATTCGTTTGCATGGCAACTAAGGCCATACATATTGAACTAGTCTCGTCACTCACCTCAGAAGCGTTTATAGCAGCCTTGAAAAGATTTATCTCTCGGAGAGGGATGTGCACAGATATCTATTCTGACTGTGGCACAAATTTTATCGGAGGCAAATCGATGCTTGATAACGATTTACAACAAGCAATGGCTGATGCATCAACTTCAGCAGCTCATTTTCTTGCAGCAAAAAAAATCAATTGGCACTTCAACCCTCCAGCTTCTCCTCACTTCGGAGGAATTTGGGAGGCAGGAGTGAAGTCCATGAAATATCACATTCGACGAAGCCTAGGAAACACTATCTGTACCTTCGAAGAATATGCAACCTTGCTAACCGAAATTGAATGCTGTTTGAACTCACGACCACTGTCTTACATTACTGCCGAGCCGGGTGAACCAGTGATCTTGACTCCTGGTCATTTTCTGATCGGTCAAGCACTGAACACTGTTCCCGAGCCAAACTATTCTGCAGAACGTATAACACTAGCACAGCGCTGGAAGCATCTTCAGCAATTGCTCAGACATTTTTGGGATAGATGGTCGAAAGAATATTTACATCAAATGCAAAACAGACCGAAATGGAATACCAAACAAAGAAATTTGCAAGTTGGCGATATTGTTTTGATAAAAAACGAAAATACGCCACCAGCGAATTGGCCGTTAGGTACCGTCGAATGTGTACAACCTGGAACAGATGGCCTAGTTCGAGTAGCTGACATACGGACGAAAACTGGCTTTCTTCGACGACCGATAAGCAAATTATGCCGACTACCACTGGACGGAGAGGAACAGTACACAAACTGACAAAAAATACAGGAATTTTTAGATGTTACCTGTTCGTCCGTTCACCTGTGTTCTTGTGTCGTCCGTTTCGAACCATTACTCATTATTTTCCTTACAGATGTATCACCAAGACAACGATGTGTTGACAATATTGGAGGACATTTATTTTTCTCCGCCTGCGAGTCCTCAGCATGAGACGATGTCTGGATCTGGCCTGACTTCCGGAGCTTCTACAACCTCAAAGGCTGACACTCTCACTCCAACTGCAAGCACCAGCACTGGGCATACTAGGAACAAGACCGAACATCCAATGCAGCAACTTGCGAGGAAGGGGACTTTGCATTCCAGTCCATCGATACCTGAGCCAGCTATCATCAATGGAGCCAGAGAGCCGACGCTAAAAATATTGCGAGCAACGTCTACAATAAAGGAGCTTCAAATGAGAATCGAAAATACTCACCAACGCTTCATCACAAGAGAGGGTGTCGACATATACCTGACTCGCGATGTCCTGAAGCGCATAAATTTTGAGGACATACTCAAGAAAAAAAATGGAGAAAAAACAATTAATCTCCCAGAGCGATATCAAGTTCGCCTGCGAGTAAAACCTAATGGCACATTAAAATTCTTCCACTATCACAAGCGAGGACTCCAAAAGAAACTGCAACGGTTGAACAAGTCTGTTCAACGGGGGGGAGAATGTCCGAAATGAACCTGAAATCGAAAATAAAATTAATGAACAAAATTGAATTAACTGAATTTGCTAAATTATACTCCCCTGTACCTGGAGATTACAGGTACTCCTATGTAAAAACTGAGCTGAAATGAAACAAAGAAAAATGAATTAACTTCACCGCCCAACGTATGTAAACAAATTTAAGGAAGTACAACAACAACAACAGGGAAAAAATGTGCACATTAAAATTGTTAACAACTCCAATTTCCCCAGCTGGGAAGCCAACCCGCGTTGACAAAGAAATCATCGCAAGTTTATTAAAACGCAAATTTAAAGGCAACAATTTAAAATATCGCCAGAAATCACACGACAAATTTTCATTTGACAGTTGCCGGGGCGAAGTAAAAGATCACATTTTTTCACCAAAAGAAATGCAATTTCTGCCACATGAATTCTCAGGGAATTATGAATTGCACTTACCTGATTCAGATTCATTAAAAATAAAACATAAAACACAGCACACACAGCACAAAACCGACATGAACCATTCCCGACATTTAACGAATTTCACCCGGCGAGCGCAACTGACATTTATGATTTGACAGTGCGATCAGGTGGATTGATGGGCGGCGAATTTGGCGGTATTACCCGATATGGGTTAAATTCGCCAATTAATTTAAAAATTCAAATATTTAAATTCAAAACATGTCCAATGAGAGGAAGGGAGATGGCCTGATGCGCTAGAGCGTCCTTATCGCACGGGGTCGATAATGCAGATTATCGGAAAAAGACATAACACCTTCAAGGTAGAACTGCGGCGAATTTGCTAATTAGTAATAGTATGATTCAGTTCACACGTCTGAAATTGGATCGGGGTCGGTGGGGGAGAGTTTGGGTCAGTTCCCAGGCTATACTGCACCTACGAACGAAATTGAAGTTGTGCAGCATTTTTCCGCTGGAAAAAAAAGATCAAATGATCACACAATTTGATCACACCAAAGGACTATATAAGGAAGCACCACGATCGATTCTCTCTCTTGTCTTCTTTTTCTCTGCGACCTACTTTACAACGAACTTCGATTGAACTTGACATTGGATTTTGGATTAAACGGATTGTGGATTAACTTGGATTTTTTTTTTTTTTTTTAACGCAAATTGGAACTAGGCACAGGAATCGGTTTTTTTCAAAGTAATGCTCTTTTTAGAGCCATTTAGAAAGGATAATTGATTTCCTGTTGGGGTTTGGGATTTAAATTTAAGATAATTTTTGTGTCAGAAATTATTAAAAGCAAAAAAAAACCAATTGTAAATTGTGATTGTTCATTTTAAATTAAGACAGTGAAATAAAGGAACCATAAACTAAAACTTCATGCGTCTTTGCACCGCTACACAACCACCAATTTTCTGTTTTTCAGCATTTGGTTGCGATAACGATTGAGTTTGCTATAATTCAAAACACTTAGACTTTGGACGGTTAAGGAATATCAAAAGCAGATCGTGGAAAATTTATTGATCGGATAGGGACAACGTTTTTGTGATGCTTTTATGGAAAATTTACAATAACTTTCATATCCCATCATCGCAGCCCTTTGTAGAATTAAAGAGGAAATGTATCCTTAGATTTATTAACATGAAAAGGAAGACCGCTGGTTATCCTTCTTCAATGGAGTTTGAGGGCTCTTCGACTAAAGTTGCCTCTGTGATATACGATATATTTGCCTCCTCTTTCCAAAGATCCTTTTCTCCACACTTTTAACTGGAGCCAAGTAATTTCCTTTACCTTAATGTTAAATCTACCCCTATTTATATTCCCATTCTGATCACTCTTGATATATTACTTGATCAGAGCCATGGGCGGAATTAGAGATTATCCATTGGGGGGGCAGACTTTTATCAAGTATAAGAAAAACGAACAGTAAACTAATTTTCCGATGTTCGCTCTGTAATCTTGGGGGGGCAATGCCCCCCCATGCCCCCCCGTAACTCCGCATGATCAGAGCAATGAGCTTCATGATAATTACTCTTATGAGTCTGTTGTTGTCTGTTGTTCTGAAATTGTGTGCTGGAGCACTTCTAACTCCCCTTACAATTCTGTTTAAAAAAACCAACAATAAATAGCCCGTTTCCGGTCTTATTGTTCACAAAAGTGGTAATACGAGCGAAGTAAGTGTCTAATTATAATTATTTTTTTGGAAGCTTTTATCCGTTCTCAAATTTTCTTCTTTTTGTAAAAAATTAACATCTTTGAATCAGCATGGATTTCTTTCTGGATGTTTTTTGCAGAAACCACAATTTTTTGCAATTCGACTATGTTTTATTGAACTGTATTTTTTGACGAGCTCACTTCGTCTATGATTTGAGTATTATAATGGACTGCAACTTGATTTTGTGACTCATATTAATCATACGGTTTCCCGATCATATTCTATGATAGGATTCATTAGAAAATTGTCCGTTTGAATTTTCTTGCGTTTCGGTTTTTAAGCTGCTCTACTTTTCCTTTGTTAAGTTTATTTCTATTTTAATTAATCAAACCTCATTTTTGTATCTTTAAAAGTTTTCGTGAAACAAAGGTTTAAGAAAGTTGAATTTTCAGATCCGAGAAAAGCATATGCCGTCTTAAATGCAGCATAATTGTAAGCAAAACCACTTCCGCAGAATCGGCAGGGGCATGCGATCCGACGAAGCTTTATTCAGTGGAGCAGAAATCACCTCCTCGGCACTCACTCTCTTCCCGAAATCTGAAATGTTTTGAAAACATTCCTTTCCAGGGATCCCCTGGTAATCACGACGTCGACATGCCGAGCAGCGCGCCTCTGCTGGGGGAATCCGCCCGTAAATACCTTTCCGTCTTATTTCCCTATTGACCTACATCTTTGTATTTGTCAAAATCGGCAGGGAACATTATATACATTTCGCCACGACGACGACGACGACGACGGTGGGCCGCTGAGACAAGTTTCTTGAGGGAACGAAAAAAGGATCTCGAGATGTAACGTCCCTCAGCTGCTCGGTTTTCCGGACTTCGACGTTAGGGTGAGATCCGGCGGTTGGGACACGAAAATATTACAAAGCCACGTGCCCTGAGGAAGCGAATTATCAAAGAGGACCTTTCTCGTCCGTATTTTATATTCTTTCTTAAAGTCGTTCCTTCCGAGGCGCCAAGCCCCGGTCAATGGTCCAAGTATCCCTAAGAGAGTCGTCCAAACAAAACTCAAACCCAAAGGCTACGGCTGTTTGTACAATAAATGCGCCTACAAACATATAAATAGAATTTCGACGGTGTCTGTGTCCCAGAGAGAAATATTTGATCGCAATATTCCAATAATTTATCAATTTTAGGAATTACTTTTAAGCTCATGTGGTGTTAAAAACCTCCACCACCACTGAAAGGAACATATAAGTTAACACCAGCTCAGCACTCAGCCCATACACCCCATCAACGTGACAGCCCCACTCAACATCACGGGCCCCATCAACGTGACCGGACGGGTCACACGGAATTCTGCTGACCTAATGTCTCACCTGCACAACTGACACCGAGTCACCTGCGCAGCCCACCTGCAGTTTTAGCACAAACAACTATATCAGATGTCAACAATATAATTATTATAACTCAAATCAGTTCAGAATAAAATTTGTCTTCAACCGGAACAGATCTTTCAAAGTTGAAATTATATTTTTTTTATCATACAACTTTTAAAAGTTGTTAACTGGCGCCCGAGCAGGGACCTGAGTTGCTTGTTAAACCGTTAGTTGGAAAAAGATTTCGGTAATCGATCACTCGAAAGTAAAAATTTCGGTAATAGATCGTTCGAAAGTAAAATTTCAGTAATCGATCGTTCGAAGGTAAAAATTCGGTAATCGATCGTTCGAAAGTAAAATTTCGGAAATCGGCATACGGTATGTGCGTGTAGAAAAAAACAGTGATTGAAGTGCAAGTGCATGCCTGTGAAGTGCGCGCATTTAGATCACAAAAATTGTTATACTCGAAGGTAAAACTTCGCTACACGCGGGTGCAAAAACAGTGAGTGTAGTGCGTGCCACTAGTAGGCTTCTGCGATAGTTCAAAACAGGAGCTAAACGGGATCAACACGACTCCTTCGGCATCCCAACCCCAGCAACTCAGGAAGGAAAGAAGTTGTACCCTCAGGAAGGACAAAATCTCTCCATTTCCCAATAACTGGTCTGGTAGAATGACAAAGGCATTCTCCTTAATGTAAGTAACCAAAAGATTTCTTCTTACATTAAGTACGTTCACATTTCGATAAGCAAATAATTAACAAGAAACGAATAACGATTAAAAAGTGAAAAGCGGAACCTCAGTGAACTAGTTTCCTTTTCCCTCTCTATGAATAAAAAGTTATCGTGGTAAAAAGAAAATATTTTTCGAAATGGAACAAATGCAGGCAGCCATTCGAGAGTTAACTGGTGCAGTGAATGCCCAGATAGAACTAACTAAAGAAATCGATAGAAGGCTCCAAAAATTGGAGGCAGACAAACTCCAAACAATTTCTAATCCTACGGCGCTCCAATCTCCTAAAAGCGAGGAGGAGCTGAAGGAAATTTCGAAGTTACCCGACTGTGTCAGGGAACTTCAAATATTTGACGGGGACCCCACTAATTACGTTTCATGGGTTCACCACGTTGAATGTATCTTAAGGGACTACGAAATCGTTCGTAACAAGCCTATATACCGTGCCATACTTCAAAGTATAAGGCAGAAGGTGAGGGGTCCGGCAGACTCCGCTCTTATTTCATATAATATATTCGGTGATGATTGGCTTTCCATCAAAAAATGTCTATCTCTTCATTATGCCGACAAGCGGGACATTCGCACCCTTGAGTACCAGCTCAATCTGTCGACACAGGGCAACATGACACTTGATGAATTCTACGCTAACATTAATCACCAGTTCTCCCTAATAGTAAATAAAATAAAAACCGAGGATTACTCTATGGAAACTATAAACGCCCTGATCGAAAGTTACCGGAATAGAGCCCTCGATGTCTTTATAAGAGGTGTAAATGGGGACATTTCTAAAATGCTCGCCATACAAAGACCGAGAACCCTTCCAGAAGCATATAGTTCATGCTTGGAAATCCAAAATTTAAACTTCAGAAACGTTACGATAAGGAAATCAAACGTGACGAATTCAGTAACCTCACCGATAAACCAATTTTCTGCGCAAGATCCGAAACCATCAGCGCTAAGGCTACCACCGCGACCAGCGCCACGAACGCTTAAAACATTACCTATCGAACAGAAAAACAGGGCATTTAACATTCAGCACGAACAGCCTTCACAGCCACCCCCTAGACCGAACCAACCGAAACCTCCGGTGCCTATGGAAGTCGACAAATCAATCCAAACTCGACAGGTCAACTACATGAATCGGAATAACGATAATTACGCCCATAAAAGACCTAACCTTTCTGACAATTATCCAAATAAGACCCAACGAATCAATGTTCTCGAAACGGGGCAAGACCCTTCCTACGAGGAATACATACATGCCTACCCCGACGTGATTGAAAATGAGTTTTTGGAAGATAATATCGAACAAAATGACGAGGAAAATGCTGAACTAAATTTTATGACGGGAGCCTCTCTAGCATTCCATACCTAGAGTATAGAACTAAAGATGGCGAAATTCTGAAATTTCTTATCGATACAGGGGCGAATAAAAACTTTATTAAAATAGAACATGCAAAAGGGAAAAATCAAATAGAAAAGCCATTCAAAATTCATTCAGCGGGAGGCGATATAATAATCAAAGAAAAGGTCTCGGGAAAGTTCTTTGCAGAGATCGGTAACAATATTACAACACATTTTTTCGTCTTGCCAGGGTTAAAATCGTTTGACGGGATCATAGGGGACGACACACTAAAGGAATTGGAAGCTGTTATTGACCGAAAAAATAATATTCTGATAATAAAACCTAACACCATCATCCCACTTAAGGCTAAAGAATGTGCTCAAGTAAATAACGTGGAAATAAGGACTGATCACCTTGAATCTCAAGTTAAAACAAAATTACAGGATATCGAGAAAAATTATAAAAAACTTTTTGGACCCATCAATGATCAAGAAGATAGTACAGATCTTATACCGTTCTGCAAGGCCCCAATCAACGTCTTTCGAAACCAGTTAATCATCAAAGAAGGAAATAGCGATTTATATGCCTACGAAGAACCACACCCAGGCTACCATCGGCACTACATAAACCTCAAAAAAATAAATAAGGAAACGCTCATAAAAGCTCTTAAGGAAAGGCTCAACCCAAACAGTCTTAATGGCCTTAAAATACCAAAGCAATTCATTCAAATACTTCAAGAAATTTACAGGGAATACTTTAGATTATTTAAAATTCACATAACCCAGAGAGTAGTTGAGGACGTAACTAAACCCGAAAATCAATTTTTTATAATAGAAACAGAACATAAAAGAGCCCATAGAAACCATCATGTAATCAAAAAACAGATATTAGAGAACTTTTACTTTCCCCATATGGCATCGCAAATCAAGAAGTACATCAAATCCTGTGAAATTTGTAACACAAACAAATACGATCAGATCCGAAAAAAACAACAGACGAAATTAGGCAAGGAAAATTCAAAAAGGAAGAAACCGAAACTCTACAATCCGGGGGAAACAATATACGTAGCAGTCAAGCAGATACAAGGGAAACACAAACCCTTATATAAAAAAGAAATCGTGGCCAAAGACAATAGAGTGACCGTAACAACAGTCAGCGGGAGACGAATCCACAAGTCACACATAAAAAATTCAGACTAATAAAGAATTTCCATATATTGCAGGCTTATATGGGTAAATATTGCCCATTCAGCGAAAATCTTCGAATATCATGGACCAATCGCGACCATCAAGCAGGGGAACGGAAGAATTGTAAGCGGCAGCTTCAAGCTTGTTCACGTTATCAACCTTACCAACTACCAGGAAGTGCTCGACAGAATAACACCAACGGTGACACGTGTAAACAAAACCAGCCCTTTAAAACACCAATTGGAACATCAGGTTAAGCAAATACAGCAACTTATCCACAAACTAAAGGGAACGACCTCAAAACATAAGAGATCTATAAACTGGATTGGCTCCGCATGGAAATGGGTAGCCGGATCCCCAGACGCTACGGACTGGGACTTAATCATCAAGAGTCAAAATGAATTAATCTCTAGTAACAACGAACAGTATAAAATAAACAACAAACTAATGGACACAACAAAGGAACTATTAGATCAGTACAACAAAATCGCTACACATTTCAATGATTTCACAAGTGGCACATACGAACAGACCATTTTTAACAAGCTCAGCCTCCTTAAAAACGAAATTAACGAGATAGTTCTAGCAGAGCACCTGGCAAAGGGAGGAATCATAAACACTAACTTACTAGATAAAGAAGAAATAAACCAACTTGTAGCCCTAACAGAAACACTTCCCTATGAAAACGAAATCGAAGCAATAGAATATGCAGAGCCTCTTATGGTAATTAAAGAATCAATCCTCCTCTACATAGTGTCACTTCCAAAGACAACTAATAGCGAGTACAACCACGTAATCATCAGGCCGACCACTTCAAATAATAAACAAGTATACCTAGAGTTTGCGGAATTATTAATCAACCAAATCGAAGAATACGGGATCAGAACTAAGTGCAAGGATGTTAAAAACCTAACAATATGTCGGGAAAGTCAGTTAGAGAAACTATCTGTTGATCACTGCATAAGTCGCCTTATAAAAGGAACGAGCGCAAAATGCGACTACCAGTTCAATAAAAAAGAAATACTAGAAATAATTAACGAAGATACAATTTACCTTGATAACTTTAAAGGAGAGCTTTTCGAGGATAACTCTACCAGACTTTTAAAAGGTAGCTTCGTTGTACAGTACAGCAACGAAACGATAAAAATCAATGGGAGGCAGTTCATTAACAAGCAAATCAAGACATTCCAAGTCCTACCGCCGATATTTCAAGCTCATCCCTCAGAAAGAAAGCTCAAACTCGACGTGGAGTACCTCCATGATCTCCACCTCAGAAATAGACATCAAATACAGGAACTACTCACCAACCTCGGCATATCCTTTTCCACAGACATAACAATAGTTACTGTTCTAATAATAATATTTTGTATTTTCATAGTCCTTAAATATAGAAGTAAAAAAACAAAGCCTGAAATTGGACATCCTACCATGTACCCAATAACAACCAGCCTCAGCATCCAGGACCTTCAACCAATAAAGGTCAACATCTGATCCACGGGACGCGGACATTTGAAGAGGGAAGAGTTAACACCAGCTCAGCACTCAGCCCATACACCCCATCAACGTGACAGCCCCACTCAACATCACGGGCCCCATCAACGTGACCGGACGGGTCACACGGAATTCTGCTGACCTAATGTCTCACCTGCACAACTGACACCGAGTCACCTGCGCAGCCCACCTGCAGTTTTAGCACAAACAACTATATCAGATGTCAACAATATAATTATTATAACTCAAATCAGTTCAGAATAAAATTTGTCTTCAACCGGAACAGATCTTTCATTAAGTTGAAATTATATTTTTTTTATCATACAACTTTTAAAAGTTGTTAACTTATATTTTTAAATCAAGATTGATAATCTCTTACTTGAACGAGAATTCTTTACTGAAAAAAAAAAAAAAAAAAAAAAAAAACAGAGTGGTATAGAGACTAATATCTTTTTATAATAAGAACTTCCAAGTATGATTTTGAGGTTAACGTATTATACGACGTTTGATTGTGGTTGTTTTAAAAAGAAATTGAAATGATTAATTATTAGTTTTCCATTACAGTTTTTATTAACATTTTTACTAGTTTTCTTACTTCACTTATTATCAATCACAATTTAATCCCAACCACTTTTTTCAGCATTTATTATAATTAATATAATATTAATGTCTATTTTCATTTAATAGGAAATGCCTTAAATCTGAGAATTTCAAAATATTGAGTACGTTATTTTGAATTTTATTAGGAAGTTTGAAATCAGCAATCCAAAAACAATTTTTTATCCATTGAAGTTGAGAATTTGCTAAAATTTTGGAAATACCAATTTTAATTTCGATCCCTACTGATTTGAAATCAGCGGTAGGGTAGGGCGGGGCTAGTTGAGCAACTTTTCACTTGAGCGGTCATAGCTCCTGAACGATAAGTCTTAATGGCTTGTTATGCATACTGATGAGTAAGTAATTTATCCCTTTCCAAAAGTGCCCATAGTAATTTTTTCTAACAAATCGCATTTAAGAGCTACAGCCGTTTAAGTGAAGAAAGTCAGAGATGCTCAACGTACCCCACACGCGAGGTAAGTTGAGCAAGGGTATGGGGTAAATTGAGCAGTTAGAAATTCTAGCCAAATCATGGGTTCAATATTTACTAGACATGAAATAAAATTTCTATTTTACAATCAGCTTTTTATTTATAGTATTTTAGTGGCATAACAGGGAAACTAAAAGTAATTTTCTTCTAATATTTAAAAAAAATAGAATCAACAAAAACTCAACATATCTTAAGCTTAACTTTTGGATTAAAACTGTCTTTCTACTTAAAATCAGACTTGAACATTTATATAATTATCAATAAAGCTTATACTAATAACGAAAATATTAATGAGATCTTGGAAACTTAATCATCGTTGTCGCTGTTGCAATTAATACAAACAAAAGTAACTATTGCTCAACTAACCCCAACCCAAAAATTTGAAACAAAATTAAGGTTATAAAAAAAACTGTTAGAATTATTTCCAAAACCTCTATACATACCAAATATATACTAAATTTATGGGAGTTTAACACTTACCTGATTGCAAACGAATGATATTTGACTCGTATAGAAGAAATATTCCCATTCACTATTTTTTTACTTTTTGGTCGCTAAATAAACAAAGCTTGCCTGTACTTCACTCGATTGACAAGTCGTCACTGGCGGTTGCGCGATGAGTTCCTCCCCCGCGACCGCTTCTTTCCACAATGTGATGCATTAGCTTGCGGTGTATAGTTTCTGAGATATTTCGATTGCCCAACTTACCCCTATGCTCAACTAGCCCCGCCCTACCCTATTGAAAACTACTTGTTGTCTATTTTAATAGAAATTTCTTAAATTATAAGATTTTGAATCTAGAATTAACACATTCGAAATCAGTGAAAAATTACACAAGTAAAAAACATTTGATTACCGCATAAGTGGCATATCATTTTTATACGGTTTTTTCCGTAGATTAAGAATCCGAAACTGAAAATCTTTCATCACATCACTTTTACAATATAAATAGGGTTAAAAAGTGGAAAAGCCTTATTATGATTATGTACAAAATGTTTTAAACAAATAATGGAGCTCCGTAGAATATCAAAATGATGCCTGAATGAAAGCTAAGAGACCTAAGTTATGTATTATATATAAAGTGTAATTTAACTGTAACTGTTAGTGATATCTCTATGAAATTATATTTTTTGGTCTTTTTTACAAGTTTGCAGGGTTTTTGTGTTTCATTAAATAGTTTAAGCCTCAAACTTTCATTAAGCGTGCAGTCTGAAAGAGGTACCGGAAATAAATTGTCCGTTTTACAACAATTCAATTTACTAAAAAAAGCTAAATTATCTTCTGTTGGTACATAAAATATAGTTTAACAAAAATTCAATAACAATAAAATAATAAATTTAGTGCAGTTCAAAGTAGATTTAGTATAAATTCAGAAAGTCAATATCATTCGGAATCACGGAATTCATTTAGTCTTTGAAATGACAAGGTAAAGAAATATTACGAAAAATGTCACGAATTTGGAATAAATTCGCACTCTGAATGATGGATTAATTCTCTGCTGATCTTAGTTCGCTGAGATCTTATTTCGATTTGAACATTCATTGTTCTGCTACTTTTATATCTGCCTGCATCAGGGTTAATTCGCTTCATTTTAAGCATACGTCTGATAATTTTTTTTGAGCATATGGCATGTATTTTTTTGTAAATTGTACACATAATAAAGTATCATTTCACGAATACTCAGTTAAATTTTTAGCCTAAAATATTAAGAAATAAGCCATTGAGAGTAAATCTTTGGATACTCCACGAAAAAAAAACAAAAAAAAGCAGTTTGCGGTGGACATCAGAACTCCTTACTGGATTATTTCAAATCAAAAAATCGAATGTATTTGGTTAGTTTATGAGTTTTTCGAGATAATGACGTCGAGATTTTTTTTGTTTGACAATTTTTCAATTTTTGGCACAATTTTAAAGTAAAAAAAATTTATTTTAAAAGACAAACCGATAAAAATCAGCCTATTAATCATAGTATTTACTACCCAACATTTTTTCCGTGTAATACACTGAATGTCAAAGATCATTTTCAACTGTCAGATGTAGAGTTGTTTTGTAGTGACAAGGTAAGCCCATATAAATTATTAAATTTGTTTACTGGTTTTCTTTTGGATTTTTGCAGATTGTAACAGATTGCCTCAGGTAATTCGTTTTGTACTTTAGAACTTAAGCTTTTACAAATAGTTAACAGTGTAATCAAAATATAATAGCAATTGTATTAAAATATTATTTCAATGCACAAATCGAATGTCAATATAAGATTTAAAAAAAATGTCTAGAAAGACTGCAACTTGTTCACATTTTCAATTTTGAGATCTTTTCTCCCTCTGACCTTTTTTGTTAAATTGATTCTGTAAAATACGAGTACATACATCAAGACCTTCTTCTTGGTTACGAAAAATCAAGTACCATAAATAACGGTATTTCATGCACAGAATAACTTTAGAAAACATTTTTCAGGCACGACCTATATTTAGCATTTGTTGCCAAAATAAATTCATCCCAGCAAAAAGAAAATTCCTGAGCTCAAAATAAAATGACTCATCATTTCAAAATCCAGAAGTTAAATTTAAACGTACACAAAAAAAAAAATCCTTCAGAATATCCTCGAAATTCCGCGAAGAATTTAGCGAAGTACACGCGTTCCCCAGTACCTGTGGTTTTCCATGCCAATAATCTCTCAGAAAGTTAATTTGCATTCATAATTGCTTTTCCATTAACAGTTATCCTTGGGAGTAGGGCAAAAAGAAAAAAGAATGTCTCATAAACCTCCAGGACAAGCTGCTTAAAATCCAAAACATGCAAAATTTGAATAATTTGAATTTGCCAGAGAGAGGAAAAGATGTGATGCTCCCCCTCAATCCAAGGAAGCAGTGGTGGCGGCGGCGGCGGCGGTGGCAACGGCCTTGTTCCAGACGCGAAGGACACGCGCCTAAATGGGGCGTGCAGATGTACTAAGTTCCCGCCTCGTCGCGCCCCCGCTACCCCATAAAGGCACATCGCAGGACTCCCGCCATATTAATTACCTCTTTATATTCGCAACATTCAGAATTGGCCGACACGCGAAAGTTTTTTTATTAAATTCGAATTCTTTGCCTTCGGCGGTAGGGAAAGGGGGCGAAAAGGAGAGGAGCTCAACCAAAAAGCCAGATAAATTTCTGTAGACGCCGACGACGGTGGAGGCGGGACTGTTGCAACGCTTCAACGTTTTCCAGTGGATTATACTCGCAGTTCACCGAAAATTCGTTTGGAAACTTCCATCGCCTGTATAAATCACAGCCGTTGGCGGCGGTGGGGGAGGTGTGATTAATAATCAATTCACACCGGGCTGGGAAAAAAAAACCCACCAGAGCCCACCGTCCCCCGAATCCCCGCCTCAGCTTCCCCTCGGGCAACTTGAGCCGGAATGCTGCAAGGCTTGTTTGATTTATACGCCGGGTCCTCCCATCCGATTCTAAGTTACTTTCGTTTCCGCAGTCGTCCCGGAATTTTTTGACATCCCAATTCCTGGGAGCGGGTCGCTGTCTGCTGGTCCCAGCCCCCGGGACTCCCGTGCAATGACGCCGGGGATCCGCAAGGACCAAGGAGTCGTCGCACGTGTAGGCGTGTGCGGTTGACCGAGTGACTGTCCGTCGCCAGAGCCCCAAAAACGGATAAACAGTCCTCGGCGCTCCGAATTGCCTTTTGGCCGGGAGTCCTACGTGCCGGGCCCCCGATGAGCGGGTCTATTGAATACTTCGAAATGAACAGCAGCTCAAAATTTCCTGGAGGGGCTGACGAGGCTGGCCGGAGCATAGAGGAGGGGTGGCCGACGTAGGCGCTGGAATGGTCCACTAATTGGATGGGCCCAGCGAGAGGCAGGCGCCCACCTAATTTTCAATTAGTTATAACGAAATATTTTTGCAGACGTGACTGTTATACAAGTAGACCAATTAATAACGGATAATAAATTGTAACAGAGGACTTCCGAGCGAGGAAAAACTTTTCCCTTCTACGTGCGGCTCTGGCTCTGCCTCAATTCGGCGCCCCACCCTGGCCGCCTCGCCCGGTGGGTGGGACATTAGTGAAAATGTAGGTCGTGCTCTCCGACTAGCTGCGAACTGTGTGAAAGTGTTATTGGATATCCGTAACACTTGGGTATGCAATTGATCTGGACCACTTTCTTTCCTATTCCCGGAATTTTGTTTATTAGGACCAGCAGGCAATTTGGGGAAAAAAGATGAGCAATAAATCAAGAGGTTAAATAAAGTTTTGCCAGCGGAGGGGATTTTCTTCTTGCCGGCTGCGCAAACCGTCCTGCCGACGCGCCAACGGGGGCGACGGGAATGGGCAGCAAGCGGTTAGGATTATTTGTGGCCACCCTCTGCACCCTCTTCACATTTAGCCCCGGGGTAGCAAAACACAAAATGAATTTTTAATTAGGCGGTGATCAAAACCGTTGGACCCCCGCATTTGGGGTTTTTAAAATCTCCAAAATGTGTTTTGCGCAGAAATTAATTTCCTGTTGTTATGGATGGGCCCAGGAGATTATTAAATAAAACACTCGTGTTGGTATTATTATGGGCCTCAATAGTTCGGTTGATAGCGCGACGCGTTAGAGGTGAGGGAGATGTGGGTTCAATTCCCACCAGAAAACCTGGTCACAAAAAGTGGCATTACAATGGGTTTATAACAGCCTGATTGTGTATTCTGACAGCCACATCAATCTATAACATTTGAGCGGTAGCTTTTTTTAAAGTGGTGTAAATCCAGTTTGTCATGAACTAAGATATTGAAGGGTTTGCGTTTTAATCAACTTAACCCTTAAAAGGTATCATCAAAATAAATCACGTTAAGGGTATTAAATATATTATTATGATGTTATATTTCATGAATGAATAAATGTATGACATATTTCCAGTCAGTACGTTTTTCTAAAAATTTTAGAGGCTCAATTTTCCTAGGGTTAAATGTCACCCATGATAGATGATACCCTTTAAGGGTTAAATATGATTACCAATGATTACCATCATATCAGTTCGTTATAAACTTGTAAAATTATCTTATACAATAAGAATTAATAAAAATATAAAAGACAATAAACGCCTTTTTTAGCTACAAATGGACTTAAACCTTTTTCGCTAATAATAAATTATGAAAGTAAATAAATATAAAATAAATACTAGCAATTTTGAAGATGAAGGTAGGTAGGATTTACCTTTTCAAGGGTCTTTTAAAAAAAAGCGCTATGTCCTACAAAAAAAAATTCTCTCGGAATGAAAAAGTAGAATACTTCAGATACTTCATCGCAAAATTCATTAACAAATGTAAAAAAATAATAGGTCCTCTCCACTAAGCAATAAATGTTGGCGCCTTTACTCAGTTTGAGAGTAGTGGAATATTATAAATAGTACATTTTAGATGCGATCAACAAACACCTTTAGCACTTATTGATTTACTCAGACTGTAACTGATAACTGAAGAAGTTCAAACATATTTTTTAAAATATTTCTTACTCTTTCTTTCGATGCGAAAAGTCGAAAAATATATTCTCTTTTGTGAATTTTTATTTTATGTTTGTAAAATATCTTTTTAAGTGTTTTAAAAAATCAGAGCTTTTATTTTGCTTTTTTTAATAAGAGTTAGTAGTATAGATATTATTAAAAATATTTAACTAAATATATATTGAAGATGTAATAATAAAACTTTATTTTAAATTAATATTTTAACGCTATTTAAAAGAGTTGTCAATTTAGTTCAGAAATGTAAACTACCAACCCCCCCCCCCCCCCCTCTTCCACTTTTTATTTTGAGACATTTTTGGCCCTTGACCTTGAACTATCCTTGATATAATCAAAAACGTGTGCCCTTTACAATAAACTGATTTTTACCGGAAACTACTATACACGTATAAGAAGTAATAAAATAAAACAGAAAGAGATAGTTAGGGAATTTTGCATAGTTTATAATATATTTCAAGAGATTTTTCTAGAACCAAATAATACGGAAAATTAACAGTTATATTTTCTATCATTTATTTAAAAAGAGGTCTGAGATAACGCACCAAAAAAATATAAAATCAGTATTTACTCTCTGCATAAAGCTATTTATAATGACAAATAAATAAACTTTTCGAAAAAAAAAAATGTTTTTAGTTATTCAAAAATAATTATATGGAAATCGCAATTAAAGTTTAGATACAAAATATTAACGGTAGTATACCCGGTGTCACAAAAATATGGAAACATATTATATAACTTTCGGAAAATGCATTTTGGGAAAAAATGTCTCAGACAAAAGTTTTAGGATTTTTCCCTGGCTATTCGATGGTGACCTTGGCTTTGGCCTTAACCTTAAAAGTCATTTCAAGGTCAATGTGGTTTTTTCAAATTGGAACCTCTATTTTTGTTGCGGATTTGGAAAGAGCGGGAAATTTTACGTTCAATATAACCTTGACCGTGACCTCATATGGCCGTGAAGGTCATATAAAGGTCAAGGCGATTTTTTTTACATCAGAACCAATATTTTTCCGCAGATGTGGAAAGAGCGGAAGTTTAAGTTTGAAGAAATCGTCTTGACCTTGATATGACCTTGAAGGGAACCGTGACACCGTGTAGACAGAATGATAATCTTTCCCTGGAAATACAATATGTGGTAATTTATGTTGTAAGATACAAGAAAAGCAGAAACATTTACAGAATGAAAAGCAATAATCCACAAAAAACTTCTGTCTGTCAATTGTTGAATTGAAGGGTTCATAAATTAAACATGTAGGTATTTATTGATGAAAGGAAGTAATCTTACGTCATCAGAAATGTACAAGATAGAAACCAATTTATGTCCACTGCTGTTTCAAAATTATTTTGTGCTGGTGTCTTATGACGTAATGTTTTGCCGCCCTCATAATTTTCATTACATTTATAAATATATATATATGTAATGTACGTGATTCGACCTTTTACTTTTCTTGAGCAAACAGCGATTGCAGCCGAGCTCTAGACTTACCGGCTCTACTCTTCGCAATTCAAAGCTAGAAAATTGTTGAAATAAATAATCGTGACCGGAGTCAAAAGTCGATTGTAATTTATAGCTGTGATGCAGCAACGTGTAGTGGATTAAGACCTGCTCGAAGTGCCCCTTTGTTGCCAAGACAAATCTTCATCCACTTTCCGGCGAAGGTTTGCCACAAGAATTTTTGCACGAGGGGCTCGCCGGTCGATAATTCTTTGGAATCGAATTACCCGATAAAAGTTTATAACCCGCGGCCGCTCTGTCCTTATTATTATTATTTATTACAATTGAATAGTGCTATCACTGAGCGGTTCGGTGGATCGGATCGGCAGTTTAACCGCAGATGGGAAAAAAAATTCTATGCAGCAACACATCGTTGAGTAGTAAAGGAGGAAATCTTCACGTTTTTCGCGCAAGAACCAGAACAAGAATCAGAACGCGCGGCAGAGCATGGGGCAAAAATAAAAATAAACGCTAAGCCGCGGCGGTCATGATCTCGCCGAGTTAGCCGCAGTTCCGCGATTCTAGCTCGCGAGGCTCCGGCTCATTTCAGGGCATAAATCAGGCAGAAATTTCGTGTAGCCGGGCACAGTCGATTAGCGTTCGAGCGGAGGATTTCGTTGCTCGATGGAGCCTGGACTTGGACCCGTGAGCCTGGTTCCCGATTCCAGGCTCCAGGACGCGCAAATTGATCGACAATGGGAGGAAGTAGCCCACCGACCGGATCGCTTTGTTTTCAAAGTTCACCGGCGAAGGGCACGATGCTTCACATGCATGAGTTGCTGCGCAGAGCACAGGGCATTATGTTGCGCCAGCCGCGCCACGACAAAACCGCCATCAATTTCCGCGAGCCAGAGCCCAGTGGAGGGCCTGCATACTCGCGGCTCAGTGAAGTGTAGCGGATTTAGCAGATCTGGAATAAGACACAACCACAACAGCGCAGCATAAATCATTATAACCTCATAAATAAAGGCGAAATAGTTGCGCTGTGACCGCCATGCATTCCGCCGGGATCTGGGACCTCTAGTGGGTCTCTTCGTCGGCGAAGTGCGCAGCTTGCAGTCATTGCGCTCGTTTAAGTGTCACGCTGAAGAGGCTCGCGGACGGTGGGTCCGCCGATTAACATCGAGTGCCTGACCAGCGCCGAGCCGCGCCACGCCGCCGTCCTCCGACCAGCATAAGATGCGATGGCAGTTAAGTAATGACCTGGGAATTGATGGAGTATCCCCAGTCCATATGTTTTACTTGCGAAGTAAATTGGCCGGGGAGCGGGGCGGGAGGGCGCGGGAACCCGCCGTCACGAAGTGAACTCCAGAACTAGAAGATCGTGTCGATCTGGTTTGGTGTAATTGTCGGAGTCGTTGCCCAAGATTAATTTCGAGTCGTTACGTCCGACGATCAAAGGAAGTGGTGAACGCGACGAATTCTTACTCGATTTTTGCCAGCGAGCGGGCTGGCACCGCGGCGCGGCTAAATGAAGTGATGCAACTGAGCGCGCGAAAATGATGCGATGTGGCTATAAGATGCTACGGCAGACGGCAGCTTGAGATTGCAATTATTGCTCAATTGAAAAGGAATGCCAGAGCAATTGATTTTTTCCCTTTTGTCAGGGCTGAAAGTCAAATCACACTCCTAGGCGAATCTGCGACACCAGTTCGCTGATTCCGCCTTACAAGTAGGAGAGCGTGATGTGATATAAACACTTCTCCAAGAAGTTGACAGATTTCTATTTACATCAAATAAATTTCAGTTAAGCGGGCTATACGCTGTACGACCTTAGACCACTCTAACCAGGTAGATTGCAAATGTTGTCGCGGGTTTTCTAGAAATGCACCCAGCCTCAGGCTGCGACAACATTTGCAGTCTACCCGGGTAGACTGCATTTGTTGAAGCAGATTTTCTAGAAATGCACCCAGCCTCAGGCTGCGACAACATTTGCAGTCTACCCGGGTAGACTGCAAATGTTGTCGCAGATTTTCTAGAAATGCACCCAGCCTCAGACTGCGACAACATTTGCAGTCTACCCGGGTAGACTGCAATTGTTGTCGCAGATTTTCTAGAAATGCACCCAGCCTCAGGCTGCGACAACATTTGCAGTCTACCCGGGTAGACTGCAAATGTTGTCGCAGATTTTCTAGAAATGCACCCAGCCTCAGACTGCGACAACATTTGCAGTCTACCCGGGTAGACTGCATTTGTTGTCGTAGATTTTCTAGAAATGCACCCAGCCTCAGACTGCGACAACATTTGCAGTCTACCCGGGTAGACTGCATTTGTTGTCGTAGATTTTCTAGAAATGCACCCAGTCTCAGGCTGCGACAACATTTGCAGTCTACCCGGGTAGACTGCATTTGTTGTCGGAGATTTTCTAGAAATGCACCCAGCCTTAGGCTGCGACAACATTTGCAGTCTACCCGGGTAGACTGCATTTGTTGTCGCAGATTTTCTAGAAATGCACCCAGCCTCAGGCTGCGACAACATTTGCAGTCTACCCGGGTAGACTGCATTTGTTGTCGTAGATTTTCTAGAAATGCACCCAGTCTCAGGCTGCGACAACATTTGCAGTCTACCCGGGTAGACTGCAAATGTTGTCGCAGATTTTCTAGAAATGCACCCAGCCTCAGACTGCGACAACATTTGCAGTCTACCCGGGTAGACTGCATTTGTTGTCGTAGATTTTCTAGAAATGCACCCAGCCTCAGACTGCGACAACATTTGCAGTCTACCCGGGTAGACTGCATTTGTTGTCGTAGATTTTCTAGAAATGCACCCAGTCTCAGGCTGCGACAACATTTGCAGTCTACCCGGGTAGACTGCATTTGTTGTCGGAGATTTTCTAGAAATGCACCCAGCCTTAGGCTGCGACAACATTTGCAGTCTACCCGGGTAGACTGCATTTGTTGTCGCAGATTTTCTAGAAATGCACCCAGCCTCAGACTGCGACAACATTTGCAGTCTACCCGGGTAGACTGCATTTGTTGTCGTAGATTTTCTAGAAATGCACCCAGTCTCAGGCTGCGACAACATTTGCAGTCTACCCGGGTAGACTGCAAATGTTGTCGCAGATTTTCTAGAAATGCACCCAGCCTCAGACTGCGACAACATTTGCAGTCTACCCGGGTAGACTGCATTTGTTGTCGCAGATTTTCTAGAAATGCACCCAGCCTCAGGCTGCGACAACATTTGCAGTCTACCCGGGTAGACTGCAAATGTTGTCGCAGATTTTCTAGAAATGCACCCAGCCTCAGGCTGCGACAACATTTGCAGTCTACCACCCGGGTAGACTGCAAATGTTGCCGCAGTCTAAGTCTGCACTCATTTAGAAATTATGAATGATTAATTTAGGCAACTTTCCATTTGTTAATCCGTATATTAATTAATATCAAAATAAACAAATACTCAGGAACTGCGGAATTAAGACTTCCAATCCCTTTCAAACGTGGGTCGCTACTTTTTCGTGCACCCTAATATCAACAAACATGGATTGGAGCTCCACAATCATTAAAATTAAGTATGTATTTTAATTGGGTTGATAACATTTTTTTTCATTAAACGATCCAAAATAGTTGGAAACGTAGTGATGATGCAAAAGTCTCGATGATTGCACAACAACAACAACAAAAATATTGGAGTCTGACACGAGGAGTTGGAAAAGGGAATGAAATATTTTAAAAAATTTATGCTTGTGCAGGCACCTTTAAGAAGGACCAAATTATGAAATTATTGAAAAACATGGGTCGTTCGACCTTTCTGTCCCATTTGACGGCTGTTTTAAAAAACTTCTCATATTCTCACAAGTCGATTTTTCGACTTCAGTGCATTTTACACCCTTTGACCTTCACCTTCCAAAATTGCGGCTTTTATAGGATCATGTCAAAGTATGGTATTAGGGTTCCTTTTCCGTATTTTTCAGATCATTTGCATTTGACTAAAAAGGTGTCCGGAAACTTTAGTCGAACAGTGTATTTAATTCTTTCAAATTCTTTCTTTCTGCATTTATTCAATTGCTACCAATAATAAATTTTAAGAACTCAACACTTTAACCACAAAAATGTACAAGCTTATCGTAGAATCTGAATTTTAAGGAATAATTTAACTAGTCGATAGTTTTTAATTTCAAGTACCAACTCAGGGACATAAACGAAAATGAAAATTTAATTGGTAGGCGGTTTTTACGAAGAGATGGACTATTGCTCTGGATGTATCCATACACTAATATTAAGCATTAAAATTAAATTACATTTCTAAGGCGTACCGCAGGGTAACCATTTGGGCCTCATTTTATATATAAATGAGGCCTGTTTGACCTTCTCTCAATACTTTTTCGCTCTGACGGTGCTAAGATTTTTCGAGCCATGACTGGTTCTGATGATTGCCTCGTTGTTAATAAGGACTTGAATCATTTTTATTTATGAAACTGTTACTGTTTGCTTTTAAATGTGAGCAAATGCACTTTTTGTCTTTTACGGAATTATCACGACTGAACTCAGTGAAAGACCTGTAGGTTACATATAACTCCAAATTTAACTTTGAGTAACCCATTAATCATATTTTTAGAAGGGCTAATTCTTTGTTGGGTTTCATCAAGAGATGGTGAATTCCCCTTACACTAACAGACACCTTTTTATCACCTTTGTACGACCTCTTTTGGAATAGCCCAGCTTATTTGGAGACCTTTCCATAGATCTCAATGTTATCGTATCAAATCTGTCCAGAAACGATTCTTACTATTCGTTCTTAGGGGTCTTCCTCGGACTGATTTCTTTTGCTTACCGCCATGTAGGGAACGTCTAAAATGATTCCTTAGAAATTCTGGATGGCAGGCGCATAATTTCCAGAACTGTCTTTAGCTTTAAGATTTTGATTGGCGAATGTGATAGTCCAGAAGTGCTTTCATTGTTTAATATTTTTGTTCCTTGTTGCAGTCCTACGCAAGTTACTCACCAAAGACACAAATGCACAATTATGCAATATTGCACAAATATGTTCCAAAAACAGGCTCCAAAAAAGCTTCAAACTTAATTTTAAATGATGTACTCTTCACCAAGAGAGGAAATGCTCGATTAGCACATGCTGTATAAATTTTCATTTCAGCATTGCACGCACAACTTTGTTCTTGAAGCCTTGAAGTATTAACAGCAGGACAGTTATTTGAAACGCATTTAAAATTAAAAAACGGTCAAGAGTGTGACGGGTAAAATATCATTTTTGTTTTAGCAACTATGAGACTGACGAAAAAGTGGCAATTTCCTGGTATTTATAACTCATACCTACTAATCCTGATAATATCCAAATTTTAGCTTTAGAAACCTAGATGATAAGGATTCAGTTTTGTCGGTACGGCATGCTAAAAACAATAGAAACTAACATTCAGTTCATTCGATTAATGGAAAATGATCCACTATTATGTAATTATACATAAAAAATATACTATATTCTAGCAAACACAAAGACTTGGGAAAAAATAGGAAAAGTATTGAATGTAACACACATAATGAAAACTACTTTCAAATAGTTGACACAGTGCTTCTTTGGTGAGCGGCCGCATATGCACTTTAATTGGACAAACGCAATAAGCATGTGCAAAACATTTACGTCTTTGGTGAGCGGCCAACCTTAGACATTATAACTTACTTCACGCTGCGCAGCATAGCACCAATTACATCTATTCACTGGATTCAACAGACATTACGATTTAATTGACTTAAAGCTATCACTACCGCAATTGAAAAATCAGCTTTCAATAATTATGGAAACTAATCGTTTTTCTTTAATTTACTTAGCATTTTCTTTAAAACGTTTTCTACTTAATTTGCTGCTGCTTGATATATTTTTAAATAATTGTTGATAGTTCTGTTAATTTGTATAATATTTTTCGTTAATTTGAATAATCGCAAATAAGCTAACTTATGTACAAAATACTGTAAATCGTATCGCTTGACATTTAAACGAATTAGGTGTTTGAAATTACTTGTGTTAGTATTTAGATAACTTAAAAAAGTTAAATTACACTAAGAATCCAATAATAAATTATAGACAGATAGAAGTAATTAGACTTCCAAAATCCTAAATGAATATCTATACTGATTGAAAATAATTTCGAATTATTTTTGAAGAATGGTTTCATTTGAAAATCTTCTACATGGCCTCCGAAAAGCGTCACTGTACTGCTGCACTGGAAAGATTTAGATTTATCCCGGAGATGCAAATATTGACAAGAAGTTGAGGCATCCTTTAATCAACAAAATAAATTTCTTTCTCTGCTGCAGAGGGCATAATTAGGCCGGTACAGTGCAGTGCTGCTGCTGAGGGGCTTCGATATCAGAGACCAATCAAGCTGCTTGACGTTGTTTCTGGTTTAGTCCGGCTCATTGTTGACCGAGTCTAAATACTCCTCGCGACTCCTTGAGAGTGGAAGAAGAGTCCCCTGTGTTGAACTTTTAATTACGTAAAAGGGAGGGTACGGCGCGGCAAAATTACCCGTCCGGGCGAGTCCCGGCTCCGCACGCCACTTGGCGACTTCAATGGTTCATAGTGTTTTCGTATAAAAGTTTCTGTCGCAGTTCATCGAAAGTTGATAACTGGATTTCACAGTTAAGTAAATATTTGTGTGTCCAGAACTCTTTTCCCGGAAACTTCTTTCCCCCAAAAGGGATCGGGACCGCGCCCGGCTGCTGCTGCTGTTCTGCTCTGCTCGCATTTCGAGACTCGAAGACGTTGTTTGAGTAGGGAAATGCTACAAGTTTTCCTGGAATTATTCGAACACACCGAGCCCAAGGCCCACCTCATTTTCCACCCCTAGCGGAGGGTGCTGGCCCGGGGCTGGGCCGGGACCCGGGAAAGTGTATCACGATGGAAAGTTGCAAGCATAACTTGAATCGGGTGTGTCCACTGCGAAAATTTGAATCGTATTTACAGGACTCAATTTCGTTTTGTTGTCGACAGCCGGCGCTGAACGAGTTAGCCCGGGTGACAAATTTTATGGTGGACTTTCGGTCGATAAGAGCCTCGCTCTGATTTGCACCTTATTTGGACTGTGACGGACACTTTAATTGAGTGAGTGGAAAGGACGACGCTCTGTTTATTTTTGCTCAAGGGGATAGGAAAACTCCTCCACGTGTTGTGTTAGTGTATGGTTACTTAAATATTTTTCGAAGCAAGAAGTGGGCCCATATCTGATACGAGTATTTGAGGACCAGGGCAGCAGCCAGCAGGTCATAGCTGAAATTATTTGTACAAGATATATACAAAGTAACTCAAATAGGATTTTCTTACTCTATTCATAAACAAGAAAATATTTATACGAACATATATAATAGATATATTAAAGTGGGGATGGCGTCATATAAGTTTTTTACCTCAGTAAAAATGAACGGTGGCTAAACCTTGGCCGTACGGTTTGTAGATGGCGGCACGACGGCTGCACGCGGCCCGTAGTGTTTTTGAGAAATATGAAACGGCCACAGGGAATAGAACTAATTTGTGGAAAATCTGAACAGGCACACGACGGCTATATGAAATCCAATCCATCCAATTTTCATTCCACTTCCGGTCGCCATATTGAAACCGCCATATTTGATTTTTCAAAGGCGCACACGGCATTCGAAAGTAGACGTCATAAGCTTTAAAATGATCGCTCGGTTGATTTTTTTGGGCACCTACAATTTTGGCCACAGCTCTGATCCACTTGACATGGATTATCCCATATATATATGTTGATTCAGAATTGTAATAGTAATTGTAATTTATTAATGGAATGAGTACTCTAGACTTAAATTTTTTAATATTTAACGATGGTTGAAAACTCATTCATACAAAGTAAACTACAGAATCAACATATAAGAAAATTGAAATTATATCTCTTAATAGAATACTTTATGCATATTATTTATTGAGAAAATGCCTTAGATTATGGTTAAAATCATTCAATGCTAAGGGGAAGAGATTTCTATACTTGAAAACAAAACTTTAAAGAACTTGATCTCTTTCTTGATACTTTTTACTATTTTTAACAATAATTCCATTTTATTACTGCCTTGCTTGTGTATGATATAAACACACACAAACTAAAAAATAAAATTGCCTAAAAAACACCCACCCATCACTTCAAAGAAAATTTATTGTCTTCGACTAAATTCAATTGTTTTATTGATTTTATATTTTATAATAATTAAATTATAAACGTTTAACACCATTATGAGGCTAACATTATTTACATAGCTCGACTAAACTGTGCTCAGTGGACCTTGTCCCTTTTAAATATATATATATATATATATCTGCTTATGGATCAAGCCTTAAAGAACAGCATAATAGAGTTAGTGGATAATACCGCAGGTGGATTAAAAACCTACTTTAGAAAAAATGTAAATTGTTTTAAGAAATCATCAATAATGCGAAAAGAATCAGTTTGTGATAAATAGATAAATAAGTTTCTCAACATTTTTCTTTTATTCTATTATTAGACACAAGTCCACAATCTTTAGCTGCCAATTGCACCGACATATTCAACATAACAAATTGAATGAAACCGAATATCTGCAAGAGTTATAATTAAAAAGTCCTGAAGAGGAATGTTATGGACTTCGAGATGTTACCAAATTGTCTGTTATTTTGCTATTTTCAAATATAATGATGTAAATATAAGTCTAAATATTGATTTTGTATATTAAAATAAAAGTTTAACCTTTCAGAAGCTCTTCATATAACTTTGGGTTTTCATTTCTCAAATTAGTATCACCTAGATTACTAGAATCTCTTTTTGTATGCTCATCGCTGCAAATATCAATTATTTTTTTCGGTTGTACCTGACAAACATATTATAAATAATTGTTAGCATAGAAAATTGCTTAATGTTTCTTATATTACTTATATTCTCTTTTAAATATTTTGTCTCTTCTTACTTATCAGATTATTTTCTTCTCTGCTAAATTTTAGCAGATTTTCAATTGCAGTCGTAGCACTTCTTTTGTATTTTGTCTAAAATACTGTATTAAAATTAGAAAATGTTTACTTTATATTTACAATAATATTGCTAATTATTTTGTTTTCTCGATCTTGCAACAAATTTGTAAATTTTAACTCCTTTTAAAGGTACGATTCTGCAATTGTGGTAAATGAATTCACATTTTGAAAATCCTTTAAGAAAACAGTGATAGAAATTTGTAATAAAATGTAGAAATAAGGGTTACAATTTTCTCTAGTATAGGTGACTGAGGAACATTATTTATAATAAAATGAACATACTTTTTACAATAATAGCGATTTACGACTAGTATGAAGTAAATTTTTTTAAATGCTAATTGTAGTACACAAATTATATTCTGCAATACATATAACAAAAAAAAAACAAATAACAGCACCTGCAATATTATGATTAAATCCACTACCATTGGTTGCAATGACTAGCATAGGAAATTTTATTATAACTTTCTTTTCATATAATCATAAAATAAGATGCCTACCGGTTTCACACAACTTTTGGAAGGTGCATTTTCTTTCATTTCATCATAATTATATTCTTATTTTGGTGTTAAAACACCATCCATAAGTTTGAGCATCTGTTTTAATTTGCTTATTTTATCTATAATATTTTAGAAAAAAATATTCATGAAAATCATAGTAAATATAGACTACAAGCATACTATATACCTAATCTTAATCAATATTAACTTGAAATTTCAACTGAGAATTGATCTGGTGGTCAAAGTTTAGATCAATAGGAACTAAATAAATCCCCAAAATTTGGAATCTGTTATGTTTAATTCATATTTAGAGATTTATTCAAATAGTGGGCAGTATGTATTGACATACTCTTAGATTTTAGTGTAGATGTATTTATTGGTATATTGCATATTGGATATATTTCAACTATTCAATTGGATTTTGAAATACGATGCATCAGACTAAAACAAATTTCATGATAGTAAACTAAATTTTTCACGCCCTTCCAAATGTTGCAAAAGGTGCATTACTCTTTACATTATTGAAAATAATTTTATTACAAACTTGCTCATGCTGATTGTGAAATTTTCGAAATTTTGTTTTCATGGGATTGCTATTAATTTGGACTTCTTTGAGCGTTACAATTGTTTTTTCAGGCATGCACAGCTCACAAAGGGGCAACAATTGCAATTTTCACGCATGTAATAAAAAAGACGGACGTAACGGCTTCTACCTGCACAGTGCGGTACTTTGTGCGTTATTTTGCAAACAAACGATCCCTTTTCGTGCAATTTTCCAGGTGAGTAGATGCAATTTTCATTTTATTTTAAAATTTCAGGTGAACTCCATTTACTTGTGAATGAGCACGACCATTCGGCGCATGTTCATTTCTTTGATTAAAATTCACCGCAAATATTAAAAAATTAAAATTGCGTCAAAACCAATTAAGAATTTTATAACGAGGCAGGCAATGACAAGTGCGAGTGGGGGATGGAGGTTGTTGGCTGGACGCAATATGTTTTTGTTGCGCAGTCCCGGGATTCCCCCAATATCGTCAATTCCTTGCCGGTTGCTTTGGACTGACCTTTCTTTCCAACCGGGAATGGGGCGGGATGGAGCCGTGCGTGCTCCCAGGAATTGAACCCCTTAACGGGGGGATTTCACCTTCATTGCGCAGGAACTAATGAAATAAGTTTGGAGAGGAGTTTTTTGTTTTTTTCGCCTGTCGTCGATTCGATTCGATTGCTGGGGCCCTTTCATCGACTTTTCGCCCGCTCGAAATTCATTTTTGTTTCCCGCCAAAGGCCACCTTCTGATCTGAGGGGTCTGCGTTTTCACGGGCAGCCACGGTGCAATTTTCCAACTCATTACGAGTTTCAAGTGCTAGCCGAAGATTTAGAGCTCGACTGCTCCTCCACAGCCACTCGAGGGGAATTGTTTCTTGCGGTAATTAATTTTCAAGGGTAATTTCGACCGAGATTTATTGCTGCTCCTGGTGGAAAAAAATTTTTTAGTTTGAAGGACTTCACGATAAGGCTTCAGGTGCTCAACGCCTGCGGACGGAATGCTGATGCTCAAGCAGGTGAGGTTGGGGTTCTTTTATCGCATTCATTCGGCGTAACCCCTTAGCATATAGGAACATTTGTATAAGGAGAGATGTTCTTTCTTTTTTTTTGTACTTGAACAATAGTTCGATGTTTTAAATTCATAATGCAGCATTAAAGTGAAATTTATTTATATTCTTTTGATTAGTGATGAGCAGAATCCTCGAACTTTCTCCAAGATCGAGATGAAGACCAAGACTAAGACCATGTTTGCGAGAACTGACCAATAACAAAGCCGAACTACAGTTTTTGAGATTTTATGATGGTAATTTAAAGTGTTTATTGGGACAGTATCTTCGATTGAATATGACCTCAGGTGTACCTCAAGGATCTGTCTTTGGTCCTACACTATACAACATCTATACAGCTGATTTTTCAAGTACAATTAATTGCCTCTCATCTATATTCGCTAATGATAGAGTTACCTCGATTACAAATGTAATACTCGAAGGATATTTCAATAATTGAAAAATAATAATTAACCCAAACAAAACGTAAGCCATGTTGTTTTTTTGAAGAAGAAGAAGTCGATCATACCTATCGAATAGTATTTTGAGGATTAATGGATATGACATTATCTGGAATGAGCATGTAAAATATCCAGGAATCATCCATGCTAAGACAAACTTATATAAAAATAGTTCTTAACAAAGTAAGTATTTTAATAAAAGTTTTGTATTTTTTCATTGCGTTTTTATCAACTTTTTTTTCCCAAAAGTCATATTAAAAAATGGAAAAGACATTCTAGCAACACTAATGAAATAATAATGTGAATGACTTTCTACATATAAATAATGTAAATAAATATAGTACTACTTCAGACATTATAATTCAAATTCTGATCATTACTATATTATAACTACAATTTTTGTTATAATATAACCTAAAAAGAGTAGGAAAGTTAATGAAATTTAGAGCATAAGTGTAATTTTTACATTAAAAAAATTATATAGGACTACTTGGTTATTCATACCAATTCAAAGGAAATGTATACATTTGACATCAAGACTTGTAAAATAGTTTCGACAGAATGAATTTCACATCGGTTAGTCTTCAACACGGAACAACACGGAAATAAGGAGATTAAATCAATAGCTAGGTCAGTTCAGTTTTTTATTGTTATATACTTGAACGGTGTAAGTAGTTGAAAGTCAATTACTCGATTTACTTGAAAGATCTACTAAATACGATTAAATAAAAATAATTAAAAACATTTGTGTCAAAATCTTGCAAACAAGACCGAAACTTTACGGACGAGATCAAGAAATGGAGTCAAAATAAAATTAAAATTAAGCATCTCTACATCGTGATCTCGTATTAAAAGTTTCACGTTATATAGAATCTGTCACATAAATAATTTTCGATTTGAAATTTTAGTACCTATTATAGGTAATTATCACAATAGATATATGCATATGTATCAACCATTGACGATAATCTTTTTTGTTGTTTGTGTATTTTTTTTTTCCATTTGTTGGCAAAATTTAATCTCCATTTCGGTAATTGTAAGAAATAAATTTTAAGTAAAGTTTTAGATTTTCGTTACAGCAATGCCAAATGCAAATACAGATAACTTGTTTAAGGATGATCAAATTTTTGATGATTCCTAGAATCTTATAGATTTAGCTCACACCAAATTTTAAAATATGGACGAAGTAATATTAAAATTCATCATACTCTCACAAAAATTGGTGCATAGGACTTTTACGTATTACTTATCTTAATTATAATAATTGTCAAAAATTAATATCTGCATGTGATCTAAATAAAAACGTTAAATTTTATCAGATATTCTCACTTCACAGCTTTTCTCAACTTGACTCGGGCTGTAGCCCATTATGCAAGCAACTCAATCAGTTGATCGAGCAGGAGTCACAAGATTGAGCTTCTAGATGAACTGCCAGCGCAAGCATAAAGCGGGAGAATTTATCTTTATTTTATATTTTAATTTGAAATTTCTTTAGTTTTTGTTTACTTACTTTGCTTTGGGATTTTCTTAAGTTTATTGTTAGCTTTAAGGAAGTTGAAATACACAATTTTTTAACTGACTATGACTTTGATCTGGCACCTTTTTTCAGTTAAATCGCTTAAGTGGCCTTAACAAATAATATAATGATTATAAAAAATATAGCTGCAATTTTTGAAAGTTTATGCGAATGGTAGTCCCGTGTTTTTGTTAGCCAAAGAAGTAATTTGTTAGAGATAAAACGACATTTTCAAATGAATTAAGTATAGAGACTCTCAAGACAAAGCTACTTTATATTGTTACCAAGAAAATCATCTGCACTGAGTATGTATATATAGTATATGCACATAACAAGAGCAAAGAATATCCTTCTTTTATAAAATTGTTAAAAACGTTTTCATAGTGCATGTGCGCGGCAAGCAAATTCTTTTAAATTCATGCAGATTACCCGGAGAATTTCTAAAGGGGCTCGTTTTCAAAGAAACTCGTTCTAAACCGGGCTGAATGAGGTATTCAGCAAAATTCACGGTAGAGCGATTTCATCTTTTAAATTTCTCAATTTTCTGGGAAAATTACAAAATATCTCACACCGTGTTACCTGTGAGTGCACGACAGAAGTCACCCTTCAGGTACAGGTACGCTGAAGGGCGTGGGAATAATCGCAACACATAGAAGCTCGCATTGAACAGAATGCCATCTCGACTCGAGTGCTGAATGATCCTAGTAATAAATATGCTTTCATCCACTCCCACTGGAGCCTGGATCCGACGTCTCCTGGCACGCATAAAATCACCCTTTTTGGGAAAAACCGCTGTTTCCTCAGCGGAAGAAATTGTCGCCCATAAATTGAATATCCCAAAATAAGTCTCCTTTTTTAAGAGCATACACCTCGCAAATACAGCGGGCGCGCATGCAATTACTCCGAACGCACGCAACTCCACCCGAGCGTGCATAAAGTTTTTGCCTTATTCATATCTTTTTACGATCCCGCCTCGCGGGAAAGGTGTTTTTACCGCCCACGAGAAGGCCAGTATAAGCTGTTGCAGCACGAAAAGAGTTCCATTTGTGCGAAAGCTCCCACCGCCTGGTGATTTCATCGTGCGAGCGATACGGCGCTAATGACGTTATTGCAAAGGGCATAAAAAATGGAGCGCAGCATAAAACGTAAATTTAGGAATATGAAAAACAACTCGCAAATTATGCAGCGAGGTTACTTACGCTAAGCCCCCGATTGGGGCGCAAAAAGTATCGAGCTCCGGCTAACAACTGCCGCCCCCCCTTCGCTCCACGGCAGCCAGCTACGGCTGATTTGCATAAAACTACTCGAGCACGCACGTTTAGCACACCTGAGCCGTGTGCAGCACGGGAGGAAATTGTTGAACCGCTTCGAGCCCTTTTTCATGATTTCTCCTCGCAAATGCTACCTTATCACGTTCTCCCGGATCCTTGCAGGTGAATGGCGCTTTTCTTGCGCGCAGGATGGGAAATTGCATGTGTTTCGAAGACAAGGTAAACTACTCAAGCAGGTGCAGTCATCAGGAAAGTTGCTCCACTTACCTGCTTGCCTGTTATCACGAATTTGCGTTGTTAACACGCTGAAAAATGACAGGATTAGAACGATCCTGCGGAGGGCGAAGGTTGCTGCACGTATTTACAGCGATATCCTGTTTTTCATTCAAATTTAATATCAACATGTTTTTTAAAAGATTCCCGAGTCGATATTGGAATTTTCCATTAACAGAAATTCAATAAAAAAATCTCTGTTTGAATTAACAATAACGCTTGTTGATACATTTGGTACCTATTTATGTATTTAAAGAGCTGATTATAAAAGTTAGTACAAGCATGATAAACACGATGCAAGAAATTTATTAGTAATTAGTAATTAAATAACGTGATGACAATATGCAAGATAACTTATACCCAACAATACTTAAACCATTATCAAGGAAAAGAAAATGTATAATATAGTTGAAAAATGTATTATAAATTTGAACCTTTTTCATATATATTTTGTATACAGATTAATAAAGTATTTCACTATTGAACTAATATAATTTATAAATGTGTTTGGATAAAATTTACGCAAACATAATATACAGTTTAAAGTACATCACGATAATATTACAATACATAAAAATACAATTTCAGATAGAAATAATAAAGAATGGTATTTAAATAAATTCATAATTAATGGTATCCAATTTATATTTCTTTGCATAAATTAGTTAATAACAGTCAGCACCATTATGGATGTAACTTTAGATTAGGAATGTTACGTCACCATTTACTGGAATATTGAAACTATAAAAATTTAATACTTTTCATCTTTTATCCGGGTCAGTTTTACTGGCAGTCAACACTGAATTTGATTGTCAAAACTACTTTCAGTTACTGGTTTGCATTGTGTCAACTAACAATTCAGTATATTTATTAAAATGACATCCACCAGTTTAAATGTTTCGATACAAATTATTGGAAATATGGAAAGGGAAGAGAAAAGGAAGTCAACAAATATTTTTCTGTCTAAAGAAATTGAACTTAACATACTTAGATTTTAATTTGTTAAAAGATTTACTTCATTCAAAGAGCACCCCAGCTGTTTCAGACAGTGGAAGAAATATGTAGTTATAAAATCACTTATATTTTGGTCATTATATGCAAACTTTACGGATATTTTATTACCAACTGACTTTTTGTTGCTTTTAAAATCCTTTGACGTTTTTCTTTTGCTGTTAATTTCGGACGAGCTTAGGGAAGCATATTTTCATTGTATTCATTGCCTAAGCGAATTATGAAATTTCGCACCACAGTCAAACACCTGCAAACCAAGGGGACAGATTTACTTTCTGTACTTTACTAATTTATTATTAATTAGTAAATCTTTTAAATCGAGCACTTACTCCACACGACTTAATTTCTTTCCTGTATTTGTTCCTAAAACAAACAAATATTGTAAATTACTTTACATCCGTGACAACCGCTGACTAGCCACCACTGATTCGAAAAAAGTCTCTTCAGGGCTGACGTCATGAGCGTTGGTGAATATTGAAGTTACTGGGTCAAGTCAAGCAGAATTGCCATGTAAACCATTAGTGACAATTCTTCTGGGAAGTAGATCTACTTTAAAGGCACTTTTTTCCAAAAAAGGTCACAGTATGCATTTAAATGTTAAGTGTTCTGTAAATTGAAGTAAAACCGTGTTTCAGCCAACACTACCAAATCGGTTAAAATCTCTGGAAGCCACCGAGGCGTAATTCCATAAAAAGTTTAAACAAGTTTGCGCCCTTAATGAAAAATCGAAATGGAAATTGATTGCACCACAGGCGCGCACCCTTACTTAACTCGCAGTAAAATCAAAATTTCCACTAATGTGATAAATTTTACTTCTGGCTAAGGGCAGAGGGTGAACTCGCAAAAAAGTACTACAAAAAAATCGTCATTTCCCTGCTGTAAATATTTTCAGTTCACTGAACATTGCAATATCCTTGCGGGTGGTAGGGTTCCTCTTCCAGGGCTCCTGCTGTTGCCGTGGTCCGCCCGCTTCTGCCATCTCCGGAGTCGGGCTGATCTCGAAGATTTTTTCGCTGCGATATTGGAAAATTATTTAATTTGTTCGACAGGAGATTGTGCAGCGTACAAATATTGCCCGGGCTCTGGCTTCTGAGCAGTGAGCGCTCCGATGTCAGACTTTACTTTTTTACAATATTTTCCCACTTTTGCCGTTTTTCCTGGTGCTTTGGCGCTTTAGTGCAGTTAAGCTCGTTAGAGCTAGCACTTAGCCAGGGTCGGGTTAAATCTGATTTTTGCAGGGTGATTGCGAACCGGGCGCTGCCTCAACTAGAAGAGGCAATCAGGCATATCGATGCAAACCAACCGGAGTTTCTTCGGTATTTTTGCGAATCTTCGCAAATAACGCTTCAATTCCGGCTCAATTCAGAGATAGAGTTTTACATTTACTATGTTACTTTTCCTATTGAGCTTGGGGTAAAAAAATCCAATAGAGTAGAAAGCGGCAGAAAAGGAAATGTTATCTATTTGTGGTTCGATTTTAATTAAGAATTTTTTCAATTCTACTTGAAAATTAATATTTTCCTGAAGAATAAGGCATTTTGTTCGATCGTCGGTTGAATACTTTATAATAATACCTTTAGTAATCGTAAGTATATCCCGTATTTATGTGTAAAGCTCTTAACCCTTTCACTGTTTAATTTCGTTTCGATAAACTTTTCTTGTCTGCTTAATTATTTTTCAGCGACGACAAGAATACTCGACGAAAACAGAATAAAATTTGTGTCCTGTTAAATTAACCAAAACAACAAAAAATGAAACGCTGAATGTGATTTTTTTTAAATGTACATTTTTATTTGTTTTTAACAAATACAATTTATTTCATTGATAAAAAGTATCATAAATATAATTAGAATAAATTTAACAGAATAGGAATGAAAACAAAAACAATTTAAGACTAAGACAAATTTCAAGAAATTTAAATTACAAAACTAAAAATATAATTCAATTAAGGAAATTGTTACTTTTTACAGCAAGGTTCAAGTTCAACAGATAATACTCAGTAATTCTAAAATATTGCATATCCTATATTAATGAGAGAAATATTTATAATTATGTGAATTCACAGGATTCTATACATCTTTTGGATTTGAAATATGAAAATCATTAATTTTTCCACACATATACATAGTATCTTATTAAATTAATAGTTATTCAGGGGAATAACTAACCACTATATTACGATAATTATATTATTACACTAATCAATACTATAATTCCATTTATATAAAGTTTATCACAAGGAATTGATTTTAAAATATGTCCCATTATTTTGTACGTCAGTTTAAGTAACTCTTTTTCTGACTTAAAGGAACAACTCGGCGACTTGAACGTTTGTTTACAGAGAGTTTTTACTTTATAGTGTTCTATAATTGAGTTTGTTTCTTTATTTCACTACTGCAAATTGATTTTCCTCTTGCTTTTACTGCCACTTAGATACCCAGGATACCATTTTGCATTTAAATGCATTTGTAGAAAAAATTAAATTAGAGTTAATCCGTTTTCAACGTATTATTGACTTTATCAGCTCTCCTATTCATTTATATTTGTTGAATGGTGGGCAGAGAGCCATACACATAAAGCTATGGTAAAAGTGTAATTTGAACGGAAGATAAATTCCCTTCAATTTGATTTGAAGATTTTTTAAATTCAATACGGTATTCCTTTTTATATTAATAATTTATTCCCATTGATTATGCTTGGAAATACATAATCCCTACATCCCTATATATGTATATATAAAAATGAAAGTACGCCTAAATGCTTGCTTCGATATTTTTCATTTTTTGTCCGAAGGTAGTACATATTCCAACTTAACATATAGGCTAATTTTTATTTTTTTCGGACAATATATAGGGTTTCAAAATAGCGGATCCAAGATGGCGGTTGAAAACTTTAAATTCCAAGCGTTTTTCATGAAAATTGGTACTTAGGGGTTTTACGGGATGCTGATTTGAAATCAGCTGTCCAAATTTAGTAACTCAAGTTGGCGGATCCAATATTTCTCGATTTTAACGGATTTTGATGAAAATTAATACAATGATTATCTTGAGGTTACTGATTTTGAGAGTTATCAAATGTAAAAAAATCCAAAATGGCGGACCCAATATGACGGAAAAAGATTTCCCGATTTCAAGGGACTTTAATGAAAATTAGTACAATGATTGTTTTAAGGTCACTGATTTTGAATATTATCAAAATTTAAAAATCCAAGATGGTGGATCCAACATGGCGACCAAAATTTCTCGATTTCAACGTATATTAATGAAAATTAGTACAATGATTATTCTGAGGTCACTAATTTTGAATATTAGCAGAATTTACAAATCCAAAATGGCGGATCCAATAAGGTGACCAAAATTTCTCAACTTCAACTGATTTAAATGAAAATTAGTACGATTTTTTCGGGGCCATTAATTTTGAGTATTATCAACATTTTCAAATTCAAAATGGTGGAAATTTCAATATGGCGACTAACATATTTTCGATTTCAACGGATTATAATGAAAATTGGTTCAATGATTATTTTAAGGCCACTAATTTTGAATATTATGAAGAATTGGAGATTCAAAATGGCGGATCCATAAAGGGGTTTTCGGGTTGAAAGAATTTCTAGGATATAAAAAACTAGTAGAACATTTGAGAGGTGTTTAATAAGTAAGTATTTACCCAACGCCGCGCGCCGGGTGAAAGCGGGTAACCCAGCTAGTATATGATATATTTTCTTTTTGCTCGACTATTTTTAGTGATACACTATTAACTGAACATGACTCGTATTTCTATTACTTATTCCTTTTCCTATTGATTTAAAATGACACCGTCACTTCAACAGGTTGCTGCACTATTACCGTGATGATCGTTACCATAATATGAATTCTGAAACTAATTAAATTAAAAATATGTAGCAGTGATAAGATTTATAAGATAGTTTTAAAACTATTTGAAGAATAAGGTTCTAATTATTTATTAAAAATAATGAGGAAAACCACTTAAATCTCTTAAATATGATATTAATATCTGGGTTTATCTAACTATACATGTATATATTAGGGTGCTTTTTTTTCGCGACTATTTTTTTTTTCAGTCCCACCTAGAAATTTTGTGGCAAATACCTAAACAAAAATTCCCTGAAAATTGGAGCCTTTAATATTAATATTAAGTACTAGACCAAGGCGTATAAAGATTTCCCATATAAAATACACGTAAACTTTGATTATTTTTCTTCAAAATTCTACAGCTCAGAGGCATTTTATGGTATAATCTTGGTCAATGGTAGGGTTTCTTCAGAATTGAATGCTCTACAAAAGTGTCCATTGCGGTGTAACCCTTACTCCCACCAGCAAGGTAGTACGGGTCACTAACCCCAATTTTTCCATGAAATTCTAGCTTTATGGGAAATCTTTATACGATTTGGTTTAGTACTTAATATTAATATTAAGGGCTCCAATTTTCAGGGAATTTTGGTTTAGGTATTTGCCACAAAATTTCGAGGTGGGACTGAAAAACAAAAAATAGTCGCAAAAAAAAAACACCCTAGTATATATATATTTTTCTTTTTTTGCAAAAGACAAGGAACAAATTGTTAAGGCTGAACAAGTCCATTGCAAGTTTGAAGACAACCTAGTTTTTAAGATAAATTTTTAATAATCATCCTGTAACTACTCTCAGAGCATTTTTATTTTTTCACAATACAAAAACAGGTCGAAATATTACAAATTTATTGCTGTTTTGGAGGCAAAAGGAAAATTTAGTTAACGTGACAAACAATTTTTGTTTAATTTCTTTGCATATTTTTGTAGGTTCATGTACCAACTATTCTTGTAATAATAACAAATTAAATTTTTGCAAAAGTGCCATAAATTATTAAGAATTTGTCAAAGTTTCAGCTTGGCTCTGTCGTACTATGGAATTAATTTTCATTTTGTAACTAAATCTGTAATTGGGTTCAACAAAACATTTTAATTGAAACAACATAATAAAGTTGTACTCAGTCAAACAGATGGCAAAATTACCTTGCTTTAATAAGAAGTACTATTGATATATTCTTCCAATATTATTTTTCAAACGGTACAAACATTTCCGTGTAAAATTTGATTTTGCTTTTGTACATGGTAAAAAGTCAGGAAAATGTTTTCCAAGGAATCATGAAGGTTTATTTGAAGCTGCCCCAACAAGTACAATATGCAATTATTATGACATGACTATTTTCTACTCCACCCATTTTCTTGTTAGAATCGTAAACTACAGATGGTATTATTTTTATTTTATTACATTTCTCTATTTCTATATTTCTATCATACTACCATCATATAGTTGAGTACAAGATCAACATATCTTTTTTATCTCACCATTTCATTATCATCAGTTTGTTTTTATACCTCTCAATGTCGTCTCCTTTCTTTAAAGAAGAGTTATTTATTTCTGATAGTATTCTAACCTTGTTTTTTCTCATTGTGTCAACTTTATTTATTGAGCACACAGCTTTTAGCAAGGTTAAATTAGTGTACCAGTTATCCAAATGCATTCGATATCCGAAATCTAAAAGTTCATGGATTAATTCAAAGAAAAATACGTGATGAGGCCTTATATTCTGAATAATGAAGATTATACTTAATGTCCTTTCCAGCATACAAATGAAAATTCCATATTTATCCAGAATCACTTTCACATAAAACAACAAATTTCATCCCGATGCAAAAAAAGTATATATTACTTCAAAGATAAATGTCCTTTCCATAGTAATAGGTTCACAGATATATCTTTTTCTGGTGTACATAAATTTATACATTTTTCTTATATATTCTCAAAAACAGTTTGCATTTCATTATTATCTTCCAATTCTTCAAAGCTACTTAAATCTATAATGCATTGGCTAAATTTTAGTGTTTATTAGACCAGACTAAATTTTAGCAATATAGCTTTATGGACTTTGCATAAGAAAATTGATTTGATTACTTGGGAAAAATTAGTGAGCAGCTAAATTTTAGTCACAATTCGCACAGTTCTTTATAAGATTGGAAAGAAGCTATATGTAGGTATAATAAATTCTTCAAAGTCGACACTAGTTTGCTATAAACTGATATTGTGGTTTTTATTTGCTATAATTAAATTGTGCCTAATCCTATATTTGAGGATTAAATGTTGAAATCTGTGTCACATATAGACATTTTATGGAATTAAATTATGAATGAGTTTGCCAACTGCAAATCGTACATGATTTAAATCAACGCAGTTTGTGTCATACTAAATCTTTAGAGTAATTGAAAGCGGGCGTAGCGACCCGCTCCATCTACGCCAAATCTGTTAAACCCTAGCTCTGGGGCATGTTGTAAGTGTGTCGAGAGGTCAACTTAAATTAATTTCCATTAAATGCGGATAAATAGGTTATTAAGGGCTTTCAAAAGTGGGCTAGCAAATGCAGGCCGATAATGAATCAACAAACAGCCCAAATAGCTGCGGAAACAATTTATTTCCTCATAACCCTCAGCTTGCGACCGCACACAATTTTGAATATTCGAAAAGAGTTTCGAGAGCTGGGAGTATAGTGCAATTAGTTTTGTACACATTTTTCCGTGGGGGCGCGGAAATGCTTTGTACTAAAGCCGGCATCCGTGCAAAATATTTCATCGGCACGGAAAATGTTTAGCTTTTGCCGAATGCAATCACCCCACCCGCACCCCTCGAAACTGTGCGTGCCGGGCGGCGCGGGTGGTTCACTTCACTGTTAGGCTCGTGAAATAATCAAATGCGAAATGTAATTAAAACTAACAATTTCGCACCGCAATTATCCAAGCATTTCGCTAACACGCAGGTTGATTCGAATCCCTGATGTCCAGCAGCCTGCATAACATACGAAGTGGAAGGACCGCCCGCCAGGTGGAGCTGTATTTCAGCCCCAAGTGAGACAGGTACATCAAAATCAATACCTGAGAATTACCGAGGCTAGTCATAACTTCATCGGTCAGCAATGCCAAAACTATCCTGGATTTAACGATTCGCAAGGATTTTTGGTCTGAAGGACGTTTGTGCATATGTCCGGTGACCGACCCGCCTGGGATCGAGGACGGGACTGAAATGGAAGCAGAAATTTCTACAAAATTGCTTTGACATCTATAATCTGCATTCCAATTAGTAGGATCCACCCCCGTAGGACGGTGTTTGGCGGGTTCAGCCTGCACCGTGTCGATGATCCGGGCCCTGCAATTGAAGATTTATTTGGAAAGTTCTTCTCGGGCACGACAAATTGGTTTGTCCATCTGAATGCAACGAACAGACCCCGACACAGCGTTGCACCGGTGTCGAAACATTGCCCGAGTCCAAGTGGAACAATTTGATGGCAGTTAACACTCGCCGGTGCACAATATCAGATTCCATAGTTGGACATAGCTCGACAGATTTGCCGAGGAATCCGATATTTTATTAGCAGCTATCTTCTCTCCGCCATTCTGAAACGAATTGTTTTGGATTCACAGGGAACAATTGGAATTTAATGTAATAGACGGTATTTCCATCAAAAGGGTGATTATTTCGATAAAGTATGTTACTAGCAAATATGATGTGCATTAAAGTAACTTCTTTTGATCATTATATATCGATTCAAAAGCTGAATTTAAAATTTGTTTTAGTATATATTTGAAATATTTTTCCATGGGCGTGGCTCTGAATTTTTATACACGTATAAGTTCAGAAATCCGGACATAAATATTTTAGTAAAATTAATGTTTTACTGACAGAATTCTAGTAAATCAATAAATGATGATTGTTCGGCTTATCTAACTCTGAAAAATATACAAAAAGAGAACTATTTTTTAATAATACTAGATATATATATATACATTAGGGTGCTTTTTTTTCGCGACTATTTTTTTTTTTTTCAGTCCCACCTCGAAATTTTGTGGCAAATACCTAAACAAAAATTCCCTGAAAATTGGAGCCCTTAATATTAATATTAAGTACTAGACCAAGGCGTATAAAGATTTCCCATATAAAATACACGTAAACTTTGATTATTTTGATTCAAAACTCTACAGCTCAGAGGCATGTTATGATATATATATATATGCTCTACAAAAGTGTCCATTACGGTGTAACCCTAACTCCCACCAGCGAGGTAGTACGGGTCATTGACCCCAATTTTTCCATGAAATTCTCACTTTTTGCCCCTATCTCGTAAACAACAAGAGGTACAGAAAAAGCGAATATTATAAACTTGTAGCAAATTCAATTTCCTCCAAAAAGTTCTTGAACACCAAATCGCTAACATCGATATTTCTTGAGATATTGGGCTCTGAAGTTGAGGTAGTGTGGAAGTTTCATGTATTATTGAGCTAAATTGTAGAAACACTACCTCAACTTCAAAGCCCAATATCTCAAGAAATATCGATGTTAGCAATTTGGTGTTCGGAACTTTTTTGTAGGAAATTGAATTTGCTACAAGTTTGTCATATTCACTTTTTCTGTACCTCTTGTTGTTTACGAGATAGGGGCAAAAAGTGAGAATTTCGTGGAAAAATTGGGGTTAATGACCCGTACTACCTCGCTGGTAGGGGTTAGGGTTACACCGTAATGGACACTTTTGTAGAGCATTCAATTCTGAAGAAATCCTCCTATTGACCAAGATTGTACCATAACATGCCTCTGTGCTGTAGAGTTTTGAAGAAAAATAATCAAAGTTTACGTGTATTTTATATGGGACATCTTTATACGCCTTGGTCTAGTACTTAATATTAATATTAAGGGCTCCAATTTTCAGGAAATTATTGTTTAGGTATTTGTCACAAAATTTCGAGGTGGGACTGACAAAAAAAAAAAATAGTCGCGAAAAAAAAAAGCACCCTAATATATATATATGTCTTATTCTAGCCTGAAACAAAAGTGTGATTTTTGTTTTTCTCTCCGAATCAAAGAAAGTTAATCCTTATAACTTCTGATTTCAATATCAGTGTTAAGAGAAATGAAATTAATTACTTATTGTTACAAGTAATATATATGATATGAGTGTTATAACAATTAACAGTAATTCACTAGCCTTTTAATGTTTATTTCTAGGGGCAATAAACTAATATCTGTTAATGACGTGGCGCGCTAATTAAAAATGGTATTATAAAGTAAAAAAAACGAGCTATTTTGGCCCTTTGAAAAATACTTAAAAATTAACAGAATGTTGGTTGGGTTGGAATGATGCTCAAATTAAAGTTCTAAGGGTCCTACAACCCATCAAATAAAAATACGAAATGTTCAAAAACTATTTCGAAAAATTTCGTGTCTCAACAGTATTCAATTTTATAATTTTCAGTGAAGCGCAGAGGATCGAAACTTGTGTTTTTGGGCCCTTTAAGTCCACAGTACTAGTTCACCCACATGACATTCTTCTGTCGCAAGACATCATGCTTTCCTACTGTACTTGAACACCAGGGAATTAAATCGTATGATTTATATGCGGGTTGTAGCTTATTTGCAGATTATTTTGAATCGGTTTATAATTTTGAACCTGTAAGTGAGGTAACTGAATATCCGAATTTGTCGAACTACCAATCAGTGGGCGTCGGGTCGTTGATTTCAGACCATATTGATGTTCTAATTGCATTGAGGAACCTTGAAGCAAGCAACAAACAAGATCCTGATGGAATATGCCCTAATTTATTAAAGAATTGTGCGGAAAGGCTTGCGGAGCCTCTGCAGCTAATATTTAATAAATCCCTTGAAGTTGGTGTATTTCTCGACACCTGGAAAATTTCTTATATAATTCCGATTTTCAAATCTGGCGCCAAGAATCAAGTAAATAACTACCGAGGAGTCTGCATAATGAAAACTATCCCGAAAGTGTTAGATTCTCTGGTAAATAATAAGTTTAAATTCATGGTTAATGATATCATTTCGTCTAAACAACATGGTTTTGTTAAGGGCAGATCATGTTCAACTAACCTGGGTTTATTTTCTAACTATATTACAAACGCGTTAGAGGGGGGCTCGCAGGTTGATGTAATATATACGGACTTTGCTAAGGCTTTTGATAGAGTCAATATTACGTGTTTAATTTCCAAATTAAAATTATGTGGTTTTCATTCTTCTATTCTTGACTGGTTTCAATCTTATCTAAGAAATAGAGTACAATATGTAAAAATTAAAGATATTTTATCTAGAGAAATTAGTGTCAACTCAGGAGTTCCCCAAGGAAGTCACCTCGGACCGTCACTATTTCTGATTTTTATCAACGACATCGTAGATTGCTTTAAAAATGCTGAATGTCTCCTTTTTGCTGATGATTTAAAACTATTCCTCAAAGTAAATTCCCTAGAGGATTGTGGGCTTCTATTTAACGACATTCAAAGGCTTCATCAATGGTGCAGGTGTAACAGTTTGTATTTAAATGTCCAAAAATGTAAAATCATGTCTTTTCATCGTAGGTCAGTTTGCATTTTATTTGACTACATGATTAACAGTATTCCACTTACAAGGGTAGAGGAGGTTAAGGATCTTGGGGTAATTTTCGACACTAAGATCTCATTCGCGGCTCATATTGAGTCAACAATTACGAAGGCGTTTAAATCTTTGGGATTTTTGAAGCGTAGTGTCAACGACTTTATGTACCCTCATACCATTATTTCATTATACCTCTCGTTAGTGAGATCCGTATTAGAGTATGCATCAGTCATTTGGTGCCCATATCACCAGGTTCACATCGATCGGTTAGAATCTGTCCAAAAGAACTTTACGAAATTCGTTATATACAAGTGTAACATTATGAGGGGATTTATGCCATCATATAATGAACGATGTATGCTTCTGGGCTTATCCAGTCTTAAATTTAGACGTGACGTTAATTGCGCTGTCTTTGTTAAAGACATTTTGTCATATCATATAAAGTCACCAGAACTATTATCATTGCTCCACATATATGCTCCAGAAAGATCTATACGTTCGAGGTCGTTGCTCTATATTCCACCACATAAAACTACTTATGGTTGTCACGAATCGGTCACTAATTGTATGGTTTGTTTCAATTCTCTGGCAGATTCAGTTGATTTTACTTTACCCAGAAAGAAGTTTAAAAATAGTATATTTGAATATCAGTATGTAAGAAATTAACTATAACCTTTATTGTATTTGCTAGTCTGTAAGGCCCAATACCTGTAGACATTGAAATAAATAAATAAATAAATAAATAAATCTTGTCTCGAAAACCAAAAGTAGAAGAATACCTAAAACTATACTTTCCCAAGCTCTTGTCAATTTTGACAGCGACCGAAATAAAGCCTTCTTTTAGTTTGCCTGCACCGGGACATGTTCCATTTACTCCTGAGGAGTGCTGAAAACCCAACGAAGCAAAAAAGACACACAAGTCGGACGGATGACGGAGGTGGTATCAGTTTCTGTCCTTTCTCCAAAAACTGTCACACACCTCAAAATCTCAGAAGTTCATACCCAAACTTTTACAGCTCGACTGGAGTAGCGGCAGCGGGTGGAAGCTTTGATCTTCGAACTGCTCCATGCGGTGGCATTCGTGACGACAAGGTGTCACCTCATCTTCGCCACACCGCCGCCCGGTGCGAGAAATCAACAATGGCAGCGACAGCAATATGGCCGCGCTTCCGAGGAACTGCTCGGCACCCGGGAGGAAATATTTCAATAAAAATATCATATTGCTTTTCAGCTAGCATGCCCCGGAAGCACCCATACAGCTGAGGCAGGCAACATCGAAATTTAATTTATCCTAACCGTGTCCCGATCCCCGCCCGGCCGGAGCACGCTCTAGTCCCGGCCCGAGCACGCTTTAGTCCCGGCCCGATATCCTTTCAATGTCAGTGCCGTGCCGTCGCCGTCTTTTGTTGTCCCTCCGCCTTACATGTCATCAGCCGTCGAGCTCATCGCGACGTTTAAAATTCTGTGCCGGGGCTGGTATCTAGCGCTCCTTTCGCCGGATCTTTGTCATTCATGTCGCGACACTTCTTCCTTCTTGCGGAGAAATTCCTTCCTCCGCCGGTAGCCGGGACCTCGCCCCGTAATAAATTGATTTCATGTTTATCTTCAGCAGAAACACGAACATGCTAGTGGGAAAGGTATCCCTTGCGGCGGGCAGGCTGGCAAAGGGCTCCCGGAGCGGCAGCGGCTCATGGACGGGTCCCGGGCTCCTTCCAGACAAGAAGGAGCAGGATCAGAGACGTGCGTGTATGGCAAGGAAGCTTATTTTCTGACTTCTGAAGTGTGCGAAACTTTCCGTAAGAAGATGGAAAATTGCTGCTTTGTGGAATCGGAAGGGTGATTTATCTAATAATATCCTCGGGGAGTATTTATAGCTTACGAAAAATTGGCAAATTGGGAATTTCACGTGCAATGCGGGAGGGACTGTTGATTTAAACCTGTTGCTCCAACATGGTGCAAATTCTTCTACCTTTATGTGGCTCGTGTACGCATACATAGACTAAGAAAAAACTGCTCTCCATTGAATATTCCAGATGAGGTACATCACTAAGAGGACCTAAGCAGGTAAATTTCTGAACATTTCTTGTCCCAATCTGATACGAACAAATAACGTCCTAACACACTTCAAAAATTCTAAGCATAAAATACTTACGAGGTTGATACTTTTGCCTGCATATTATAAGGAAGTAAGGATTTTTATGTTTAATTAAAAAATTTGTTACGACTTAAATTTACACACTGTCAAAACCCGTACAGATCTAGATTTTATTGTTTTTTTTTTTTTTTTTTTTTGCAAGGCTCTTATCCGGTATTCGGATAATTGCTCAATTGTCGTAAACAGCGACCCAGTTGCAACGCGTAAACCAGTTAACTCAATGTGTTGTGACATTTTAAGAATAAGCTAAATTCATCATTATTGTCAATTTGTTTCTAAATGTTTAGTGTTATTTAGTATATATAAATTAATTTATTATTGTTAATAAATTCAGAATTCATTCAGAACCATCACGTTTAAGCCTGAATTTCCCGCCACGCCGGTCTCAAAGAATCTTTGATTTGCACGAGAATGGGGATTTTCAAAGACGCTTTGAAAACATTAAATCGCCAAGCTTTGTACAATAGTCTGTACCAAATTATCTTGGTAAGACACCATTTTATTTAGATACCTACAGCTCTATTTCTCGAGTTTATCTGGCAAGTCATATAAGATACTATCCTGCACTGCTGTAATTCTTTTTATGTTGAACGGGAAGATGGTGACTTATATAAGACAGCAGCCAATGCAATTCGTACATTTGCACTTTGTATCGTATGCCAGAATCGTCTACAATTACAAGCTGTGAAGTAGTCCAGCACACACAGAGTGGTAAAGCAAAGTGCTCTGATCTGTTAAATAAAATAATTGGGTTGCCATAAGATAAGAAGAGGTAAAGTAAACATGGCAATATATTCGCGGTAGCATGCAAACTAAAGTTATTATCTAAAAATGATTTTCACCAACTTTAACTAACCTTAAGATAAAACATTACTTTTCCTAACAATTATATACTTCGGATAAACGCGCGTTTCCAAGTCAGTTTCATCGCCCTGCCATAAGCGTCAATAAAAATGTCTCGCGCTGCCAGACCACTTATGCACACATGCAAAAGTGCAGTACACGGCTTGTAACTGCAGAATGTTTTGAACATGTACACTCAAAATGCACAAGCACATTTACCATGTATGTATTTAGTATTAGATGCTTGTGTGAATTAAAACGATTTTTTAAAACAATTATGAGATTAAGAGCTCTTAACATCTATGTAAGATCGGGAGCTCTATTAAACTGTTGTCAAAAAGAAATTGGAAAAGGGAAAGACGAACATAAGTATTTTTCTATGACACTATACATTAATAGATATTTTCATAATTAATATTTGTGCTCGCAGCTTAAAGTTTTTCAATTTGGGTACAATAAAATGAAATAAAATTTGTTTAATAAATTGAGAAAAACCCTATATGCGAGGTTATTCTTTGGTCACACTTAGTAGATATTTTCTTGAAACCGTTTAAAAAAAATAAAGCTTTGTCGATAAATCAATTACTAATTTCTTAGAATTTTTTTCCAAAAGCTACGAAATCTGTTTGGAAAAAGTTTTAGATATTGTGATAAGATAAAATCCCTTAAATTGTAATTTACCAAAATCAAGAGTTTACTTTATTGGTGCGACCATGACGCTGATCCTGTACTGTTTGGGCATCAATGGGGAAATCAAGTATTCGACTAGCACCCGAAACTTTGGCAACGTGAACTGATGCAAAAAGAATTGAGTGGAACCGCCAGGAAAAGTGTATAAAATACATTTAACAGATGACCTTCCACAACGACCGCTTCGAAATTCAATTCGACAGATGGAACCCAGTTTGAAATTTCCATTTATTACCAATTCATGCTTTCGACAGTTCCGCCGAGTTCAAGTACGTCTGCTGGCTCAGTGGAGCCGTCGAGAGCCAGAAAACCCCAGACAATATTTTCCCTTGGAGCTGGCTCGAATCGAGCAATCGCCTTATCCCGAAGCAGCCATCCGATGACCCAATTTACCCACTTTCTAACCGAATTCAATCTCCAAATGATAGTTTATCTTGGCTCCGGTGCTGGATTAAGTCTAGTAATCTTTTAACGCAACAGCTCGTGGAGTCAGCGTCTTTGGCGGAGCTGAGGATCGACTAATGAATAATTTAGGGCCGCCCAGGAACCCGCTCGGAGGGCCTCATCCCTTTGGCAGGCGAGGCGAGAGCGGCCACTCCCACTCATGCATTTTCTTATCGCTATCTGGAATGAAGCAAAAACAAGGAAGACGGCGGGAAGGGACGCACCCCACAGTTTTCTGCACTTCAAAACACTGAAGCGGAGCGACGGCTTGGAAATGTGCGCCGCTGGAATTTGACATCGCCAGAAAGGAGCATTGCACTGAGGGCTCGTTTCGATTTCCGGGTGGAGCAGTCGGCGCGTTTATGCATCCCCACCGCCCCCCTTTGATGGGACGCAGCCTGCCGGGGGGCGATGGAAGCTGAAGGCGAAATATTTTAGGCGAGTCTTTCGAACTACCGCGTGGGTGGAAATGCAAATTGTTCCACGTCGCTTTCAGATAGTTCCGAATGGATGGTTGGTTATTGGGAGATCGGGCCGCACCGTCTTCCTTCCTACAGGAGCTCCTTCAGACGAGAACCGCTTCAATCAGACAAGTCAGGGCATCACCAGAGATAAATGGATTCCTGCAGAAGTTGCCTTCTATATTTCGCTGGGTTTGGCCCGGGAAATTCCCCATTGCCTGAACTCGGGAAGCCGGGAATCCCGCGTGTGTTCGTACTGGATTCTTAATCGAAATTCATTAAGTGTGATGGTTTTTACTCAAAAGGATAGGTAATAATACTAGAAGCAAAGCTACCGTACCGTAAGCTGAGCTTAAAAGTAAAGACTATGAACGTTCGACTAATTAAGAGATAACATTGATATGAAAGATAAATATTTCATTGTAGTGGGAGATGCATACAAAATGGCTAAAGTGCCCCCGCGCCGATTATGACCGTTATATTTTTTTATCGTCAGAACTAACACAAGTAACAATTTGGCCAAGTTTCATCCCTTAATAATTAACCCCCAAGGGGTGAGAATTAATTGTAAAAATTTCGAAAAAAGATAATATCTTTTGAACGCGTTGACCGATTTGGATGGGATTTTGAGATGTTGTCGATGTCATTGAGGTACAAATAGGATTGTGAGGTTTGGAGTAGAAATCTAACTAAAAGATTTGGGACAAGAGGTTAGAATGTGGGTAATTTTGAGAGGTTGTGTACAGTTTGGGCAAAGGGGTTGGTCTTTGCGCCGTAGGTGTTATTGGTGGTTAAGCCGTGTGTGCCCAATTCTCAGTCTGACTAAAGTTCCAGAAAAAAATATATATTGTAAAAAACTACGCCAGAAACTCACAAACAATTTTTGGGGATTTTGCCGTACAGTCATAACCTACAAAAAACCAATAAAAATAGACATTTTATTTTTTTTAATTGTCACGCCGATGGAAAAGAAATCTGGACAAAATATATGTTATAAAAAAAACTATGTTAGGAAGCTATAACAATATTATTATGGTGATTGTACCAAAATTCAAAATGGCTGAAAACAATTTTTGAAAAAAGGAAAAAACATTTTTTTTAGTTTATATCCAGTTTTCAATTCCACTAAATTTTCCTGTGATGCACTTCAGTGACATCGACAAGATCACAAAATCCCATCCAAATCGGTCAACGCGTTAAAAAGATATTAACTTTTTCCGAAATTTTTAAAATGAATTCTCAGACCTTGGGGGTTAATTATTAAGGAATGAAACTTGGCCAAATTGTTACTTGTGTTAGTCCTGACGATAAAAAAATATAACAGTCATAATCGGCGCGGGGGCACTTTACCCCTTCTTATCCACCTATGGCCTTTTCCGCACTACTGTTGAATAATTAAGTAGGAATAACAGACTAAAAACTTTAGAGTTTCATGAATCAAAGTAGGCATTAAAATCTAAATCAAAAATAAACTAAAAAAAATTATTAAAAATTAAGGTGCAACTTTACATAAAAAAAATTTCTTTCATTTAGCAGATGGACGAGAATTGGATCTTATTCTACTCTTATTCTAAATTAAGTAAGTGGCAGTTCATTTCCGATGTTTTGGTTTCATTGTCATATTAGACACTACCTAAATTAATTTCGAAAGCTCCCACGCCTAATTAGATACCTTCTTTCTTCTTCTGTAGGCGTCTAAATAAGTAATTCTTAGCATAGAAACTATGTTCAAAAATCTTTGGTGACCAAACACTGGTCAACCATATATTTAGAATCAGTATTAGAATTTTATTGCAAATATTTACAAAAGATTAATCTTATACAATATTTTTAAATATGTGAATGATAACAGAATATGACTAGCAAACATCAAAGAAAAAATAATAAATTCTTAACCTGCCAATCGAATTAGAAAACTCAGATATTCTGAAAGAGATATATTTAGTGTAGATGATGTGTTGAAACACAACAAAAGTGAAAAAATAGATCATTTATTACGTAATTCTCACCAAATCAATCATTAAACGTATCATTAATATTCTAGGCCTCTAAGGACTACATCATACTATATAGCAATTATGCTAAAGCTTAAATTTTTATTGCGCTATTGCGACTACGCAGCATACAAATCGACACGGACAAATGCGGAAATAATTGAAAGAGAATAAACTCGCTATATCGAGCTAATTTCAATACATTTTTGGGCTTTTATGTTGTACTGCACCAATTTTTGGGATATTATGTAAAGTACGACTGAACGTGACCACGTATTAGCACGAGGCCCGCAAGGGTGCCGCGATGATTAGCTTCAATAAACAATCGCTTAATCTAAATAACCACCAAAAGTGTCCTTCGTCAATTAAAGCAGCGAAATGGTGAATTCGACTATGGCCGAACCGAAATCAGTTCCCCCGTCGCCGTGTCACGCACTATTAATGGTCCTCGTGCCGGTCGTTGGCGACTAACAAAAAAGTATAAATTAGCATCCGGCCGCAGAGGGCCGTCCGAAAAACTATGAACAAATTGATTGGCAATTATAAGGCATAAAGCAGTTCTGCAACAAATGTCCGAATCATTATGCGCCCTCGCAGGGTTGACTGCACTAATTGCGCCGCTTTTGGAGGCTCACTCATGCAGTTAAGCAAATAGACCGGTGCTCCGGGGGCACATTGAAAATTAATCTGGATGGCGACTATTGTGGGGGTCACAACCCCCTCCCAAAAGCAAGAAGATAATGGACGAATATTATTTTTAACAAAGGTCGTATGAAGGATACTGAGTCCGCTCTGGAGGACCTACCCTGCGGTTCATCACAGCACGTGCTCATAAAGAGCGGACAATCGAGCACATATTTAAATGAAGCCCCGCGCCACATGCTATAAGTTGATATTTAACATTTTTACATTTGAGTGGCACCACCATCGCTCGTAATTTTTAGTTGAGTACGATTTTTTCCCTTTTAAGCGAAATTTCATTAAAACAACGACCACATTTAAATGGTGTGCGGCACTGGCAACAAAGGGCGGGTTCCGAAATAACGTATTCAGCTGTTATGGGTATCAGCGGCCCCGTGGGCGCTCGGACCTGCGAACGGGCGGAACGCCCTTTTTCACAGCAGACGGGCTGGGCGGGACCCACCAGCTGGAATCACAGCAAAACTGTCCAAATATGCTGCCGCCCGAGGCCCCGGCCACAATCGCCAGAAGTGGCGAATCTCATCAACAGCGAAAGTAATGTTCAAGGGTCCAGCTGCACTGGGTAATTGGTTATGCTCGGACGATATGACACATTGTAGCGCCACAGGATAATGCTGCAAAGTGCACTTGAGGGTACGAACGAATTTTTTATTTTCAATTTCATTTGAATGTTGTTCGTTTGCTGTTTTGGAGCGGTGTACTTCACAGCATATAAAAGCGGCGGGAGGTTCGCGGCTTTGGCTGGTTCTCTTTGTCATTATGTGAACCTTTTTCCGCCAGGATGCTGAAATCTACAACAAAAGGTTGTACATGCTCTCAGTGTGCATTAGGGCCAATTTTTAAAGAAAAAAAAAAATTATAGAGGTGGCAATTAAATGAAGTGGTACACGTACGTGCAGAATGGGCAGTTAAATTTTTTAATGAAGTTGAAGTTCGTTCTAGGAAATATTAAAATAAACATTTTGTTAAAGCTATTATATAATACTAATACCTACGGAGTGTAGAAATTAAGGGTTGTTTTTATTTTTTAATTTCGTCTAAAGAACACATTTCAAAAAACTAATACATTCAATATAATCAGTAATATCTACTCCACTACGAATGGAGTTGAAGTGTTTAGAGCAACTAGCCATAGGTTCATTGTAACCATAATATGTGCGATAGGCTTGAAAATATGTATATAGTAGAAGATCTCTGGAGCGTAGAAAAATTGCACGTACGTATGTAATGAATAAGGCAACAGATTTTATAGCATAACGTATCACTAACAAACATAACCGATGCAATCTTACGTCTCAGCTCAAAAGTTTGAAGCCTAAGCAAGGTGCATCTTGCAGGGTAAGGAGAAAGAACATTAGACCACTGAAATTTCCGTAACTCATGTGTTGTTAACGATTTTTGAATGGTGTCAAGACGATTACAATAAACAGCTGTATAAGGATTTCAGCCACGTAAAGAGTGCAAAAAGTGATGGCGTTCCTTTTAATAAACTCACGCATTTTAAAAGCATTAAAAAAACATTTAATATACGCAACACAACTAAGTTTGTAGTCAAACTAAATACCAAGGTTATGTATAATAGACCGATATTTTATCTATAAAATGAAAAAAAAAACCTTACTTTTTGTTTTTATTTAATTTTAAGCTACACCAACTAACAATTTTTTCTTTGAAGTCTATGACAATGAGATAAGTACTTATTAATATAATAAAAAAAAAACGTCCTCAGCATAAAGCAATGGTAAAGCATAAGAGAATATCTGATAAATGTAATTAAGAAAAATAATAAAAAAAACGGGTTAAGATGACTACCTTGCGGAACTCCAAAGCGAACCGTAATTATTCTGTAAATAATATCAATTTTATATCCAAATTAGATGTAGTCGATTTACTACTAACAAAACTACGTTGTAAAGGGCTAATAATCTCTTTAAATGAAAACAAAATTTCATCTTTTACAATGCTTTAAAAGTACTTTAGAATTGGTAGTAATTGTTGGTAGCAATGCCCCTGTAAATATCACTGGAGGAACATGAACTGGCTTTTAGGGGAGTAATAAACGAGATCTTCCATGATTTAATGAAAATGCCCGAGCATAACGACAAATTAAAAATATCAGTCAAAGTAGTAGCAAAACAAGAAGAACAAATGTTTAGAAGAATATTCGGAATCAGGTCAGGACCATAAAATATCTCATGGCTTAGGGATTCAAAAGCGCACTCAACCTTATCAACATTAAGGGGAAGAGCTCCTAAATTGGAAATGGTCATCGCACTATCAGTATTAGGCACAGGATTAAATTAAATTAATTATCAGATGACTCGTGCATAGCTTCAAAAAACTATGCAAACAGGCTGCAGGTTCCCTGAAAATTACTAGAAGTAATGCTGTCATAAGAAGTTTGCAAGGAATATCCTGAAAATCGATTAGCATTAATAAACGACAAAAATGCTTTACTATGCGTTTTAAAATTGTTTTGAAAAGACCAGATATATTGTTTAAAAAGGTAGCGGTGCAAATATTGATATTACGTAGTAATCTTTTGTATTCGAAAGTATTAATTGAACTTGGAGTATTTATAAAAGGTCTCCACGCCTTATTTTTTGCATTTTTTAGACTTTTGAATCCACACTTAAACCACGGAGGATGTGACTAGATATAAACCGAATATAACTTTTTTATTCATAGGTTCTTATATAATGAAAATGAAAAGCTAAAAAAAATTTTAAGTTGCGTCGGTTTTCTTAGCTTCATTTTCATTACCATAGATAGAAGAAAATATTACATTTTATATATTGTACTACTGAACTGAAAATTAGAATAAAACATAAGTCAAAGTTTTGTCGTTTGATAAGGGTATCAAAAATTATAATTTGACTGCTTTACATATAGAAATTCCGTGCTCAATTAAACTAAAAAAAAGTGCATTAAATTCGAAATTCTTTGAGTGTATTTATTTCATGATTGCACAATGATTGCCCTTTAAATTAGACTCATTTTCATTTACAAGATTATTTACTGACAGAAAACTTAGGTATAATATAGTCAGACATTACTCGTGCCATAACTTTCGATAAAACCGGAAGAGTGGAAACAGGGCCAGAATCAGATGAGATCTTCGGAGTGGGTATAATTTGGATACTTTAAGAGTCGTAAGTATGCCCAAATAGAATGGGTTCCATTAACAAGACTGGCGAACTTTTCCGAATGACTGAGCCTTTGCCCTCAGTAACGTACACTATTTTATGGCTAATATTCAAAACAATTGCCGCAGTCGCCATAAACCCCGGCAGAGCAATAAATCTGAGCACCCCAATAATGAGCTATCCTTCGGAGCTCCTAATCTGTTTACCAGAGCGCCATTCCCCGGCATAAATCAGTCCCTCAAACGATATCGTTGCCCCTGGAAGAGACGCCTCCTCTCCCTGGGATTCTATCGTTAATTGCACGTAACGTTTACGAGCTCCTCTTTATATGCAGCCATTCAGATCCCGATGAAACGCCGCCGGTTAGAGCGCCCTGCATTTCAGATTTTTCAGGAGGACATAAACGCTTTTAACTGCCCTCGATGCAATTACGAGCATTGCGCCAGAATGCACTGATGCGCCCCTCCTGGAGGCACTGCTGCGGTGACGGATTCCACGACGCCTTCCCGGCAATCACAAGATAATAAAATGCCCATTGCTTTTGCCTCCTCAGCAATCTCGGTGCTGTCCATGTCGTCTAATTCGCGATTGCTTTAACGAGCTCGACCTTCCGGCTAATAAATTCGCCTTCGACGGTCCGGGAAGCCCGACCGGGCCGGCCTCCGCACAGATTCATCCATTTGCCGGACGATGAAGAAATGATGAGAGGTTTTTGCTATCGTGGCGATTCTTCGGCCGGCTATGGTGCGGTGCCTAAACTACACAGTACAAGCTTCAAAAGATGAACTTATTCATCATAGATTTACAAAATTTAATTTTTATAATACATAAGATAATCTCACAATTTCTCTATTACTTAGCGGGGCCATTTATTGTTTCGGTATGAGTGTCAAAGGAATTTTATTATTTTATTATATATCAATTTTCTTTTAATTAATATTTCGTCATAATTGTTTATATTTCTTGTAAGTTGTTTTTGTTTTTAATTACATAATTTTTTTATTTTTTTTTTTTTTTTTGTTGTATGAATTGATGTAGTTTTGAATTTGTATACTGAATTAATTTTATTTTTATAATAAAAAATTAAAAATTAGTGTTTATCAAAATAAGCCATTTGATCATAGATCCAACACTTTTCATGTACCTTTCCCTTTACAACTTATACTGCAGCTATAAAATGTTGTAATATATAAATGTGGCCAAATTATTATCACCTCTAGAAATGTTTAGTAAAATTATATGAAAACGTAGCTTTATGACAAGAAGAAAAGTTTTGTTTTAATGATATTTATTAAACATTCCTTTTGTACTTTTCAAGGATTGTAGCCTACACGGCATTCCACTGATAGCACTTTTAGCCTTCGTGACCAAATCGGCATCATTTTCCTTCATGACTACAAACTACAATCCATTCTGATTTGGTCCGCGGATATTTTTCTGACACTTTCTGTTTAAAAATAGCTGAAATAGATAGGATTCATATCTGGGCTGTTCGCTCTCTAGTCAAGGATTTGGGTGTTGTTAGGGCTTAAAAGGCGCTTTATCGTACATGAGGATTCCCTCTCCGTTAAATTATTAATCCGTTGGATCTGCGAACAGTTCTTAACATTGGTAGTGTCAACCTCACTCAACCTCAATTTAAGTCAAATTCAAAATTTATTACATATATTTATATATTCAGAATAACATCATAAACAAAAAATGTTTATATCAACTTTACCTTTTCCCAGACATGTCAGATTTTCATTCGGCAATGTTTCACTTTGTTTAATCATCCTAGGATTCATTCAGATTCTGCTTATTTCGTGGTGTCCTTGCACATTGCCCAAATTGAGAAAAAAAAAAATTTACTTCTCATTGTCCTTTTCGATATTTCTGTATCAGCGTTACACACAGGAGCTCTTATAAGTTTACTGGATAGAGTTCGGTAGTCTTTAGCTTTCCGCAGCAAATATTCGACGTAGCTGCTTTTTATTTTTCAGCTGCGATTGCAATTTCCTTTTTTCTTACAACTTCTTGACAACTGGGCAGCTCTATTTTTTGCGAATTTTCGTAAAAATTATCGCCTGACTCCAACTTCTTGAGCTTCTAGATTTTCGCTTTAGTTACTGCACTGATATCCTTGGCTTTACCCATATTAAATTTTATAAAATTTGAAATAATTGATAGCTTGTTTATTTTTCGAAGTCACAAATGATTCAAATATTTCACTGTAAACATAAAATTAAAGCAATTTGTAACTGAAACTAATTAGTAAATTAATTAATATTAAAACTAAAAACTTTAAACTGTCACATTCCGGAAAAGGCCCAATCAGGTAATAATTGCTCCAGGAAAGGGATATGGCATTTTTATTACATTCTTCGTATTTAAGGCAACCTTTGTGAACGACATGTCAATTTAGAAAAGGTATGCAGCACTAGTATTTTAAATTACATTAATAAGTATTTTTCAAGAGATGATAATAATTTGACATCATCTATATATGCTACAGATAAGACGCTATAACAGTTCAGGGAAAATAAATAACACACATCAATAAAAAACAATAGTCAATCGTCAAGAAAGATGTCTAAGCTTACTCGCAACTGCGGAACGAGCGAGCTAGCAGGTTTCTGACCGACTTACATGTGATTGATCGCGTATTGCGATTTTTTATTTTTTGGAGCCTTTTTTGAAGTTGGAAGACGTAGGCTGCTACACGGAAAAAATGAAAATGTAGCCCTTAACAACGACGATGGTTCTCGCAAACAATTTTATGGTTAAATATCAACTAACCATCATTTTCTGTACTTGCAACATATCTCGTAGTATTTATAGGAATGTTTCATGAACATATTAATGGTTCCCAGTACTATCTTCATTGTAAATATTACCTTCTAATAAATTGTGAATAATACATGATCGTTGTAGCTGCAACATTTTTATGGTACGGCGTATTAATAAATATAATGTAGCTGTTACATATTAGTTGTTCATAAAACAATTTGTCGATTCTGGATTAGTAAATATTACCACGAAAATGTGATATATACTCTGAATTGTTTTTAAAATTTATGTAATATTAACAACTCTTAAGTTTAATTAACAAATACAATTTTCTACACGTTTTGTATGAAAATTGGGTTTCGTTGGCATTTGCTGAAAATTTAGCACAGTCTAGTAAAAATCGCCTTAATCGAAAGTCCCTATAGGTACAGAGTCGTTTAGAAGATAACTGCAGTTTTAAGTATTTTTTTAATTAACACTTTGTAGTTTGCTTAATACACGCCCTAAGAAGTTTGCCGATATGTTATTTGATAAAGCACATTTCACCCATTCTAATAAAGCTTCAACCACCTCCTTACCCAGTTCCTGACATTATACTAAATTTTCATCCAATTCCAGTGAAACTCAATTACCATTTAAACGTTTGGGGTCATTTATATAAGCCACACTTTATAGCTGAAATTTGTATAATATTTAACTACATATTTTAGAAATAACAAGAAAATTTTAGTTTATCTATTTATTTATTAAGTAATACCTTACTCACTAGTATACATATGTTCTTATTTATACAGCTTAGTATTTTATTTCAAGATAATCTGCATCAGAGGAGGGACAAATTCTATGCAAATGTGGCCCAATTTATATTTCGTCAAAAAAATGTAAAACATATTTTTCCAACATCTATCATTAATATTGAATCGATTACGACCCCCTTGCATCCTGTAAAAATCCTAAAGAAGCAATACTATATTATAAAAAACCAGGAATTCTTTTGGACTCGAGAGGATGATCATTCAACTTCTATGTATTTCAGGGTGAAATCGACTGAAAATTAATGATAGATGGTGGAAAAATGTTTGCTTAATTTGTTTGACGAAATACAAATTGGACCACATTTGCATAGAATTTGGACCTCCTCCTTCGTTACAAAAAAAAAAAAAAAATAAATAAATAAATGTCCGTATAATAGATCCCAGATCTTTAATAATTCTGCAACACAATTTTCACTACTAATTAATTCCACTTTTCTCACAGAAGGTCTCACACCGTCCACTACAAGAAATCGAATAACAGAGGAAAGGAATATTTAGTGCACAGTTCTCCCGAACGTTATAATTAATTTCATGTAAATCGCCCGAACCAACGCAAATGTAAACAGCGCAGTTGCAGTTCACTTAAACTCACGAACTTGTGTGTAGCGACAGGCTCTCGCAAGCGCAGTAGATGACAGAAAAATCTCAAAGGGTTTTGTATTAAAACAAAGAAAACAGAAAATGCAAGCCGTTCAACAGCTTCCCTATACTGCTTGTGTCAAATACGTATTCTCGATGGGCAGTGCCAAATGTTGTTTATTTTTAGTTAGTTTTTTTTTCCAACAAAACTTGTTTTAAGAATAGTTTCAAGAAAATTTTTTCACAATGCAAAAAGTTTAAATATAATTACATGTTGATAGTTTCAAAACACTTTGCATGTACTTAATACAATTTCTTAAAACCCCAGCCATATACAGTTTTAACACTTTCGTTGTAAAAGACAAACAGTATAAAAAAGTTGTGAAAGCTTTTTCATAGTTCCATATACGATTTCGTTGTAAAACAAACAATTCCTTAGTACACTTTTAATGCATTGCTGAAACAAATTCGTTGTTTTTAAACGTGTCAAATTTACAACGTCGATACCTGCAAATACAATTGTTATGTAAATCACACAAATGTTTCAAAACATTTTCATAATGTTTTATACACAATTCCTTTTTTTCCGTGTATCTTTTTCTCTGTCACGGCAGTGGCAGATATCATGTGATTTTCGGTTATTGCAAATAGTTTCCAAGACACGTGGTAAGCCTGCAGGTACTCTACTAGTAAATGTATACATATATCTTTTAAATAATATTTCCAATTATAAAAACAATTTTTAACATGGCTAACTTTGGATTGCAAAAGATCCCTCGAAGTAGGATTTTTTCGTAAGTATTGTGTAAAAATGTGGAGGAACGTTTAGTGTTCAGAAAAAAGATAGTTAGCGGTTTTGTATCTCTGTTGAAACGCAAATTAAGCTTAATAAATGAAAAATTGCGGAAAGTTCGTCTGTTGTAAATACATAGTATAGAGATCGGTTCATTTCTCTGGCTGTAGAGGTTCATTTCTTCAAGATTCTACTGAATAGTAGCACTTGTGGGAAGAAAATTTCTCGTCAATCAGAACAGACTGTGAAAGAGGGCGAAGGGAAGGGGGCCGGCTCGAGATCATCCGGCGTCCAAGCATACTTGAAAGGGCCCGTGGGCTTCCGTCCTCCGCCCGAAGGGGTTACCAAATCAAGAGGTATTAAGCACGCTCGTTTAGACTTGAACGAGCCCGCCGGAGTACCATTGCACATGGAGAAGCCTCGAGGGAGCCCCTTGCGTGCTGCCTGCCTCCATGGCCGATGAAAAAGAAATTACGGCGAGTTTGACTAATGACAAAGAAATTAGGCGCTCGTCGCACGAGCACCCGAGGCCCGGGCCGTCTCAAAAAGCCGATGGTTCTCGGGCCGGCTTTCAGGGTCCATTCACTGAAAAGTAATTACGCCGTCTCAGAAAATCATATTTTCGTGAAGTGTGTGATCATTGAAGTGATTTCATGAAATGACCTCTGGAAGCGGCCCATTCGGGCAAATCTAAGCGTGAAGAAGTACGTGCGCTAGGATGAGTCCGGCCCGGCGCCCGTCTCGCCCCGGCTAGTCCCAGTCCACATGAATTGACCGGCTGACTTTCTGGATTACGGGCTGCGCGAAGAAAGCCCTATTTTTTGATGGAATTATTACTGTGGATAATGTCATTAACCGAGATGAAAGCAATTCAATTTGGAGCGTGCGTGTGTTTACTGAGAAAGGCATTCCTCCGGCTACAGACGGGTCTCGGAATTTCTCCGGATGCTTTGCAAATTGAAGGGGCAAGACATGGGAAAGCCCAAACATTTTTCGGATTTTTCCTTCATATTTAAATTTCATTTTTATTCAGCTGCCAGTCTAAAGGTTCGGGGTAGTAGAATTTATGTTCTGAGAACCTTTCTTTCGCGATGTAAATGCGAAGCCTCGGGGAGCACCCGGCATCACCCAGAGACATTGACCAGTCCTTTCCGGACATTTCAACATGGAAATTTGGGTGTTGAGTTCAACTCGTCAGACGGTGGTGGAAGTATTGTGAAAATTAACTTTTTGACTTCTATTCTAAATTTCAGTTTTTGTAGTATGATACGATATTTTGAATTTTATAATAATAAAAGAAAATAACAAATATCTAAACATTAATTTTCTTGAAGTCATAATTTTTAATTGTTGAATTAAAAGATTTTAAAATACGAAAATCATTTTGGAATGCAATTAGTGTAAAAAATTCCTTATTCCTTCCTTATAGGAATTTATTTATGCTAATTTTTTACCCTTGAAGCTTGTCCTTTTCTTAAGTGTTCTCCAGTTTTACATAGTCGTTTTAAAAGCTACAGCCTTTAGCAATAAATTTTAGAAAATCATATTTAAATTTATGTATAAATTTTCAATACTTATAAAAATACTTTACGTAGAGTCAAATCAAATTACTTGTCTTTCCAGATTCTTGATCATGGTGATGAGTTTAAAATTATTTTCGTTTCAAAATGAAGTAAGGCGGGCTTAATTCCTTAGCTTATCCAAATATAGAATCTCTGTTGCTGAGATTATTAACACTAAACCTACCAGAGCGGTCAAATGACCGCTTTTGAGACTTTAATAAAAATTGTTAAATTCCAGGTTTTTATTTTTCTTGAACTTACTGCACGACTTTTTCTATAATATATAGCAGCTATATATTATAGAAAAAGTCGTGCAGTAAGTTCAAGAAAAATAAAAACCTGGAATTTAACAATTTTGATAAAGTCTCAAAAGCGGTCATTTGACCGCTCTGGTAGGTTTAGTGTTAAACTATGATAATGTTATAAATCAGTTTGTGTTTAGGTACGCTTATTGTTCACATAAAATTGTTATATATTATCTATATTTAAAAATATATATATCCCTATATATATATAAAAATGAAAGTTCGTTTGTTTGTTTGTTTGTTTGTTTGTTTGTTTGAATATCGATATCGATATTTTTCATTTTTTGTCCGAAGGTAGTACATATTCCGACTTAACATATAGGCTAATTTTTTTTCGGATAATACGTAGGGTTTCAAAATGGCGGATCCAAGATGGCGGCTGAAAATTTTAAATTTGAAGCGATTTTCATGAAAATTGGTACATAGGGGTTTTGCCGGATGGGGATTTCAAATCCGCTGTCCAAATTTAGAAATTCAAGATGGCGGATCCAATATGGCAACCAATATTTCTCGATTTCAACAGATTTTAATGAAAATTAGTTCAATGATTGTATTGTGGTCACTGATTTTGAATATTATCAAAATTTAGAAATCCAAGATGGCGGATCCAAAATGGCGACCATATTTCTCGATTTCAAGGGATTTTAATGAAAATTAGTACAATGATTATCTTGAGGTCACTGATTTTGAATGTTATCAAAATTTACAAATCCAAGATGGCGGACCCAATATGGTGACCAAGATTTCTCGATTTCAACGGATTTGAATGAAAATTGGTACAATGATTATTCTGAAGCCACTAATTTTGAATATTAGCAAAATTTCTAAATCCAACATGGCGGATCCAACATGGCGAGCAGAATGTCTCGATTTTAACGGATTTGAATGAAAATTGGTACAATGATTATTCTGAGGATACAAGTTCCGAATATTATCAAAAGTTGTAAATCCAAGATGGCGGATCCAATATGGCAACCGAATGTCTCGATTTCGACGGATTTTAATGAAAATTGGTACAATGATTATTCTGAAGCTACAAATTTCGAATATTATCAAAATTTGTAAATCCAAGATGGTGGGTCCAATATGAGACCAAATTTCTTGATTTAACGGATTTTACTGGAAATTAGTACAATGATTATTCTGAGGCTACTAATTTAGAATATTAGTAAAATTTCCAAACTCAAGATGGCGGATCCAATATGGCGACCAAAAGTTCTAGATTTCAACGGATTTGAATGAAGATTGGTACAATGATTATTTTAAAGCCACTTATTTTGAATATTATTAAGATTTGGAAATTCAAGATAGCGGATCCATAAATGGGTTTTCGGGTTGAAACAATTTCTAGGATATAACAAACTAGAACATTTGAGAAGTGTTTAATTAGTGAGTATTTACCCAACGCCGCCGGGTGAAACCGGGTAACCCAGCTAGTATCATATAAAAAAGGCTCTTTTCTTTATTATTCTTACCTTCACTAACTTTCCTTCAAAATGGTCATTTAAAATGACTTTAAAAACAACATTTTTATTGATTCAATAGTTATAATTGCATAATGTATAAGCTACCACATTAAATCAATTTTAAATCTCAAGTCAATATTTGAATCTCATACTCGACTATTTAATTATATTTCTTAAAAAACGACAGCATCGGTTTTTTATCTTAGGGTGTTAACACTTCAGATCCGCTGCTGGAGTTTTGTGTAAAATTGCATTTTTAAATTATGAATTTTGAAAAACACTCCAGTTTACTTAGACTGAAAAAAAAAACATTAGTAATGTGTTCATCATGTTTGTATGTAGGGGGAGTCCGGGAGAGTTTACCCGCCTTCCACTAAAATGCTCATAAATCTTTCTATACTTACAAATCGCTTTTTTCTATAAATTGTATGTTAAGCTGCATTATTTAGCTATATTTTCTCTTAATAAAATTTGATCAATCATTAATAGTTTATGAGTAATTAACGATTTCTACCTAAGTGACATTCGGCTAATATCTCCCGCCTGGGTGGGAGACTTGACCCCCCAAGTAGGGAGCCTTTACCCGGGTTTGAAAATAGGCAAAATAATCATTAAAAATTATATTTCTATAAAGAAATTTAATCATAAAAATATGGCACATATTATTACGAGGTAAATGAAAACAAGAGGAAGGTACTTTGAGTTGTCTTTGAGATACATAAGTGAGGAATTAACTAGTATCACATATATTTTTTAACATAGTTACTTTTACAATAGTGAGTGTATATAAACTTATTATTAGAAACCCTTTTTAACAAAAACTATATGTTTTATATAAAGCAACAACATTAATTACAAGTTTCACAACCAACAGTAATACCTCCTATAAAAATTATTTCAGTCTGTCTACAACAATATGTTAACATTTAACAATATCTCATCAACATGGAGAAAAATCTAAGGTAATTTAGGTACTTTTATAGCAAAAATAATTGTCTGAACCTTTTCTATCTTTTACATAACTAGGTAATAAACATTGTAAGTAGTTAAACCTTAAAAGTAGGTATTACAAATCAGTATAATGTAGGAAACCTTGTATGTTGTCAGCAAAACAAAAATTACTGTCAAAATTAAGAACAAAAATAAAATTGAAAACAACATAATTAAATCTACATCAAAAAAAATCATAATCTTTATCAGTCTTCCTTTTTTAAATAAAAAATATTATTGCGGGAGAAACGACGGGAGAGATTACCCTGGGTAAAGTCTCCTCCCGACGCCAGGGTAATGTCCCCCACCCCACGCCAAGCTGTCCGTTATTACATTTTTATAAAAAACTATCACACTTAAGTAAAAGCTGTATGCCGTAAATGTTACTAGGAGAATTACACTTACGATGTATATAAATGACATGCTGGAATCTATTCACAGTAAGAAACAGAAATCAAATATCGAAAATTGAAAAAATTTACTTCCGGGCACGAAAATTTGTTGTCACTTCTCACTTCTAAACCAAACTGCCGATCGCAACCGCGTCGAGTGAGTGAGGTGGGAGACGCCTAAGGAGTCTAAGAAATGTCGTAACGTCGCAATATCGAGTTCCACAAAGATTCTATGAGCAGTGGCTATTGTCTCCCACCTGCTAAACTCTCCCGGACTCCCCCTATATATGAATTTTGCCTGGAGATACTCAAAACTTACACTTCTGTGATATTTTTTCTGGGCTTACTGAACAGCCCCAAACTTTTAGTGTAAATTAACAATTCGGTCCCTGATCGTTTTTTTGAGAACTCATGAACTTCTTCAGGTGTCATATCACCGAATTAATTGAGTGAAATCAACTTGAGTTGGTCAGCATAAGGAGGGAGGCTCAAGGATCAAACCATGGCATTCCACGGAGTACAATCCTAAAAACCCCACACTGGACCGACACAATGCGGTTAATGTGGACCGTGTATGAAGGCGTCCAAACAGGGCTAATATATTCTAAAATTTATCTAAAAAAAGTACAATAAAGAAGCCTGGTAATATGCGGATCGTCAATCTCTCCGGACCATCTCTTCATGAAATCAACGCCGCATTAACCTTCTTAACAATGGACTCGACATGGTCATTAAAATACAGCGTAGAGTTAACTAAGACCCCTAAATCCCTGGGTCTGTCAAGTCTAGACAAAAGGCTTTCAATCATAGTTTAATTGAAAATTAGAGGTGAACGTTTCATCGGTAAACAGTTAACAGGGTACCACTTGTAAAATGAGCTTAAGTCAGAGTTGAACAAATCACAGTCATCATTGCTGGAAACGATACGAAATATTTTTGCATCATCAGCATAGCACATGACGTTATTAATGACGAGAGAAGCAGAGAAATATCATTGATATAAATGTTGAAAAGCAGTGGCCCGAGAACGCTTCCCTGAGGCACTCCGGATGGTACTGCGTATTTCGGAAGAAATAATCCCGCGAAACGAAGCTCTCTGTGTTCTGTTCTTTAGATAGGACGGCCACTCAAGAAAAACCGATAGAAAGCCCCATAAAAATATTTTATAAAGCGGAATTCCATGATCAAAGTCGAAGGCTTTGCTAAACTCCGGGTAGATGCAATCCCTTTGCAAGCCTGATTCAGTTGCATAAAGTTCTAATACCGTAAGGTATTCAATTTGGCCTTGGTGAAGCCGTGTTGGAAAGAGCCTAGGAATGGCTTACAACGGAAGAATATCGTTTTATTTATTTTATTAAACAATTCATGCGATAGTTTCCATAAAACCGAAAACATGCAAAAATTAAGAAATACATATGTATGTATATATAATAGTAATGAAAAAATTAAAATAAGGTACAGAAATTGAAAGGAAAATTACTTCCAAGATGCAGGTTCGCAGGTCTGTACAAAAAAATAGGAAAATAAAGTGGCTTTTTCCAAAGTTAATTTTACCTGCGGAAATTGGTCTATATTAAACTTGAAGGTGATTCTTTCTCTAGATCGTATATACAAATTTTAAAGTCGAATATGTTTTGAAAAATTAATGAAGGAAAACTTAATCACATTAGGGTTTAAGTCGACAATACGAAACCATTCTAAAGACATCATCTGCTCTACCATTTCTCAAAAGCTGGAAATCCACAGTAATTTTACGGCTTTTGATTACCTTGTAAAGGATGAACGCTAAAAGCGTAAAAAGCGTCCGTTCAAACAATTGGGTGAGTGAACCCTTCCGTAATTCATCGTCAAAGGCGAGTCCGGCCCCAGACAGCGGCCATTGTTATTTCATAGAACTGTTCAGATCCAGAGTGCGGCGATGAGCGTAATAGTTGCTGTAAGTGCACCGTCGCGCTGCACAAAGCTATCCCCGCGGTGTTTAACTTTTTCCTCTAAATAATTCAATCCCTAACTGCCACATAATAGGAGGAAGCGAAGCAAAAATTCCGGGATAATGGCCCGGAGTGTACCGCATGAAATATGAAAAAATCCTGATTGCGCCCCGGCCGAAGGGACGCGACGCTTAGCCCCCGACCGTCTTGGGTGGAAACTATTTCTTGCAATAATGACGTCATGTTGTTATCATTAAATTTCTCCCATTATAAGGCGAATAACTAACGACGGTAATGGCGCAGTAGTTAAAAGCATTCGAGAAAATTGCACGAGTGGCCGGGAGGGATCTGCCGAGTCCTGTGGGACAGCTGCGCGGCGCGGCCGGGGCAGGGCGCATTGTGCAGGGCCGGAGTTTTTGTTCCTGCCCTAAGTGATGGGGGTGGCTGGCCGGCCGGCCGGGAGAGGGCGCTTTGAAACATTAGACACGATATGTTATCCCTGGGAATAGGACGGCAGCAGTTATCGCTGCAAATGCATTATACGTGCGAGACCATGTCGTATTTCAGGGCTTCCGGTTATCGCAATAAACGGGTCGGACCCGGCTCCAGCGGCAGAAAACAAAGTGGAACTCGACCATCTGCAATAATTCTGTGCGTGCTGCAGGGTGCAACTGATATTTCACCGTTTCACCGAGGGCGGGCAGTGCAAGAAGTTCGGACAATCGAAGGGCGCCCGCCCGGCCTCGGAGGGTGCCACTCGATATTTTGCCCAGAAAGACACTCAAGTTGCCCTGCCCGAATCGATTAATCGCACAAACTGTTTGGACAAAAGACCCGATTATGCTCTTCCGGGATTTTCTGTTGTTCTAGAACTAAAGGCACCCAGCCACCTACCTGCTCAACTCGGCACACCTCACGTAAGCACTTATTTATCTGTAGAATAAACTCTTTAATAATGGGTCTATGGAACGAAGTTGTTCTGGAAATTTAAGGGACAAAGTGAGGAGGAATTTTACAAAACTAATTTTTTTTTTTTTTTTTTGTTTTGCATTTTGATCTGAGCTGGAAAATAATGCATTATTCTTGGAACTACTCTAAATAATGCTGAGTACTGTTAACCAATGCTAGATAATGCTGAGTATTTCTAAGTACTGCCAGGTAATGATTATTTAGGTACTTGATAATGGTAATTAAATTCTTTGAAGTAGCGATGCTTGTAATTTGTCTTGTTTACATTACTTTAATTAGTAGTGATAGGTGTAGTACTTTTTTTTACAGCTCTGATTTTTGTAAGATACATACACTCTAAAAACAGAATGTAAACTTACACTTATCTTAAAAGCAATTTTATATTTTATTCTGTGTAAAAGTTTATCACGAACGTAAAAGTACAAATTTTTGGTGTAATTAAGCAAAAAAGTGTAAAATTACACAATTTTAAAGCATTGGAAAGCGTGTGAACGTGCACATGAATATGTAAAATAACGTCAAACTGACGTAAATCTACGACCTAAATTCTCTCATTCAAACAAAATGAATGCGCAATTACTTTGTGAAGGTATTCATCGAAGTTAAGATATGCTGTAGAAAATATTAGGTAAAATAACTAGATTAAGGGACTAAAATGAAGTACGATATGTGTTAATTTATACCTACTAATCTTAATACTCTAATACAATGGCGAGAAAAAGATTTTTGTTATATTATTTTTATGTACTATAAGTTCATGTGTCTTATTTTTGTGAGTTTTCTAAATACTTAACAAACAATAAACTATTGCGAATTTATTATTATAATAACCTTATTTCTACTAATTCCTTCATTTTATCCCATTTATTAGAGATAACGTCCTTGTTTCCCTTTACTGTATTGTAAAAATATTATATTAAAAGGATTATTTAATTCCAAAACTTCACATCTGCTGTGTAAATTTACCTATTTTAAAGAATTAACCAATACACATTTATTATGCAAATTTCACATCTTTTATGTGTGTAATACTTTTACACAAGAAAAGTGTATTTTTACGCAAACATTTGTGTAATTTTTTTAAGTGTAATTTTACTACCATTATGGAAGGTATTCAGTTTCCTTCCAAGAAGGTAGTAAAATTACACCAAATGTATGTATTTTTTTAAATATTTTCTGAGAATTGCAAGTCAATTCACTGAAAACCATTTGATAAACGATCAAAACTTAAGCATCTTTGAGCGGCAGTTTAACGTGTGTATACAGACATATATTTGTATTATAAAATACGTTTTCCTCAAAAGAACACTGTAAGAGTCGATGACAAACATTTTTGAATGACCTCATTCGATCCATATGATATAAAATTTGTCAATGTTTTTAACACATAAAAGACTTCTGCTCGAGAATTTTATTTTCAACCCAATATTTGTTTAGTACCTATAAGAAGTTAAATTTTGCTTAAAATTGTTTTTCCAAAGAAATATTTGATTACCGAAAGCACTAAGTTTATTATTAAAGTGATGCAATTTTTTATTTAAAAGAAATTAGTTCAAAGTTGCCACCACTAAACACTTTGATAAAGGTGTTCAACAATAGGTACACGGAGAAAAGTTTATTATAAAAATTACTATGGAGCTATTGTAACTGCGGATCAGTCAGGACACCATTTAAATATTATTATATTTTATTATAATTGGTACAATAGACATTATTATTTTTACTACAGCTCCATTTACTACAGGTAATTTTTCAATGAAACCTTGTAAATAATAGTTAAGGTAATATTTATACTTCTTTAAGTAAGAATTTACTTTAAATTATATTAAATTTTCTTATATTTTTAAGAATTTTTATCATGCCCTTTACTTAAATTACTATGGCACCATTGTAAAAATTTCTTGATGCATATATTCTTCAGGGCTTTTCACTTATGACCGCACAAAGTATAATTTACATTGTACCATTGTAAATTTTATTTTAACCTTCACCTGTTCCCGCATTACAATGGGTTATAGTAAAAACTACAAGATTTTCCTGGTAAAATTTACTTTAAACTTTTCTCCGTGTACCTACTGTGGATAAATCCGCTTTTATTTAAATGAAAATTTCACGAAATAAGATTAAGGGCGTTTTCGAAAATTTATCATGGTGTAAACCATGTCAACCACTTTTCATCATCTTGTTCGTAAATTCACCATAAGTTTCAAACTTTATTTCACTCTGTTCGAAAATTCATCTAGTATCTCCACCACGTGCACCATAACATTTTTCGGTTGTTTGTGGGTGACAATGACAACCTTATTTAATGTGCAATCATGGAGGCGAATGTTGAGCATGAGATGGCTGAGATTTTTGGACCCGAAGGTTAGCTTTTGATGGAATGCCCGAAATTTGTTGACAAACAGTAACATTTCGATCAGCTGATATTGTAAATTTCTTTTCCGAAGATGCATTCGAAAATTCACCGCTAAAAATATAAATGTATTTGAAGTTTACCATATTGGTTCACCTTATGGATAAAAGTGTGATTGATGGTGCATCAAACCGATGAATTTTCGAAAACGCCCTAATTAACAATATAAAATTTAGTTTTTGTTTCATTTCTCAACATTTTTAAATAAGGTGAATTTTCGGTCCTACTATAGGTATGTATTATGCATAAAGCTCTTTAAATATTGAAGAATATAGTAAAATCAAATCCTCTGGACTTTCTAATGGAGAAATATCATATTAACAAATTTACATTTGATACTTACCATTGTCGTTTTATATAGGTGAAAATAAATTATGGTAAATTTTTTTAAGGATTATACCGACTTTTATTCGGATTTGCCACAAAAAATTCAGCACCCTCTTTAAGTTGCGCTAGTAGAAATTAATCGATAAATAGCCCAAACTTTTTGAATTAAAGTTGTTGTTTAAGAGAACGAATTGTAACCTACTCCTGCATGAACCCTAGACTTGATCCCACGTGGTTATCTGCATAAATTCCCCAATTACGGCTGAGGTCGTATTATTTAAAATGTTGCAAAATTCTCGCAAAATGCCTTAATTACAATTTCTGCGAAGTGCTCGAGCTCTATGTTATCCTTTAATTAAAAGCGACCGGATGAGCGGGGGCGCGGGCTCTGCGAGGATTATGAACCCGTCCGTGAGGTTCGCCGGGACAATCCGGCTACTATTTTTCTTGTTTCTATTTTAGCTACGGTGCCGCAGCACTCCATACACTCGGGGATTCTCCTGACGGAATTAAGGACTTAAACGCGTTTAATGAATCAATTGAGGGCGATAATGCGGCTTCTGCCAGAGCTAATCCCGGCAGCTCAACGCACTTCCAGGGCTTCGCTCGATGGGGATCAGCTTGGAACCGAAGCCGAGTGTCTTGGCCACTTGGGGTCCCGAGGGAACTTTCGTAACGAGTTCGCTTGCCCTGGACACAGCGGGCGACGCTGTTAATGGCCAGAATGGAAATTCGTTAGAAGTGAGCCCGGCAAACATGAAAGTTTTCTTTGAGTTCGCCCAACGAATTTCCTCTTTATGTCTCTTGTTTGTTTGTCCTGCAATTTCTGTGTGTTTGCCCCTTTTTTTAGAAAAATTCCGGAGTGGTGTAATGTGCACCTGTCTCACCCCCCGAACCCGGGTCGGGATGAAACTTTGCAATCACACGACCAGGACATTCGGATGAAGAAACTTTGTGGCCGGAGCTCGAGACAAACAGAGATGGCAATTTTTGTTGTAATTAAGTTTAGAACTTGACGAAATTTCGTTAGAATTACTCCGGTGCTGTTAATCAAATTTACAGCAAAACCGAGGCTCCTCTGGCTCCAGGGAAATGCCCAAGTTTCTGGACAGTTCCATCTATTAGTCTGGTTGATTTGGTTAACTCCCGAAAATTTCATTATTTCCTGAAGGAGGAGGTGCCAAAATAAAAGCGTAGCAACTGCGGTGGTTGATAAGAAGCAGCAGACTGTGCTAATTGTCCAGAGTCAATTGAGTGGTTCATTTGCCGTCGAGGCATTCTTCTTAAGAAATTCTCTTCAATCGAGTTGAACTTTGTATCTCTAAGGCTCTATATTAAATGAAACTTGTTTTAATAATAAAATCAATTATTATATTACCTTTTTCTCTTTTGCAATAAATGTATTGAAATATTTGCAACTCAAATCTTGAATTTAAGTAACAAATTTCAGTCATGCTTTGCAATTCAATTTTTGTGTATCTGGAAGAAAATAAAATTAAGAGTTCTAAGTTTCGGTCCAAATATGGAATGTGAATTCAAATTTTAAAATTAATTTTCAAGTTCTCTTAAAATTGTTTTAAGCTAAATAAGGAAAACGTATCACAATGAAGCTGAAAATGTTGAAACTCTTAAAAAATGTAAATGAATATAGACATCTCTTAAATACGGAATAATATCAAAAAATAATTCGCCGTCTTTGATAATCATATTATACTATATATTTTTTATATATATTCTACTAAACTACTTTACTTATCCTAAAACTCTTCATTCAGAGATGAACAATAATCATAAAAATATGTGGTGAAAAATGACAGAATTCTTCATTTTCCTGGAAATTTCTTGGCTGGATAATCACACACAAAAAGAAATGATGCTGTACCACATATACTATATATAATACGTATATCTGGAATCGGTTGCACTTCTGATAAGACTGTCGTAATTACTCGAAGGCGTCAGCTACCGGTAGATCAGTTGGTTGGAACAACGAAGCGCAAATGGAAAGGTCGCAGGTTCAAGCCCTGTCCGTGTCCGCTTCAGTTTCTTTTTCACGTAGAGTACATATACATAAAGCGTATGGAATGCATAATTTTTTAAATGAATAATATATCATAAATATATAAATGGACCCATATCTATTGTCACTTTTTCGAAACTACCATTACCTGAACTATGGATGTCTTCGTAACTTTTGTTTCTCAAGTATTTATCTTAATGACAATTCTCACCAGTAGTTTCATAAGTGATAGTTATTCGGACTGAACTCCAAATATTTTGCCCATATCCCTTTCATTAAATTAATAAATTTATAGCTGCTTTAGTCCACTCCTAAATTTCAGTAATCCTTCTTTACTGCATTCACTAAACCCCATGTCCTTTTCCGTATCTGCAAATGGGTGTGACAAACAGTCGACGTAATTGTGGCCCATTTGTCACCGACGCTCCACCAGTTGCCGTCTTGTTCGATTTATATTTCTTTCCTTTCATTATTTCTGGTGTCACATTGATTCTAGGACCCATCCTCCGTTATTAATACCGCAGCAATTCAGATACGTACAACAAATTACCCCTCCATAAATCTCATTATCCATCATCTTCTCGAACAGTTCCGCCATTCGCCGTAGTGTGCAGCGCCATCGTCTACTTTAATAATTAGCGTCAGCAATAATTAGTGCGATCGTAAATTCCGCTGAGTGTAGTTTAGCGCTTGTATAAGTGTTTGCGAGTGTGTCGGATGCGACGCATTGTTTTGCCGCATTTTGTCATCCCCAAGAAAGGAAACTGAAGGTGTGGGTGTCGGGTAGTAGGGTCCTTGCGAGTAGTATCGGTTAGATTTCTGGAGCATACGGCTCCAGAAATGCTGATAGCGCACTATGATTGTGTGTTTTGAGTAATTATTAGGCGACAGGTTCTTTTCAGCGCTCGATGATTCGTGTTGAAGAAAATTGATGAATTTAATTACCAGGAAATAGTGGTAGCTGGTGTTCGGTGGGTTTGCTTCGAAAAGGAAGTGCCACACTGACAATGTCAACACAATTAGACACATCTAGGTCGATTCTCTTAACGCAACGCGAACAATTTATGGGTTCCGACTGCCTTTCAACCATTTGTCTTATTCATTTTCATTTATGATCCCATTATTTCATTTGTCTCGCACTAGTAAATTGTTGCGCTTTCAACATTCACCTCGATATATATGTCGCATATATGTACATAGGCATGAGCACCTTTTGTGTCCTATTCGTTCATATATGTTAGTACCACTTGGCACTGAGACAATAACTGAGTTGATCGATTTTGATATGTAAGACATTAAAGGTTGATATTAATTGAATCCTTAAATTTATTCAGACAAGCAAAATTCTAGATGAGATTGAGTTGCCTAGGTTTTTCGGTTTGGGTTAAAGCCGTTATTCTCAGAGAGGGTTTAATCAGAACATTTAAATGCAATATTTTGCGAGAATTTTAGGTGCGACAAAACATTTTTTCAAGCCAGTGTCAAATAAAAGGCACTAAAATGAAGAGTCAATAAATATATTGCTTATATATTTAGTAATATTTAACTCAGGGTCTCGCAAAGTAAAATTGAAAAAATCTGAAACAATTTAAAAATTAGTACCATATTAATAAATATGTCAGTGGTACATTAAACGTAAAAAATATTTATCCTTGGATATAAAGAAAAACAACTAAATATTGTTTGGATTCCGCGAATCAAAATTTTAATTTGAACGGATTGATCCCACTAAAAACTTGCACATCAAACCATTTTGATGCCCAGGATGGTAAATTGGTCCGCTTTAGAAGAGTTCAGAAGCTAATTAGAACTTTTTAACTCTATTTAGCTCCTCTCTTTCCCGAGTTTAGAATGCAAGATTATAAGCCCTAATTTTACCTAGGTTCATATTTTAAAGACCTTACATGATCCCATAGATTCTCAAGCAAAATACTGATTCTTAAGAATTACACTTTCAAGATTTCCATGTAATAAATTTTATTTATTAGTTTATTAATCCGGTGTGATATAAATTTTACTTATTTGTTAATACATAATAAAGATAATATTGTAATAAATTCATGTAATAATAAAGAAGATATTCTAAAAAATAAATTATACTAAATATGATAGTAATCCTTAAGATCTATTACGGGGATTCATTGATCGTTTGAATTAAAAATTACGAGGTCACGAACAAATTCTACTTTGATCTTTTTAAAACTTTTTCAATGATCTAAAGGTTTAAAAATAGAGTTTAATTTTAAGAGGCAAACCGAATACAAAAGTAATCATGATCTTTGGACTCTAAAAAGAACGAAAATTTCCACTCGAGATAATCAAATGTCAAACAAATATTGTTCTGAACTACTAAAAAGAAAACCTGGTAAAGGAGCTTCAATAGATAAATATAGTAAATTTGAAAAATATTTCTCATAAAAGAAGTAAAAAGTAGTTCTGGGTAGATACTATGGAAATAAGTCTGAAAAATTTTGTTGTCAAAGAAATTTACTTTTGCACTTATGCAAATGTGTGCTCAAATATGTATAAATAGATATATGATAAATTATATTATAAAAAAAAAATACATTTGTGTAAATCTCAATGTACCCAAAAAACTTAAATTTTTATTTAAAATGTTATAAACTCACGTCACTAAAACTGTCCTCTTTAATTCCGAAGACCCTATATTAAGATATTATTATTATTTAAAATTGTCGGTTCAAAAAATCCAGAAGCTTGAAATTATAAAGTTTCGGCTTATTAAGTTTTAAATTACATTACATCCATCATTTTGAACTTCTTCATATAAATATGATATATTTATTTACAAAATCATCAGAATTTGAAATCAGATGCCAGAAAATCTTCTGTGTATCCATTTGCATCAAGTTGAACTTTTACCACATACTTTATATCAGATCAGATTCTAACCTACTAATGGAGTAAATTGCCATCGAAAACATTCAATAGTTTTTAGCAAATTCTATTATATTTTAAAACCTTAATACCTCGTTAAGTACGTTTCTCTGCTAAAGTGTAACACTTAAAATCTTCAAAAAACTCTCAAAACGATACGTCCACTTAACATGCTTATCCTTCGAGTAGTTAGTATGAAGAGCTTTGCTGGCCCTTATAAAATTTTGTAATTTCTACAAGATTTCATCCTTTTAGTCTAATTGGTGTTAAAGTTAAACAGACCATTGAAAAAGGGGGCGCCGGATAGCCCGTGCAACTTCCTTTGGTACAGGCTGCCTCGGTTGAGGCTCCTGCACTCGACGCAGACCTGTGGAGCATCTCGCAGTCTCCTTGAAATGCGGAAAACATTCCGAGTGCAGGGATGCTAGCAGCAAGTAGCCAAATAATCGCAAAAACTCTATCAAAAGCTCCTTTTCAATGGGAGCATTCTCTCGAGTTGTTGCTATTCATCATCCACCCCCCGCCAGACCGACAACATATCAGCAAAAGTTATGGCGTCCGAAATAGCACTTCCATTAGCTCCGAAATAGCGGAAGCACTTCTTGGTGGATATAAATTTCAAAACTACCATCCTTCATATCCATCTTCCTTCCTTTTAGGGATTCTACGGTGTGTGTGTGTGGCTTTTTTTGGAGCCATCCGTGTCTGTACCGAGCAGACTACGCCACTGCCGTCGCATTCCAGAGCGCAATCCTCTCGCCGGCGAGGCAGCAGGCGGCGGGCAGACGGGGTGTTACAGTGGCAGCCCCGGAATGCGATCCACTAAGCTTCACTTTTCAATCCCATAAGCATATCCCGCCTGTAATTCTCGGTTGATGACTCAAGGATTCAGGTCACGAAATATTTTTCCATTTCGAGACGACCGCTCCTGACTACGTGCAGGATGGATCTCTCGCAGCCGAAAGTTGTGTCGGCTTTTTGCAGCCCGAAACACCGGCCATTTCGCCGTTGTTTCCCGGATTGCACCCGGGATCTGAGTGGCAGCACGATGCACCCAGTGCTTAGCTGGGCCCGGCCGCCCTTGGCCCTTGTTCCTGCCAGAGTATCCAGCGGGAGCCTGCGGCCGAAGGCTTAATATATTACGAACACGGTGAAATATGGATAGGCTTCAAGGTAAACAAGAAGGATTTCTGGGCTCCCGAGTGCCGAGCAAAAAGGGCGAAAGTATTTAAGGGCTGGAGATGATGGCGACAGATCCAGATACCGCCACCGTCGCACCACAAAACCAGGCGGTCGTGTCAGAGCCATAGACAGCCATAAACAAGTGCCTGAAAGGATTCGCCGGCTTTTTGCGCGCTGCGTCTATCAATAAGGAGAATCTAAAAGCGTCGTACGTGACCTTTTCGATCCATCGTCCTTTTGTGAAGTTGAAATATCTTGCAAATCATGGGCGCCCCTCGGCCCCACTCCCCGGGGCGGCTCCAATGTTTTTTCGCCGGATGATTTCCACTCCTCGAGGAGTATCGCACCAGTGAAAGGAGAAAGGAGCAGTCGGGATGTGCCCGGGAACGTACGGAGACGAATGTGGAAAGGATTCAAGTAAATCGGTGGAGTATCTGTAAATAGACACATTTGGGCCCCGTCCAGATGTTGCCCCCTTTCAATGTAATTCGCTCGAGACGTGATTTGCCAACCTAAGGCGAAGCCGTTCCGAGGAAGTTTTCAACGTTCCCAGCATTAGGCGAAATTGAATAAGGTCCAGCCATTAAGTAAGCGTTTTATGTGAAAATTTCAAAACATTTTTCGCATTTCGTTTTACTTTTATTTCCCATTAGCCCACCCCCACTGTGGAGTGGGCGTCTCATTTGCGGAGTTAATTTAAATCACGCTGGGAAGATTGCTTCCTGAAAGGAATAATTTCAAGAAAATATATAAAATCAAAAATCAACAGTGCTTGCAGAACAAATGGGATTTTTTCCAACTAGCTAGATTTTGTTATACACATGTAACATACCATATACTACATTTAGCCGACGTCGAAAACACTGAGCTCATTTCTCTTTATTTTAAATTATATCATATATAGTATAATGTTCAATAAATTAAGTATGTTAACAAATTTTCAGGAATATGGCCAATTTTAAAGACTGTAGCAATTGTAATTGGGCTTCGTCCGACGCGGTAATGTTGTAGATTGCTTCTAAATACTAATAGGACTAGCACTAATCTACAACTAATATTAACTAAAAAAACAATCGTTTACATAAATTTAAATTAATAAGTTTAGATTAAAAAAAAATACCCGAACAGAAATGCTGCATCTTGGCCGTATCACGGCCGTACGATTTCGAAGCGGCGGTCAGCTGCACGCCATCCGTGTTTATGAAAAATGTGAAACGGTGGGAATTTAACCACACCGAGTAGAAATAATTTGTGAATAATTTCAACGGCCTCACGCTCAGACGGATAAGGGTCAAACTTGAGTACAAACGACGATGACAGCACCTCGGCTGAAAAAATGTATATAGATACATATTTATAAATTAGTTTAGTCGGTGGTAGTCTTTGCGGAACTACAGCCGTAATGTACTGGTGCCATTTTTGACATATTTTACGTTGCGGCTGCTGTGCATATCGTATTGTTTCATATTTGCTAATTTCCATACAGAATATCTTAGCTTTACAACGAACACTAATCTCCTTTAGCCCTTTATTTCTAAAAGGTAATTTACTCATTCCTAGCAGCCTTTACCAATAAGGTCGGCCTGATATTTTACCATTCGTTCATGTACTAAGTAATCGCATATCCCTACATACTGCTGCAAGTAAGTAGGGCATATCTTTATTATGTAGTTAATTTGACTCTGCGTGTATGACGATTTGGTCGAAATATGCTTGCAGAAAGGATAGTAACCAGCATTTATTTATTTATTTAGGATTTACCACCAACTGACTACTAAAATAGTTAGATAAATTAAACCTTAACGAAGCTGTTTTTTTAAATTGCGCTTATTATTATATAAGGAGACCAAACCGGACTAGCGTATTCCAATTTAGGGCGGACAAAAGTGCAAAAAAGGAGTTTCGTTATAATGGGATCATCAAACTCCTTACACTACCTCTTTACAAAAGCGGAGTTACCTTTGGAAATAATAGCGTCGTAGAAAGATAAACGGGAATTAAATAATACATCCAAGTCCTTGGTTTTGTCAAGTCCAGATAAGGATGAATTGTCCAGAATATAATAGAAACTAAGAAGTGACCGTTTACGAGAAAAAGACATAACGGCACATTTACTTATATTTAAGAGTAAACAGGTAATAGAGCACCAATAATAAAAAATGTCGAAGTCAGAATTTAAAAGTTCGCGTTCCTTTACATTTGGGACAATACGGAAAATGTTGACATCATCTGCATAGCAAAGAACGCGTGAATTAATTAATAATAAAAAGACATCATTAATGTAAACAAAGAGAAGCAGTGGTCTGAGGTGACTACCCTGAGGGACGCCTGGTGTGTTATTTATTTCATTAGAAAGAGCGTTGCGAAAACTAACACGTTGTGTACGGCCTAATAGGTAAGAAGAAATCCAATTAATTAAAAAGGAAGGAAATTCTAAGAGCTATAATTTATAAATTTGAATTTTATGATTAATTCTGTCGAAGGCCTTACTAAAATCTGTATAAATGGAATCAACCTACTGTCCGTTTTCCAAGGCAGACGTGCAAAAGTTAGAAAACTCTAATAAGTTAGTCGTAGTCGATTTTTCTTTAAGAAAACCATGTTGGAAAGAGCCCAGGAAGGGTTTGCAGTGAAAACTTAAAATAGCAGATTAAAGCTTCAAAAATGTTTGATATGTAACAAAATTTAGCAATATGTCGATAGTTCCTTATGTCGCACTTATTACATTTTTTATGTAAAGGAATTATTAATGACAACTTCCACTGCTTAGGAAAAACACTACAAGATAAAGATAAATTAAATAAATAACAAAGTACAGCGACAATAGACGAGTTATAGCGTTTTACAAAAATGGAAGGAATGCCATCAGGACCACATGAGAATGATTCTGGAAAATTAGAAATAAAATCAGAAATCGATTCCTCGTCAAGAAATAAGTCCTTAGGCTGACAAGAAGTCGGCGAAAACTTCGTCAGGATATCAAATAAAAGTACACACATTGGTATTTCCAATACTGTAGTGTAAAGATAAAACCGATTTACAGGGTGACGCTCAATTATCGTTAAAAAAAGGCTAATCGACGTTACTCAATATTTCAACTGAACTAAAAAAAGTTATATCAAACGACATTGACCTCTGTTTGTTGTGTGAGCGTTAAACAAAATGTCAATTAATTTTGTTAATACGGAATTGGTGGAGTGTAGCGGTTAAAAAAAAGGTATTGCGCAGTTTTTACTTGATTTTTATTTTTTAGTTCAAAAATTTAGTTAACAAACAAAATAACAAAAAATGAGTGTTAATTTAATTCCCGAAATTCTCTAACTCCTAAATTAGCTATTCTACAATTTCAAACTATTTCTACAGAAAATTGCATGTGTTACAGGGTATGACTCACTTGGAGCATGTATCCCGTATTTTATGACAATTTTCCTAATTCCGTTTTTCCTGACTCTACTATGATGTTGATCGCAAAAGAAGAGAGCGATCCTTCCTTCGTCGCTGCTTAAATAGGCCTCGGTGGTGTCCTGCTTCCTTCTCTCCAGGTTCCACTGCCTTACCAAGTTGACTACCTACTAAGTTTATTTAATTTGAATCTGCAGGGAAATGTCACCCATCTGTTGATCTTGGGCCACTTCTTCATCGGTTTTCTAACTATTTCATGCTTCGTTGAAATTTATTTATCACTCGGCCTTTTATATTTATTAATTTTTTACCAATTTGACATAATGCTGAAGTGAAATTTTTTCCGCCATTTTAGACGTTTTTTTGAGGGGAAATTGACATATTAGTATCGTCCCTTTCTTGCTGGACATCCCTTTCCCTCTTATTGATCTTATGACAATTTTAATTTTTCTGAATTTCTAATTAAAATCGATCAATTAGCGAATTTCTGGCAACGCCATTGAATTTCTCGGCGGCAATTGTCCATATTTCAATCAGAAAATTAGTCCTGTCAGTCACGGTTTTCAAGTTTCGAGTGTCGCGAGTGAATTAATTTTATGTGATTATTTTACACGGATTTTCGTGTTTAATTTCAGGTGAGTGTGGTTTTTCTATATGTACAATGCATGTTTTGTCGGTGTGCCAAATGTTATCGCATAATGTTGTGTGTATGTGTCACATATTATGCATGTGTTTTGTGCAGGTTATGTTTATGTTGTTGACTTCCGTGGGCCTTTTTTTGCTGATTTTTCCTCACTGGAAGTTGTTTTAGATGCATGGCTATACGCATACCGCGTGATAGTTCAATATGTCTAAATATTGGGGCAATCTTTTTTTTTCTGCCCATAAATACTTTTGTGGCAAATATGTTGAAGGGAATGGGAAGCTAATTTATGCCTCCATCTACTACTAGCTATAATTTAGGAAAAACTGCCGGCTCTGTTTTCACCTCTTCAACCCCCAGGTAAAAAGTAACCCCAGAAATTAGTTCACGTTCTCTAAAACATAAGAACTGATATGCACCTTGTTATTTTCGATATTTCAGACAGCTTGTGTAATGATTTTAGATTTTTTTGCAATGTACATTTTTTATTTATATCTAATATAACTTTCCATGGAAAATTCTTTATAGAAATAAGTACCAAGCTACAGAATTTTTTCTGCCTAAATTTACCTTATCTTGCAGCCCCAGTGAAAATGTTCACTGGTTGACAATTAAGAAAAACGTTGTCAGGATTAGGAGTATCTTTAATCCACATCTTCGCTTGCTTGGATTTAAACAGCATTAGGCGCTACTTGGACGAAATGAATTAATTGAATTGCGTTTACGGCGCGGCGGCGCCCTGCGCGCGCCTCCTGCATACTAAATTTCATTACCCGAATGAGGCTCCAACTAAAATGACAGTCCAAATCACTTAAACCTTGGAAAATCTTGATGGGGATTGCATCTTAATAGGAGCAATTTCAGCCAGAGCCTGCAAGGGGAGCTGGCGCGACGACGAGGGAATCCCTCGCGTCGCCGAGCGAGAGCCCAGCGCTGGCGAGGACTTATAGAAAATTAAAAATTCACACAGTGCCATAATTTACGGGCTACAATACAATGACTTGACAGAACTCTCTTGGCAGAGTGCTGGCAAAACGGCAGCCCTAAAAATTAAACCGTAGATTGGATTTTCAGCTCCTCCAGCTTCCGTGGACATTTCGGTAATGCCCGCATAGCGCGGTGATTTATGCTAGTGCCGGATACCAAAAAAGGTCTATATCCCTGCGGCGGGTCCCCCTGTGCCCGTCGCGCCGCCGCCGGCCGGGACTCCGCTTACATACACTAAACTGTTTCGTAAATGTCCGCCGCAATTCTCCCGGGCCCGCAGACTCCTCCGCAAGGCGGGCAATGGGAATTTTAACAATTGTAGCGCTGTTACTTGCATAATTTTTTCCCCATTCATTTGGCACCCTCCGCAGTGGCCAGCCATCGCCTAGAATAAACTTTGGTCTCGCCTGACTATGTACAGGAGAGCAGGACTCGGGGCTTTCTTATGTCTCTTCCACTCTCTTCCTTTGCAGGGCAGAGTCGTCCCGCACCGGGCACTGGCCACGAAAGTAATTGTCATCGTGTAATTTAAATGAAGTTTTAATGGAAAATAAATTTGCCGGCAATGGAGAGAAGAATGACGACGATTCAGCGGCGGGAAAAATCTGCCCGAACGGGTTGACTCGAACACCATTTATATTTAATTAGCCCGCTCAGGAATTGGGTTAGACGGTAACAGTCCGTGCTAAATTATTCGTAAAAATCCCCTTGAGCCGCTTCGACCCCGCATTAATTAGGTTTGGCGGGAGGGGAGAGTGACTAGTGTTTTAAGTTTCTGGGGATTTGGAGTAACGACCGTCGTTGTCGCTGTCTTTCTTTCCCTCGAAATTTTCCCGGGTCCCGAAACTAGTTAAAAAGAGTGACGACGGCGAAACGGTTTCCAGCAAGTAAGTTGCACGAAACCTGAAGGTTTATCTTCCGTTTTGGAAGTGTCCACGTAGTGCAATGAACGCCAAAACGTCTATAAATGCCGGGAGTTGCCACAAAAGAACACCCAGGACACCCGGCTTCCCGCAGAACTATCTTGTGCCTTTTCTTCGCCACTGAAACGCCTACAAAGTCGCGTGGAATTAGAGGAAGGAATGAAACTGTGTCTCTGTCCCCAGGGGTTGTCTATTACACTCCACTTTTGCTTTTACACCGCATATTCCACCGCCTTTATAATAATTCCCCGGATCCTTTCCGGAGTGCTCCCTTGCTGCCACGATTCTCATCCCTTTCCTGGGCATGCATGTCGCAGGGAAGCGCTTTGGTAAACGATAGTGCTCCGCTCGTTCCGATGCTAGTTTTTGATGTAATTAAAGGAAGCCATGTGGAATAATTGATGATGTACAGCAGAGCGGCTGTGTATGGATCTAATGATACCAATAGGATTAAAAGTATCTCAGAGAATTTTTTAGCGTCTTTAAGTTCTGCTGCTTTTATCTGAGGAATTTTCGTAAAATTTTAAACGGAATCTCAAAGTCAAAATAGAAAAGGAAGTTTCTATAGCTCGCAAAAATCTCGCTCGTTCATTTTGGCCATGTTAAGGATATCAAAAGTCATCGCTGATAAAAGGGTTCGATTTTATGCATCAACCGTCAAAGTGTTCAATTATTTTAGCAATTGTGCTCAGAGAACTGGAAGATATGCTTATTGTTAGTGATGCTAGTTAGTTCCAGTGCATGGAAATTTGCCGAATTTTAGTATCAGAATTTAAGAAGCAAATTACGTAAATATTTCGCGAAATAAATTTATATCAATCATTTTTCTTGCGATATGAATTATATTTTGCTTCTTAAGGGTCCGTACCCCCAAAGAGTGCCAACAGGACCCTATTACTAAGTATGCCAACTGTGCGAATTTTCCGAGACTTCCCATTTCTAGCGTTATTTTTGACCATTTTCGAAATCATTACGTCATTTGTCCCGAAATACAAACCAGGGTATTTGTAGTATAAAATTTATAAATTTTTCATCATTACGTACGAAACCACACGATATGCTTGAAACAAAACAAGCAACCCGCTGTAAGAAAACTGCCTCCAATATCATAGATCTATTTGTTTTTTTAACCGACTTCAAAAAAGGAGAAGGTTATCTCAGTCAGTCTCGGACGCATTTTTACTCGTTCGCTTTCGCTAGCATAATTTCTATTTATTTTTCTGGCGTTGGATAAATTGTATGTAGTTGCCCGTTCAGTTGCTAGTTCAGTTGCCCGGATAAAAGAAAAGTCTTGTCCACTTTAAACCCAAGCCTAAAATTCTATTAATATTTCCCTACTTTACATTTAATGCGAACAGTAATCATATGTATATAGAAAATGCGAAAAGCTCATGGAAGTAGTCAAAGAGTACGGTCACGTACAATGTGTTATGCCACGTGACGTGTCGTATCATGTTATATCACGTATCATAACGTATCATGTCATGTCACTTAACGAAACAAAATATACATATACTAGCCAGAGAACATATCTATATAAAACATATCTATATAATAAAGAAAAAGCATGTAAATCTGATAAGTGGTTCTAGAGTCATAAGCGCACTTAAACGGATAGACAGATGCACAGACAGAGAGACGGTTCGTTTTATAATTATTAGAGACGACAACGACTAACTGTAATTATTAAAGTACTTAGGGGAGAATACGGCAATGAGAGTCAGCGGGTAATGAGAGTCAGGCACACATACACAAAACTGTACATTAGAGTGTCGCGTAAACTACTTCTCCGCCCCACTCTGTGCCCCCAGGCATTGTGTTGAACGGCTCGCGCATATTAGCCGCCTGCGCCGCAAAGAAACGAAAGTGTTTTGCTTTTGCGACTCGCTGATGTAATTTTTTGTCGAAGTAAAGTAAATGGTAAGTGTGGATTTTTTTACACTATCCGATCAAAACTTTTACACCTGCAATAAATACAAGACAGGGTCGAAAAAGCAATGGGAGTCAAATCTGTTTTCTTTTTTAACTGCTATAACTTCCAAAGTTGATTACCAAAATGTTTCAAACTGATCTTAACCCTTTCAGACACAATGTCCAATATATTGGACAAAAGCTGTCACTGATTTTAAAGCTATTTAACGTAGACACCAATTTTAAATCTGCAATGGTTGGCAATTTTGCTAATAAAGTAGCTTTTAAACTTTACAAAAATAAGTTTTGTACCGAACTCTGACCACTTCACATGGTTCAGTGCCTTTTTTTGTGAAATTATAAATGTAACGTTTATTTGTGTTTAAAGCGCGAGAGTAACTGCTTTGCTGCATATCATGAACAATAAACTGCTTTTTAATGTAAATATTTTAATACAATCAATAAAGCATTGCAAACACCCTAAAAAAAAAAATTGTCTTTGTTTTACAAAAAATATATATAGGTGTTCAACTAAAATCATAGTACACAGGGTAATGATGTCCCATATATTGGACATCACCTGGTGGCCAGGTGAGGCATCCTACCTTAATTTTTTTGCATATTCGTGTTTAGTAGTGTCATATTTGTGTATAAGCAAAAATTCAGATTTTTATCTCAAACGCCTGATTTTTGTGTCTGAAAGGGTTAATTAATAGCTAGATAAGTAAATTTAATGTTTAGGCGATTGCAATAAATATTTAATTATAAATTAAGATTTTATTTGATTTCTCGCTTAAATGACTCCCATTACCCTCTTTTACCCTAAGTTTTATTTTAATTACTTTTATTAATTACATATGTTGTCAGCTCCTGTGACGACGCTGGGGAAATGCCCATGTTCCTATCGGACTCAGTTGCTAAAGTGTAAAATTATAATAATACCTATATTTAGACAAACATTCCATGAATATATATATTTTAGTTGACAAGCCTACCTATTACTGAGCCTATGATCTTTGTCTGTTCGTCCGTGTATCTCAGCGACTGGAAGAAGTAACCAGTTGACATTTTCACAAATTGTGTGTTTTTGTGGTGTGAATCTTGGCAATTAATAAAAAATAAAAGTAATGAAGAGAAGAGGATCTAAGTGGGTTCCCTGGGGTATACCAAATATATTAGAAATTTCTCTAGATAAACCGCCATGAAAGATCCTTTGAGAGCGATCAGATAAGTAGGAACGGAGACAAGTAACAAAGAGAGAAAGGAAGCCAAATAAAGACAATTTAAGGGGGTAGTCCAGTGAAAAAAAAAAAAAAATTCGTTTTTTTTTTTTTGCTTAAATCTACTCTACTACATCTAGAAAATACTCCCTTAAAATATCTATGCAAAATATTGAATAGTTTTAAAGATACAGAGAGTTTTCGAGAGACGTGTAATCCGAGCGCTCGAAGGTCCCCTGGCGTGTTTCGGAGCAAGGAGGACTCTTGTATTTCTGTTTGCTTCGCCCATTTTTTTTCGGTTTATAACGGTCTAGGTCCTTCTGCTTTGTATTTAAGGTTAGTTATGTATGGAGGAGGCATCGCGTTATGTATGGAGCAGGCATCGCTGACTAAGGTAAAATTAATTTTTTTAGCTTTTTTCCGCATAAAAAACTTTAAACGCGTTTTTCTGAAAACAGCATGTTTTGACTCGGCGGACGTCAGATCTCAGAGTCTTTTGCTCCGACTGATCTAAAAATTTAGCTGTATATTTCTTGATTGTGTATCTATCGTCGGAACTAGAATTATTAAGATCCATTGTTTATTTACAAAGTTATAAACAAATTAAGCACCCGAAAAACACCCGAAAAATTCGAAATGGCGCCATTTTGTTATTTTTTATTGAAAATTAATAATTCTAGTTCCGACGATAGCCAATGTTCTACAGATTAAAACCTCGTTTGAATTTTTTGTTTCAAATGAACCGTTGCAGAGATTCGACGTCCGCCAACAAAATTTTTTCTTTTTTGGAGCGGCCATTTTGTCGGGATGACTCATCGAAAACAAAAAAAATAAATTTTTTTTGTGTATTTTAATAGTTGTACTATTATATGTCAAAAAGTTTTTTAATAAAAATTGACTTCTAATATGAAAAAAAAATCGTTGAAAAAACAGTCGTTTTCACTGGACTACCCCCTTAAGAAGTAATATACGATGGTTAATTCTGTCGAATATCGATTGAATATATAATAAATAAATCAACGGTAAATCATTGAACAGATCGTATTGAGGACGATATTCAGACGATTTTGTTAAGCCAGTGTTAAATGTTATCATATAATATCGTGTTACGATATATTTAAGAATATCTTCTCTACTTATTCTATCATTTTGCATCATTACTGAAACCCAAGTGTACGTGAGAGTTTAAATTTACAAGCAAACAAAATCATTTCATCCAAGTGGATGAATATCACGAAGAAATTTTCGAGACGTCTTAAAACTTAAGTTTGAAAGTGGCGCGGAGGAAATCAATTCAGCTGCTGCGCGACGTAACTGCTTTCGGTCGTATCAATATTGACTTCATAAAGAGTTAAAAGTCGTGTCGCTGCCACCTGCTCGAATCACTCAGCCGGGAGGCGACGAGCACTCTCGAGATCACCTATGACGCTGCCGGCACTTAAGTCATCATTAGGGCAAATTAAGATGAGTTTTAAAGGATGCGTCACATGCGAAGAGATGTTTTTCGTGTTGCTGTGGCTGACGGCTCTCGTCAGAAGGAGCTGCTCTCTTACAAATCCACTTGATGGGTTATCATTTCTTCGTTTCTGGTGCACAGATGTTCCCAAAGGACCCCTGTGCCCAGCTTGACTACCCTTCAGAGCAAAAGTTCTTGTGAAAGAAAGTAAAATTTAATTATCGCAGTCGCAAGTAGAAGTTTCGTTAATTATGACTAATGGAGCGCGTTCTATCTAGAGACTCCTAATGGAGCTCTAATGCAGGCGCGTCATTGACAAGGTAACCCGTGCCCCTTCCTCTCCCCATCCACCTGCGAATTCCTTTCGAGTGAGCTGCCTCTCGAAGGATGCATCTTAATCATCCTAATTAGAGTGTCTGCAAAACGAACATCGCCGAGTTGCTTGCATGTTCTGCATAATTCGTTCCGCCCATCTCTAAATTGCCCCGAATTTTGCAAATAATTATCCCTGGATTGCCGTGATGGTATGTTGCCATCGCACCCCAATTAATAAGCAGTTTGCTGAGAAAACAAAGGGCACCCTCGGAGGAGGAGAAAATCGCGTGCAGACGACTAATCGAGACGGTTTTAATGCAGTAAACGCTATCCAACGACTCTGCTCCGCGCTCCGGAAAGTAAATGGCCCTATAACCCGCTAATTAGACATCCAATTTAGGGGAGAGGGTACATCTTCGCGGAAGAGACGAAACCCAGGCCCAAATGCCGCTATCATGGCCCGAAATTGTCCCCCATTTAAAACAATCCAGTGGCGGCCATCCAGCCGAAGTGTCGTTGCTTGGCAGGAACAAAGGAGGACTGATGGAAGCTGGCTGCCCGTGACGTTGCTTGATAGCCGGGAGAGGCAAAGGCCAGTGAAGCTGTCGCCGCGACACCTTGGGAGAATGCGTCAATTCGATAAGAGGTGGCGATAAGAAGCTAACGAACGCGCAAGAAAAATAGTCGTACGGGAGGGGGCTCTGCTGACGACGACTGTAAACAACTTGGAACTCGAATTGATGGATGATGGTGCATTCAGTGGCAGTGATAGTGACATCAGTCAGCCGGGGAAGGTATTGTTGGGGCGCTTTTTGTCTCCTTGTTTTTCCCTGATTTGCTGAGAAAACTCCTCGACGACGCTCAGGACAGGCTGCATCTTATTGATTGGCATTTTCCCTGAAACAGCTCTGCTGACGAGCACAGGTACCCTCAGCTTGCGCGGAAATGTCAAGTACTATGGCGTGTAGAAATTGAATTGAATTTTATATTCTTGAAGATGGAAGTGTTTAGGTAAGCCCAACCATATCCACATTTCTTTTTAAGCACCTTGGTTTTTTTCTTTATCCCAAATTTTTGAACAGATGTCATTTAGCGGTTAACTTTACTATTATATTGACTTCTATTGCCTACTCTCCAATAAGCAAACCAACCATGAACCAACCCATTTATGTACCATTTGGCTGGATTGACTGACAAAATGCGTTCGTGAAGTGGAAGAAACTTTCATTTCATAATATGGAAATAGTAAGTGAATTGGAAATATAAGCAAATTTAGCAGAACTAGCTGTTTTAGCAATCAATTGTGTTGAAATCCACCAAAGGGCTTTTAATCGAAGATAATGGGTTAGGCCGATACATGAGCGACGAAGGCAATAAAGAGCCAGTGGAAATTTAATTCGGGAAATGCAATACCAGGATGACGAGTCATTTTTGACAGAGTTTGATCATTTGCTCCATCTCCATCAACACAAACAAAAAGTTAGACCATGTCAACCAAAACATGAGCGAGACTAGAAATTTATTTTACAATGAGAAGGTAAGGGTAGCAGCATTTTGGTTGGTTGGTTTGCCCATTGGAGAGTAAGTATAACAGTCAACGCTCTTTTATGTATAGGCCCGGTACAACTTAGCTTACATAGATGTAATTTTAAACGATTTCCAAAAAGAAAGTATATGGTTTGGATAGGGATTCCCATGATTCTAGACAGCTGTTATTTAGAAATATTGGGAAAATATCGATATATTAAAATTCCGATATTTTTGCTCCGATATATTGATTGTTTTGGCCGGTATTTCCATCGTGATGTATCAAGCTATTAATATTAAGATCTGTTTATCGGTTGCCTATATTCTTTTCTACTAAAAAATAAATGTTTAGACCTTGAGCATTGTATTTTGAAAAAATTATAACAGTAGAAATTTTGAATGCACACCAAGTGAAAAAACTATTGTAAAATCACCTAAACCAACTAGGGTAAACTACTTTATATGGCAATTTATTATAATAGGTAATAATTTCACTAGTATTTTGTACCAAATTAAGGCTCTCTAAGATTTTTGTTGATTTGTCCCACAAATTGGGGATAAGTTTTAGGAATAATGCTTCCGGCATTATATAATTTACCTAACTACTTGATAACAAATTTTGAAAAAAGGACTTTGGTAAATTGTCGAAATTTTTGCCACCTGTTAGTTTCTTTTAAATCACATTTTATTTACTTAATAATTTTCGATAGTTTATTGAAGTTTTAAATTAGTTTGCCTTAGCTTCTAGTATAATATTGCTCTCGTATTTTTAGATAATTTACCGAAGTCGTTAGTTAGTTCACCTAAGTTTATTGTATAAGATTCGTCTGATTTCTTAGATAATTGTCCAAAGTTTTTACTTAATTCACCTAAGCTGTATCATATATGATTACCTTGATAATTTTAGGTAGTTTACCGAAGATTTATTTAGTTTACTTTAGCTTTCTGTATACCTAGTGGCCTAGTGTTTTTATTTAGTTCACCTTAGCTTATCGCATAAAATTACCCAAGTGTTTTTAGGTAATTTACCGAAGTTTCAATTTTAGTTAGTTCTCTGAAGTTACTTTCACCAATTATTTTGTGGTGTCTTGCCTATAAACTTGAAAAACCCAAATTCCAGTAGCAATAGTGCATTTTATACGTGTTATTTTTAACAATGTCACATACGGTTTTCTCTCTTCCTTTTCACTTGCTTTAGATAACCTTTTACGCTCCAACTTGTTTACTTCTGGAGAAACTAACAGACAGACTAATTCTTCAACCGCATCATATCAAGATTCCTCACGATCAGAAACCTCAGAATCGGAAATCATGTGTTGGTGAAACCGCAAAATTTACCTAATAAGCCGTCAAATATATCAACACATATTCTTTTCTGGTTTGATATTTTCATGTAAGTTTTTGGGTTTCTAAAAGGGCTTCCAAATTCAGTGTGCTGAAAGGTCCGTACATGTCTTAAGATGACCCTGGATAAGCCTCATTAATTTGATACGTCAAAATATTTTTGCTATTAACAAACCCTGGAAAACTTATAAAATAAAGCGTAGTTCGCTGTTCGAGCTAAATGAAATTTTTGATAGAAAATTCCGCCATTCAGACCCAGAAGAAAAAGGAAGAAATCGGGTCTTACGAATGGGGGAAGGAAAAAGATAGCACAATTAGTGAAGTAAAAAGTTAACTTTTTTATTTATGACTTTATATTTTACTTTTCCAAATTCCCAAAAGCAAGTGTAAATCCCTAAAAGCCAAAACATCCATAAAAGTTGAAGCCTTAAAAATTTGGCGATATTTTAGTCCATTCAAAAGAACTTGTTTTGTAATCTGTAATCCACGTTGGATCTTATTTTATTTTGCCTTTACGAGCGGAATTTTATTCTAGTTAGAATTATTCCTCTACTACAGCCCTTTTTTCAGCAAAAACATCTCATCAAGTTCGATTTCCTTGGTAAATTCAGCCGAAATTATAAAAACACGGCAGGTGGCACGCAGCAAGGGTTCAAGTCGCCTGCATCTGCATCTTCGATCCTAATTCAGATCTATACGAATGCAGAACGAATGCGCAAATTACAGCTGAATGATAATCGAGGACAGCCAGAAATAAACGAACGAATCTTTTCGCCTATCAACAATTTTGCACAGCGCAGCTAGGGTCCGGTCCGGCTGGGAAACTCGCGACTCCAGCCCCGCTCAGACATTCATTCGGAGCTCTATCCCGATCGGGAGAGACTTGGTTTGGCTGCCCTGTAATTTACTCTTCGGGAGCGAGCACCGTCCGAGCGCGAAGATGCAGCAAAATAAAATCGTAACAAGAAAGAGCCTCAGATTAAAGGACCCCCTGCGGATTATTTGGCTTAATAAGAAGATACGGCGGGCATCACGCTCGAAGCCGGTTCCCATTCATTAGACCTCGGACCACGACCGAGCAGCTCAGGCCGAGCCGAATTAATACGCTCAATAATTTCATTGACCCACGCCGGGTCAACTCTTAACGTAATTACCGAGGATGACCAGCGGAATCAGTGATCCCCGCGGGGCGATTGGATGTGTCAGGCTCAGGTAAACAAATAAAGGGTGCCTATAAAAATCGGCGATTTATGTGAAACCCGCTTAAGTAATTTGAGGTTATCACAGCGCTGTTCTGCGGTCTTGACGGGGCCCTGGTCTGAGCACGAAACGAAACGGGCGGCGGGGCATTGCGCTGCTGTGGTGGGTAAAAGGTAAAAGTAATTTCTCGGCCACAAAAATGACTTGCACGAAGCGCTCAACATGTGCGAGCAGCTGCCAGCCGCTGAGCAACATGTCAATCAAACCCCATTTGGATTTATAAGCGGATCGATTAACATGTACCCGGCGGAACACGGCGCGGCGCACCGAAGGCCCTCAATCAGAGTCACATGCGCTAAATTAATTACTTTCCAACTTTCTAGCGTTTTCTCGGGCCGGTCTTTTGGCGGTCGCAAAAACGCTGTTAGCGTTCGCCCGCTCGCCCAGGTGCCCAGGCGCTCGTCCCTCACCAACGTGAACTTGGAAAGCCCTTGTTGATTTAATTATGACAACCAACTGCCTTTCTAGGTCATTGGTAGAGCGATATAATGTAATCGTCATGGCAGGTGATTACCTGTCCAAAGGAGTTTCGCTTGTAACGAGCAGCACAGGTAAGTAGCCCGCCTCCTGCCGGCTTTCCTCGGCTGCGACGCTGAGGACGACGGATGAGCGATGAAACACGACGGGAGCAAGAAAAGCAAAGAACCAGTTCATGCCGGAGCTGTTCGCATATAAAAATAGGAAATAAGCTGGAACCAACTGCTCCAAACCTCATAAATTATTTAACTTTCTTTCTGTGCGAGTCTGCAGTGCTTCCTGATTATGTAAGCTCCGTGCCCTTGGACAGATAGACCGAATGGATCGGAGGAAAAACTAAACGTAATTTTTACCTTACGCGGGTGTAGATTTCTACGAAGTATGCGAAAAAAAATTGGAGTTTTTTCTTTGTATGATGTTTGCGATAACCTCCTGAAGAAAAGTAGGCATCTATCTACAGCTGTGTATACAAACAAAGGTCTTAGAAAATTAAATAAATACATACTCTAAAATCTTAGTCCAATACCTGTGATACACAGCTAGTATAGATTTCATAGTTCGGATACTATGGTATCCTCTATATACATATTTTGTTTCAAACGACAGATTGTGAAACTAGTTTTGCTCGTGCAGTGCTCTTGATTCTTATTTTATTAATTTTCGATATAGTTTAAGTTTGAAGCTAAAGTAGACATGATTACTGTAATGATTTCAAATAATCTTAAAAAACAATTTTTGAACAAGAAAAATAATACGTTTTTAAGATTAGCACTAAAGGCAAAAATGAGAAGTAGATGGTATTGGCATTGTTAGGATATAAAACCACCAAGAAAAGGCATATTTGGTCAAAGGTTTATTAAATAACACTAGAAAGATTATTTTAAAATGAATGTATTATTATTGTATGATACCAAATTGTCAACAGGTTGAAATGTCGCACTTTTGGGAGTTTGATGTCCCTCAGTTCACCAAAGAAAAATTAAAAAATGTTTTAAGATAGATAGATCAACATTTGCGTACCTCGTTGATAAATTAATGAATTTATGTAAAGTTGATACTCATTGGTATTTTCCCTTGGAAAAAACGAATAGCTATAGGGGAGATGGGGGTAAGACGGGGTAGCGGGTAAGACGGGGTACCCAGCGAAATTCACAGTTTAAACTGACCAATCACGCTCGTTCATGCATTGTTCGATGCGCCGCCATGACACCTGTCAGTTGTCCAGCCATTATTTGTTCGGAAGTGTACGCGTGGCGAAATAATCTAAAAAAACTGTTTTACTGCAAAGTGCTGATCACATTTTCTTCCAGTTTGACCCGTGACTGTGGTTTGTTAAATAATACTAGCTGGTGAGGAGTTATTGCTATTGACACTTAAACTAATCTACAATAAGGTAAACATTGTGTTTCCTTGAGATTGCCGGCTGTTTCTTTTTTGTTTTAATTATTATTAGAAAATGGCACAGTAGGCAAGATGGGGTAATGACTACACGCCATGTATGTACTGTATAGAAGTATATTCTGCTTCCATCGAAGGGTGGATATAATGCTCAAATTGTGGAAAATGGGCACATAATAGCTGTGCAGGAATCGACGATGATGATGACGAAGCTTTTCACGTCTGCGAGTTGTCGAAATAATCATCATTCTGTATGATAATTCTCATTACCCCATCTTACCTCAGGGGGGTACCGCATCTTACCAGCACCATGGGGCAAGACGGGGCAAAACACCTTTATTTTTATTTTTATTTTTTTTTCTAAAATGTATAATTAAAAGTTCCTAATTTCACCAAATATTAGAAGAGTAATAAATAGTTGTTAATTAAAACATAAATATGAATGTCTCACTACGTAAAGTTTTCTTTTATTGATCTTCAAACCTTAAGTACCCCATCTTGCCACCCTCTCCCCTAGCTCTTTACGCTATGGCCTTATCAGCGGAGTACAGAACTTTAGAAAGTCTATTCGGGATTGAGAGATTGAGAAGAGAGTTACTCTTATAAATCTGCATGTGACATGTTGCATACCACAATATTATTTGCAGCAGTGGACTATCGGTATAGATTTCCTTATGTAAATATAGAGGAACACATGGGTGAAAACAAAGATTCTACTATTTTTGAATATTCACAACTTAAAGCATTGCACATTAACAACGAAATTTTTTAGAGAAACGTGAGAATAATAGAAGGTGTAAAAGTTTCAATTCTTTTAATATGCGATTCAGCATTTAGGTTATCAAAATACCTAATGAAGCCTTTTCCTTTCTCCGTAGAGGGATCATACGAGGAACGCGTTTTTAATAAACGATTGTCTTCATGTCGGAGTATAGTGTTATTTAAAAAATTCTCAAATGTTTTTTCTTCTTTTTTAGCAAGCTCAAGAAATTCTTCCATGTAACAGCCTTTTCTATTCCTATTATTTTTGCGTTACCTAGATTCTGACGTAGACGGTGTTGGTGTTGAATCGGATGCTGTAATCGTTGTGACCAAATTCGCTTCCAGGAACACTGCTGATGATGAATATAGAATTTCTAAAGGATTTATTTAAAGCTTGAAACATAAATATTGTTAAATACATAATATTTACCAAATGAAAAACTCTCTTCCATCGTTGTCTTAACGTTGTTGCTTTTAAAATTTCCTATTAAATTCTTTTATAATATTAAAATACTCCCATTTCGAAGGCAAACCACACCACTTTATTTTTTCTGCTCTAAAAATATTTATATATGCTTAGGTTTTTTTTTTTTTTTTTTGTTATATTATTAGCTCTTGGCCTAATCTCATCAGTTAATATTATTCCGTATTCTTTTTTCAGCTTGGCATACATGTGAATTTTTACTCACCGTCCCGCAAGTTTTCTACATTATTTCTCCATATTTCAATTAAGAGGGGTCTTCTTAAAATCTCATTTACCAATTTTGAATTGACCAATATGACTTTTTGAATTGTTAAATTATAGCATATTCTGAAATAGGGGGCGGATCTGAGCTATGTAAAAAACAAGTAGTCGTACAGAAATTTTTGAAATAATTTAAATGTTATAGCCAGTTAGGGCATAGGAACAGAAAAACACTTCAATTTTATGATTTATCTGTATACATAAATCATAAAATGCTGATGCTAAATTACAAAATACGCACAGCAGGCCCACGGTAAAATATACTCTTTTAAATTAGAAATGAAAATTTTAGTTCAGGAAGCTGCGATTATTGGCCACCTAAACATCATACAATTTACTTATAATTACATTAATTATTTGTTATATAACAAATAAAAATTAATAATGAATAAAATAATTTATGTTGATATTAATTTTCGGAATTTTAATTTTATTTGAAAATAGTTTCATTTAATCCGAAAATGGTTTCAATTTACTACAAAATTGTTGGATTCAATCTGAAAGTGCTATATATAAATTTTTTTTACCCTCTGTGCAGCCGAGGTGCGGCAGTTGTCATTTGCATTTTAATTCGGCGCTCATACAGGTTTTCAACCCCTAAGAACCTCTAAAAAATCTTCATCGGCGATTTTGCTGTGGAAGGAGGCAGAGGGGAGGGAGGTGTCTCCCTGTATAAGTAATTTTGCACATTTCTCAGTAATATAAAATGCAAGTTGTACTAAGTCTGAGGTAAGATTTTAATAATTTCAGAGAAACTTTCAGACAAAACTTATTGCGGTTTGGAAACTTTTGACATAGTCCCAAGGTATAATATGGATTAACGCAAACGAGGTATACAAAATACAAAATATCCTCACCATGTTTCCAACTAATTTGATTTTCCTAAATAGCAACATTTTCCAGAGTGATTTGCAGTTTTGGTGAAAGACCAGCAATTTAATTACCTAACAATAGCAGTTACCTGAATAACGCTCAGATTTACCCGTTTCTTGTCCAGTGATTACCCGGCACAGGTGGGTGAGGGAGCGGGAGAGGCGAGTGAATGCGACATTCGTAAACCTTAAGGCTGACAAGGCGACCGCATGGAATCAGATATGTAAAAGTAACACACACGTGGAGGGTAACAACCCTTTTCTCGGCCAGGGGTCGACATGCACAGACACACCATTAATTACACTTAATTTTAAAGCGGGCTTAATTAATCACGTGACCGGCTAGACATTTATCATTGGTCATGTTTGCGGGATACCCAAAAGGTTCAAACTATGCTGTGCAGTGCGGCGCCCCCCACATCGCCGGCCCCATGCTTCCCCAGCTCCTCGGCCCCGCATTTATCTGGAGGTTCGAAGAGGAGCAGCTCTAGGACTATGCGGAACAAAAGAGTCCTCCGAGATTTTCTGAATTTTGTATATCTCTCCGACTGTGCTCGATCCGGACCAGGATTCAGATTCCTGGCTCCTACTGCCCCGGGGCCAACTCGGGAGCTTCGCCCTCTCTCTGATTCTTAATCGTCATCCTATCGTATGGGAATGGAGTGAAATTGGTAAAAGCGTTTAAGAGGATCGAGAGGGACTTGAGCACTAATTTGCCCCGGAAGAATTTGCAGTGCTGCAAGGACTCTTGGCACCTCACTACCTGAGCTACGCCCCATCAGCACAGTTCTGCCCCACTTGGGCCTTTCTTGTTTTTAATCAAATCCCCGCACCTGAACCCCGGTTGCCGCATCTCCGCCCGCAACGCCACCCTCGCCCGACTTACACAACTGTCTTTGTTCCAGCCCCCATTATTGCAGATGCCGCAATTTTAATTTCGACTTAAAAGAATTCGAGGTTTCACGGAGTCGAGAGAGATGTCGCCGCGACGCTACGCTGAGCTACGGCAGCGCATACTCGAGCCTGCATGAGGACTAGGCGTCCTGGAATGTGGGTCAATGCAAGGGACACATCCTTCCGGTAAGAAAATTTATTAAAATGTTCATTTAAAACGTCTCGGGAAAATTAAGACGAGCACTCTACACCAGCTCGTGATTACTCGCCTCCGTAGGGCTACCGTCAGGTTTAAGCAGTTAATCAGGGTGAAACCTCCCGACGGGCCAAGCCAGGGTTGGCTTTAATTTTTAAATTCACGCTGACGCAAAGATTTTTCAAATGCAAGAAACGCGCCATTTCTCCGACCTCAGGGAAATCATGCAGTTAGAAAGATCTGACTCTCTAACTAGTTTGACAAAAGTGAAAGTAATAAGAAAATGCACCCGGGGCTGCTCCCTCCCTGCCAGAGGAAATGTTATATTTGAACATTTGCGATTGGTTAAATGCACCGTGAAATTAAACTGCACACATGTCGAGGTCAGAAGCAGATTTTTCTGTGCGAGCTACTCAAGAATATTTATTATTGTATTAGTAATTCGACCCTTATATCTCGATTAGTTAGTTCCCTTCTTAAAAAAAATAAATAAATGAATATGTACACAAGTATGAAATTATAATACTGAACATAAAGGGTCCAAAACACCAGAACAAATGTTGGTATAGACATTATCATTTCACCATAGTTAAAATTCGATTTTCACTAAAACCTTGTGGTTTTTGAAATTTTACATTCTTAGCTAGAAGATTGCTTTTATATTAAGTAATCTAACCCACTATTAACACTCTAGATAGTACAAAAATCTAAAAAATCCTAAACTTTTCTTCAATAGTACAAGCCAGCTTTAGACACTTATGACCTCATTGCAGTGTATGCGTTCGTTCCGCTGTCTGACTCTCTTGGCACTCTTATTTATTTTTAGTGATATTGGATGTTTAAATTTGTTTGTAAATGTTTGTATCTTTGAGGATGTTCACTGTTCAGCTCGTAAATGGTTTTGATACTATTGTTTTTAAGTTTTATATATTATGTTTTAATGTTATATTAACATATTATAATTGTTTGATAAATCAAAAATATATTTAGTGGTGAGCGGCTCTTTACATATACACATAGTGGTGGTATATGTCTGTTGAGAATGAACTTCTCTGGTGAGGTGAGGAGCGAAATCCAAGGTCTTGTGAATTTGTTAATTTCTGTAAGTTTGTTTGTCTATGGTTGCATATTCATGTTCCCACTTTGTTATTAGTTTGACTAATCTTCTCATATCGGTGTTGTAAAATTTAAAGTTTCTGTCGAGTTCGCCTACTATTATATTATTTTAATTCCCATGTAGCTATCGATAAGAATAAAGGTAATAGTTTTACCAGAGTGTTTGTGGACAAGATCATTAATATGAGACACGGTTGGATTTTTCGGGTGTGTCGACTCAACATTTGTATAAATTGTGTTTCTTCTTTACGAGATATGCGTTAGCGTCTACTACTGCTGGTGTTTCGTTTTTATGAACTTTCTCTAGACTTTTATTAACGTGAATAGTTGAGGGAATTCAGGGTGGATAATTTGATGGTTCGATTTTTATTATATTATTGTAGATGTGCTGATTTTCACTATCCAGTAAGTTTCTGAAGCGAACAAAATTCAAAATTTATTAGTTCTTTGCTGTCGAAAAGTACTTTCCATGGACCCAAAATAACTGGTATTTTTCAAATTTTAAACTAAAAAAGCTGAGGGAAGTTGTAATCATAGCATAAAATTAAATACTCAAAATCTTGTGCGTAACGCTCTCTTTCGATATTTTTTAAGCGCTTCAAAAATTTGGTTTAAAAAAAAAAAGGAATGTCTAAACAATGTCAAAAAAGGAATGTATAAAAAAAAAAAAAAAAAATCAAGCTCAAAAGATTAATATTTTTTTAGCAAAAGTAAAACCCAACTTAGCTTTTTGTTTTTTCGAGCCACGAATATAATCTTTGTTCCCCTACAATTGTTTTATTTTCCCTACCATGCAACAGTATACTTTTAGAAGTTAAATAGGTTTTTTTTTTTATGCCTGAAAAATAATTAAAAGCTTTAAAACTTTTTACTCTTGGTTCAAAAAAATAAAAAGCCAAGCTGGTCAGATCATCATAGTTCAGAGAAAAATATCAAGTTGTAGAGTTTTTTTCTCTTAGCTCCATATTATTATCGGTCGGGAGTAGCAGGCAAATAGAGCTATTTTCAAAAAAATTCATAACTAGTATAGTCACTGGTACTTATAAATAACTTCTTAACACACAGCGGGCTGGCATAGAAAGAACGAATAAAATTCTGTTGCCTCTTGTTTCTCACAAGATTTCCACTTTCTAGCATCCAGGGATTTCTGTCCAACCAACTTTGCTGAAACTTCCATTAGAAAGCAATACTCTGATGTGAATAAACTTGGGACTTTGAATTTTTCCTCAAGTTCAGCGATATTAATAGTGTAATTAGTTTTAGAGCAAAAGTAAACTAATATTCCAAAATTGTTGACCGTGTTAATAAAAGAAATATCTGACAAAAAATAGTAACAAACTGACGCAAAATCACAATTGCAGTAATTCGAAAGCTTGTAAATCGCTCGTCCTAAACGAATATAATCATAGTAGCTCTGGAAATGATACCATGAATAAATATCTAAAAACCTGATAGTCAGTCAGTAGAAGTAAAACGGCTAGAACGAGTTCTAATTCACACTTGACTACTTTATTATGTTTGTATCCTCTGTATCAATTTATTATTTAATTTGAATTTAAACAATTATGGTCGTACCTGCTGTACGTAAAAAGAGAAGATGGTTTCTCAGTATAATTTTAATAAATGGACTATTATTATTAAAAAATTGTAGTGACGCTGACATTTTTCAAACTTAAAAGCGCACCTCAGGGAAATCTTGTAGTGGAGAAAAAGTGAAAGTAATAAGAAAATGCACCACCACGTCCTGGAAGGCTGCTTTCTCCTTCCTCCTTCCTTCTTGTTGGAGGAAATCTTATATTCAAACATTTTAAATTGGTTAAATGCGCCGTGAAATTAAACTGCACACACACGCCGAGGTCAGACGCAGGCTGCATCTAATGGCTTCTGTTATGCGAGCTGCTCTCGAGGACTTGTTACATAAAAAATCCGCGTTCCTTGTTTTATGTTTTCCTTAGATTCTGCATGAGTGGGCCTCACGCCAGGCTGCGAATGTCCGGAAATCGCTGCACACGCGTAATTAATTCAATTAGTCCGGGGAGAAAATTAAAAACCTTCCGCGGCTCGGCAATGAGGTCACGTGTCAACCTGCCACAATTTTTCGTGGAGCACGTGCCGGCAGTCCTAAGCCGATCAAAAATGGTCCTGGATGTGTTCGACAGATCTGTGCCGCCCGCCTTCCCGGCTGGTTCGCTCTCATCCTGTAAAACGTCTCGAGAAGTTGCTAAGCTAAGCAACGTGACTTTTCATCTCTATTTAACCCAATTTTCACAGACGCCTTTGAACCTACGGGTCGAACTAAAATCAATTTTCGCTCAGCGTTGATCAGGACATCCTTAGGTGGATGGATACTTTGCTCTCGAACACGTCCTGTGGGAGCGTACACCGCAAATGGTGCCTCAGGAGCGTCAGGACGCTCGTCCGCCGCCGCCCGTCGTCTTGTTACGAGTAATAGGTGAAGTAACTCAATCTGATTATCCCCGAGTAGTTTTCAATGGAGAATCCATCGAGGGCACCCAAGGGGCAGAGTTCCAGCAGGAGCACCAGAAGCAGCAGGAGGACGTGATGAAAGATGTTTTGTTTAGTTCAGGCAGCGGCGACGGCGGCTGCGGGCGGAGCACTGCCACTTTACTTCTTTTCTCCGGCTGGAAGAATACTCAGCCTCCCCAGAGGCGCTAAGTCCGCCACTATTCCCGGAAAAATTGAGAAAATTCCGAGGAGCCAAGATATTTTGATACCGCTCCCCGGATTTAATTAAATTTCTTGACAGGGACGTGGCGGAATACCTTCTTCGAGCGCTAGCCTTTTGTATCATGTCTCCTCGAAGCTCGGGCTCGAGCGCGTACTTCGCTAAAGGATCTGGGCGTCGAGTTGGCGGTATTAACAAATTTTTGTTGCCATTCTGGCCATCATCGATCGATGACTTCCTCCGGGTGCTCCGGGGACTTGGAGCGGGGCCCCGGCTACTCCCGAGAAGGAGCCCGCTCTCGGCGGGTTGATTTGGCGAACGTTAAGTGGAAATCTGACGATTATACCTGGTAAAACTCTTCCCGGAATTTTTTAGCGACGTCTCTCGGCATAACAAAGCATAAAATAAACAATTTCGGATGTCCCCCACCCGTCAGATTTGTTGGCAGGAGGTAGATGAATGCTTCCGGCAAATGGAAATTTTGTTGATTCTCGGAGTTGGGGAGTGACTCTGTTCGGTTTTAATAATGGCAGAATTGCCGGCCGGAATTTTGAAATCCTCGGAAAGAAATCCACTTCAAAGCTTCATGAAGTTATAGCAGGTAATGGGCGGACTTCCACGTTTGTGCTGAAGATTTTAGGGAACGATTAAAGTGCATTTACAATTTTGGGTAGTTAAAAGCCATTAGGGCAAAAATATACACCAAACTTTTTCAATTTCAAAATATTTTGTGGGATCAAAAAAGGAAGATAGATTGATTGATATTTGATCTGGGTATTAATTAAAAACTACACGGAGCAAATTGTTAATTGCAACTGGCAACTAGTAAATAAACAAAAATATCGTATTTTCGGTACTGAATAATACATTTTCTTGGTAAAATACTACTTTAGTTCGAAAGCCTACAGCTTTATTTTTCGAGTTTATCTGGCGAGTCATATAGATACGAGTAAGTGCTGCTAATTTACACTGCAATTCGTGTTATGCTGAACGGGAAGACGGTGATTTATACGAGGCAGCAGCCAATGGAATTCGTATATTGTGTAGCGAGCCAAAATCATCTACAATTACAAGCCTTGAAGTGGTCCGGCGCACACACACAGTGATACAGCAAAATTTGTCAAACAACATGGCGGGCAACGTTTACATAGCAAAATATTCGCGGCAGCATCCAAACTAAAGCTCCTACCTAAAAATGATATTCACTAACGTTTACCCTAGGAACGCTTTTCAGTTCACTAGACAATTGATCACCTTTTTTAACTAAATAAGTAAAATATTTGAATTTAAATCCAATTTAACAAAAAATGCGAGAGACAGACATTATTATTATTAACAACAATTTTTTCCAATAAAATAGAATTAGATTCTTCAGCTTCTCTCCACTTCTATATTAATTTTATAGTAAGGGAGAGTGGGGCAGTGTGTAACAGATTTTGGAATTTCGGCCTAAGACCCAAAATATGCATGAATTAAGGCTGGAATGAAGTTATATATCTAGTTTAGAACCTTACGAAGGTAATTTCTGACTACCATGCACACCTAAAACAGTTAAGTACCTCCTGGAGTTCGATATTCGCAGGCCTGCGTTTGTTACACACTGCCCCGTTTGTTTTTGTTACACACTGCCCCGAGGTACAGAGCTTTGGTCTAGGCTCCATGAGACAAAGGACCCTCAGGTTATGTTATCGACAACGGTCATTTTGCATGACCAAAGTGTTAAACTTCGATAGAAAATCATTACTTGGCGAGTAATCGAGCCCCGATTGACTCCAACCCGAAAAAATTAGGGGGTGAAATGTTGAGAATTACCTGTTTGGCAGGCGAGCTTGATTTCGCCCCCTCCTCTTCGCCATGACACGTTTCCGAGCACCGCTTTCTCGATTGCAAACGAAAGAGGTCGTCCAATAGGAAGAAAATATGCATTCACATTTGGTTTTGGACGCGCCATATTCGAAATGGAGCCATCTGTTACACACTGCCCCTGTTGCACACTGCCCCATTCTCCCTTAAACAATTTAACAAGTATTAAAATTGCTATGCTGACTACGTTGACAAACAATTACTACAAAAACAATCAATTTACCTGTTACCTTTTTATCACAACAGTAACGCGGAGAATTTGAAAAGGATAAACGTCATAATGATGATATGAAGAAAGTCACCACAATTTCATTACTTTTACATAACTTTTGTATCTCATTTTTGTATATATGGTATGGTATGGTATCTGTATACCTGTTGATAATAACAAATAAAATACGAATGCTGTATTTTTAATTACGGAAGATTAGGTAAACATAAGGTATAATTCTTCATTTGTTCAAATCGGTTTAGTAGTTTAAGTTTTTGGGGAACAAACACACTTTAGGACATCCCTTCACAACTACTTGTAATTATAAAAGATTTTAGGCAAGTAATTATAAGAAAAAAAAATATGTGTTAGAAATGTAACTTCGAAGTTAAAGGAATGGGAAAGGTCATAGGGGGATAAGAAGGGGTAAAGTGCCCCCGCGCCGATTATGGCCGATATATATATTTTTTTTTATTGTCAGGGAGCCGTAAGAGGTATTCATGGGTAAGCCGTGTGTGCCCAATTCTCAGTCTGACCTACAAAAACATATATATTGTTAAAAACCACGCCAGAAAGTCACAAACAATTTGTGGCGATTATGCTGTACAGTCATAACCTACAAAAAACCTTGTTACTCGTGTTAGTCCTCACGATAAAAAAATATAACAGCCATAATCGGCGCGGGGCACTTTACCCTCATATGGCCTTTGTAGGAGAAACGTATAATTGAACTATTTCACTTAATTCTAGGATTAATTAATAGGTTTTAAATAATTAAAATAGGATATAAAAGTTCGAGATTTATGTTTATATAAATATCTACAAAGTACTGCGTCAATTAGTTTCAGATCTTGTCGTTGCTATAATTTTATCATTACTAAACCTCAATTTGAATCTATTAGGTAAGACGTCGATCAGTGGTTGGGCTTCTGGCTTGACGAAGTTTACATTAAAGTCACCGCTCGATATCATTGACATTTCACCCCAATTTTTGTTTAATAAAGCTACATCCTCTGGTGTATATGCACGTAATATTTCATGTATAACATTTATTATACCACTAAAAGAAGATTCACGTTCGAAATTCTAGTTTCTATCTCCACAAAAAATTCCCTTTTCTAAAAATCAGGTGCTTACAGCACTGACGGAGGAGGGAACTTTCATTAAAGCTGGATATTCGAGGTTTGAGTACTGACTGCTTGCAAAAGCAGCTTATATTTGGTGTGGATCTTAGGAAAATTTTATTCGGAAAAGCAACCATGGACTAAAATCAATTCACATCTCCTCTCTGAACCTTGAATGAACAAAAGTTACCAGAAATTATTTTAAACTCTATGGAAATTTTTTTCTGCTTTCTCACGATCGCAAATTCTTATTGTTGTAATTTACATAATTTAGGGTTATTTTCGCTATTTAATTATTATTATTTTTGTATTTTTTACTGTGCATCCTAATTTTCTATTTTATCTAAAAGCGTAAAATAAAAAAGGTTCTAATCTTAAGTGCACGTATTGAAATTTTTGTAAATGAAACGTTAATGTTTGAAAAACTGTGAAAATGTCCGAATTAATATCGATAAGAATTTTAAAAAGCCTAGAACGCTGCCACATTTATAATTTGCCAAAATGCTTCTATGATCTGCTTCCTAGTTATTAATTGAATAAATAGTATAATAAATTAAATATAATCAAAATATTTACGTACAAAAAAAAAAAAAAAGGAATGCAATTGACAATAAGAACATTTTGCATTTAAATCTGCTGAAAATACGTGTGAACGACTAGTAAGAAAAGGGTTTTAGGACAGAATAGAAATTTCAAATTCCCAAGAAACCTTGAACCAAGGTTTGTTCGAAGTGCTTTTGGGACACGAAATCCATGGTTCATGGTTGCGAACCCTTCGGAAAAGTTTGGTAATGTCGAAGTTTTCCATAGGGTTGGAATCAGGTACAATTTGAGTTATATCCCTAAAATGTCTACAAATTTTGGTTATAGTTAACTCATTTATTTCTGACTTCCACAGATTTACAGGCCGATGTAGAAAACTTTTTAAACTAGTTTTCGCTTTTGTAATGGCACTTTCACAATCTTGTATGTACATGGGTTTCATAACTGCAACATCTAAATATATAATACATATATAAATTGTAAATATTAAATTTAAATTAAAAACAAACTGTTTTAACTAAAATTAAAGAGAAAATATATCTAAGAAAAAAAAAAATACATATATTTTATTTTATCCACAGGAAAACGTAAGCACTGCAGGAGGGCAGGGGGTTTTTGCTTTGCTTATTTTTGATGACATGGGGGATGGGGGGGTCTGGATGGTAATTACGTCAGCAGTATTTATTTATTTTACTTTTCCGGATATTCTACTAAATTTAGTCGATTTTGGTTTGAACACATATGGCAACCCTTCTTGTCTATGCTTGAATACGAAACGCATTTTCAGAGATTCCCGAAAATAATAGATACGTTTACTCGCTTAGAATCGAGTAGGGGAATTACCGCGCGCTATTCACTTGTCTAAATTTCTTCCGCCAATCTATTGTTTCGTTTCGATACGATTTGACGTGTTGTAAGTTAATGTTTGTTTTATTATTGATCCACTTTCGCCAAAGTTGAATGGTTTAAAATGTCGTTATATTCCAAAATCACACAAAAGTGCGCAGCAAACATCCAATGTCAAAGACTTACAAGGAGAAGGCACCTGGTCGTCATCACCGATTTCGCTCAAATTTATAGCACATGTAGAGCTTGGCAACAAATGAAAGTACCCGAAGTGGGACGTCCAGATGGCCACGCGTTTACAAAATAGTAGTATACAAAAATTTTCACGTGACTCTAAATCCCATTCATTGTAGTATATTCCCAAAGCGGCGGCTGGTGCAGTGGTGAATACTTGGGCTGGGAATTCAGAGGTCACGGGTTCGAATCCCATCGTGGGGATGCTTTTTTTTCGAATTTTTCCCAATTTTTATAAGATTCGAGTCCGCAATTAAGTGAAGTGTTACATTTTTTTATTTTTTTTTTTATTTATTTATATGCAAAAGACATAAATAAGGAAAAAATTTGTGATTGCGGACTTTTCAGCAAAGGATTGTAATTAAAGAGAATACGAAAAGACTTTGTAACAATGTGACAATTTAGCTCAATAATCCACGAAAATTCCACACTACCTCAACTTCGGACCCCAATATCTCAAGAAATTTTGATGTTAGCAAGAACTTTTTGCAGGAAATTGAATTTCCTACAAGTTTGTCATTTACATTTTTTCTGTAGCTCTTGTTATTTACAAGATAGGGGCAAAAAAAACGAGAATTTCATGAAAAAATTGGGTTAGTGACCCGTACTACCTCGCTGGTGGGAGTTAGGGTTACGCCGCAATAGACACTTTTGTAGAGCATTCAATTCTGAAGAAACCCTATCATTGACCAAGATTATACCATAAAATGCCTCTGGGCGGTAGAGTTTTGAAGAAAAAAAATCAAAGTTTACGTGTATTTTATACGGGAAATCTTTATACGCCTTGGTCGAGCACTTAATATTAAGATTAAGGGCTCCAATTTTCAGGGAATTTTTCTTTAGGTATTTCCCTCAGGATTTCGAGGTGGGACTGAAAAAAAAATTGTCGCGAAAAAAAGCGCCCTAATACATATACAAAAATGAAAGTTCGTTTGTTTGTATGTTTGTTGCTCAATTACGCCTAAACGCTTTCATCGATATTTCTAATATTTTGTTCGAAGGTAATATATGTGACAACTTAAGATATAGGCTGCTTTTTATTCGGATAAAATGTAGAGTTTCAAAGTGACGACGAAAAGCTTAAACTTCATATGTCTTAAAAATTTGTACCTGTGGGTTTTTTATGGTGTCGTTTTAAAATATACTCACGGATTTTTCAAATGGCCGAGGCAATATGAAGACCAACTTTTTTCAGATTCGACGGGGTTTAATACTAAATTATTACAGTACAAAATTTATAATTTCCCTATAATTTCGAAACAAATATCTTACTTTTGAAATTCTTGTGTTTAATTAATATGTATTTACGCAACGCCGGGAGAAACCTGGTAACTCAGCTTAGTTTAAATAAATTTCTTTAATAATCATGGTTAAGACACTACATAAAAATATTTTTTATGTGCGTTGAATAATAAAAGTTTTTTTTTTGCACAAGAAATGGAGTTAAAACGTAATAAAATCGTAATATCAGTCTCATGGTTTTACTGCGTTATACGATCCTCCTGTAGCCTGTTAAACGAACACGGTTACAATTATTCTGCCGTGTTACACGCATCCGTGTTACAGGGGAGCCTAATGTACACTAAAAAACAAGCTAGGAAGTAAGATTTAACTTCTTAAATGCCAATACTTTGCATCTTTCTTTTCAAAATCTAATTTTATGGGCCGCTCACAAAAGGCCTGATACTTCCTAATTGTAATTATGCTCTACAATTCCATATCTAACTCATAATTTATGGAGCAAGAACGGTCCATAAAGTGGATCAGCGTACACCAAATGAATTTATTAGTGCTAATTGCCGCCATTGCTCAGTTCTCTAAAGTGAATATTGACTGCTTAATTAGTTCAATTTTGCGTTTCTTATGCTCACGGGGGCTCACTTGAATGAAAAACTTCTCCTTGAGGCCGATCCTTGCCGAAAGCCTGCCCGCTGAAATGGCTCATTAAACGGGGCTAATTTAACCAGCGGCTGCAAAACGTAAAGGAGCCGACGAAAGAGCTTTAAGTACTAAGAGTGTTAGCAAAATGAGCAATTGCCCGTAAAACTGTGCAAATTTCGCGCAAAAACTCATCTCCTAAAAGTCCTGCAATCGCCCCATTATTCCATCAATTGGGTCTGAAAACTGCTCGGCATCTGTGGACGTGATGACTGTCAATGCGAAATGCCGAATCGATTAATAATCGAACATTCTGAACAGTCTGCCGGAATTACGAGCCTAATTAGCATCGCGGTGCTCATTTGCTGGAAAACTGCGACACGAGTGTCGCGTATGCTTCAAATTGATTCTGTTGCCTCGGCAGACACGAATGATCATCTCTGATGCGCCTTAAGTAAATTAACACCTGAATGAATGAATATCTGAAGCTGTAGACTCGCATCGCAACACCCCTAATTGCCCCAGCCTAGGGGCTCTATCTGATAACTCATTAGTTTGCCGGGATATTTCGAAATTTCCACTATTCCTGAGCAATTCTAGGCGCGCGGACATCAAGTCGTGAACTCGTGTAATATGTCAGTGTCGGTGAAAATTAATGAATGCAATTAGAATTATAATGAACTCCTCCCACCGCTGCCCCTGGTCGGAGTAGTAGCGGTGAAATCATGGTGAAATTAGTTCCCTTTCTGCCTTCTTGGCTTTTTTCGCTCAGGGCGTCGTGCCAGATTCCCTTCGCGCCGCGCCACTTTCGAGCAGCTACCAACGAGATTGGGAGAAAGACCAGACGCAGATACTTAGATACTCAAATACTCAGATACTCCTGAGTGATACAAATGAGATTCATTTGCTTCCAAGACATTTCGCGAATCCCTCCTCGCTGCTCGAACCGCTCCAGCGGTGCCAGGAAATTATCAAAGCGCTCTGATTTCACTATGCCGCGGGGGCGGGAGGAGCAGGTGGAAGGGTGACGTAGATGAGACGTTTCCGCCGAATGGTTCAACAGAATGTTCGACAAAATCTGAGAATGGTGTAAACATTTTGCGCCATGTTCCCAGGGGACTCAATTCGAGGCTTTCAGGTGGATGGGGGGGAGGGACGACTGCATAAAAATTTATCGAGCAAAAACGGTCTAAATATGTTTTTGCAGAGTCGACTAAGCCGATTACGTCGCACAGTAGCCGCTTCGGCAATAAAATTTCAATCAACAGACGGAAAAAAGTTTGTAAAAAAGCTTCGACTGGAATTTATTACAGGGCCGGCTGGCCATTAATTGCACGGATTAAATTGTATACAGATTTAATGTGCCGAACATGTCCCGTCTCCTGTTGATCGAGACGGAAAACGATGATCCCATCCTGGTACCAGGGATATCTCCCGTATGCGGAGTCATCAACCATACCTCGCCGCCGTACCTCGCCGAAGCATTAAAACCAAACATGCGCACTGCCCTCGGCAGACGGCGGCGGCGGCGCGTGTAATTAAATATCTCAATTAGCAGGTCGTCTTACGAACTTAAGCTTCTTGCGATTATCGCGCGATCTAAGGCATTTTAATTGGTCTTGTCGTCAACATTTTTAATAACCACACAGTTTTGATATGATGACCAATTTTGGGGTATGGACGAATTTCGTAAAGTGTAGTAAGAGTGACTCATACCATAAGAAATGTGCCAACAATTAAAAAATTCGCTGTGAGAATTTATTTTGTTTTTCTTAAAGTTATCTCGGACTTCTGCCAATAGCACGGAATGGAGGTAGGGTTGGACGATATACATCGACATTTAAGAAATCTAAATCTAACAAAACCGATCTATTCGATATATCGATATTTTTCAATATGGACAATGGACAACATATTGGTACTTAATTTAAAGATTGCACTTGATTTGGCTGGAATAAAATAAGAGAAAGTAGACTAATATGGCTAACAATGACAGACAATTGATTGATCATGGATATACTATACTATTTTAATGTCAAAAATTACCATTTTCGAATCAGGTTAGTTGATTTTCAATTCAATAAAGTCGCTTTAAATTCAAGGAGCTTAAGTCCAATTTTTCAAATCAAAAAGCCCGAATCTACACTTCAAACAATTCCAATTTTTTAACTTAAAATGTATTTCATTGTTGTCTGGTATAATACCAGTCAAATTTTTAATTTAAGGGATTAGGCTTAGATCATAGAGAATAGGACAGGTTATACGTTAGTGAAGTATTTTCCCCTCAAAGTAGGCCCCAGTGCGGAACATGATTAGAGTAGGCCAGCGATATAAAAAAATATTTTCGGTTAATTTATTTTTCGAGTAATGTCAAATCGCACCGGGGCCGATTGTAAAGGTATCGTGTGAAAAATGTCATCTCTGGGGACTGCAGTAGGCGTATTTGCTTTGCATTTAGTGCCCCTTTTCTATATTGATGAAAATATCCGCCTATACTGGACGCACAACCACAAAAAGGAGGCCTACAACTACAAAAAGGAGGCCTACAACTACATTACGAAATTGCTTCAACTAAACCGCCTTATGTCCCATCCTATTCTCTATAATCTAAGAGGTTCGGCCACTCTAGGAAAATTGTTTTCCAAAGATTATGTGCGTAAAAAATCCATAAGTATTCGATTTTCGTATTTAAAATACAAGTCGACCGTACTCATAACCCAAACAAATTTCAACCAATTCATTTGAAATATTAACTGCACATTTAGAATTATGTTTTCTAAGGCAGTGGATAAGATTTTCTCATTATATTGGATGGTTATTTTTTTATAAACAATTTCCTGACGATTTTCTCATGGCATTTTATACTTTTTGATTTAGAAATTGTAAAAATAAAAAAAACAATATATCAGAAAAATCCTAAATACTTCTACAGCTATTCTTATATATAATCGAAAAAAACTTTGGTGTCTCATCATAAATCAAAAATTATAGTAGGTGTTGGTCCGGCTATTGGCTTTCAGGAAATAGATGTGTCACCGAAAAAATGCTGCACAGTCGCCATTTTGACATATGTATATCGCCGTGAAAAAAATTTTTGTATTGTCAATTACATGTATAATAAAACAACTTTTTTTGTAAATCCGATTTATATTACGGTTTCGCTGAAAAAATTTCATGAAAATTGCCTTTTTTTTTGTCTTCTACAGTGGCCTAATCCCTTATTGGATTTGTTTGAAGTAAAAATTTGACATTTTCTTGATGAAATTTTGCATTAGTTTAATTTGAAAAGTAAAAACACCTTCCTATTTTTAAAAGTCAACTTATTAATTTATTAAAGCTTTGGCTTATTTAATTTTAATTTATGAAAACGTTTCTACACAAAAACAAAACATTAAAGACTAAATTTTATCTTTCTGCATAGCCTGCTAATCTTCTCTTTCTTAAAAGAACGCCTACTTATCGAATTAATTTCTTTAAAGACTCTCAACACCTACCTACCTGCTTGCCACAGATACATCACACACAGCGCCTAATTAATTAATACTAATTAATTTATTTAAGCTGTCTTTAACCTGGGATATAAATAGGCTTATAAATTTTTTAGAAATACTTTTTTATTGTTTATAATTTTTTACACATATCTCATATACTTTTGTTTATATGCATTCAGTTTGGTTTAGATATTTATTTGCTTCTAAGTGCATTTTATAAGGTCATATGAACGTTCTTGTTCACGTCATGACCTCTTTAAAATTGTTAGAATTTTGTATTTTAAATAAAAACATTTGCTTTGGATTTTCTTAAATTTTCCTGGAATATGTAATTCAAGATTTCCTCAATATATGGTAAGTTAATTCCCCAGCGATTTCTATCCCCGCACTCCATTGATTTCACCTAATTAGCTTCAATCCGCATTTTCCCACTCGAACCTGCCAGTGCAGCCAAATAAGCCTTTCGTCGGGAAAAGTCAATTACCGAAGGAAACGTGCTGTTCCAACGTATCTAATACACGCGCCATAATAAAGCAATCTTGCGAGGGCGAACTTCGAAATCCAGAAAGCTTTTCCGCCGAGCAAATAGCCCGCGTACGTGTGCCGGGTGCATATTAATATATATGTAGTACTTCGTAGCTTCCGGATATTGCGCTCCCTTCCGCGTTTCATATTACAGGGTGGCTTGGTGGCTGCGGCACGTTGTTTACGCTCGATCCCATTCATCGAACGAGCGTTGCCTTCCATCCTTAGGGAATGGGTGGTCCTCGAACAGAGTAAAGAACCTTTTTCGGGATGCGTGTGCTTCAGAGTCACCCGGGTTTCAAGATCTCATTAAGCAGGCTTACAGTCCTTTGACTTCCTTCTCAAGTGAAAGAAAAAATACAAATTAAGGGCCAATAGAGCCGGAAAGTTAATGGAAAAGGGTAGTCATCATTTCCTTAAAGTCTTTACAACTCGCAAATAGCTGGCTTTCAATTATGGGCCATTTCCATTTAGTTCTATGCCTAAAAATACTTCTTTAAAGGCCGAGATACAATGTACGCCACACGTTTTTGTGGCGCTACAAAATGAGTTTGAATACGGGAAAATGCAATCAGCTTGATACAATGAACGCGCTGATACTTTGTAGCGCCACAAAGTTTGATGGAACTTTAACTTTTGAAGCGCGATGATTCGTTTCCATGTTTCTTTTTCAGTTTGGTTCTAGGGACGGAATCAGCTGTTAGAGTAGTTTTACGATGCCCAACAGATGGCTACGGCATTTTGTAAAATCGGTTCGCGAAAGTTTAATTATTTTTAATTTGCGTTAGCTTAAACATAACTGTGCATGATTTGCTCCATGAAATTTGAGCCTGTGCTAAACATGGTCTCATTTTTCAGACGACGGTTAGCAGTTCAATTCTTTCATTCCAGCTGTAGCGTCGCTCTCATTGTATATTGCAGCGCGATATTTCAGGATATTCCACGCGCCACAAAAACGTGTGGCGTACATTGTATCTCGGCCTTAAGTATCTGAATCTTTTTGGACAATTACCAAAATATTAAATTTATTTGAACAGTCCCTCGTTTTTTAAAGTAAATTACAGTAGATATACTAAAATTTATCCATTATTACAAAAAATGTATTAGTAAACATTACTTTTTTATTTCGGAAAACTGTCTCTTCTTGGAATTTTAAAACTTCAACTTGTACATACAATATGAGTATAGTTTTTGTTTTTCTATTCGCAAAAAAAGACTTATATCTACATATTTCTCCTGAGATTTGTACATCTTGATCATTTAAATACGAAAAAGCAATAAGAAAATACTAAATTTGCGTTATATTCCATTTCTTGGCGGTCATAAATTCAACATGGATCGATCAATACAACCAATTTTCTGTTCTTTTTTACAGTTATGTTGCGCCATAGAAGTACAGTTATTTTATAGGTTTAAATCGTTTCTCATATTCTTATGGGTTTTTTTCTACATCAGAGTAGCAGCGAGTCCTGCAAGGCAGTCACCTTGGCCCATTATTTTTTATTTTATTTATTAACGACGGATTTATAATAGTACTATTACTGACTCCAGGGTTATTGGTTATACTGACGATATCTACATTGGAACGTGGCAGATCAAGCCGTGCTGTAGAATGATTTAAATAAATGTTGCTTATATTTTTTTTATTTTATGTATCTAAATATTGATAAATGTGTTGTTGTTAGTTATTCAAGTAAGTGGAACCTCTTACATCTATCCTAATTATATACTTAACAATTGTCCACTTTCTATTAGGAAATATATATAATAACTGACCTTGGAGTCATCTGTGATTCCAAACTTAATTTCAAATTGCATATCCATAATGTTATATCGCCTTCAAATAATATGCTTGTTTTTATTTGTCATTCTAAGAGCTTACGCCCAAAAATCCCTTTATCTTTTTTTTGTTTTGCCCATTTTAGAATATGCATCTGTTGTTTGGCCGCGTTATTATGATCACCACATCAGTCGAATTGTAGCTTTGTCTTGCGATGTTTACAGTGGAGTGACCGGATTGCGCTTTCTCCTTATGAAGACCGGCTTAAATTAATAAATCTGAGCTCTTTAAGGAAACATCGGGATGTGGCTAAAATATCTTTCATGTTTCGTCTTATCACGGGTGCAATATCGTCAGCTATACTGCTTGAGTTCGTTAGTATTGTTTCACGTATTTCGGTCTTTGAGACACAACATGTTCTTATATATTGGTGTTCTCTACGTTCGACTTATGGTAGTAATGCGCCTTTATCAGCTGTGTCTATACTTCATAATAATAATTATGATTTCAACATTTTTTCATTCGCCTTAAAAATTGACTTTATTCTTTTAAGTTTGTGATGTAATTTAAACTCTTCATTAATCTATTTTTTTTTTTTTTTTAATATCAGGTGATTTGTATAACTGTTAGCAATGTAGATAAATAAATAGACTACAAAATTGAAATTTATTTATTTTAAATTATAGTACCAAGCTATAGCCAGTAATCCTGATGATGTACTCTTTATTTGTATTAAATTTGCACTAGAAATTAACAATGCAAATGTTTGCATAGAATCATGACGCCATTTTGTTTCCAGCAGCCATTGATAAAAAACGGTTGAATCGATACATCGTAAATACAGAGTGATTCGTAACTAAGTATACCAACATATACTGGTGATTTTTATGGTGAAGGGATGATATAAGAGGGGAGTTATTCTCACAAATGTTCATCAGGACACTTCACAGAACCGAGCGGTATATGTTGGAACAACTAGTTACAAGTCACCCTGCATAATGTGCGAACTTAGGTACATTAAAAAATTACTTTCCAAAGTTTCCCACCAAACAATTTTCCGAGGATTCGTAAATTTCGAATAATAGCGAACGGAGAAAAAATACGGATCGAATAATTGTTCACTTTTACGAAATATGACGACCTTTTTACGAATATTTGGAAAATATTTCATGGAAAATGAATATTATAAATTAGTTAGACAGAGAGAATGATCCCTGCTTCAAGAGTACGCAACAGAACTCATTTCACATTAGATTCGGAGGAGTTGAGCCTTTTTATCTCTGAAATTTTTTTTTTTAATTAAGTATCGAATGTGAAAAAGTTTAAAATGAAATAATATTAAGTTAGATATCTTGAATCGAAAGTAATTCTAAAAGAAAAGGAAATTAATAAGTTCACATTATTTAAAATATGTGAAAAGAATCGAAAACGAATCAGCTGTCAGACTATTTGAACATTCGTAAGTGAATCGTTTCAAACGATTCTTTCCTAAGTTGTTAAACTTTCAAGAAAGACTGATGTAATTCTTCTTATGGACTCGCGAAATTTTAAGTGAGTTAAATTTTCATCGGTAAGTAATTCCTTTACTAATTAGTTTTCGCTAGTTAATAAGGAGAATTTATTTCGTATTTCCCGAGAGTTTCAAGAATTAGTAAAGAATCGTTTAAAACGATTCATTAGCGAAAGTCCAAATAGTCTGACAGCTGATTCGTTTTCGTTTCTTTTTGGTATCGTTAACAAACTATACATATAAGTTCGCATAAAATAATTATTTTTCAATTCATTTACTAGCCGTTTGGTTTGTTGGGTTGTCTACAAAAGTATATCTATACTAATGAAAATATGTAATATCTGAAAATAATGCTAATATGATGAACGACATCAGCATTGAGGAAAAATTATCTAATTGTATAAGAGTCTCGTAAATTACATCATATTATTAAAGTTACAATAGTTGGTGTAGGTATATTTAAAGTGTTCAATCTTTTGTTGTCCTCTTTTTACTGTATTAGATATTTTTATTTTAAATAATTTGATGAACTCGTAAATAAAATAATAAACTAATTTACCTTAATGCCCACCGCTTTAACAAGATTTCCTTCTTTTAATGATTTCTACCCACTTTCTTAGCTCATTAAAAACGTCTTTGGCTTGTGTGTTTAGCATATCGGCGGGATGCTTCAAAGTTGTCGTATGCAACAGAATGTAATGCTAAACAAGTAGATTCATCAAGAAACAAACTTTTAGAATCGACTTCGTTTGCATAATTAACAATCTTGCAGTGCTGCTACTAAAGAAAAAATAAAGATAACAAAGACCAGATTAAAATGAGTTTAGGGCAATACCGCCTTGGGTGAATAGAGAAAGTTGGCGCTGCTTCCAGTTTGATCGTGTTAAAGGCTCTTCACTTGTCGTAGGGAAGCGAGTGGCCGAGGCAATTAATCACCGTAATGAACACGTTAAAATTTCAATTAAATATGCACCTAATGAGCGCATCTGTATCTCGGGGGCATCTCGATCGCTGTACCGCTACCGCTTTTCGCTTCGTTCGCATCTGTGGCATTTGATCTGGATCCGGATCACGTCGAGTCACGAACGAGAAGCTTACCTGGCAAGACACACGAATGTCAAAGAGCCATCTCGAGACCGAGCCAGGTAATTTATGATCGCATCGCGCAGCTCACCCATCGACACCCAGGCGGGCTGAGGCGATGCAAGGCGGCGCAGTTGGCGCATTCCTGCCTCTGTCACATTTAATTAAAAATCTTAACCTGGACGTGAATTAGATCCGATAAAGCACTAGGCAAAGGCACGGCTACGGAGCTCCGCCGCGTTGCATGTCTCCATCAGAGTGCACGAAATGTTGCACCTCTGAATGCAATTAGAAAAGCGCACTACGGGGCTCATTGCACGCTGGCATCGCGTTTAATTCAATTCTTTGTATATACCTTTTTGAAAAACACCCGTACTCTAAGGACTCCGTCTCGTTCTAGGATTAACTAATATTTTCTGAAAACCGGGCTGTAGCTTAAGTCCTAAAAATGCTTTCACGCTAGACATCAGTGAAACCCTTTGTGCTGCCGAAACGTTGCCAAACGTTGGATACATTTTTACGGCACATAGCAACGGTTTCATTTTTATAGTGGGCTTTATGAGCACGGATCTTTATCCGCTTTAAGCCCCCAAGAAAAGAGGCAAAGAACAAAAACACTTAGTAGACGGCGACGTCCCGGGCTGGAAAAGATTAAAACCTGGCAGGAATCAAGCTTATCTAAAGCTCCAATTATGAGGAAACCAAATGTGGAAAATCGTGCGCTGCATCACAGCTCACTGGAGGAGTTTCGTCTTTACCTACACCGCGTCGCTGCGGCTGCAAGTGAGCCGGTTCCTCTGAGAACTTCAAAAGCAAAAGGGAATAATCCCTCCAGCCGTGCGGAATGAACGCAACTGCAAAGAATTCCATTAAGCGTCCGGATCCCGGGATAACTCGTTCTGAAAAGGAGCGACCATCAGCGGGCGTGGAGAGACACCCGGAGCTAAAAGGCTTCTTCTTAGACATTTTCGCCAAAAAGGGCAACCCGAGCAGAGGAGCAACAAAGACCCACTACGAGACAAAGGAGCTCCCCTCGATATCCAAGGAACAAACGAATTGTTATCTTTCGAGGTGACTCTGCAAATGGCCAGATATAACAATAATTGGATTTCTCCCTATAACAGGCGGAGGTCGGTAAAGTGATCTTCAGCGCCGCCCCTCGACGCGCGTCCGCCCGCTGCACTCACCGAGAATGACGAGGCTGCAGGGCTGCTTCCTCTGTGGGGCCCCAACGCTGAAGTTGCTCCAGGGCCCAACGATGGAACTGCTCCGGGACCCACAATTCGTTTAGGAAACCTTTGCAACTGGTTGGCTGGCTGTGGCTCTTCCCTGGCCTTCTTCTGGCTGAGGGAATGTCAGCTATTATTAGCTGCGCCCAGTAAATAAGGAAAAAGACCCGGACGAATGGGAAAGTGGGTTTTAATAGACCGTTGAGAGAAAAGCGTATTTTCATGCAGGTAATATTCGAGAGCTGTTATTCTCCCTGAAGCTACGAGATACTTTTACTGAGCACCCACCATCCAGGTTGTCCGGTTTTAATTGGCCGTTTTCATCTTTTATCTGAAGAGACAATTTCACGGACTAGAAGCACCTGTCTAATGGAAAACAAGCACTTCGCAGCGCATTATGTCCATCCTCTGAAAATGTAAAACAATTCAAAAATGGTTATGCAGATGGTATTTTACGGTCTTGAAGGGAGCGAACCGTACTTACAAAAATATAAATTTTCAGAAAAGTATTTGGAACAATTCAAGAATCCAGTAACCTTCCGGATTTGAATGAAACTTCGTAGATTCGTTAAGGCTCAAAACGAACGAAAATACAAAAAGAAAAAGTTTAAAAAACTGTAACCCGACTACGGAAAAAAATAAATATAATTAAGGGAAAAGAAGTTCCAAAACCTTTAACCCGACTAGGGAATACATAAATAAAATAAACTAAAAAATAAAAAACAAGCACCTTCTGACAGTTTCACATTAATAATATTATAATTCAATTCAAATACCGTGGTCGTCCGTTTTTTTAATCCTTGATTGACGGCATCTCCATTGGTTTTATTTGTCTATCAAACTAGAATGTTTCCTTTTTGTAGTTGACAACGCACGCCCATGGCATTTCAGTTGAATTAAACGTTATTATTGTTTCCTGCCATGCTCTTTATGAGGAGATGTCATTACTACACCGCGTGTACCGTTATCGGTACACGACGCAAAAATTGATGTAAACATCATTACGTCACATAAGACAATGTTACCAGCAATTACTTTTAGATGGAAATATCATAAATATCTTGTGTTAAGATAGCATAAGTTATTAGCAATGCTTTCAAAAGTAAAAATTGTGGGCCAAATTTTACTCTCACCGAATAACAACTGAATCTAGTTCGCAAGTTAAACCAAAATAACACTATACCATTTTAGCGAACAAAACAGTAAATTGATACCTCCAAGAAAACTGAAGAAGCACCAACATTAACACCGAATCACCATCAAACAATAACCATCATATACAAATTTTCCAACGATTCTATACTAAACGAGCACCAAAATAGCACCGTATACTACACCAGACTAACCAATGAACAACAATTATATATATAATAATATTATATTACAAATAATATTATGTATATGCATGGGTTGCAAGTTGAAAACAAGAATATTTTAATTATATCAAGAGTTATTTAAATTTTTTTTAATCAACATTATGAATCCTCAAATACATTTTATAAGACATCATTATAACTATTACAATTATTTATTATTGACCATTATATTATTATTATAAATATTATTAAATGGAATGTTCGGATAATTACAATGATTTGATGGCTGAGCATGATTTGGCGTTTGAGGAAAAACAGGATAATTTGGATAATACTGACTGGGGTAATAATTGGGTTTAAAATTTGGATTTGATATAAAAAATATGTATTGTTCATTTGGTGCTGAATATGTTATTTTATGAGCAGTACGGTTTTAGTGGTATTTTGGAGCTTTCATAAAAAATTACATTTATCAACTATTATTTGTCCCTTATTTGGTGGTGAATCAATACATATCATTTCCAATAACAAAATCGATATTAATTTGTTTATATTTTGGTGGAAACTGAATGTTTGGTGCTATTTTGGGGCTCTCTTTGTACTAACGATTTCTAGCCGGCTAGTACGAATAGTTCAAATAATTTTAATATAGCTAGATTTCGTTTACTATATGTCGTAACGTATTAATCTACAAGACCCAAAGAGTTTCGTGAAAGTATGAATAATTAAAGATTAATACGAAAAGCTTATTAATTGTTTACGTGCTCATTTCCCTGGAAAAGAGGGGTGTCGATAAGGCCCCTTATCTTTCTCTCTCTCTTCCATTTTCGTATTGTTTTTAGTGAATTACTTCTACTTCCTATTTCTGAAAGGATGAAACTTTCAGAAAAGATAGAACTTATGTTGACAATACTAGAACGTCATCCGACAGTGGAAGAATCACACTTCCGGTTCTAAGTTTGATACAGTGACTACCCTCATAGAGTTAAAGCTTTTAATTAAGGTTGGTATTTACTCCTTTTAAATATATATGGTTGCCTTCTTAAATATTGATCAAACATATTGGAAACTCATTTAATCTTTTGTTCATTTTTGTATCTCCCCCATCGAGTTAAGACATTTATTTTTTACGAATTAAAGCTGAAACCCTACACTAACAGGAAAAATATTAATTATATCTACATTAGGATGCTTTTTTTGTGCAAATATTTTTTTTTTTTTTTTTTTAATCCCATCTCGAAATAGTGACCGCAAAATTAGCCTGTTTTTGCACAGTTCATAGCAATCTCAAGAAACGAGTTAAAAAAAATCTAAAAATAGGTACATAATCGTCGTGAAAAATGCAGATGAGCATATTTTTTCGATTTTCAAAATTATTTAAAAAACTACCCCTTTCAGGGGGTGTAAATATCAAAAAATGGTAAAAATAACTACCTTTGAATAATTCGTTTTATCACCATGTCGTTATTTTGAAAATTAGGGGTTGTTTCACCCCCATACAGGGTTTTTTTCTGCAGTAATATCAAAGATATTGCCTCTGAGATGCTTCTCCTCCAATATGTTTTTTTTTTTTCAACAGATTTTAAAAATACTGGACACAATTATAGCGTTGGGGGTGGTTCAACCCCTTGTAGGGGGTGAGTTTTTGGAAGAAATTCACATAAAATCAACAGGTGGGTCAATACTATGAGTTGTTGTAATTCTGATGAGATTATTTTATTATTAATGAGGCTGAATCAATGTTTTTGTGATTATTCAAAGGTAGTTATTTTTACCATTTGTTGATATTTACACCCCCTGAAAGGGGTAGTTTTTTAAATAATTTTGAAAATCAAAAAAATATGCTCATCTGCATTTTTCACGACGAGTATGTACCTATTTTTAGATTTTTTTTAACTCGTTTCTTGAGATTGCTATGAACTGTGCAAAAACAGGCTAATTTTAAGCGATTTTTGCGGTCACTCTTTTGTGGGAAATAACTAAAAGAAAATTCCCTGAAAATTTGAGCCCTTAACCTTTTAAGGACGGGGAAAATTACGTTAAAATTGACATTTTATTAGACATGAATATTATAAATAAATTCAATAAACTTCTTATGTGGAGTCCCCCCTCATTGCTGGTCGATATATCGACCAGGCCCGTCCGCAACGGAAAGTCCCATGTAAAAAAATTGGCGCGACGGTTTGAAAGTATTTTTCTAGGTAATTTGATGCGCTGAATACGGGAAAAATCGTACAAATATCAATGTTTGACCTTGAATTCACCTTGCAGATGAGTTTCGCGATTCGTGGTATTATATTTTTCGTAATCAGTACATAAAAAAAGGTAGGTATGTCAACTTTCAGGGCGAAATAGCAAACAAAACTTTGACTTTGAAATAGCAATTTTCAAGGTCAAGGATGCTTCCAGGAATTTCTATACTATTTTTTTCATATTTAGCGCATTACATTCTCCCTGAAAAACATCAAATATAATGTGTCCTCTGGCTGGTCAATATATCGACCACTCCCGTCCTTAAAAGGTTAATATTTATATTAAGTGCTCGACCAAGGCGTGCAAGGATTTCCCGTTTAAAATACACGTAAACTTTGATTTTTTTTCTTCAAAATTGTAAAGTTCAGAAGCATTTTATGGTATAATCTTGGTCAATGATGGGGTTTGTTCAGAATTGAATGCTCTACAAAAGTGTCCTTTGCGGCGTAACCCTAACTCCCACCGGCGAGGTAGTACGAGTCACTAAACCCAATTTGTTCATGAAATTCTCGTTTCTTTGCCCCTAGCTTGTAAATAACAAGAGCTATAGAAAAAATGTAACCGTGAAACTTGTAGGAAATTCAATTTCCTACAAAAAGTTCTGGAACACCAAATCGCTAGCATCGAGATTTCTTGAGATATCAGGCTTTGAAGTTGAGGTAGTGTTTCTACAATTTAGCTCAATAATCCATGAAAATTCCACTCTACCTCAACTTCAAAGCCCAATATCTCAAGATATATCGATGTTACCGATTTGATGTTCAGGACTTTTTTGTAGGGAATTGAATTTCCTACAAGTTTGTCATATTCACTTTTTCTGTAGCTCTTGTTATTTATGAGATAGGGGTAAAAAGCGAGAATTTCATGAACAAATTGGGTTTAGTGACCCGTACTACCTGGCTGGTGGGAGTTAGGGTTACACCGCAATGGACACTTTTGTAGAGCATTCAGTTCTGAAGAAACCCTATCATTGACCAAGATTATACCATAAAATGCCTCTGAGCTGTAGAATTTTGAAGAAAAAAATGAAAGTTTACGTGTATTTTAAACGGGAAATCTTTGCACGTCTTGGTCGAGCACTTAATATTAATATGAAGGGTTCAAATTTTCAGGGAATTTTCTTTTAGGTATTACCCACAAAATTTCGAGGTGGGGGTGAAAAAAAAATAGTTGCGAAAAAAAAGCACCCTAATCTATATAAGTATACGCCATACCTGCACTATTTACAAAGTAGCCTTTAAACTAGATCGTAAACTCTCCAAAATTCTTACTGGATAAATTTCAAAATAATTCCGTTGGAAACTATTTTTTTGTCATCTTGCAATAAAAAAGCTTTACATAGAAATTGCAAATTGCGGATATTTTCTGCATTCTGTTACTACACTTATTAGATTCCATTTATAACCATATTTGTTGGTCTATGTATTATGTTGGATCAGTAGAATTTAAAAGGAGAGGTTCTTTCGAGTCCCTCCGAACACTTTCCTCGATGCTCCAGACCAGACGCGACTTCATTCTGATCCACTTAAAAATTCCCTCCAATCTGCCGACGTATGCACTGCATTCAGTTGGAATTTGCATTCATTTCGTGCCTGCACTCAAAGAAGATGCCTTGAAAAATTCAAGAAGTTTGAAAGCGCTATCAACTTATGGATGCGGCGCGGCTCCCAACTATGCCGACAATTCAAATGTAAGTATGAAACTCGGGGAATGCAACAACTTCCTATTAAATTTAAATTCCACGCTGTTCAACCGCCACACTACCCTGTGCGACCCGGCACCCGACACACATGGCCCAGAAATTCCAGATGCCGCCCGCCGCGCCGCCGCGCCACCGAGGGAAGAAGACTCTGTGCAGTTTATCAGTATATAGTATCTGGTATCTGGCCTGCAAGCGCATTCAAATTGAGTTTATTCCGCATATCCATAAACCACGGATCTAATCCAGCGAGCGTTTTGCCCGGGTGCGGAAAATTATTCAAAAATTTTGCAAAAACCCCCGACCACCCGGACGCCCGGCAGCAATTACAACGCGGACAAATTCAATTTGGTGAAACATTTAAATTGCAATAAATAATTCATGGTGGAAAAATCGCTCAGTTCCGTCCCTGCATTCGAGGCCCCAGTTGCAAATTGGTGCACCGCCGCCGGGGCTCTGCACACCTCGGCTGCCGCGTCGCGCTGGGGATCTTGCAGACTCCGTCGTCGTCGAACCCCAGCGCTCCCAGGGCACTATCCATCACGGCGAATTAAGTGAAATTCGGTTGTTGAAACCGTCCTTATTGTGGGCTTAAATATTCAATGAATCCACCTCGGAGCGGCGAGGCGGCACCGAGTCAAGACCGACCAGCTCCAGGCACCCGGCTCAGGCACCAGGTACCTGCTCTGTGAGAAGCAAAGCCGGCCGAGGCCATGAAAAATTTAAGCGCACCTATGGAAAATTGCAGGCTCAGCGCCGGAGCCTTCAGATCAATTTTATCGTCGCTCGGGTCTATCCATCGTCCAGGGACACGATATTTTAGAGGGAAGCTCTTAGCGGAGCCCGGCTCTGGTCGAATCTGGCTCTCGTGGTTCTGAGGGCCTCTGGGCTGGGCACATCTCCGTCTCAGCTTCGGTCTTCTTACTAATTTATGAGCGCCAAGGTGAATACCTCGCCCTCAAGGAATTCGTCGTACGAGCTGTTTACATCCACTTCGCCATTAATGGAATTGTGAATAATAAGTCCACTTACGGCCGAAATTAGAGGGGGAAACTTAAGATTAGTGGGGACGAAACTCTTGGACATTTTGGGGTCAAGTAGGCTCTAGAGAAATACAAGTAGCTCTGAAATCTATATGAAACAGTCATTTGTTTTACTTACAATCAATTGTTAGGTAGTTTTGTAGGAATCTTAAAGTATAAGACACGAAGGTGTCGTAGTTCTTATACCACCGTCGAGTTTTCAAATCTTTATTTGTATGTACGGAAAGAAAATGTACGTGCCTACCACAAAAAAAGAGGCTGATTTCATAAGTTAACAAATTTAAAAAAAATTTTCCAAGTCCGAGTTTTCAATGCTATTTTCTTGTAGCTTGCGTCCAAAAGGAAAGAAAAAGTGCTCATTATTTTGATTAAACTTTGCTTTTGTAAAGGAAAAGTAGACATTCATGTAGATAGTTTGACCCTCAATTACTCATGGTGTGATATTTTTGATTTTTTGCCAAAACATACATATGTCATACTTCAAAATACAGTATAGAATTTTTTTTTATTGAATTCTAAAGTAGTAAATCAAATATCCCGTTCGAACAGTTGCAATTTCATGGGACTTTTTATTAAAATGAAAAAAAGAATTCTTAGGGTCGCTGATATTAGGTTTGTTATCAAAATATATCTAACATAGTTGTCGAAAATTTCTGAAGAATGTTTGCCCGCAAAACATTTACAAGGAAATGAAAACATAAAGATTTTGGGGGTTGGTAATTTTAAATTTCCTATGCTGGTCACTAAAGCAACGTTTTTTAAATCATGTAGATTTTCTTCACTTGTAAGAGGAAAGCAATGAAAAATAATCACACATTAATCAGAATTAAAAATCGTGAAGACTTGGGTTTTGTATGACGCGCCTTGCACCAGGTCCACAGGGGTTGAACGTTCCAGCCTTTTTCCTCAGAATTTTATTACTTGGGACGAACGTTCTTGTTTTTTTTCCTTAAATTTTCCTTGCATTTTATTGCTGTTTTTCGAAGGTAGGTCGACAGACAAGAATGCCTTAATACATTTATAGCTATTCCGTGCTTAGGGCTACCTGAACATACGTGAGTATGCACGTAAATATATAATACAAGGCAGGTAGGCCTTCTAAAAGCAAAAGAAAAAAACCGGCCACCACTTTGAATTTTTGAAGGGGAAGCACGAATGATTCCAAACCATTTTTTCTTCGAGGCTTTAACATTTTACTCCTTCGGAAACATCTTTTGTATCGCCCGTGCGGAAAAAGACGTCAAACAGTGTGAATAGGGCCAATGAGTAGATAAGAGTTTTGCTCCACGTAAAAAGGTTGCGTCAAGCTCAGACGCGCGGAAAAAATTAAATAAATGTTGTAAACATTGGTTTTACGTGGTTTGAAATAATTTGGCAAGCCGAATAAAAAAAAATTCTACGCTCACATACTTATGTATATTAAAAATAATTTGTGATTTTGCCCTAAAGCAAATGTCAGAGGAAGTCAAATAAGGCGAACGAGGGAGGGCATTGTTTCAAATCAATTTTCTTTAAGTCTTCTTAAAATCACAGTAGTGGATGGGTCCACTAACTTTCATGAAACATTTAAGAATAACACTACACGAGTTAAAGATTATATTGCTCAATATGAAAATCGCCACAAACTTGTTAACTATGAACTATGAACTAAAATAACCAGTAGAAATTAAATAACATCCTTGTAAAGAATTTTACCTATGGTTCGGTTTAAAAACATCCTAAATTTACTTGAATATATAACAAGTGTCAAGGTAGAGTGTCTACTATATACTAAGTATATAGGTTTGTCTTATTTGTGCTTGATATCTAATGAAAAGAAGTAAATTATTGTATTAATTTATTTGATGTTATCTTCATATTCTTTTTTCGCCTTTATACGTATTTTACTTAGTTTAAACATTTAGAACATGATAATCTTAACAAAAACCCCATTTCTGAATAATAAATTTATTCGTATAATTCGTCCTTTTTCAATAAAAATATCACCAAATTTCATCATAAAAAAACTTGGTGATATTTTTACTCAAAAAGGATCAATTATACGAATAAATTGTATATGACAAAAAGTGCTTATAATTAGCCAAGGAATATGTGGGAATTTTTAGAATTTTTCGAGACATTTTTGGATTTTTCAAAAATTGGCCAAATCCAAAAAACCAAAAATAGTAAAACAAATTCTGAAAATATTTACATGTTTTCCTTGGCTAATTATAAGCACATTTTGTCATATAAATTTTTTTTGTAAAGTTGGTCCTTTTCGTGTAAAAAAATCGCAAAGGTTTTTATTACATTGCTGTACAAAACGGCCATTTTGCAAAAACCAAAGCGAAAAAAAAAATTCAAAACCATGATTTGAGAAAGTGTAGACATTCGGACCGCGATTTCTGGTGGTTATATGATCATTCAATAGCAGCAACGACAAGATAATCGAGGTTGAGACGAAAAATGACCCAAAAAAATCGGCACTTTTTTTAAGAAACCCAAAAAATAATAGGGTTTTTGAAGTTTTTATGCAAAACAAATGCCAGATTCTGAAAGAGCACCCCCAAAAACCCTTATATACGAATGTGGAGGAAATTCGCCCAAATTTTCTATTCGAATCGTACAATTGAACTTGCGTGCACAAAATCCTCGTTTTGCGCATTAATGGGTTAAGTAATTGTGCAATTGTCTCGTAATCTATTATTAATGCACAAGATTAACTACTTAATAATAAATGTGTGTTAACTATTAATACCGAATATTGAAAATTAAATACAATTCAATGCTTTCTTCGCTATACCAATGGGTTTAAGATGTGAAATTTGGGAAGGAAGATTGAAAATTGACTTGAAAATTGCTGTAACCCATACAGTTAAAGAAATATTCATTTCCTTTTATAGTTATTTCTAAGGAGCTATGAAAGGACCCACAAATAAGATATCACCGCGGCGGTCGCTTGATGAAAAATTGAACAAAGAGCGCGGGTAAGGGCCTTCCGTAAATCGAAGTAGGATCCGCCTCGACAAGGACTAAATAAACCATCCAAATGTGCAATAAAATTCCAAAGCCAGACGGCGCCATTAAAGCGGCTATATTTCTGGCAGTTACGAGCTCCGTAAGGCAGGTCGTTGGATTCCTTCTGATACCTTCTGTGCTTCCCGGTGCCCCCAAAATGCTTCATATTTTGTGTTTCGTCAGGAAGCCTTTCACCTTTTTGAATGGGAGAATTTTACCTTTCGTCGACAACAAAAAAGGTGACTTCGTTGGCGGGAGAATGAATTTCGTTCGGACCGAGCCTCTCATTCAGGACGAAAGGATGGTTACAGAAAAGACGGGGGAAATATTTATGAATGAGTGGAAAATTACTTCAATATTTACTGAAAGAGATTTCAGGCAAATTGTGGAATTGTGTTACGTTCACCTTAATTGTGGGGTCTTCACAAATTCGCGGAAATTGTACCGCCTTTTGCCTTCAGGGTCCTAAAAAGTTTAAAATACCTCTGTAATCCTTCTTGCAGGATACTCTGTGCGCCTTTCCAGGAAGAAAACGTGAAATATTTCAGTCAGAAAAGCTTCGTGTCCTTGGTTTCCCCATTTTTACTTTTTCCATATAATAATTTGCCCAGGCAGAGGACTGAAAGCCGTACGACTTCGTTCCGTGTAATGTGGATCATGACTCAGAGAAAATTGAAAATCCTCGGTATTCTGATTCTGTCCGGGATTGCAGTTCATTTCATGGGAGACACATGTTGTATCGTCACTGGAGCTGTTGCTCCTGTGTGCAGGCGATACAGTGGTAGGACGAGGAACACTGAAAGTGTATGCAAATGCTGAAGCAGCCAAGGATTTTGTTCATTTGCATGAATAACCATCCCTTCAGCCAGAGAAATTGGAAGAGGTTGCAGTATCGAGCGCTGCTAGGGTTTTCTTTTCTTATTAAATAAAGGGAAATATTTTAACTGAAATTGGAATAGGCTACTCCTATTCTGGAAGATGAAGAATGTAAGACTACTTGATCCACAGAACACATTCCTGATTCTCAGACATACGACAACTTTAAATGAAATATATGCAAAACTTAAAGAGTGACTTCTAAGAGTTCTTTGAAGAAGCACGTTAGGGTTACTTTTATCACTTTTTGTATTACATTCACGTATATATTAAAATAATCATTATTTAATGAAACTGGATCTAAATACATAAATATAACGATAGATTAGGAAGCAGAATAGAACAATATTAGGACACAGGAAGAACGATATACGGTTCCACAAGGTAATCGCTTGGGACCCCTATTATTTATAATTTTTATTAATGACACTGTTTTTTCATTATGAGGATTCTCTGCTGTATAAGGATGATTTTTAAAATTTTGCTAAAATTAGTCTGTGTCAAAATAACATGTAATTTAAAACGAAACCAACAGATGGCCCATCCTTTATAATACTGGTTTTAAAGGATATCTGATTAACAAGTTTTAATGAATGCATACATTCATTGTACACTTCAGTTCGGTTACGTGGCATTATTTTCTGCTCTTTTAATGATAAAAAGACTCAAGATAAATTTGACCAAAAGAAAAAAATAAGGAACGTGTTTTTACTCGGACACGTTGTGCTGCTGAAGTAGGTACTCAACAGTTATATAAAAACGTTGTTTTAAAAAACTCCTGGTTTAATTTATGCCTTCTTATGCAAACGGTTGTCAGCATTAATGGGTCTTGAGAGTGACTCTATTAGACCCATTTCACCCAATGTGGGAGACATGTTGCCTACTGCACTCGGCCGCGAATGCAAGAGGTTTTCAATTTCGCACTCGGCGCGGAAATATTTATTGTCCCCACGACTGTCCCGGACGTTTTGATAGCTTGGAAAAATTGCAGCACAATGGGGCGAGTGCATGTTACCATCCGTTACAAATTATCACAAATGGGCTGTGGCTGAATATGGCTGCCGTGGCCGCTGTATGTTGGCACTGATGAGCGATTTAGTCCGTTGCAGCTGCCGATGTATGGACCAAATTTCCTGGAATTGTTATGGTCCTGATTTAGGGTATCGCAGTACCCAGCAATAGTGGCTGGTTGTTTATTTGAAAAACGTTTGTTTTCAAATCGCTCAGTTCCCAGTGGAAGGGATATTTTTATAACCTCTTCGCGTTTATCCGCATCAGAGAAATTTAGCATTTGTTGTCGCACGCAAAATGGTTGATAAAACACTGCACGAATCGAACAGGGCTGATGGCTGGGAACAGACCGAATGGATCAACATCACATAGCTGAAATGCAAATGAGCAGCTGCAGAAATATTGAGGCCCCAAAGAGGCTGAATCAAAAGATGTATCCAGTGTATAATACATATATAGTATGAGGTTACGAGTTAGGCGCATCTGCCATAACACGACAATTGAATTGCTTCATTGCGGAGCCGATTGCGAAGAACAACGGCCAGCCAGGGGGCTCCTTATCGGGGAGCATCATCATCAAGCCCATTCGACATTATCCAATTCTTTCTGCGAATAGTAAGAATTCTCAGAAAACATCGAAATCGTGCTTTCCATCCAACTCCCATAGGGTACTGAACCCATGGTCGCCGCAGCGCGGAAAATGCCCGGACATTGCGCGATTTTTCTCCGTGCCTTATCTGCATCTGCTGCGCGGACGGAGGAATATTTTCTCGTTTTGATTTTCGTAATGTTCGCGAATCGCGAATGCAGAAGATCTCAGCGGGCGTCGAGAGATGCGATGCGAAAGATCATGGGTCAATCAATTAAAAGGCTTCGGACGAGCTACGCTTCGAGTCGACACGGGCTGCATTAAGCGCGTTCAGCTGCGCTGCGAGGTAGCTAATTGGCGGCATGAGCGCTGCCTAATCGGTGACCTTGAAACTGGTTCGATTATCCATCATGCGCACGTTCGTTCAACCGCTTGAGAGCGTGGACCAGTTTTTTTTTTCCGATCACCTACATATTGCGCGAACGTTCATGTGAAATTAAATGGGTAGCCGTAGAGGTGCTCCCCGCAGCCTCACCCCGCGCGAACATTAATTGAAGCTGAATTTTCTGCATCGCGTGGATGTGAAACCGCGCAACAAGTGTCGTGTCACATAAAAACCAGCTCTGGATGAAGTGGTTTTACATTTGTCCTGGCATATCTCAGCTCCGCTTTTTCCAGCAGGTTCGCCAGGTACACCGCTTAGATACAGATACAGATACAATTACAGCTGGTGCGCACTGAAGCGAATGATGGCGACGGTGCTGATGATGATGATGATGACGACTGTAACTATGATGCATTCTGAGCTGAGCCGCCGAGCGCTCTTGAAATTGCAACCATAAAACCGAGACACGAAGACTAAATCCGATAAGGAGGACATGTTTGTCTTACTCGGATTGCGGCATCAATCAAGCGAGCGAGCAGGGGGAGATATGAGTCGAGTTTTTCCAGGGATTCCGAATGCCCGGATAAGGCGAAACAAGTTTCCTTCTTCTGATCCGTGTGTGCCGTTCTATTCCAGGATTAAGAGCCAGCTCTGTGGAGAACGTGAGGATCTTTGAACTTGATGGACTTGACATGTAATTTCTGGCCTACCACTGGTTTGTTACTGTCGCGGACGTGGAAAATATTCAGAATTTCTCATAACGAAGCTCACTTGAATATGTTATTACTTTTGGCCATTTCCTAGAAATGTTCTTTGACAAAGAAGGAAAAAGATTTTAAATTTAATTCCAAAAACAATTTGGAGCTTTGTCAGCAGAAGTACTTAGGAAAGAAACAACATTAATGATAAAATTGCAAAAGTCTGGTATCTTATTATACCAGAAAAAGGCAAAGCAAAGTAGTTATTATCGAGCTTCAAAGATAAAAGTTAGAAAATATTACAACGTCGGACTGATTTTCAATTTGACAAATGTATGTACATATTAGGTATACATGTATTTATTATAAATTGTATCGATTTATCGACGTAGATACTTATAATCTGACAGCTGTTTGTGATTTTTGTGTTCAGTACAGTGTGGCAAGTAATCACGAATAGACCGAAGCTTGAGGACCGGTTAAGAATTATCTTATACTTAGACTTATGGACAACTTCGTTATTTTTATGATGCATATAATCGTCGCGTATTTTTGGCGTAATGCTAATAAGCCAAATTGTCTCAGCTGGAGTGAATCTCACTCCAGATTAATCCAAAAGGGACTCTAGAGACCCTATTACATCCCAATGCGCGTTTACATGCTGGTTCCAATAATTAGTTTCTTTAAAAATGAGGAACTCGCGCTACGCTCAGTGGAGATCGTTACCAAACCATGATCAACGAATATTTTTTAGAAAATATGGATAAAATTGATCCTGATGAGACGTGGTTTCAACAGGATGGCGCTACGTGCCATACAGCGACACAAACAATCGATTTATTGGAATCACGATTTGGCAATCACGTGATTTTGAGAAATGACACTGTAAGTTTATGTGATCTGACACTTCTCTTACTGGTTTATGCCAACACTGTTCGTGTTAGTTGTGACATACGGCCAACATTGTTAAAAAAAGTGACCCAAAATTGGACTTACAGAATGTGCTTCATCAACAACAGTGGGGGTGGCCAATATACCCGAAGTTATTTTCAAATATTAATCATGAATTGAATTCTCTTCGAATAATATCAGAACTGATTTAAGTATTTTTCTACTGCACACTACATCAATCACAAATTCTATTAAACTACTCAACTTTAGTTTGATCTCTACTTTTAAACTTAACGTTTCAATAGGTCTAGATATCTTGAGATTCAAAATTTAGACAACACATTCGAAATCTTATATCTTGCAAATTTAGTATTTTCTATGTGTCCGCAAAATTCTTAATCTAAAACTTACGTCAAAAGAAATCGAACTCTGCCTGCTTTTTCATTGTTGAAATATATATAAACCACTGCTCATTAAAAATCGTTTTAGATTAGTTTGCAGAGTTAATTCGAATAACGCGGATTGAAAGCATCAATATCTTACGCAAAAACAATTTCAGCAGCTTATACCCACCCCGACCGCAGAATCAATTTTAATTTGCATTTCATAGAAATCAACTCCATTCGGATCGCCTTAAAAATTTAGACACGGATTTCCATCTACTTACGATTCCACCAGCCCCTTCGATTAGGCAATCTGCAAATTTGATATCCATTATTCGCCGTTAATATGAAAGCTCAATCCCCCCCAGCCCCCCGAGCCTATCGGGCGCATAATGGAAAGTGAGATGTTGTTATTCTGCCCAAGTCACGTATCCTCGTGTTTAGAGGAACCAACCACCTTTGGGGGGCCCGCTCCCACAGGACCCACCAATGCCTCGTGGTGGCCTCGCAGTCGCGCCGGTAGCAGTTGCAGAAACAAAAGATTTATTTCAGCCCATAGACAGATCAAGGATATTTTTAGATTTCGAAGAACTGCGAGGGCTGCTCCAGTCCCTGACCGGGAATAAAAGGGGATACTATTTTTTGCCAATATTATACAAAAATAGGGTAGGAGGAGGAGGCGGAGGAGCGGACACCTTCTGAAGTAGACGTTCAGAAATTCCAGCCATGACTGCTCATATCTTTACGTGATGCGAATCCTCGATAAGTGGATTAAGTTGTCGTTCTGATAAAAAATGGTTTCCCAATTTGTCAGAAGGGCCTGGCTGATGGATAGATAAGGGCTCCTTGTGCAAAGCTGCTGCCATCCCTTCAAAAAATTTATTTAATCTCATTTTGGCCGCTGCTTTGCAAGTCTTTTGTTTGATGATAGCCAAGGACCGAGATTTCTCGAGGAGATAATTAAAATTAGACTGCTTTCTGCTGTGAGGTGATTCGGGGAAGTTTCACATTAAGCCAAAGTTTGCACAATTTATGTTAGGCCAACTCGACATCTTTCAAGTTAACATTCCTCTTGAATGGTTTGTGTGGTTATTGCTAAATTTTAAGGGCCTCGAGAACTTTTAAGAGCAATTAAACGACTACCGGCAATAAAGACGTTGCGCCACAAACCCCATAAAACCGAAACAAATATTTTCTTGCAGTTCGTGTACTTCTTTGGAAACTTCTACCTACCGGCTGAATGAAGTTGCCGAACTGTTTTACAGCTTTCGATTGAAATTAACAATAAATCTTCTCGGTAAAGAGTTTTCAAAGATTATTTATGATATCGGTCGATCAATTTTCGTTGGCTTCACCTTGTTATGAAGTTAACTTGCGCCAAGACAACTGCAATTTTCAGGTAGTTGCGTGCCTAACTCCTCAAACAACTTCATAAATCTCATGAAAACTGTGAAACTGCTTGCGATTATTTTGCTATGCAGCGAAGCATTTGGAACAGCAGCACCTTTTACGAGCAGCTTTCGGAAGCTGAGCGGGATTTTTACTTCAGATATTCGCCGTTTAAAGACTTTAAGCACTTTAATGAGGGTTTTAACCTGTGGCAGTTGATGTCCGCAGATTGCAACTTGACGGTTTAATGCACACAAGGTGAGAGAAGTGAGACAAAGTGTACCGCAAAGAAATTGTTATTACCTTTAATAACTGTCAAAGTATTTTAAGAACGTGGTGCAGATTTGGCAATTTATGTTTTACAGATTATCGTTTGAAAGTTTTATTAGTTTTTAACATTTAGAGCAATCTCAAGTATCCTGAAATGTATAGTCCGAACGAAGTAAAGTGAAATGCTATTTTTGGAGGTGGAATTTAATTTCGAGCAACACTTTAATCACTTTGATACACATAGTAAGAAGTTTTTTCTAGTAAAACGTTAACTAGGATAATTTGTTATATCTTCGTTGTAAATTTTACTAGAAAACCGAAAAATTGAGAATAAAATTCCAGTAAAATCACCTTTTGCTTTGGAATCTAGTACAAAATTAAATAGAATTTCTGTTAAAGCGATAACATTTTACCATAAATTAGCAAACATATTATTTGGATTCAATATATTTTAAGTGATATTAATTTTACTACATTTTTTACTGGAATTCTAGTAAAAATTGATTAAGATCTTGTTAAACATACATTGCTGTGCAAAACATTTGCAACTAAAATCATAGTTTATTACATGTCATTATAAAATTTCCTAAACCACTGATACCAAAAAATGTTTTACAGTGCATTATTCTTTATTATGTCTAGTTTCCACATATAACAATAGCAGAATATAATATCCCATAATAAGGGAGAAATATCCATTTTTTAATTCAACGTAATAATTTTGCCTGTGCAAAACATTTGCAACTTTATATATCAACAAATAAATGAGAATTTGCAGTACTTTGTTAGTTAACTGTTATTTTCTATTCCATATATAGTTAATAAAAAATAATAATAATAATTTTCTATTCCGATCCAACTACTGCAGGGCATATAATCCAGTCTGTCGGTCAGGTCCATGCGCGGAAGTGTATTATTAAAATTGTTTTTTTCCTTTAAACGCAATTAAACTAAAAGTTCGTAAAATGGGAGTAATTAATTTTACAACGAAATAAAAAACCGAATAAAATAGCTAAATCCACCATATCCAGAATTATAAGCAGTTTTAAAAAGACTGGGAGTATTGAAAATATTCATAAAGGTTGGTAGACCAAGAAAAACGACAAAGACTGAGGATCGTAGAATTTAAATTTTAATTAAATCTCGGCCTTTCCTCAGTTCAAGGTACTTAGGTAAAAAACGAATAAAACCTGGATGTGGATCCTTCGACAGTAAGAAGACGAGCCATAGAAATCGATCTTAAGACATACAGGCCAGCGAAAAAGCCACTACTTTCCGAAAAAAAATGGCTGAGCTCGACTTGTCTTTACTCAAAGTCATTTAGAATGGCCCCTAGAAAAATGGAGAACTGTCCTTTTTTCGGATGAGTGTTTAACTTTAAGTTTAACTTAGTGGGGCTAGATGGAGGGCAAAAAGTAGGACGACCGACGAACAAACGACTAAATCCGCGATAAACTGTGGTAACTATGAAGCATGGAAGTGGTAATACAATGGTCTGGGGGTGTTTATCAGCTCACGGCGTGGGACCTCTTTATGAAATACCACGGATAATGAAAGCGTAGGACTACAAAAACATTATGGAAAATGTTATGCTCGCTTACGCAGAGGAAGAAATGCCCCTGCGCTGGCCCTTCGAACAGGACAATGATCCTAAGCACACCTCTACACTTCTTCAGGCTTGGTTTTCGCAGCAAAACATTGAAGTTTTGAAATGGCTCGCACAGTCCCCAGATCTCAACCCCATAGAAAAGCTATGGCAACTGGTTAAGAAGAATATGAGGGGTCAATTTTACAACAACCGTGACGAACTCTTTAATGGTATAAAAAAGGCTTGGAATGATATAACTTCTTTACATATTGAGTCGCTATTTAATTCTATGCCAAGAAGATGTGCAGCAGTTATTGTAAATAAAGGCTATTCAACCAAATATTAATGATAATATATATTTAAAGTCGCCAACATTGTTAATGTCAAAGAGTTGCAAATGTTTTGCACAGTCAGTTTTGTATCTTAGTATGAAAAAACGAATATTTCTCCTTTTTTATTGAATAGTTACCTTTAGTTTTTTAATATTCTTAAATTAGATATAATAAAGAATAAAATACTGTATTAGCTTTTTTGTTTTTAAGAATTTAAGATTTGTTGTAGTAAGACATAGAAAATTGGGGTTTTAGTTGCAAATGTTTTGCACAGCACTGTATATTTAGTTCATTTCTCGAGAACTACTCACATTTATTTAACATTTACAATATACTTATATGGCCTTTTTATGTTTCGATTCGGTATTACGATATATCTTCATATCTCGATATTACAATAAGTTTACAGGCTTCAATATGTCTTGGTATTAATGCAGTATATTTATATTGTTTCGGTTTGTCTCGTTATTACACTATGTTCTAATATCTCGACATTACAATATATTTACAATCCTCGATATGTTTCCGTATTAGTTCAATACATCTACTTTTCGTGGTATTAAAATGTACTGTTACATTTATATTTCTCTTTATTACACTATATTTTAAGACGGTGAGGTATATCAGACATATAGCTGTGTGTTATGGCAAAATAACTAACAAATTTCTTGTACCTCAAATCTGAAATTTAATTAAAGTATTTCATCAGATCATCTAAAATTTGAAAAGGCAATAAGTAATTTCGCAATAAGTCAATATATTGTTTACGTCCCTAAAATATTGCGTTCGATTTTTTCCTAGAAGAGGTAATGGTTTATTTTAAAGCATTATCGCACTCCTCAAAAATATTTAAACATCATTGTGTTTTTCCCATAAAGGAAATTAGTTTATTAAAAGCGTTATGGCGTTTCCCCAGAATATCTTAAACAAACAATAAAGTTTTGCACGGTTCAAATCTATCATTCATAAAATAAAATAAAATGGGAACTATGGGGACACCAATAATATAAACAATTATTACTGGAGAATACCAAATATCAAATTTCAATTTATGAAGATCCATTGCTTATGAAACCAGATAGTTGATTGAAAATTGTTTAACTATTTAATAATCTGTATATATGTATTTAAAAACCTTTACCAGTATTTTCTCAAACAAGAAAATTCGATGTATTCAAATGGAATAATATTATTACCGAGTTCCATCTCGTTTCATAAAGCTCCATTTTTAGAACAAAACACAATACTCATAAAACTAGACTTTTACGAAATGTTTAGGAGATTTAAGATTTAATTAGAATAAGCAGGAAAAAAAAAACACTTTTACGAAGTTGAAGTTGACAATGGTCTTTAAAATTAAGCGAAAAACGAGACAACAAAGGAATTGAGGACCTCTAGGTTGATACCTGGATTTTTTTAATAATGTGATCTGGATCATATTTCACAGTAAATTTTGAATAGAATTGAAATTTTCTAATGAAAACATCATGGCAATTTCATGGGTTTTAAAAAAATTGTAATCATCATTAAAATACGCAGCTGATATTGGACTAAAAACTTAGACTCGGGTTGATAATTTAATAGTAGGAATTTTATTGTAATGTGTTATTGCTATTAGCAAAATTCTTTTGTCTGTCATTTTTTGATTTTAATATCGGAACACGATAACTTGTAAGAAAAACTGAATTTTTTGATATTGAATTAAATTTAATTCATTTTTAAATTGCATGTGTAATTCTAAGAACATACTCTGAACAAAATGTAGAATATCGAAAGTATTTAATTTAAAAATCATAAGATATTTTTAAAAATTGAGCAAGTACGAAATGCTAAATTTCATTCATAGTATATCGAGGGTGTAACAGACTTACAATAAATTGTCTATGCCTACACAGATTATAAATTATGATTGTGATTAAATTGAAGAAAACATGTAATGCATTGAAATAAAGACATGAAAAATTAACAAATAAAATTCTAAATTAGAAATGAAGTAATTAAATAAGATTTATAGCAATAATATTTGATCCTAGGTTTTCTGATTATTTAATTTAAACGGATATATTTATTAACAGACAAGCAGGGAGATGTTGATTTTTCTATATGAGTAAACATTTAATAGAGATATTCCACAGTCAAACAACTTAAATCTAAAGAAAATTGGAGTATAATATAAAATAAATACACGGAAAACTAAGATGTCTTTATTTAACTAAATTCCACAGACATAATTTTGTATCTAAACGATAAAACCAATCCTAGAGGTCAAATTAGATCACGCTTTGTAATTAGTATATAAGGTCGACAATAATGTATCTATTCTAGAGGTTAGTACATATGTAGTGCACGAAGAAACATGACAACGGTCGTGTTGTACACAGACCTTTAAGTCTTTGCTGCACCAAATTAACTTTAATTACAGGAGCAATCGAGAAGAACACATAAACATGATTTGATTACAGAAACATCGCCATAACTCCCAAGGACCACTATGCCCTGCGGAATTGAAACAGTAATGCATGCAAGGAATCGGACAATTACATGGGAATAATAAACCACCTTACCAGCACGGGCGGCTGCCTTGTGTCCAAATGGGCCCAGATCAAATCATGAATTTTGATCGGGCCATGCGATTAAGGATTAACTAAATACAATTGGGGTGCTTCCGGAGATAATCTAGGGCGGACGCTTGAGGTCGCACGTGCAATCGAAATCAATCGTAGAAATTAAATCGCTCAATCAGGCCCGAAGTTGTTTGTTCGCTGGGCGAGTCCTGGACCCTGGAGTCCTTATCATCGATTGTGCGAGTTTTAAGTAAACGACGACGACGACCGAATCAATTATTATTCATAAGGACCTTCGACAGCTATTAATTTCGAAATGAGTTATGAAGGCGGCTGCGGGGCCTAATGACTGTTATTCCCATGGAGCTCAATCATGCCGATTATGCCAACGAAATTGATGGTCACCTGAACACCAAAGGCGATTTCACCGGTATGACTAGGCACCTCGAAAACCCTCTGTGCAGCACCTCAGCCGAAAAGGTTTGCTTTCGTGGTGCAGCATGCAGTCTGAAGCGCATTGGTGCATCTTCAAGGGCACCCTGCCCGCCTTGACCACGATAAGTATCCGCTTATATGGCGATTTGCGGCCAGAGAGAGCCCCGAGCCCGAGTTGAAACAAGGGCGCTTAAAAGTGCATGCCCGTGCAAACATGCATCGGATAATTATGCAGTTAAGGGCATTCATTGAGTGATTTGCATATTAAATCCGCGAAGTAAAGAGAGACTGCCCAGTGTAGCAGCTTGCATGCTGCGGCCATGGATTTTGCGGCATTTGTTCCGATGCTAATGAACTTTGCGGATGATTAACTCACCTCTAAGCCGCGATCAATTTATTTTACGGCACAAGTAAGAGTTTCGCATAAACTTTATGTGAATTGTGGCGTTTTCCAACGAGTCGCTATCAATTATTTCTTGCAATTTTGTAAGTGTCGGATCGCTTCGGGAAGGTAATAAGGCTCGTAATGGGAATGGTTCGAGGAAGCGGTGAAATTATCCATGTGGTTTATAAAATTTCTTAACGATTAAGTGACGCTGCTAAGGACATAAGAACTGCTTGAAGATCAATTATGTATGTCTAGAATTCTAGTAATAATCATACGTTGATTAATTGAAACATCTTAGCAAGTCAGTTTGTATCACTTTAGGTATCATTTGTAAGATATCTACATTTCTAGCGATAAGAAGGATTTACGAAGGTTTAATATGCCGTACTAGGTACTTAATTAATCTTATAATATTGTATATTACATATAGTATACAGTACTAGTTATACTATAAGTATAAGTAAGTATATTAAACTTATGTTTAACCAAAGTTGCGGTTATAATAATGATCACGATAAGAGCACGTGTATAAGAATCAAGTTTTGAACTGCAATGTCTCAAAAACTGTAGAACAAAACACTTTCAAGTTTAGAGTATAAGTTCAAGTAATACCAAACCAATAAATATTTTATTAAAATTTCATAAAGTTCTGATCATTTTCACCAAACACCGTGTTGAAGATAGGATAGTTTTTTAAAATAGCGACCTTAAAGATACTAAGACTAGAAAAACATGTTTTTCAGCCAACAATCATCTTGCAGTTCGGTCTTGTTCTTGATCAATCTCGCAGACTTAATGTCATATCGTACATTGATTTTTTTAACCTAAAATTCCTCTTATATAAGTTGAAAGAAGAATCATTTTTATTAATTAAAAAAATGTTATCTGTTCTTCATTTTATAAAACCCCACATGCAATTCTCAGCATTTTAAAAAATAAAATAATGTGCGCATGAACACTAATATGTAACAAGTCAATTTACTTGATATTACTTTTAATATACTGGTTTCCTTAAAAATCTAGGAGATACGTGTTGTTTTGTCTTATCGGCGGATAAACCAAGCTAAACCTAAACCTAAAAATATCTATTGTATGAATCTAATCTAATGGTATATTGCAAAATAATTTTTCTGGCTATTATGAAAAAACATAACATAACACCAATGTTAAAAATTTGCATTTTCTGCAAAAAATTTTGCAAATTTCAGCCATTAGAACTTTTCCTAATCATATTTATTTAATGTTGAATGAATGTCATTTTAAATATGGTGCATTCAAGTACATATTTCAGTAAGAAGAAAGTTTAATATTTGAATATTCAAAAATGTCTTTAACAAATTACTAGCAGTCTACATGCTACCATGATTAAAAAGAAAGGGAACTTTAATTACAGTGCCATCTGATGTCTGATGCAACACTTTCTTTTTTTGGTAGATTGATAAAACCTTCATTGACATTCCATAATAAATGTTGTCATCATAATTGACATTTATAGTACTCATGCCGTTTTGTTAACATCATCTTTTTGCCTGTCTTAGATTTTTTGCTACCAATCCACACAAAAAAAAAAAAATCGGACAGCAGATAGCGCTATACGGTCAAAAGTCTCCTTTCCTTTTAATCATGATAGTATATTAAAACCAATTGCATGTACGGACCAAAATAACCGAAGTACCCCAGATATAAATAACCTAGAATGATTCATCAAAGTCAAAACGCTCTAAATGTCGGAGTAAAACAGAATTTTTTGGGTGATATATTTAGTTGGAAATGATATTTTTTGTGTGGTGCAACATGTAACTTTATCACTTTTGATTTGACACACTCTGCTGCACCTTCAAACAAAAGCAGCCGATTGGGCGCAGTTGCGATGCATCTCGCCTTTATCTGCCACAATGGTTTAACTCTTGATGGCCCATCGCCCCGCGTCTTATTGTCAGAGCGGCAAAAGTTGCCATCATCTATCTTTACGGGGGCGACTGCACCAACCCCTACCACCGAAGTGACTGATGCAGCGACCGCAGAGATGTCAAGATGCTCCAATTTGAAATTTTATGATAACTATGACTGGCACTAACCCTCCGCTGGAGTGGAGCTGCTGAGGAGCTGGATGGAGCTTGAACGAGGAGCAAAAATTGCGGCGGGAATCCTTGCGAGGATGACTGCTGCGAAAAATATCAAGTCGACTGGTTTTTGTCACATGTCAGGAATTAAATTGCATGTCGTGCTGGATGACGTTTTCATTTCTAAAGCTTCTCGTTTGAGGCAGGAAAACCAAAAAGGTCGCCTTTGCCATAATCATTTCGAAGTGTAGTTCTGTAAGTAATAAGGCCAATGCGACTCTAGATTTCATTAAAAGGTGGTCCAAGGACTGTGATAACCCTTATATTTCTTGAATTCTGTAATATACTTTTGTTCAATATTTCCTCGAATACACCAGTCCAGTTTGCGCCCCCTTTTTGTTAAACGTCACATTCATAGAATTGAGGCTTTTCAATGGCTACGCTTCACCCTTTGTGATCTTTGGTAAATAATCACTTCAATTGTGTTAGTACTTGATTGCTTGCAAGGAGCTGAATTACTAGCTTCTTTTAGTATTTTTATTCCGACGGGTTCTCCGACGCATAGAGACTTTCTTCATACAAGATGATTCGTAACTAAGTGTTCCAACACGTACCGATCGATTCTATGAAGTGTCTTGATGAACATTTGTAAGAAAAACTCCCCCTTAGATCAACCTCTCAACCATAAAATCGCATATAAATCGTAATAACTTTTTTCAAAGATATTGCAGGATAATAAAGAAGAATGTATAACAAAGTAAGCATTTGTCATTTTCCACTAATACTATTTATATACGATAATAGGTTCATAAATGACGAAGATAGCGATGCTTACATTTGAAATTAATAAAAATTGTGGGTAAGAATTTTATTTTTGATGCGAACGTTTTAAAAATTCAAAGTACTGATTCCTTAAACAGATGTCATTTTGTTACATGGAAGACTTAATTAATAGTGACTTCCAACTGTTAGTTTGTGATGTCTATAGTTTTAGTACCATAATAGCCACTGCCATATAATTGTACACCCCACCCCTGGACAAAAATAAGCCGAGGAAATAAATTCCCAATTTTTCAACGATAACTTCTTTTCTTCGTAAACTGGTGACATTTTTACCAAAAATTCTTACAACACGCATTTCACTATTACGTTCTTATGGTAAATCAAGCAGGTCTTGTTTTAAATAGCCAAAAATTCCCTACCTACACTCAGGATAATTAAACGCATAGCATAACTTGTAAATTCAGAAACTTGTAGTTATTAGCTATTAGGATATGTGCTGTTATTAAAGGTAATTGTTTTAGTTATTCCCTTTCCTCATTTAAAAATATGTACATGTATTAGAATATTTTATATAAATTTAATTATTTTTTTCAAAAGGGGGATACGTCCGTTTTTGTTTTTTTTTCATTCAAATAAAGAGTCCACTTGATTTTGTTTGAAAAATAAACACAATTTTATGTTTTACCTTCATGCATCTTTCTTTGCTTTAACTACCGTGAAAAGAGAAAAACTCTAATTAATAAGCATTATTATTCCAATTCTTTTCGGTCTTTCGCATTGTCTAACCGAAAAAAAAACTACCATACGACCAAGTTTTTATTTTCTTTCGCTTAAATTATTCAGAAGACCTTAATGCCAGCACATCCTTTGGGAAAAGTCCTCATTTGTAAAAGGAATCCAACGAGCAAAACTTGTCAAGTTGAATCATCAAAAAGGATTTCGTTCAAAACGACAAAAACGTTCCCGAAACTTTTCAATCTGGCGCTGCGCTGCTGCTCAAAAATTCTCACAAAGGGAATATCCTGAAAATCCCAAGCAAATTTAAACTACTAAAATCCGGCACTAGTGGAATATGGCGGAGGCGCAAAACTTTATCTTTGCAAGTAAATTTTCACCTTTCCGGAAGTTTGCGGAATGTGCATTCATCATTATGTCCTCCAGGACGAAATCGCCCACCGCTGCTGCCGGAAATGGACTTTTGTTCGTTATGAATAAAGTCGGCGACTAGATAAATTTTGACTTTATTTGCCGCATGATAAAAACATGAGTTCATGAATTTCTGTAAGTTTTCTGATGATCGGTGGAAAATATTCTCATTAGCGTAATTATGTTGTTTTCTGGGAAAGAGTACGGAGCACACACCACATTTAAATTAAAAATTATTTAAAAAAATTGTAAATATATATAAAAAAAACATACTGCTATTATCTGCATAGATAAATTTCGTCAATTAATTATGTTCTTAAGTTCCAACCAAGACTCTAGATTTCAAACCCTTTTTTATTGTATTGGATTAACCCCTTCCATGGGGCGCTAACTGGTCGCTTTGCTCTTTTGGAGAACTGAGGACAACTTTGAAGAACTGGAAACTTGTTTTACGTTACAGGCAGCTTAACATGTAATGTAAATCAACATAGCAGTAAAGTGGCTGTCCACTAAAGTTGACGCTCGGTTGTACGCCCTCATTTTATGGCTGTTGACTAAAGTCGCTGCTCACACTGAAGTGGTTAAAGAAGAATTCTTACTTTCTCAAAAAGCTGATTTAAGTTAAAAATGGATTTTTTTTTCTAGTTTTGTCGCTGAAAAATCTCATTATATCTCACTAATTCATCTTATTATCTATCTAGTTATTAATTAATTATCTAAACTGGGCAAAGTTACAGAATTAAAGAGTTGGAGGTATGCTCGAATTTTCGAAAAACGTTTTAATAAGTTTTGTTAGCCTATCTTCGATCGTTTCAATATGTACATTATGCGATATGTAACAAATTTTTAAAATAGTAAATTTGAAATTTTATTCATAAGCAAACATTGCATTTAGATTTAGAATTCATGCTGTATGTTGTTGTATATATGTAATCATTTATAGGCGATTTTAACTTGTTGTTGCGTAACCAAACTAAACTTACTATTTTCACAATTTGAAAAGAAGTATTAATATTTTTGAATGACATTTACACAAAATGTTGAAATGAAATGTTTCTCAATAAATTATAGAAACAACGAACAAAACAACACACTGTAACAAAACAATATGCTACATTTCAAAAACACTAGAAAAATTATGCTTTCTGAGTACGCCTAACCCCTTATTTGAAGAAAATGTCTACCTACATTTAAACAGTCCTCTTACAATGAGAAATGAGGTAGTAGCTTGCGCATAGTAAGTTAATTAATTAAGAAGTTAGTTAACATTCAAATTATACGTTAAACAAAAAGTGGTTAGTGAACAATTTGCTTTTTCAAAGCTTTATATCACCAGGCTATTTTTTATTGTTCAAAAAAACTTACTTTTTTGTTTGGCGCATTTTTAACCTAGGATTAATATCAGAATGGATTTCGAATCCTGAATCCGAAATTATTTTGGATATCAGAATATTCGAAACATACACGTATGTATATATATAATAAATGAAAAACTATAACTTATGTTTTAAAAGTCGATTAGTAGAATGCGAAATTAGAAAATTGAATTTTTGTTTGATTCATTAGAATGAATCATAAATTTAGTTGGCTAAGTTCAGGTTGAGATTAGGACATACTCCGAAGAATGTTATGTCGGCTAATTAAAATTAGTCTGGTTGGATAGACACGGACACCCTGCGCTCATTACAATGCACTACACGAGCTGCAATCAATTTGGGGAGCGTCTGCGAGGCCCTTCCACCGTGAAGCTCTTTGCACTAATTTCACGTTAACTTGTTACTACACTCGTGCTTAGCGTGCTCCACTTAGTTGCCGTGCATCACACGTAAAATTTTATATATCGCCGTGTTTTTCCACAATCTCGGTACCGGGGGAAATTTTTGTGGAGCCAAGCCACATGCCCACCTTCCTGGCGCCATAAGTTTCGCGGAATTTCTGGTAAAAGTTTTCACAGGGTGTGGCTGCGGAGGTGCAACATAGGAGCATATTTGCGGTGTTGTTTCGCCCGCACCCCTTTCAAAAGTGATAGAATACCATATTAAAGCGCACTTTTCGGCTGACTCAGGTGAACGCGGCGGTGCAACAAGAAGGAAACGTGCATGGAAAGGGGGACTTTTGTAGAAGAAAAGCATAAACATGCAGTGGTACTGAATTCAGCAGATTTTCCGCCATTTAAACTATTTCTGACTTAGATTTTTCTTAAAATTTCTTCGAAAACGCTTGTATAATGTACAGGGTGGTTCATCAATCACCTGTATCGATCCAAGTACCGATACGAGAGTTCCTCTTGAAGCGGAAAGATAGTGAGGGTCGATCAAAAAGTAATTTTTCACTTTAAGCAGGAATGAGAGTGCAATTCGGTATAAAGGAAATATCCGACTGTATCTCGCGAACTAATTTGCATTTATAAAGCTTTCCAAGTGGGCTTCCTGCATTCCTGTACAATGCAACACCTTGCAGCGATTGAGGACAAGACGTGCAATATCACATTTCGCCGTCAAGGCACTTGTTTCAACAGATATACTAAAAATATCTTTGCATATGAATCACAATAGACCCACCCAGATAGCGATCAATTCCGAATTACCATCAATCCCTTTACTTTATGCTTTTCGTGCAGGGTCCTGGAAGCTGTATTAAAACATCATGAATATCTGAAAAATTCCACAACAATAAACCACCGTCGTGAGCAGTACCATCAGCAGACATATGCGACTATTTCCCGGACGTGCATGGAGCCCGGCCAGAGTCTCCCTGGGGCTGATTTACATGCACAGAAATCCCCCAAAATGGAATTTAAGGAGCACTCAATTCAGTGCGCAATGCACGACGATTGTCAGGGATACTTTCATGTGTCAATATCTGCACAATGAAGACCCATGCCGCTATATCAAAATGATGTACATGTTTATATATTCATGTAAAAGACGTTTAGAAGCAGGTGTAATGCAGGTGGAAAATCAGATATGCAGTACAGCGCTGTACTATTGACAATTTGCAAAACTTCTAAAATATCTTTCTGAAAAGGAAAATTGCAAACACCTTGAGGAATTCGGATTTAGAAAGGTAAGGCCATCAGTGGCGTGGGGTGAAATTTTTGAGAAGGTAAGCCGGTGCAAAAATCACAAACTTAATAGCGAAAAAAAAACTCACCAAATGAAGTCAGATATTACAAAATATGTTCAACAGTGACTGAGTGTATTCTTGTCGAATTTAGTCGGCCACTCCTATCATACTTAAAGTCATTGGAAGTTAAGTGCTATATGAATATTATGAATAAATATGGACATATATACAATGAACTTCAAGAATAATATAAGTGGCTTTGAAAAAAACCGTTATAGTCGCGTGTATCGTGCAATCAAACTAAAGCGGTTAACAAAAACTGTGAAAAGTTGATATGAAATATAATTAATCTTACCTACTTATACTCCAAAACTAATCTACGATTTTTTTTTATAAATTCGGCCAAAACATCATTGTAAAAATTCGACTGATTTCTAATTTGTAAAAGAAGGTGTTTTTCTATCGATAAGAGTGCTAAATTTGAGAGCCTTTCTTCGGTTTGAGAATTTCTTAAATAAGTATGTATTCTCTTAAGGGCTGAAAAAGATCTTTCCGCGGAAGCAACTGTAATGGGAAGAGTTAAAAATATACAACACAAGTTTAAAATTTGAGGAAAAGTATCTTTTAAAATGCCACATTTAATATGCGAGTAAAGCGCGAGAATATCAAATTGCCGTAATGAAGAAGTGGTATATAAAACGTTAAATTCATTTTTTAAAACAGAAAACTGGAAAATTCCCGGGAAAACTGTAATTAAAAATGATATCTTTTCGTTAGGACTTGATTGAGCAAAATAATCATATTTTGATTTATTAAGTAAATCTAAAAATTTTAGTTGACTAAAGGAACTATACCGAGTTTTAATCTGAGAAATGACGAGAAGCCGGATTCTATCGTGTTATCGAGAGGTAATAAAATAGCACCACACCACACTCATAAGTCACAATCCGTTGAGCACCAAGCCAAAAAGAGACACAAGTTAACAATTTTTTTATTAAAATATAATAAACAAAACCACAACACCCCTCCCTTCTGAGAAGACGACTTCTGCCGTGTTCTTGTGAAATAAGGGAGCATTCACTCCTACAATTCACAGCCCCTTCAGTATCAAAGAGATTTAATAACCAAACCCACTCCAACCAACCCCACTCACCCGAGAAGCCGCTTTCTACCGTGTTATAGAGCACCACTACACTCACACCCGTTCATAGAGAAGACACGAATCAGCTGACATTCTAAGAAATAAACAACCACCCGCCGAAGTGACCCGAATTTCAACTTCTGCAAAACAAAAACAGCCGAGAAGCCGGTTTCTATCGTGTTATTTTCTTATAGGATTTGCCTTTAGTGAGCAAAGGATATCACACACGATTTCTTTGTTACTCATGGAGAAAAGTGTGGGCTTGAGTAAGCCGTAAAATGACCGGCTTACAGAAGCAGCGAGCGAGCACTTCATACCCGATGCAACCCCTTGATAGAACCTGCGAGGGAAGGTTCCATCGTAGTGCAACAACAGATTATGGTTGTTTTTGGTTGTAACACTTGTTTTGCCATGTTTTCTTTACGAGATGAATTTTGGGAGCGCTTTCCAGGAATTTTACAGGCATAGAACAAGTTTTAAATTTACGGGAATAGGATGAGTTCCCAAAAGGGAAGCCGGTAGGAATCGTGTTATATGGACCCCACGCCACTGAAGGCCATAGACAAACTAGATACATAGATGTCCAAACGCATGTACAATTTTGCACCACAGAAAATCAAAAGCACACGTCTGAAGTAAAGCTCTACACGACCGAAATAAAGCTCTTCTGCGAGCTGCACGAGATTGCGCTCTTCTCTCTTTGTTTGCGTTATGCCATATTGTCAAACACCTTAAGCGATCGGCGCCCACTACCAAAGAATATCTATTTCAACAAGAAGGGACACTCTCAATACGCTCTCAAAGTCCCAACTCATATGCAAGCTCTCGCAAATACACCCAGCAAAATTTCCCATTAGATAAAGCAGCTCAGGGCTACTACCTCTGTAAATACCTATAAGAAATGTAGAGAGAGAAATAGTTACCAAAAAGTTCTCACAGACAGCTTTTACAGCGTAAGCTATAAACTGAAGCTTTTTTTATGAACGCTTTTTTAAAGGCGGTCCCGAGCCGGGCACCAGTACTACGCCGCTCAAGTTTACCTCTCCTCACAAAGTTAAGTTATAGGGAAATGCCGAATCGGAGAAGGGAGAAGAGGCAGGCAGCACACACCGAGCATGAATACGGACGAGACTGTTTACATTTTTTCATTGTGCGTTTTAAAAGCGGTCCCCAGCGGAATTTTTTTTGTGTGCTGCTCGCTTACGAAAAGTACCGGGTGGGCTTGATTTGTTTGGAAATGTGAAGAAGCTTAAAAGTTTTTGAGTAAAAAAGTGCTTTCTTAGAAGCAATTAATTAAATAAAATAAAATGTGCTTTAGATAAATGATGGGTAAGCATAATATAATGTGTTTGGTGTGTGACTGTGGAAAAGGCAGCGTATAATGTGCTCATAGATAAGTTTTGTGATAAAAGATTTTTGTGAGGTGCACCCTGCAGGAGTGTTCCACTTTTCGCCCCAAATTTTTGTCTTTTTCTCACTTATGCTTTCTTTATTACTAACTATTTCTAGCATAAATTCCCATTTCGTTCCTGTAACGGTACCAAGGTCGAAAAATTTTAAAAAATAACCGCTCGAGTGTCCCCTCTTGTTATAGATACTCTTTGCCACTACAGTCTCGTCTTGAACGAAATTCCTTGTCGAAATACTCCGGAACCGAACGAAAGTTGTCGGGGGCGAAGCGAGAATACACGAAGTATTTCTTTTATTCTACAGAACAGGCTAACATTCATGTTCGGCAAAATTCGGGCGATTTACCGAGTAGTATGTGTAGTGGACAGTAGACCGTGGCCCGTAGCCGCTTTACAGACGATTGATGTAAATGCGTTCTATAGAATTTTTTCCCTAGATTACGAATTCGCAAAGAAAAATGTAGCTTTGAAAAGTACAAAATACTGTATTTTGATAATTTTTAAAAATTAATTAAAAAATAACCAATTGCCACAGGAGCTTGTAAAGTAACTCAAATAAAAGCATGCATTTTTAGTTATCATATTAAAATGCGAAAGCCCTTAATACTTCCCGACATATTCCATGGAATTCACTTTTTCCATAAGCCGTTACTTCATACAGTAGATAATCATCATCAATAAAAGATCATTGTGTGCATACCCTCATGAAAACCTATTCCCCAAGATGTTTTGTAAGTGCTAAAGATTAGTAGTACATATTTTATATATATCGATAAGGATTCATTTAGAGTTGTATGAGTATTAAATAAAATTAAATTTAAAAAATATATATATTTATTGACTCCATCAATTTATTTTAAGTTTGATTTACTAAAGCATTAAATTACTTTCATAACTATTTGATTAATTTAATTTATATTGGCAGTTTCATCAACGATGAACGAAATTGCTATGAAAACAATTTGTTTTTTCTCTCTTTTAGTTGCTTAACATTAAGAGCAGAATAAACCTAGATTTTATATAATTAAGATCGCCTTAATGGTTAAATAAAGTTGCAGAGTTCCTACAGTTAATAATCTCATCAGCATACAGAAATCATATTAAATTAGGGAAAAATATAAAATTAAATTCAGGCAAAATGTTACAGAAAAATAAACCAAAGTGGTTACTTACAGCTGTAATTTGAAATGAGTTCAAATTTGACCAAAAACTTTATAGATAAGACGTACTTGCAGATTAAATATACGAGTATAACCCATTAAAATTATTTGAAAAAGCATTTAAGTGTAAACGATGCTAAAATACAGAATTTTGAAAAATGTATTTCTCTGAATGTATATTTTACTTAGCCACATATGACGATAATAATATTTTAATCATTCAAAATATTTAACCGGGTGTAAAGGAAGTCTTCATTGTCCTTAGCACATTTTATGTTATTCATTTTCCAAGTATAATTTTTCGTAATAAGACAAGAAGAAAGAATTCAGGTATTTTAATTCGATGTAAATAGGAATGGTGGTCACAATGATACCAATTTTCTAATTTATTGGAACAAATATCGATAAGAGTTTTAATTACATTTTCATGATGTGCATTATTTACAAAAATTTTTTCGAAAATTTGTGCTTGAATTTTACGGACTTGGAAAAATTCTTTTGTGGGAATAAGTTCCAAAATCAGAAGTGCTGGAAAAATAATAAGTTGCAAAGTCAGAAGTGCTGGAAAAATTTGTATAATAAATCAGCCGTTCTGAGGATTTCAATAGGTCAGTAGTATTTGAAAGTCAAAGTCAAAGTCAAAGCCAATTGCAAAGAAAATTCTTCAATAAAAAACCAACCAAAAACCAACGGAACCCCTTCTGGAAATCGCAATAACCAAAAGGCATGGTATTATACCGAGGATAGTGCGACGTTCATGCGCTTCATCTATCCCCCACGTCCCACGCCCTACCTTTCAAATCACACACATCACATCAGTCATCTCGTATAAGTGAGCCTGTGAGTAGCATAAACCAAGAGAAAAGAGCGCATTCTCGCTTCGCTCGCAGAAGAGCTTTATTTCGGCCGTGTAGAGCTTTACTTCAGACGTGTAATTTTGATTTTCTGTGGCGCAAAATTTTACATGCGACTGGACATCTATGTATCTAGGTTGTCTATGGTAAGGCTAAGCAATTTTAAGGGCTCCATCATGAGTTTCGATCTTCATTCAGCTATTGAAGCTGCAAAATGTGTGATGTTCAGTCGGCTGAAAATCCTCAGTCGCAATGGTGAATGTCTTTAATATTACGTCGTTCGGATCAAATCCACCCGGTTCTGAAATTACATTACACAGTATTTAATTTTAATAACGTAATCTTATTTTGTCGCTAAGTAGAACACTCAGTTGTTTTTCATCCATCTCATTCATCTGCGAACACTACGCTATGGCTACAAATACCAAATTTAGAACTATGTATATCGGTGTATCTTCGCAAGCTTCAAATAACAAAGTTCACGTATCTTGAAGGATACTCAGCTCAAGATTAGTGAGCATGATGACCTCCAAAGCACTCTCCCAAACGATCATAAATCTGGAGCCGAAATTAACACGCGGCTAGAGATGGTTCAAGAAGGGTTTCGCGAATCAAGATCTTGGTCGTTAACCTCGCTGTCGGCTAAGACTGGTATATACCTAAAACCACATGTTATGAATTAATTTTAAAAAAAACTCGACATGTCAAAAATCAACGCCAAGTGTTTTCCGCGTGAATTAATTGAAGATCAAAAAAATGTGCTAGTGGACTATGCAAAAGTAACTTTCGTGCATAAAATCAGCAACCGAGTTGTCTAAAAAACTTTATCATACATCTACACAAAAATTTAAATTTTGTGGACTGCTTTGTTCCGAACGACCTAATATTTTGAGGCGAAAATATTTTGTTTATAATATTTCATATTTTAAAAATTTAAAGTCCTTTAGTATATAACAATCAGTTGAATTTTTTACTTATAAATGAAATTCCCTACATATAGTATATGAATAAATAGTCTTTACTCAGCGACATCAGTTGTAAGATTGTTTGGAATTAAAAGATTTCTGCATAAAATATATTACATTAGTAATAGAGTAGTATGTTAATTATATGTTTAATACATCTATCGTTTTTTAATATTTACATTATATACTGTATATATTATATATAAATATCCTTAAAAACATAAACAAATCTTACGACTACAATCATTGAGGGTTTATTCAGACTCGGATTATTCAAATTCCATCCTGAAACACCCTAGTTTAGAATATATGCATAGGCTGATTTTGGAATAAAATTGTTCATACACATTATCCTAATCTGAGAGTCATTTCGGACTTTATAGAGCTCAAACTGACCTTAAACAGTTTAAAACAGGCAAAAGTTAATAAGTTTAGGGCGACTTTGTGCTGAAAGTCTTCATATTCACATAGGTAGCCTATTGATTCCAATGTAACATAAATATTCTAACTTCAGAATGTAATTTAGGACGATTTTTGACTAAAAATGCAGACTCAAGAATTTTTTAAAATAATTATTTAATTTTTAAATTTGAATGACATGTTTATATTTTGTATCTGGTTTTAAAATATGTTATTGCTCTAATTAATTTGGCAAACCTAACTTTTTTGGTACTATAACTTCTTCACTCAAAAATAAATATAAACTCTTAAGTAATTGACGTAATTTTATGTACGAAATTAAATACTTGCTCCTATTATCAAAATATAACTTTCTCAATTAGTGTACTTTTAGACCGACAATCGTAAAAGAGTTCTCCCCTTTCTTGAAAGCATCGTTTTGAAGTCCCCTCAGTTAGCAGGAGTAAGCCATACCGACTAAAATACTAAATTAATTAACAAAATTAAGCCTCACTTGCTGGTAAAATATTCAATTAATTTTTAACGATGCTGGAATTTATGCGGACGTCCCCCCATTAATGGCAATTTTTACCAGTAGGATGTTTATAAATTGATCAGGTACTGCCAGTTATTTGCACTGGCGCTAGTCTAAGGTGGTTTACATGTTTACATACACGCAGTTGCCTTGATTAAATCTTCATTACGCGCGCCTTTATTACGTTTCCCGACTTAAACGTGCTTTCGATGCAAACGACAGACCCCCCAAAAAGGCCTACTGCGAAGGATACCGCCCGGCTCAATTATTAGCATATTAATGGCTGTATTAGAAACTTGGGCCTGTTAAGTTACGCATGACGAGCGCCTAATTAACGATACGGCTGCCGATGGAACGGCACCAAGGACGTCTAGATCTATTTCCAGATCCCTGACGTTATAGATTAAAATGACACCCTGAATGCCTTCTTGGTGTCGTTGGCCACATATGCATGAGCACTTCGAACCAAAGGACCCATTCTGTGAAGCGACGGCCCGAGGGTGGCTTTAAGGACGCACCTATAATCCCGCAATTTGCTATTAAACTGAGAATTGCGTTCGCCCCAACTTTTGAATGTATTGGGGCCGTCGAACCACCGCTCGTAAAATATTGTGTTTGCGCTCATTTGGGTGAAGTTCTCCACCTCTGGCGGGGGCGGCGAGCGACTAGCACCCGCAGATAGCAGAAGTTACGTCCTTCGGAGAAGTTCCCTAACTCGGTTAAACCGCTTTGGTGCTCAGCATAATTTAGCACTAGCCCTTCGCCCAGCGCTCCAAACTGCTGAGGGCTGGTGGTTATTGGAATTCCCGACCACCACAAAGTGGAAGTCAATTGCTATTTACGACCCCGATAGTGCTTGCCAGCTGATTGAAATTCAAATATCCCTCTCAGAGCCCCTCAACTAAAATTATTTAAAAAACCCTTCGAATTGGCACTCTTCTTTCGACTCGTAAAGACTTTTCGCAGATGTACTACAATAAATATATAATGATATTTTATTCCACCAGAACTTTTACAAATATTCAACGAAAGATAGCTAGTTCACCAGGATTTTAAAGTGAAAGAACTATACTTATCATGAATTATTATTATGTATTATTTATTTTAAAATTTGTATAATATATAATAATAGATTTTTGTGTCACATTTCTCACCTTTTTCAATTGCTTTTGTCATATCCTATATCATATCATGTGGCAATTCTTGTTGCCATATGGCATGAAAAATTAAACAAAAAAGCCCACCAAGCCAACAAAGAGTAGTCTTTCTGTCATAAAAAAGTAGTGTAAATTATTGTAAAAGTGTTCATTCGTGTTTATTTACAGCCAATATCTTTCAGGAAAGCATAAACTTACCAACGGTGAAAGAGTTATTGAAACCGATTCTGTAGTTTCTGAGATTACATCTTACATATAAACAAACTCACTTTGTTTATATATTAGAATAGAAGTGTAGCATTATAGTTTATTATTTCTAAAATTGAATTATTGTGCACTCAGTTTAGAGCTTGGAAGGTTTGCTTTTATTTTTTTAACTTAAAAAAGGACAAGTCACATTTATATTTAATGAAATCATTTTTAGAATCAAAAGGTTTGTTTTCATCTGAACCAACAATAAGCTGAAATATCAAAGTAAAATATATGAAATTTCTTAATTCAAACAAGTTTTTTTTATCATTTTTTAATTTGTATTTTTATTTATGCTAAAATACGTTACTTAACGCAAAAGAATCAACTCTATAAGCTCAATTTAAAAAAAATCATTTTTTAATCTGGAGTTGCAGAACTGAAAAATTGTTAAAACTGATAAAAAAATCGAATTTATCGCGGATTTTTTTTTTTTTATGCTTAAATACGTTACGTCACGCAAAAGAATCCATTCTATAAATTTAATAAAAAAAAAAAAAAAAAAAAAAAAAACATTTCTTTACTGCAGAACTGAAAAATTTTTAAAAATGATAAAAAAAATCGAAAGCACAAAAAAGTTTGACCTATTTGAATTAAAAATGTCGACTTGTTTGAAATGAAAATATAACTTTTAATAATAAAAACAATTTTGTTTTTGTAATTTGAATCTGATTTTTATTGAAGTTAATAAAGTGCATATTTTATAATAATTATGCAACTGATGCATAGTTGCATGCATGCAACTCATGCATAATTATATACATGCAAATCTTGTAGTAAATAAAACTTTATTCAAAGCTTTGATCTGAACACACTGGGCAATAAACTTTACGTTTTTTTGGTTTCATAGGAGTTGTGCTGTATATTTCGAAAATATAAGCTCATATCCGCTCTTTTTTAATGATTTTTCAAAAGTGGTCAAATACGGTCTTTTTAACTCTATTTTTCTCGAAAACGAACCTAATTGAACATTTTCATTTGCGAATTCGTAATATATTGTGAAAAAGTCCTATATAAATTGCCTGACATTTTTTCCAAGCCTAAATTGATGTTAATCAGCGACATTTTAATTCCTTCCTTCAATAAAATTAATTCTAATAGCATTATAAATAAAAGAAAAGATGTATATTTTTTTACCGACTGTATTGTTGTACGAAATTCCTGGCCCTTACCTTTTACCTCAAATGTATAATATAAGAAAAAGACTGATATAGGAAATAAATCTTCGTAATTTCTGACGTTTCATATACCCGCTGCTAACTGTTGTATCGACAAAACGCGCGAATCCCGGAAACTGCGTTCTGGCGTGCAAGATGTCTATCGAGGCAAAAGTGCGAACTTGTCGAATTATCATCCTGTGCCAACCTCCGCCGTACTTGAAGATACACGCACGTGGTCGATTAATTGAAAGCAGTTTGCTTGCTAATAACCGCAATATTTCGCGGCTTACCTTGCTGCGCCGAGGTCTAGGGATTTAATCCGCGATAACCCATGATCCGCCCGATCCAATCCCCCGATGCCCAGCAAGCGGTGCCTTATGCGGCCGATGTGCGCCACGCACGCCTCCCGCCTGCGAGCAACCTTCCAGCAGAGCCCTAATGCACTTTCCGTGTATCTCTCGGCCCCGAGTTTTATGACTTCCCTCAAATGTCGATAGCAATAAATCGAGCAAATGTTACTGCGGCCCCGAAGTGAGTCCCGGCACGCCAGAGGAACATATCTCCGGTCGGGCGGGGGCTCCGCAGCCCTGGATGTCTTACTCCTTACCAGCTCGAGTGGAGCTCTTGAGGCGTCTCGATGAACGAGTCGCTGTGGATTTTATTGCCGTTCCGGCTGAGGTAGGTGACAATGAGAGGTGTTCATTTGATTGAGCCAGGAACATTGCGCCAAGCTGGGGCTCGATGTAAATCGCATCGCCCCGCACCGCACCGTCCGCCCGGGTATCCTGTGGCAGGCGATAAGTTTACACTTCGGCTCCTAACTCGATTGAGACACCTTATGAATTGTGGGGATTTTATGGCTGGCCCACTCGAGTCTGTTTGGGGCTCTATCTCTCGGCTTAGCACTAAATCGTGACTCGAATTTGGTGCAGTGCCAATGAACTTTCGGATAAGGGCGAGATGCACACCTCAGGTACTTGTCGTAAGGATCAATGGAAAAATGGGACATTTTGCATGATTCAATTTATTAGATAGAGTATAACTCTCTAGGAATGTAGAACACATTAATTCGTAAAAGCAAATTCAATATAACTTCTAGCAAAATTCCAACTAGAATTGACTTCCTAGGATTTCCAGTTATGAACATAGTGAAAACTTATACACTAAAAATGTACTTACCTATTTCAACTAGATTTATAGCTAAATTAACTAAAATTCCAGGTGTAAACAATAGAATTCTACAGTCTTTGTTTGAACTAATACTCATTAGAGTTTGTATTAAAAGCACTAGAAATCCAATGAATTTCTCTTAACAAAATTTATGGCTTAATTCACTGGATATCTAAATACAAAATTCAGAATTCTATTGTTTCAACTTTGCAAGTATATACAATAGAATTCATGCAATTTAGCGCTAGAATTATAGAATTATATTATTATTACAAGTTCATATAATAATAGGTTGATAAGAAAATCTTGCGATACACAACACAAATAAAAAGGAAAAAGATTTTATTTTAACAATAAACTATTATACAGTAATGTAGACTCCCTCTGCATCTACAACTCGTGCCCAACGCTCTGGTAGACTTTGCACGCCCGCAATCCAGAATTCTTTTGGTCGTGATTTAAAAAAGTCCTCCAATGTATTTTTAATATCTGCGTGATCATCAAATTTTTTATCTTGTAAATAATTTTCCAAAGCTCAAAGCAGCTGGTAGTCGGTAGGTCCTAACTCTGGTGAATACGGTGAATGTGGTAGAACTTCCCACCCTAGCTGCGAAATAGATTCTTGTGTCATCTTAGCTATGTGGGGTCGAGCATTGTCGTGGAGAAACCGAACTCGGATACGTTTACACCTTTTTTGTTTAATAATTTCAGCCAGCTTTTGCAGTTCTGCAGAGTAAGTAGTTGCCTTTATTGTGGCGTTGGATCGCAGAAGTTCATAATAGAGCATGCCTCAGAGTCCTACCAACAACAGAGTTGTTCTTCACTGCACGAGGCAGCTTAGAAGTCGGTTCTGTTTATTCCCCTTTCAGTAGCCACTGTAGCTTGCGTATGTGGTTAACATAGAGCACCCAGCTTACATCTCCAGTGACTATTTCTTGAAGGAAATCCTTTCTCTACGGACGATACAAGAGTGAAAGACAAATGGACATGCGTGTCGCTTTGTTTGATTCGCTGAGATAGTGCGGTATCCAAGACAAGAAACCTTTCCTATATCCCAGCTCTTGTAAATGTTGAAAAATCGTGGGATGGCTACATCCCAGTTTGTTGGCTAATTCTCGTGACGACGTATTAGGCTTTGCCTTTATAAGTGCTCGCGATTCTTCATCGTCGACAGTTGATTTCCTGCCAAACCTAGGTTCGTCTTCAAAAGATGTATCGCCGGAACGGAAATGCTGCGGACTTGCTTATATACCCTGCGGTATGGAAGGTTCTAGACCAGTATTGCATTTACTACTCTCGAATGTTCTCGAACTTTGTTATTAGAAAAAATATTTTCATCGCAAAAAAGTGTCGCAAGATTTTCTTACCAAACTAATACATTATTTTTGTAAACGCAATGATAAAAATTATGGCTTTTCTTACATTCTACTTAAGCAGCGGAGAAATAATTTATACTACGTCAATTCAGTATCTATATAATTCCTTAATTAATTCGGATCAAGAACATATTGCGAAAAATTTGTCCGTGATGCGATTTAATTTAATAATTATAATAGATATATATTCAGCCATTTCATGCAATTCTGTGATGAAGAAGTGCCATGGTAGATTTAACATCATTTTTAAAATTTTATTTTAGGCAACTTTTATTTTATTTATGTTCATTTTGTTATATGGAAACCTCACGGGAGCTTCATACAGCATAAGGGCTAGAATATCTCTTTATGAATTATTAGCTTATTTTCCAGACTCAGTGTGGATCGCCTATTTATAAATAGGTATAAGGTTTTTATCCATAAATTTGTCTTATAAATAACTGATTTATGAATATTACGTGATATTCGTTTGTGGGTGAAGTACATACAATGTGTTTTATTCGGATTTAGTTTAATTTTCCATTTATGAAAATAATCTTGGAGCTTTTCAAGTCCAAGTTGGAGACTGGGGCAAATATACGAAGCGATGTTATTTGAATAAAAAATTACTGTATCATCTGCAAAGATTGAGAAAGAACAGTTTGGCATTTCTGGAAAACCATCGGTATAAATTTTGAACCTTAAAGAACTACTGCGGTAATGGGAACTTCAGTGGAATAAGTATTCCCAATGTAAACTTTAACGATTTATATTTTAAAATGATTTTATTTAATTCTTTATATTTGTGACATATTAAATAAATTTTTGAATACGGAGGCCTTCATTTGTTAGATTTTAATAAATAATGTTGGAACTGCCTTATTGAAATTTTGAAAACAACAACAGCAACACCAGATTTGAGTCACTGATCTCAAAAATCTTCTCATATCGATTTTTGTAAGACTACAGCAAAATATAGGCCAGAGAACGCACTCTATTCTTTTCAAAAAGTAAACGTGAAATTACAAGCTTTATACCGAGGAACACATTCCTGGATTAGCAGCATCAAAACCTTCTGCAATTAAAAGCCGTGAAGTAGTCCATCACTGAAACACAGTGATAGGGCAAAGTGGTCTGATTTGGAAAATAAAATACATTGGATCTTCTGGTGGGTGACGTATAATCATGGCAAAACCTTCGAGATAGTTTGGAAACTAAAGCTTCTATTTAAAAATGATTTTCATAAGAAGTTTGCTTTTCATGCCATTCGACATTTTATCACCTGATGAAGTGCTATACAAAAGAGTTCCCATGCAAATTTGTTACAAAATATGAAATAACTAATATATTTCACTTGAAAGCTCCTTCATCCCTCATTTTGTTTCAATTAATTGCTCATCACTTTCTTATTACTGCAATTACAACCAAAAGTTGTTTAACCCGTTCGCTACCAGGGCCTCCCAGAAAAAACCGCCACCACAGCCCAAGACTTTTTTCATGATTATATGAACCCAATTGGAATATTATTGGTATTTAGAACAATCTAAAAACACAAAATAAACATTCTAACAAACTGACACAAAAAGGTGACGCTGGGCTATGGATAAAAGCTTAACAGTATTGCCCAATACACAACATGTTTAAACATGTTAGTTAGTAAGTTGACCAAAAATGTCTGTCACATATATGTGACGTCGGGCTGTGGTAAGAAACTGCTGTGTCACATATGTGTGACGGTTGGTAGCGAACGAGTTAAGCAAAATTATAGATAATGTAATTCTCTATAAAAATTTGTGTGCAACTTAAAGGCGCATTTCTCACAAAGATCATGTCGCTGTAATTAATTTTCAGGGGATAAACGTTTCCAGTCGTTGCGACAATTCATCATAGTCGCCTTGATTCCTTTGATGCCTGATTCACTCGTCCTGACAGCTTCTTCCGTCAGCGACACTTCGAACGGCCGGGCCCGTCGCATCGCTCGGCCGTCGCGTCGGGCGAATTCCTTTGAGCCCGCAAATCCGAGTGTCGTGCGATTATCGACGTATCTGCTCGGACCTATAAATCAAGCAAGCGAGCCGGTCCGCTGACCATTGTGCTGGGCGGGGCGGGAACCCACTCGGGCTTGGCTTTGTTGGCCGAAGAATGGCACGCTATCACGCCTGCATCAAGGCACATCAGGCGGCCATTCAAGGCCCTCGATGACCCTTGGCTAGCAGATACCGACCGGCCTGGTCGGCTCCATTTGCTCCAGCTCTAATCACAGGGCCATCGGCGATAAGTGCGCAGATAATTAGTTATTGTAACTCTGGAAGAATCATCCCTAGATTAATGGATGCGAGGCATCTCGAGCGCTGTATTAGTCTTCAATGGGATGTTTTTGCGATAAAGTGTTAATAGATCACTCGCTCTGCTGGGAAGGATTGGATTAAGCACGCCCTTGCTGTGCCCGGAAAGGCGAGCACTTCAAAGAGTTTAATGGAGTACCTTTCAGCGAAATGTCGTCCTCGCTCCACACAGAGGACATCCAATCCTTTTACTTTATCGGCTGTAATTACGAGACTGGCAAAATTAAAGGACGAAATTTGTCTTTGGGCACTGTCCGACTGATGCCCACTCCACTGGGGACAAGCGCAGTTGCGTCACGGTTCCAAGAGGACCTCATTACAGGAGTAGATTGAAAACATACGCTAAAAAACGGCCTTAATTTCTCAATTAATGTCGGTCATTAAAAATGGAGGCGAGAATCTGCTCTGGAAGTCGTCCCGGGCGATGCTCGTGTTGAATTACTTAATTGCCAGGTTCTCACAAGTGTCGACAGGAGCAGAGGAAAAAGACGAAGAGCCTGCAGCGACTGGAAATGGGAATCTGTCGGGACGGGGTAATCTAGACGAAGTGGGCACGGAAGGGGCTGCTCCGCCATGATTTCCATTAATATTCATTTCATGTGCCGCTGGCTACCGGCCCAGGAAATTGAAAGGATCCCACGATTGGACCCGGGCGCTTAGCTTAATTAAGCTTATGTGCGTCTAATGAATGCTTTAGAGCAGCGCCCTAATAATTCCATTTCGCTGATAAGGGCCAAATGGAATGGCTTGGAATTACCTGAGCTGGGAAAACTATTGTAACTTATGAATGGTCGGAGGAAGCTCAGATTATGAGCATTTTGGTAATTGGGCACATTTGGAGCGACAATGTCTGTGTGAAAGAACGGAATTCACCTAATGGAGATTTCTGCTAAGAATAATAGTTTCGTTAATGGGAAATAACATAGCCATAGAAAAGGTGATATGCAGGAGGAATTGCAAGCCAATCTACTCATCTCAGGAGTTAATAGAAATGAAAATTTTAAACAAAGAGAGCTGCTTCGAATTTTGTATTTCTGTGTTTAGCTCTACACCCAAAAAGATATCTGGTTCTAGCAACTAATTTCGTCGTTCATTTAACTATTTTTGCTTATGATTAACAACATCACTGGGAAGCATAACCAGAAACATCTATTTAAAAATTATCAAACTGTGTTGATATTTAAGCCAGATATCTAGTTGAAATAATATGACGGAATTAGTTCAACTAGACAACGAGAAACATTACTAACACAAGTATGACCCACGATATAGGAATGTCTAAGAGAGATCCTTGATTTGCCATTTTGCCGTTGTGATATACCAAAATACGTCAGGGTAACAAAGTTCGTTCTCATCTTTTAACGCAACCACAACAAAATTCAAAAATTTTTTACATTTTTGGGGAAGACTAAAACTTTAGGCAACTAACCGTATTAGTTGTATATTGTATGTTATATTTTACTCAATACAATTTAAATAATATTACTTTTAAGTAATTTCTTCAAATATTTTAAACTGTTCACGTATTCCTCTTGGAAGATATAATTTTTTTAATTCTATACCCTTCAATCTGCGGTTTGGAGAATTTACATTGCTATGATTATACCTGATATAATTTGTCGAAACTTTTACCAAATTATTAAGTTCAATAAAATGTTTCCCGGAAAGATTTATTTCTGGCTTTGAAGGCTGCAGAAACGCTCAATGTGTTTGTTCAAACTAACTTTGATGATGATATAATAAAAAGTATGATGTCTTGTATTCACAATGCTGTACGAAGTTCTTACTATCGAACAAAAATCAGTCAAAAACAAACAACTTTCTACGTCAGTAAATCATATGAATTTACATGCATAGAATGTAGTGTGCAATGTTTAAGTTCCACTAATCTTATTTTTTGTTTATTTTAATTATTTATAGAAATTAATCTAACTATGTATATTCTTATTTCATAATTGCAGTAATATTAATACATAAAAACAAGCATCAATTCACTCGTCGGTGCTCGTTCGTTTTGTGCGTCGTCCGGTTAGTACGACTAAGTGTCGCCTGTCCCTTGAGGGTAGTTACATCCGGATTCTACTGCACTTTTAAAGGCTTTCGAGGAGAATTCACACTTGGTTGAAACCCTTAAAAGTTTCATTGACTTAAAACTTTTTAGGAACAAATAATTGAAATCTACTATCTACGATCTTATAAGATTGTCATAATAACGAAGATGTAGATTGATGTGGCTGGCCGACGACACACTTAGGCCATTACAGGCTCATTTTGATACCATTTTTTATTTTATTTATTTATTTATATTTATTTTATTTTTAAAGTCTTTTAGAAGTGTTGCGATAATATACCATATATGTATAATACACACACTATGACAATTAATATCATGTGTATTGTGTATAACAAAACACATAATCTTATTTGAAGTTCATTGCCTAGGTAACACTCATAATTTTGTTTTTGACAATTCTTATAAATGATTTGAAGAACTCTTCACCAAATCTTCTAACGCCTTAACAGATTCATTTCATACGCCACTGCTTGGCTAGTAATGACCATTAAGAATCTTAAGGAGTTATTTTTTGAAGATATTATCTCTGTTAAAGCCCATTTAAATTATAATATAACTCTTGGAGGGCATTATAAGAACAATATCCCTTGTTGGGTCTTTAAATGCCTATGGGAGTTGAAGAACTTTTAATTATTGAAATCAATAATGCCAATCAATTATTGATTCCTTATATATTATATATTCCCTGATTATACATATATCCTTACGTTTTAATCTACTTCAAAAAAAGAAGGAGGTTCTCAATTCGACGCAATTACTGTAGGCTTATAAACTTGCCTTGACTGCACCGATTCCAAAAATGACTGATTAGATATTGTAAATATTTAAGCATCAATTATTTTGTATATTGTCCTTCAATGCTCTTTTCTTTAAAGTAATAAAAAATATTGCTTTAAGTTTTGAAATCGGTTTTTAATTTTTTGCCTAACAAAGAGGGGTAGAGATCAGATCTTTTATATATAAATATTATATATTCTAGAATGTTATAGTACTTAAAAATTAATTTGAGTTGTATAAAGTGTGCCTCTTTTCATTTTATTTGATACAAATAACGATAAGGAGACCCAAATCGTTTTTTATCGGCACCCTAAGCCCTAAATACGTCACTGTGTAAGTACCAGCCATTCCATTTTATTTTATTTTTGACGAAGTTAAGCATAATTGGCTAAGAAGCACAGGTTATTAAATTTTCAGTATATATGTATATACCTACATGTTATTGAATTGAGACTTCTTCTATCATATTCCACTCCAAGAACTTTTCAGGTGAATCTTTGGAATGTGCTTAGAAGTTGCTACCGAGGCCTTGAGCGAAGCAGAATGCAAATTTCAATAAACGCTTCCAGAAACAGAATTTATTTCAAACAATATTTTCTTAGAAGAGCTCCATGTGAACGGAATCGTTCATGTTTCACTGCTCGCAAGCTGTACATTAGCAGAGTATGTTCTGGGGAAAAAAAATATGTTCCTTTTTGAAATTTCAACCAAAGTCCTGCATTAGGCTCAAACATTTCCTCGAAATCTCTTTGTTCGTTGCTGAAAAGAATAACAAACGCACCAGCTGTTTCTGAAATATATTTCATACCTTCAAACGATGAGTTTCAACAAAAGCATGAATTCAAGGAACTGATCTGCTTTAGATATGTGAATAAAGTAGAAAGGTATATAGTAGGTGTATGTGAAGGAGAGGGAATATAGGGGGACACAAAATTTCTGATTTTTCCTGAAACTGCCGCTTTTTCTAGCTCTAGGATCTCAAATCATTAACAATAAACAATTACGTTTGAGTCTAGAAAGCTCCGAGCGCATTTTATGAATCGTAATTTAGGCATTAACACGACGAACTTTTGTTCCATTCGAGAGTTCTCCCACAGGATACATAACTTGTTCTGTGCCCACTTCAATTGATGTTTTCCTTATTTTTTATATCCATCCAGCGCAAAAGCCCCTGGAGCGCATTTTATTTTTGGTTTTTGGAGACGAGGTGAATGACAGCGCGCTCCATGAATAGGAGGTTTTAATTCAAAACATTTCCATGGAAATGATGGCCTAGCGTTTATGGAAATTTTTATCATCAACGTTTTACGGGAAGTCTTAAGCTTTAAGGGGCAGCTTGTGGGAGTGAATAGACGCAAATTTAATTGGAGGAAAATTTATCTCAGTGTTAAAAGTTTGCTTGAAATGTTTCGAGAGAAATTAATTCTTTAGATTTGAAGCTAGATAAAAGAACTTTTACGTTTTGGTTCATTATAAGAAAAAATCGAAATAAAAATAATTAGGAAATGTTCAGCGCCTTATAACGAAATTTGCCTATTTTGGGCGTCGTCGGATGGAAATAAAAAAATGCTTAAAGAAATTAATATTTCGTCCTCCTTACAATAATATATAGACGAATAAAGATTTTATAAAATTACGATTTGGATGAACTGAACCTATCATTGAATAATACAATTAGAACATTGATGAAATACGACTTTGATAAAAACTTCATTTTCGTCCGGATGGGTTCCTCGGTAATGAAGAAACCCCGGGATATTAGAAAGCATATTTTCTCATCTATTAGAATTTTAGAATCGTATAAAAAAATGGGATCCATATTGATATAAATGAAATTGTTATCAAAAAAAGGTTCACGATTTTATTAAAAATCGCTAACTTTTTAAAGTTTTCATGTAAAAAATGCTTCTTTAAGAAAAAACCAAACCTATGTCAGTTTATACGATGACAAAAACTCATTAAAAATACCAGCGAAGTGAGAAAGTCTGAAGACAGGCAAAATAAAAGACTTTCTCCTTAACAAGTTAACCCGAAAACGTGTGCCCTTGGGAGAAATGGGATTCGACCCTTTCCAGGGTCCGGCTGTTTCCTGGCTCTGCTACTTGAAAAGGGTCAGCCCAAATAATCGGCGAAGATAAATTGAGTGGTCGTTGGACGAAGGCTTTAAACCGCTTTTATCACACTGAAAAGCGTCCACCTGGACCCTTCGGCGCGGTCACCCCACCTCGCATGTGGGGATATTCGGCTCGGCGAATTTGTTATGATTAAATATAGAATTCGCTGAGAGCGTGCAGTTGGCCCTTCAGCTTTCGGCAGGATTTTAGGCTAATTGCATTTTCCTCGAATTTCACTTGATTCATCAATTCCTGACGAGAGGACGTAATGCAAAAACCAAGCGCGCTAAAAGCTTCGTTTTGATGTGAAAAATGAAATTTGTTAGCGTCAGGTTTTTCGCAAATTGAATGCAACAGCGGAGCTACTCGCTGAAGGCTTTTCAGAAAGGTAGACAGTGAAGTGAAAATGTTTACAGCGTTTGTTAAGAGGAAACTTGAAGAAGTCATTTTAGCTGGAAGTATCGTTTCAAAAATGGGTCGCTTATTTCTTGTGATGTTCTGCATTTAATATTAAGGTAAATTTGTTTTCCTTTCATCTTTTTAGAAAAATTCTTCGTATCACTATTAAATCAAATATATAAATCAGATTATGAGAAATTGAAAAAATATCAGTTTTTTAAAACGCATACTATTTAATTTCTTGAAATTAAAATTCTTTTCAGATTGTTCTAAAATTGGTGATTTTTTTTCGTGTTGACTTTTCAACAATGGCCATAAAGTGGGGCGTGATATTTAATTTATAATTAATGTGGTACAGTGGACCCCGACTGACCGCTTCCTGATATTTTGGTGAGAAAATAGAACTTTTTCAATTATTTTTATTTACATAATACGGTCCGGGCTGCTCGTGCGAAAGCTTTTGCGTGTAGCTGGCATTTTTTAAGATTGTCGATCACTTTACATAAATTGATATAACTTTTAAAATATCAAATAATTTTTTATGAATTTTGAAGTGAAAGCTTTTTCTATAGTAACTATTATACAATTAAATTATAAGATGTGTTGCTTCATTCAAAAAAGATTTTATTTAGATTCAATTACAAAATAAATTTCGTGGTTGAATGTAATTACTTACGATGTAATGCCTGTGCTTTCATATCACATTGCATACATATGTTGTAACACATATGTACAGGTCGACGGCATTTAATTTGCAGTGTGTGAAACCCTAATTATATATCTGACATTTGACGAAAGAAAAAACATATTTTTATGTCTCCGGACAATAATGTGTTCATTTTAACAATTTTTAGATGGTTAAAATAGCCTCAGATGCAGTGGCGGATTTGCCAGCAAGCTAAGCAGGCTGGAGTCTAGGCGGGAACATTTTTTTATGGTCTTAGAGAAATTAAAAAGATTCATATTTATATACCTAAACTAGTAGTTCGAGGTTTCGCCGGCTGTCGCCGGTAGATATAATTTATATATTAATGTAAGAAATAATAAATCGAAAGATTATTATACTGCACAATTTGTGTTAAATAACAAAAACAAAAAAAAGCGTTTCACTCGAGGTCGCGCGCAGCTAAAGCAAGAACTTTATGAATTTTTTAATTTATTTTATTAACTTACGTCTAATCTCCCATTCCAGCTTCATATTGTATGCCTTCCTTGTCAGTAAACAATTATTGTTTTTTTTTTTCCAGTCGACGAGTTGTTCTGGCCTCTTTTGTTGCTTTTAGTAGCCTTGATTCGTGCGTGTTTTACCCGGTTCGCATTTTCTCCGAGAAAATATTGGGCAGCCACATCACATTTTCTATAATATGTTTCGATCTATGTGGAATTTTTACAATCGACGCCTAAAACTATAGGGAATAATAATAATAAATTCTGGACATATGGATTAGTAAAGTATGATCAAATCAGAGACCCTGATCACAATAACTAAGCTATAGTTTCTTTGATGCTATAATAAAATGAATTTCTTTAATGCATATAATAAAATGTTCGAAAATATACGTTTCAAAAGGTACTTTGAAAATGCGTTAGATCTCACAAGCACATACTTAGCATTATCAATATAGAGACGTATTTAACAAGATTTAGTCAAGATAGGTTAAAGAGTACTTACCAAAACCAAAGATGTTCTTTATAGAGGTACCTCCTGCACTGAGTGTGGGACTTCCTGGATAATAATTCTTAAATGTCGAAGACACTTTCGAAATCATCACCATCTCATTAACATGAAAGCATCAAAGCTTACCATCGAATCGACTATTTGGTTATTTTACGACATGACTGTTGGACCCGCAGAGGTCAAATAAAAGAACCCTCGCAGTTTGGAAACTCAAAGCCACGCGATGGGGGCATAAATTTTACTGTGATGTAAAATTAGCTGTAAGAATCGCAGCGAGGTAAAATGTTATAGTACAAGAACCCGCCACCCGTAATATAAAATCAATAATATAATTATAATTTCCTATTTTCCTTTTCAATCACATGTTATTTCAATGGTATATATTCATTCGACGTAATTAGTCACATTTACTCGGCGCGTGATTTTTTAATGCAATCGCCCAATAATGCCTAATTATGCCAAAACAGCATAATTCGCGCATATTGACCTGCCTCGTGACCTACCTGGCGAACGCTCGATCAGCGGTCCCGCCAGACGCGCATTCAGCATTTCTTACCGCGATTGCACTGCGGCGATCGTTTTCAAAAAAACAAGAACCAATAACCAAATTAGCAGTCGAAAGTACGAAGCAAGAAAGTGAACATCGCGCCTCTCTGAATTATTAAAACTTGTAAAATTACTATTCTAAGTTTGTTCCTCCGCTTGTACAAAAGAACTCAACTAATAAAGTGCATTATCAAGTGAACTCTTTCTTTTAATTGCTCGCCTGCCTCTAAAATAATTTTTTTTTCCTCGCGAGAGTTACGGATATTGTTAATGGCGCAGTCGGTAGGATGCGCGTAGTGTCGAATAGTTTTCTATACGCGGAGACGCATTGAAGAAACGCACGGAAAGATCCGAATTCGACGCGTGTACTTTAGTACTTTAACGTGTATCTGTCGGGAAGATCCGAACAAATAATACGAGTAGCGAAAAGATTCGTAACTCAAAAGAACCTAAAGTCCGTAAAACAAATTAAAGAAAGATCTTTAAGTAAAATAAAACTCTCGGGAAAATTTTTTTAATAACGCGAGCGAGTCATCAGTGTGAAGGCTGAAAGAAAGCAACAGTTTAGTGAAAGTTTAGCCGTACGAGGGAAAAATCCTAGTGTGTCCACCAACAACAGAAGCTCCAAGAAAGACGACGACGACCACAATTCCAGAATTCCAGAGACAACGACGAAAACAAGAGCCCCAGGAAGAAGAATAGAAAATACCCGGTGAATACTCCCAACATTTTCTTATACATATATTTAGATTTTAAGTTTAATAACTGTTAGTGATCAAAATTTATAATTTACAAATTCAAATTAATTTTTTGTAAATACTTGTGAAATTTGTACGTATATTTCCTGAAAATGGCAATGAATAACGAAGGAGCTCAAAATAATCTAGGCGCTGGCCTAGGAGACCCTATAGAAAACATGTACGAACGAATAAATAGAATAATTAATAATAATCCACCATTATCTGTAACAATAGACCCTATCAAATACCTAAATAAACTCCCAGTTTTTGACGGTAATTCCGATTATCTACAAAATTTTATTGACCTGATCGACCGCATTCACTCGACCCTCCAGAATTATGATGAAGTATCGCAACTGATCTTTTCCGATATAATAAAATCTAAACTAAAAGGTAGAGCTCGGGAGGTAATCGAAATTAATTATCATGTAAAATCTTGGGATGAAATGAAGAGTCTCTTAAGTAACAATTTCGGCGACAGAAAATCCGCGGACCAATTATTCGACGAATTAAGAAGCGTAACGTTTAAAAATAACAGTCAAAATTTCTATAATGAAATAAAGTCTATACTCCGGAGACTTAACATTAAGACCGTACACGAAAATAGTGGCCAAGACCCTTCAATAATTTTACGAGCTAATATAAATTCGGCTTTAAATATTTTCAAAAGTAAAATACCGGAACCGATGAAGTCAATTCTGTATTGTAGGGCTCCTACTGATCTAGAAACAGCAATGAACATTTTATATGAATCCGGACATGCATATTATAACCCTTTCGCACCGAATCAAAGAAATCCTAGCACCGCCGGACGAACGGACGCTCAACAGAGTACAAACTATCCAAGACAGGGCCGAAATCAAAATAATAATAACAGAAATAATTCTCATAATAACACAAATCAGAGTCATAATTCTTCACCTACCGAAAAAAGAAACTCCTTCAGACCAGCAAATAATGAACAAACAGGATATAGACAAACCTCCTATAATTCTAGACCCTCTTCCCAGAATAACAACAATAGATATAATAATTACAATCCAAGTTATAGACATGGTTCACATTCAAATAATAACTCGAATAATAATTACAGATTTAACCAAAATCGCAATAACTACGGAACTAATGAATTTAATAACAACGGTAACAATAATAACGGCAATAACAATAATATTAATAATAATAAACCAGAACCAATGGAAGTGGATCTCGCGGAAACCACAGTTTCCTCTCCGCAAAATTTTCCTTCGCGGGCCTCAGACCCCTCCTACCCCATATAATAGTAAAATCCAAAACCCGACCTTTAAAATTTATAATAGACACAGGGGCAACCCACTCGATTATAAACCCTGGTCTATGTCACCCCAAATGGGGAATTAAGCTATATGAACCGCTCAAAATTAAAACTCTGAATCATGTAATCGAGATAATAGAGAAAGTATCAATACCGTTATTTGAAGAATTAGGTGACCCTCTGAATAAAATCGAAATGCTTGTCTGCCAATTTCATTCAGAATATGATGGAATAATTGGCAATAATATTCTCACCCAACTCGAAGTCAATATTGATTATAAGAATAATCGTCTGACCTCGGGAGATAAAATATTAAAATTACATTTCGACTCAGGAAACTTGAACAAAAAAAGTCAAGAGACTTTTGAATTAAACCTTTCGGCACCTTTTAAGGAAGGACTTGGATATTTAGAAGAATTTCGAGCCGAAGATGGTTCGCTCATAGTCAAAGAAGGCATATATAATATAGAAAACTATAAAGTTCGAGTGGAAGCTGAGGGTTGCAACAAAATCCTCCCATCTATCACCTCTCAATTCCCCAAAATCCTAAAGGTCGATGAAAAAAACTTTAACGTAATAGGGGAAAAAGTAAACAAACCACTCCTCGATCAATTAAGAATTGATCATTTAAACTCTGAGGAAAGAACCTCTTTGATAAAATTAGTGAAAAAATATTCTGAGATATTCTATCAAGAGAACTCTGATCTCACCTTTACTAATGCGATCAAACATAAGATTCGCACTGTTAACAATGTCCCTATTCAAAGCAAAACGTACCGATATCCCTATGTACATAAGGGAGAGGTACAAAAACAAATACATGAGATGCTCGAGAACGGAATAATACGTCCAAGCGACTCTCCATATTCCGCCCCAATATGGATCGTACCTAAGAAGGCCGATGCCAGCGGAAAAGTCAAATGGAGATTGGTAATAGATTACCGTAAACTGAACGAAGTCACCGTGGACGATAAATACCCCATTCCTAACATTGATGAAATTCTGGACAAGTTGGGGAAATGTCAATATTTTACCACACTCGACCTTGCAAAAGGATTTCATCAAATTGAAATCGACGAGGAAGACATCCACAAAACAGCGTTCAGCGTCGAAGGAGGCCACTATGAATTCCTCCGAATGCCGTTTGGACTGAAGACAGCTCCAGCGACGTTTCAACGCTTAATGAACAACGTTTTGCGTGACTTTGTCGATAAAATATGTTTGGTCTACCTGGACGATATCATCGTCTTTTCGACCTCGCTACAAGAACATCTCGAGTCCTTGAATAAAATATTTAAACGACTAGAAGACGTAAATCTAAAGGTGCAATTGGACAAGTGCGAGTTTCTTAAGAAAGAAACCGAATTCCTTGGGCACATAGTTACCACAGATGGCATTAGACCAAATCCTAAAAAAGTCGAATGCATAAAAAACTTCCCTATTCCGAAGACTCCTAAGCAGATAAAGCAATTTCTAGGCCTAACTGGGTATTACAGGAAGTTTATTCAAGATTATTCCAAAGTTGCGAAGCCTATGACAAGATTTTTGAAAAAGGGAGCAAAAATTAACACCAGTGATTCTGAATACGTGCAAAGTTTTGAAACTCTCAAAACCCTCCTTACAACTGATCCCATTTTACGATATCCCAACTTTACAAAAATGTTCACGCTCACTACGGACGCTAGCAAATACGCCTTGGGTGCAGTCCTTTCACAAGAAAACCACCCCGTTTGTTACGCTAGCCGTACTTTGAACGAGCATGAGACGAACTACAGTACAATAGAAAAAGAGTGTTTGGCAATTATATGGGCCACAAAATATTTCCGCCCATATCTTTTCGGCAGAAAATTTTTGATCGAAACAGATCACAAACCCCTAACCTGGCTCTTTTCAATTAAAGAGCCCAACTCTAAACTTATTCGTTGGAGACTCAGACTCTCTGAGTACGATTACGAGATCAAATACAAAAAGGGCACAAAAAACAGCAATGCAGACACCCTTTCACGGATACAGGATGCAGAACTAAACGTACTAGAAGGAAACCCTTCCAACACCCTCATCCCTACCAGTAACTCATGCATAAACATTTTCAAGACACAGATAATAATACACAAGACTAACTCGGGATCGCTTAAAATCAAAAAAAGAAAGATTTTCGATAAAAACCGCACGATAATCTACACGAAAACGTTGGACGAGCAAGCAGCAAATACGTTGCTACAACACCACTTCAACCCTAACGGCTTAAATGCCATCTTAATAGAGGACGAAGATATCTTCACAACCATTAGCACCTCTTATCTAAAAAATTTTTCCAGCAGTGCAAAGTTTAAACTTATACGATGTACCACTTTACTAGAGGACATCACAGACGAAACAAAATTAGCACAATTAATAGAAACCGAACATCTCAGAAATAATCATCGTGGAATAGACGAAGTGTTCCGAGAAATGAAACTCAAGATATACAACCCGAAACTCAAAGTCAGGATCACCCAGTTTACCAATAACTGCGATATCTGTTCCTTGGAAAAGTATGAGCGGAATCCCCCGAAAATAAAACTAAAAATTACAGATACTCCCTCGAAGCCCAACGAAATAATTCATGTTGACGTTTTTTATACTTTGAAAGGCCAATTATTTCTGACTATAATAGATAAGTTCAGTAAATTTGCGCAAGCTATCAAAATAAATAATCGCAATTGGACCGAATTTAAAAGAGCTCTTCTTCAATATTTTAGTTCACACGGAAACGTGGGGAAAATAGTAGTAGATAACGAATTGGGATTCAAAGCTCTTCCCATTCGGGAATTCCTCAATAGTCGGAATATTAATATACATTACACTTCCAATAGTAACCACACTTCGAACTCAGATATCGAGAGGCTTCATAACACAATTAATGAACATCTTCGACTCTTAAGACACGATAATAGTAACCACACCGACACGGTCGAAGAAAAAATTCTTAAAGTTATAGGATTTTATAATAATACAATACACAGTACTACTAACAAGAAACCCATAGATTTCGTCAACGGAAAAATAAGCGAGAACGAATTTAGCGAGATAAGGGAAAGAATTTTAGAGAAAAAACTAAAAGTCATAGAAAAACTTAATAAGGACAGAACAGATGTAACCATAGAATCGGGTCCAAACTTTATCAAGGAAATCAGAGGCGGCAAGAATCACGCCAAATATCGGAAGATCGACACCGAAAAGATCGACGAGGATCACGTAATCGACACCAAAAACAATTTGAAGTATTATAAAGCGCACATACGGAAACCTAAAAAATTTCAGGACAAAAGAAATCCTAAAATCAAATCTAAAAATCGGTCTCGCTAGCTTAACACTAGTTTAACTAATTTATTAGTAATTAATTACAATACAAATATTAACAAAATATAATAAAAATCATATATATATAATACGTACACATATAAAACAAGTAGTAATAAATATCTTGGACCCTTAGAAAGCTACAATAATATTAAACAATGGTAATAATAATGACAATTTAATAATATGAAAGTAATACAATAACAACTATAATACATATAATTAACACATAAAAGTTAACCCGAACAAATTCAAGAACCAACCTTCAATTACAGGATACAGAATGGAGGAAACATCGTTGCTAGCAAAATTGATCTTGTTTATTCTGGCAGTGTTCTACGCAGAATCTCAAGAAATCCAACTACACGATTTAAATAATAATAATGGGTATACCACGCTGAAGCTCGAAAACATTAAAATCATCCAGTCCTACAATAAAGTACTACACCTAATAAATATGACCGAATTCGAAATAACTAGCGACCACATAAAAAATAATATACTAACTCTTAAACCAAAATCAGAATTAATAGAACCAATGTATAGCACAGTAAACCATAGTTTTATGCTCTTAGAAGCGAAAATAGAAAACATGAAACCTCACTTTAAAGAAAAAAGGGGACTGGCCAATATTTTGGGTACGGGCTTAAAATATATAGCAGGCACTATGGATTATAAAGACGAAATTGAAATTAAAGAAAAATTAGACAAACTTTTCGAATATAACGGTAAACTTGTAAGAGAAAATAACAAACAAATATTAATTAATAAAGAAATTTCCGATCAAATCCAAAATATAACTTCCCACATCAGAAACCAACAAAAATCAATAGTACAATACCTTAACAACTATAACCAAGACCTATCTGAGAGAATAACTACCTTAGAAGACGAAATGCAATTAATAAAATACATCTACAATATTAATCACGACATAAACCTCCTTAAGAACCACATCGACGATATCGATCAAGTATTGCTTTCGAGTAAGCTCGGCTTGCTCTCTAAAAATATTCTAACCGATAAAGAACTAGAATTGGTTTCAGATATGGAAAGTTACAGAAATATTAAAGTCACGGTCAGATTTTACAAAGATCAAATAATAATAGTCCTATTAATCCCGAAATTTTCCGACGCAAAATACTCTAAGATACTTATAGAACCAATCCCCGATTCCGCGAACAAATCCTTACTCTTAAAACAAAACTTAATATTAGCCGATGAGCGTAACGATGCTTTCGAGTTTCCGGTTAAAGACAATTTAAAGAAAAATTTGGCTCGTATCACTGATAATTGCATCAAAAACATACTAAATTCTCAGGAAGCATACTGTACAAAACAAATGCTTGTAAAAGAAGAAGTAAAGGAAATTCTCGATGGCATTGTCATTACAAAAAGTTTAAAAAACACACAACTAATACAGAATTGTAATAAATTAAATATGAGCATCAGTGGTAATTACCTCATTAAATTTAAAGATTGTAAGATAGAATTAAAAGATAAAATTTTTGAAAATTTCGCAATGAAAATACACGATAAAATAATTTTGCCAAATTTTGTTACTAAAACCAAAGATGAAAAGGTAGTTCATAGAATAGAATTGGAAGAATTGTACCTAAAGCACTTAAACAATAGAGAATTGATAGAAGAATTGTCAAATAAAAAATTCACAGTCGGAACCATTAATTCAAGCATTAATACTGTAATAATTGTAAGTATAATTATTGTAATAATTGTTGTTAAATTCAGAAAGGTGCGCGGGAACAAAAATATTGCAGTAACAACAATCTCGTCGGAGCCTCGATCTAACGGTGGGGGTGTTATAGTACAAGAACCCGCCACCCGTAATATAAAATCAATAATATAATTATAATTTCCTATTTTCCTTTTCAATCACATGTTATTTCAATGGTATATATTCATTCGACGTAATTAGTCACATTTACTCGGCGCGTGATTTTTTAATGCAATCGCCCAATAATGCCTAATTATGCCAAAACAGCATAATTCGCGCATATTGACCTGCCTCGTGACCTACCTGGCGAACGCTCGATCAGCGGTCCCGCCAGACGCGCATTCAGCATTTCTTACCGCGATTGCACTGCGGCGATCGTTTTCAAAAAAACAAGAACCAATAACCAAATTAGCAGTCGAAAGTACGAAGCAAGAAAGTGAACATCGCGCCTCTCTGAATTATTAAAACTTGTAAAATTACTATTCTAAGTTTGTTCCTCCGCTTGTACAAAAGAACTCAACTAATAAAGTGCATTATCAAGTGAACTCTTTCTTTTAATTGCTCGCCTGCCTCTAAAATAATTTTTTTTTCCTCGCGAGAGTTACGGATATTGTTAATGTAAAACTCAATGTTGCATACGATCGCGGGCTGTGTATCAGTTTCGCTGGTCGTCAGTGTAAATATGCTCGATCGGGACGTTTTATTACCGAATTAGCCTCCGCCGTCGAGGTTTGTTTGCGCAGAGGCTGGCATAGTACCACAGCCGTCGTGGACGTGGCTCGTATGCATGCACCTGCCCATAAATATTTTCTGATTTATCTTATTTCCCGCGAGTGCCATAAATCAGAAATCAGAAGATATCGGTTTTGAGAGAAGAATTGAATTTCAGTCGATCTGCGCGCCCCGAAGCGGACGGGGGTCAATAAACTTCGCAGCGCAGTTATGACGACTTCTTCGGCCAAAGACGAGTTGAAGAAGAACTTGCACGGCTAATTTTTGCCAGTCATGAAAAGAAATTACTCGCGGGGCTACAACTAGCCGCTTTCGTGGCTCTCGCGACGGGAGGAGGACTGCATCTTCGTGAGGCTTCACACCATCGACCGGTTTAATTGACACCGGGTGGCAGCCCCCAGCATATAGGTGAACACGTGAGAGAAAGAGTTGTGTGCCCTTATCACGGTCACTGGAAATAATTGACAGAGAAAATGAGAAACGACTCGGACAATCCTCCGTGTAATTATTGGCCGCAACGCGATCGGCAAACGAAACGAGTTCCCTAACGCGGCTAAACCGTTTCTAATTCAAATCAAATTTAATTGCATGCTTTTCCTATGAGCCGTTCCGTCGTCTTTAGGACTTGGAGCCAAAAGGACGGCATCTCAAAGAGATTCGAAATTTTCCACCTTTCGAAAACTGTCTAATCGACAGAATGGATTTAAGCACTCAGCTAACACCCAACAGTTAGGACTGCTTGGTGCATGACAACTTTTGAAAATCCCGGAAGTAATCAAATTTTCTATTTCTTTCTGAGGAAAACCCACCAATTGAAATTTTCGGGCTTAAAAGGTGGGTATCCCTTTTGCCTCAGAAATATTAACTAAGTAGTTAGATAAATAATTCAAAATTTATTCAATGCACAATTTATTAATTGGAAATGTCAAATAAATTGGCAATTATTTTTTGATATGCCTCGTTCAAACCTTTAAGACATTAAAAGTTATAACTTGAAAATCTCACTCTTTATAATACAACTTCGTCATTATGCAATAAAATGAATGTATTTTAAATTTTGAATACTTTATTTTCAATTTCCGTTCACATGATCTTTGGACAATAGACTCCTTATAGTCCAACCGATTCTGTATTGCAAACTTAATTTTTATTTAGTAAAAAATTACAAATCCAAAAGTAAAACTAGCCTTTTAATTCGTTGACATTTTTCTTGGTCTTAACCTATAATACTTAACTGCTTCTAATACACCGAGAAAAGGACTATTGTAAAATCACATAAACCAGCTATGTTATAATTTTTTGTATAGACACTTATAATTCATTAGTTTTTTGATATTTGGTATCAACCTAAGGATTCCTAAGATTTGGTAAAACACATAAAATAACTTATGTTGATTTATCACAGAATTTTGGGAAACTTGTGTAACGTTTTAGATAAAATGCTTTTGTTCTTGTGTAGTTTACCTAACTGATACAAAATTTTGGAAAAAACCCAAGTACTAATTTTCTAGTAAAATTCCACACAAGGTTAAGGTAATTTTCCAATAGGTACTCATGAATCAGTCAATCAAAGTACCAAGGTAATTTTTCTTAACAAATTAGTATGTTTTAGCTAAGTAATATAAGCTATAATTATATAACTATAAATAAATATTTGGGCAAAAATACAAATAATTAGGGAATTTGCAATCAGCGCTATTATCATTGATATTAAATGTTGTAAAAATAAATATTCGGCTGAACAATGCTGCTCAAGCCGCTGGGGTAGTTCACTGACTCAACAAAGGCAAAGAGATGGTCTGGGAATTGAACAAAAATAACATTGTCTTTAAGCGAATGTGACATAAATATTTAATAATTCAAGGCTGTATTAGTATTATAGGGATTCAATATTACGTAGGCTTGGCAAAGAGTTCCTTTTAATCGAAAGGTAGACTTGTGATATCAGTGACAAAACTAATTTATCTGATTTTTTTTTTATTTATCTATCTATTTATGAAATTACATTAAATTTTGATACTGTCCAATCAGAAACTTTTTTCCTTCGGAAGTATATTTATTTTATCATGTTACTTATTAAATTAAATTCAGTATTTAGTGTTTTAAGTTATCATCATTATTGCAATATGTTTAAGAATTACCTGCTTGTATCTATTTTATTCATAATTTAAGTTCTTAAGTTTTTTCCAGCAATACACCAAATTTAGTAAACAGCAAACTGAATATTTAACAAACATACTTATGCATATTTACATAATTTGATAATTTATACAAATAATTTGATAAATTCACCAAATATCATCTTTGAAAATGTGCCTTATTTGGGTAAAACATTCAAAATGCTTATAAGGATCGGTAGTTCACCTAAGCTTGCTATATAAGATAGGTCTAATGATTTTCGACAGTTTACTGAAGTTTATAGTCAGTTTATAATACCTAAGCTTATAGTATAAGATTGCTTTGGTATTTTTTTGGTGGTTTGCCGATATTGTTAATTGATAATTGAAGCCTCTGGTGGAAGAAGGTGTTAACTCACTTTTTACCAACTGCATAGTTTAATGAGTTAAAACCTTCTTGCAATAAACTAATTCAAGAACCCATCATTTTGCTTGGAGTAAAACGTTGCTTTACCCATATAAAAATCACATGATGATATTTTTATATTACAAAATGAAATTTAGCGCCACGGAAAATAGTTTGAAAGGGAAAGAAATTTTTTTCTGAAAAAGTGAGTTAACACCTTCTTCCACCAGAGGCTTCAATTTTAGGTAGTTTACCGAAGTTTTAGTCAGTTTTCCTTAGGTGCCTCTATTAGATTGTCCTAGTGTTTTAAGGTAATTCATCGAAAATGTTAATTATTTTTTCGAAGTCAGCTTTGCTTAGTTTTTTTTCTTGCCTAAAAGCTTAGAAACCCCAAAATAGTGCATTTTGTACGTTTTTTAAAAAAAATATTACATAAGTTGTTCTTCCAGTATGTAGGTTGTACCTTCTAAAGTTCTTTAAAAAAAATCCTTGTTCATATATATTATATCGGGTAGAAAAAGAAAAAATATATACAATACACCCATCCTTCGATTTACACAGTAGATACGTTCCAAGAAAAATCGAAATTGTGTAAAACCAGACGCTACATACATAGAAAAAAGAAGAAAGGATTCAAATTAGCTTTAGGCCTTGTAAATTGAATCAAAGAATATAAAGAAAAGTGGTAGATACACTCATAATAACCGTGCCAAATGAACAATGATTTTAGGACAAAAAAAAAGATTGGTTCTATTAAATACGAATCCTGGAAATTGAAGTATTTATATAAAATTTTCAAAGACTTTTACTATTTCAATTCATTTGTTATAAAATGAGAAACATAAGTTAATAATATTCCGTAATAAAAAAACAAACATTAAAAACAAAAAATTTAAATTATATGCTCATGTAAATATTAAAAGAAAATAAATTGTTTGTATTTGTTTTAGAATTCATATTCTCATTTCGTTTTCTTTGTTATCAAATCAAATCTTCGGAGATCTTCTTATTCTTTAAAAAATAATTCGAATTTATGAAAGGAGTACTTTCAATATATAATATTAGATAATATATAAATAATCGAAAAATTAAAAATCTTATAAAAGCGAAGCCGTGTAAATCAGGTACCCTGCAAGTCGAGGGATAGGTGTAACCATCAAATCAGATTTGCGAACTTATCAGATTCAGAAGCCATTTTACTTCCGTCCTTTCTATTCTATTTTTGATGTTGACTTCCTTAACACTTAAAAGGTATCATGACAATAAATCACGTTAAGTGTATTATGGGTGAAATTTCACCCCTAAATATGTTTATATGTCCTTTTAGTTTAATAAAGACATTTAAATGCAATTAAAAATATTATTATCATTATTGAATGTTATATTTCATGATAATGTTATTTTTATAGTGACCTCATAAATTTATGCAGGAGGAATCACTGTTAAAATTGCCTGGGGTGAAATTTCACCCATGATACCATTTAAGAATTAAAGTATATATTCAGTAACCTTAAAAGGGAAATTTTTTATAGTAGTAATGGAGCAATAAAATATAAACCAATAATAAAGAAATTCGTGTTTTTATTTGTCGACATGATATTAGTTTTTGATACTGGAAATATTTTCCCATATTGTTCTGCACGCAGCCCTATTACGTGTCGTGTAATATCCCCGACACGAAAATGCATTCCAGTTGTTCAAATACATACAAATGGATGGGTCCGTCAAAAAGCCATGCACCAGAAAACAGAGCATCTACGTAACGTATGCGATGCACGCATGATGCAGTTTCGGTCAAGTCAATTGTTTTTGACAGCCAGCTGCAATGTTTCCAAATAGATAAAGCAATGTCCTGGTCAGTGGCGCCGGGCTGAACATCGGAGCTCCTATTCCGTTCCGTAGAATAAGCCGTAACGGGCAAGCTTTGTATTACACTATAGATATAGTAGGTTAGAAAATTGGATGAGCGGAAGAAATTTACACTGATGGCCGACGGCGTCGCCATGATTTTGATTACACAGACCTAGAAAGCCAAAACCATGATTAGAATCCATTTTACGCCATAGAGCCGATGCCGTTGGGCTCCTCTTCTGTTGAGCCGCCCAGAAATTAATTAAAAGGATCGAGCTAGCCCCAGGATTTGACTACCGAAGCACAGGACGCTGTAATTTTTGAGATACCTTAAAAGATGGCTATGTCAGCTCGGAGTTAATTAAACTAGCATGCGATGGCCCGACATCAAGGCTGGAGTAAAATGACTCGATCAGAGGTAATGTCTTTTAGGGCTCATACAGCCGACAAGTCTCCTAATAGAATTTTATGTGGACTTTGTCGACTGTTTAAGCTTGTGATAATTGTAGCATTTAATAGCAACTACTGAAATTTCGTAGCCACTCGCGTCCTGATATTGTGTCTTCAAAAATTTGATATTAAAAACGTGATCCGAATACGACCTCGAAATACTTTCAATTAGAGCAATTGAGCTCCGAAAAAGTTCACCGGTCCCATCGCCATAAAAGCGAATTCGAAACAATAATTCCCGTCTGCACCCGTGCTGTTTGCAAATTAAAACAGCACTCGGCGAATTCTAGACAACACGCTTCGTTTGGAAAAATTTATGAAGGTGTCACATGGCACACAGTTCAGCCAATTTGCCCTCGAGTGGAGACGGTGAAATTTCTGTTCGTGTCAAAGGAAGCGTGTTGTTTTCCAGTGGCTGGAAGGGTGGTGGTACAACTCGGTTATGCTCAGTAACAGTTTACCGGCAACCGTTTTAGATAGAAAAATCCGAAGTGACTTCCTACAGAAATTCTAGTGGTGTTCATTGAAGAATGTCAATTAATTTTATTCATGTCTTCCTGATAATGCCCTCAGAAAAATTTCAAGATGAGCATCGTTTTTATTTTGACAAACGAATGATCAAAGTTGACAACATTGAGTTGTAGATATAATAATATATGTTTCAGTTGAATAAAGTTTTGACATTAAAAATCTAATATCTCGACAATGAATGAAGATACAGAAGTTTATTTTATCTAATTTTAAAGCTTAGGTAACGTAGAAAACCAAAAAACAATATCAGTGACATACAAAATTTACAAACATTGTTAAATAGATAGATAGGTAGGATAGATAGGATAAAACATATTTCTTGTAATGTAACATTATAACATTATAAGCATTTTTTGGTATTTTTGATTGTTAGGGGTTGCTTTCATACCCTTGCAAGGGTGAATGTCAATGAAAACGAACCATAAATATGTATATGGCAATTGCTATTTAATTATTAGCTTAAATTATGACTCTTGAACGCAATTTTTTTTAGATATTTTATAATTTGGCATTTTTTGCATGTGCATGGTGGGAGTTTTATCCTGTCTAAGGGGTAGGTATTTTAATTTAATTGTTTTGTATTAAATAGATTTAATTTTTTTATAATAAAATGGACATGAAATAAAAATGACGACTTTCCTTTATTAAAAAGTATTTACATTTTACCGATCTCTCCATTTGTTAAAAAATTATGATCCATTAGTTTTCGCAATTTCCTATTGGACACCCTGTAGTTAAGTGAAAATCAAATGCTAAAATAGTAAAATGAACCAAAAAATTAGTTGTTTCAGCAACATAGTTTTTTGGTTGTAGAAGTACAATAGTTGGAAATATAGAAACCTTTTCCAGCTGCTCTTAGTCAGCATTGTTAAAACCATTGTGAAATCCTCCAATTTCTCCTAGAAACATTTTCAAAATGCAAAACTTCCCATTTTTTTAGTTTTGTGCAGCAACGCGAAATTAAATTCATTTGTTGAGGCGCTCATAACTCAGAGTGCATTTTTAAAGCTATGTTAACAATGCTCACATCGTAGATTTCCTTAATCTGCTTATCTAAATTCCGCGTATACTGAGAGCCGCGAGCATCCTTCCTAACACCTAGTCGTTTCCCACGAAGCCATTTTACATTTTCGTGGCATAGTAACGAAGTGTCAGGCTTTATTTATATTTTCGCTTTCGCCATATCCGCAAAGTTTGTGGGCGCCTCGCTTTTTACGTTTCACATAAAAAAACTCCTCTGCTCAATTGAGCCCTTCGGATGGGAAACTGAAGAGAAAATCTGTTGCTAAGCCAATTGTTTGCGCTGCTGGAGGAAAACTATGTATAATACAATTGAGGGAAATTTTGAATCACATTGTGAGGCTTCCGCATTATGCTCCTTCCGTGTAAGGAACAAGGATTAGGAGAATTTAGAAAGAGGATTAAATTGGATGCTTGCCCCTGAATGCCCACATGTGTGAGAATAAAGGGAGTCATGTTTACAATTATCTTAAATTGGACGAAAGAAGATTTCCTCCATTTGTATAACTAATTGAAGACAGAAGTTCGGATTCGGGAAATGTTTATACATTTCCTTGATTTGGATTATGTTAGGATTTGCGAAAACTGTTTTCACCTGGGGGTGCTTATCCTTAAGAGGTTACTTCACGACTTCCTTAAAGAGGGTATCACTAACCGAAATGATTTTGGGAATATCCTTGCTTCTAGCAAATTGGAAAAGCTCCGCGCTTCCATTAACTCAAATTACCCTCTCTGCTCGCTATGAAGTCACTTATATTAAAATTATGTGTGAGTATCAGGAGCTGAAATAAGGAAATTTCTTGTTATATAATTTAATGGCTTCGCCCATGCGTCCGCCCCCACTCGCGCATCTGTTGCAAGCAGTAGCAATTAAAAAGTGCCGTACAGCTCCTTTAACGAGATGAGATCTTTGAAAAGATGAGCGTCGGGCAGGACTGCCTTCAGCGTTATACTGAAAGTTAAAAAAGTAAAAAATCCAAGATGAGCAAGACTCCTCTGAGCATAAAGAAAAAATGGTAAAAACTTCATCTTCTACGTGAGACAGCATCTCCTCTGTGCATCTTCTGATAGGTTTTCTTAATGGGCTTTTAGTAGTGCACAAGTGCAAGCTCTAGAGGTATAATGTGATTAGAATCTCAAAGGGTATAAAAAATTAATTATCCTTCACGAAACGGGGACGAGCAAAACAAGTGCACGTTGAGCGTGTCCTATTACTTTAACGAATTTTAATTGGTTAGTGTTTTCTGCAGAGGTATTGTTGCGCTAAATACCTTCTTTGACTTAAGTGCTATTTAGGATTTATTACATCTTTAGAACCTTCGAACAAAAAAGGGTTTTTTTTTCATAAATTGCTTGTATAACATCTCAAGAATTTGCCACCAATGTTTTAACACTAAATTAAAAGTATTTCTGATCTTATAATCTATGAACGTGACTAATCTATGCTTAGCCGTAGATAGATCAAAACTTTAAACGCGTTTTCTCAAAACTATATTTTTTTTATTGGCTTAAGCATTAACTCAAAAAATTAATGATTGATCCAGCGGAAGTTTTACACACTTTTTAGTAACAATATTACTTTCTATTTGAGCCTATAAGATTTAAAAATTATTTTTAAAAACTATTTTCAAACGATTTTGTTTAGTTTTATAGCTGTCTAACTATAAATGAAATATTGCAATCGAATTTTCACCCATTTCTCATTAACCAATAGAGGTGGAGCCTTTCACACATGTGTAGCTCTGATGATAATACAATATTATGGAGATATGGAGCTGATCTGATGATGGAGATGGAAAGTGGTCAAAGGAACTCCTCTGGGGCTCATAGTTGCTCCCGGGATTTTATGCTCATTTGATTCGTATCGATGAAGACTTTAGTTCTAGTTAGATGGCGACCAAGATGAAGATACTTGCCATACAGCGACCGAAACAATCGATTTATTGAAAGGAAAATTTGGCGAAAATCTTATTTCAAGAAATGGACCTCTCACTTGTCAGTTGTCATGACATCTGTTATTGATAACCATTAGCTTATTTCAAGCTACAAATAGCAAAGCATGAGTATGGGACTGTTATCATCATTTCGTCTCTTAGTGAAACCAGAACCAACATACACCATGCAGAACAAAAATTCATGTGTATCACACATGAAAAATGATGTAATGATTGATGACGAAGCAAGGACTTTTTGAGCGCATGCTTATTAAGGCATGTATGATAGTAAATAAGTCAACGTGCTTGTTAACACTTAAGCAAAAGAGATCAGTAGACTCGTAGATACCATTCAACAAAGTTCTATAATTGTCATGTACACTCACAAGGGGAGGGCACGGTCTGGGAAATTCACTTCGGGACGAGATTCCGTGTGGTAGTAGTTTCCCATAAGAGTATGCAAACCCTAAAAGATTATTTCAGAATGGCCAGTAGTTTCGAAGATTTTCAAAGATTTCTTTTTTTTTTTTAATTAACTACACAGGTTAAAAAAAAAAAAAAGTTGATGTTCTTTTGACCAGACCATCTCATTTTTATGTAAACCAACGCCCTGAATCCGAATCCGAGGTCCGTTAACCTCCATCACGTCAGGTTCAAGGTCATTTCAAGGTCAAAATGAGAAAAACCCACTAAATAAGTCTGAAAAAGAGGACTTATAGGTTTTTGCGGCCGCTGAATCCGAATTCGTGATTTGTTTAACTCCCAAAGGTCAGCCAGAGGCTATTTCAAGGGCATTTCAAGGTGAAATTGGGAAAAACCCACTAAATAGGTCTGAAAAAGAAGATGTATAGGTTTTTGGGGTCACTGAATTCGAATTTGTGATTTGCTAAAGCCTCCAAGGTCAGCCAGAGGTTGTTTCAAGGGCATTTCAAGGTGAAATTGGGAAAAAATCCACTAAATAAGTCTGAAAAGGAAGATGTGCAGGTTTTTGGGGTCGCTGAATCCGAATTCGTGGTTTGCTTAATCCCCCAAGGTCAGCCAGAGGCTGTTTCGAAGTCATTCCAAGGTCAAATATAGAAAAGGCGTGTATTGAATCCCAACCACTGAATACATGGATTTTTGGGTCGATGAATCTAGTGCCGCCATATTGGAACCCCCATCTTGGATTTAAAAATTCTCAAATTTGGACTTCAGATTCGTGATCAGCGACCCCAAAAACCTCCGAGTAGCAAGTTTTCCATGAACTACTCAATTTTGCAGGAATGTTAGAGTCCACCGAAGTGGATGAAGGTTTAAAAACACAAAAAAAAATTATTTTCGCAAACAAAACTGAGTGAGTAATTTCTTAGCAGTGTTGCATGTGACGAGTTTTCTTCTTGTTCCGTTCGAGAACGGACCCTAACTTAAGCATAGTTCAGTCTTGTTCTGCTATTATATCACTTCTGCGCATGCGCCAATTGGTCTCATGCGGTTTAATATGGAAAAAAGTAGTTGATTATTACCATGTTTAAGGCTCATGTTATTCAAATTTAAAGTACCATGAATTCTGATTTAACGATTCTAAAACCTTCACTTCCAGTTAACAGAGCTTAAAATTACCTCTATATAATATTATAAGGTTAAGCGGACTTTATTGCAATTTCGCATCCGTAAAAAAACTATTGGCTGGTATATGTTGCGTGGCCATCTCTCAACTTAAGATAACCTACAACTGACCTTTATATAACATTTAGTTGTCCTTGTGAGGTTAAACTAGCCCATGATTTGCAATCAGCGACCCAAAAACCCATGTATTCAGTGGTTGGGATTCAATACGCGTCTTTTCTATATTTGAACTTGGAATGACTTGGAAACGACCTCTGGCTGACCTTGGGGGATTAAGCAAACCACGAATTCGGATTCAGCGACCCCAAAAACCTGCACATCTTCCTTTTCAGACTTATTTAGTGGATTTTTTCCCAATTTCACCTTGAAATGCCCTTGAAACAACCTCTGGCTGACCTTGGAGGCTTTAGCAAATCACGAATTCGAATTCAGTGACCCCAAAAACCTATACATCTTCTTTTTCAGACCTATTTAGTGGGTTTTTCCCAATTTCACCTTGAAATGCCCTTGAAATAGCCTCTGGCTGACCTTTGGGAGTTAAACAAATCACGAATTCGGATTCAGCGGCCGCAAAAACCTATAAGTCCTCTTTTTCAGACTTATTTAGTGGGTTTTTCTCATTTTGACCTTGAAATGACCTTGAACCTGACGTGATGGAGGTTAACGGACCTCGGATTCGGATTCAGGGCGTTGGTTTACATAAAAATGAGATGGTCTGGTCAAAAGAACATCAACTTTTTTTTTTTTTTTTAACCTGTGTAGTTAATTAAAAAAAAAAAGAAATCTTTGAAAATCTTCGAAACTACTGGCCATTCTGAAATAATCTTTTAGGGTTTGCATACTCTTATGCGAAACTACTACCACACGGAATCTCGTCCCGAAGTGAATTTCCCAGACCGTGCCCTCCCCTTGTCAGAAAAATTAGTATCTTATATTTAAAGAAATCATGTACTCAGGGTCAAAACCAGGGTCATAGATAGGGGGTTACATGATTTTGTAAGAACAGAACAAGGGTTGAGCAGTCAGATGAGTAAAACTTCCGCTCTTGTTTTTTCTTTCACAATGATGAAATATGTTAAAGAGTTGTTTTTCATTTTATATTCCACTTTTTCAATTTAATAAAATTAATTAATTTATTTTAATGAAAATATGTGCAACTGTTCGACATATTCAATTGCATTCAGGTAATAATTGTAAATTTTTCCTCTTTTACATACAATATAAAAATTAGTATATCGATGCAACTTTTTAAAAATAATCAGTGATGTTTTTCTCATACCACAAAGGTAGGTAGCATTTAACTTTTCAAAGGTCTTTTAAAAAAAGCGCTATTTCCTACAAAAAAATTGATGTATAAAAAAAATGCCATCGGAATCGCAAAATTCATTAACAAAGGTAAAAAAATAATAGGTCCTCTCCAGTAGGCAATAAATATTGGCGCCTTTACTCAATTTGAGAGTAGTTGAATATTATAAATAGTACATTTTAGAACAAACACCTTTAGCACTTACTGATTTTACCCAGATTGTAACTGATAACTCAAGAAGTTCAAAATATTTTTTAAAATATTTCTTACTCTTTCTTTCACTGCGAAAAATCGGAAACTAGATTTTCTTTTGTAAAATCGTTCTTTTTAAAGGTTGTAAAATATCTTTTTCAAAAAATTAAGTATTTTAAAAAATTAGAGCTTTTATTTTGTATTTTTTTAATACGACTAGTTGTATGGATTTTTTTAAAAATATTAAATTAAATATATGTTGAAGATGTAAAAATTAAAATTTATTTTAAATTAATTTTTTAACGCTATTTAAAAGAGTTGTCAATTTATTTCAAAAATGTAAATTACCACCCCCCTCCCCCCTCCCCCCTCTTCCACTTTTTACTTTGAGAAAATCCCCCCTCCGAAAAAAAATTCTGGCTACGGCCCTGCATGTACTTAAAAAAGGGAACTAAGGAAAAAACCAAATTACCAATTTTTAAAGTAATATTTTTTTAAATTTCATAATATTTCTTGAAATTATAAACTATTTTATTCAAATCTACACCATCGACAACCTTAAAATAAAGAAATGTTCCTATTTCTTTAATTTTGACTACGTTTTTATTTTTTAAGAATCATGTAACATATCATACATCAGTTAGCAAAACAAATTATGTATATATACTAAAATGTGGCCAGAGAATATGCCTATAAACTATTAAGGAGCATGTGAATCGCATCAGGGGTTCTCGAGTTATAAGCGCACTTACGGAGCCAGACAGACAAATAGACGTTGCGTTTTAAAATTATTAGAGAATAAAACGGGTTTTTGGGAAAACTAATAAAAGCTTGTTTATTTTATTTTATAACAAATTTAAAAAAAAAAAGTGTAATTTTATGAAACATTGGCATTTTTTCACTCCAAAAGTAACTTAAAATTCTCAAAATCATAAAGTAAATATTTTATGTTGAAATATTATTATTGATGAAGACCTAACACCCTTCGATCATTCGTCGATGAGGAAGTCGCAGGTTTGACCTACTTACAGTCAATTTTACATTTAACTAAATGCAGCACACTCCAATTTGAGGAAATGGCTCTGAAGTTCACATGAATTCGAATTGACTCACCTTCGAGGAGCGTGTTATCACTTCTGTTTCTGGGCTCACATACGGCCAGAATTAAATGGAAAACGTGCTCTAAAAGTCGTCGGTAAACTTGAGGGTTTTACTTAGCCCCTTTTGAATCGTGAGTAAATAACATTTCCGGCAAAAGACGTTTGTAGCTACGCGGGAAGAAAGCTCCCCTGGGAGGATCAAAAGGCAGTTGGAGTTCGGGCGGAATATCATCGTTCTGCTCCGACTCCTTTCCGAAATGCTGAAAGGATATTGGCATGAAAGAAGATCACAAAAACCAAATTCTCCTCCACCCATGTGCATTCAATTTGAATGCAAAAGCCATATTGCCCAGCGGGGCTCAATCAAAAATGGAGAGATAAAAAAGTGACGTGGAATCTTTTATTGGACCGAACGTCGGGGCTTCTTATCTCCGAAGATATCCCCTGGCTGCCTTACTGGGTACGGATGGGAAAACTTCCTCAAGTTTCCAATTAACTTTTCTCGCTGCAATGCTTGACCCAAGGCAAAGTTGGGCGCATTCCTCCGCTCTGTGTTTACCCCCGTCCCAGCTTGACTATCCGTTTTGCGCGGTGATCCTGATAAGCGCGTTCAAAGTGCCAATCATTATTGCAATTTGAGCTTTGAATAAATTTCTCCTTCTCTGGATTTTTCGTGAAGAAAGAAAATTGGTCCCAAGTGGAGTCGGCCCTAAGCCCGGGCAAAGTATCACCGAAGCTATTGAAAAGTTTACAAAGTTTGCATATCGCGTATGCACCTCCACAGGGTTTGGACGAAGGACTTTCAGCTAATTTGAATTATCCTGCAATGTCCCATGGTTCTTCAGGGGAAATGACTCGATCTGGTTTTTCCACCTAAAATTATGTATTTAAATTTTGAGATTTTCCAACCATATTTTAAGCAGCATCGATTCGAATGGAAATTTTATGGGATGTCTTAAGTCTGAATTCCTTAATGTTGTAATCAGTTACTGCAGGGTTTCTTTCGGAGATGGTTACTCCAGCAAAACGTAGATAGATAGAGAGAGCTACGTCTTTGCCAAAGTCAGCAGGGCTTGTTGTAAATTGCATAATTGAATCCCGGCGGCTACGAGCCGTGGCCATGAATCGTCGTTTTACAGAAATTCTAATGAAGACTATGAGCGAGCAAACAGACCGGCACCTTTCATTATTCAAGGACATCGCAACAGTGCCGGATTAGCCATGTAGCAGGAGGCAGCAAATGCTACGGGCCCCGCGCTTTGGGGGGCCCCGCGCCCTCGGCCAAAAAAACTACAAATCAAAAAAATGTAAGCCACCCACTAAGTCACACACATATGTTGCGTTTTTTTAATGATCTGGATCTGGATCAGGAATTTGCATTGAATTGAAATTTTTAAACCATGTCCTATAGGAAATATTTTTCAATGTGCAATAAATGCATCAAATTGCCATGATTTTTACCTACCCAAACTTCAAATCTTTAACTGAAAAAATCATTGGATTCATTTTTTGACGCAAAACGGGCATAAATCAATGCAATTTGATGTCCTTTAGCAAAATTAGAAAGTATTGCTATGAGTAACTATTGAAAAATTTCAATTCAGTGCAAAATTGCAATCCAGATCCAGATCATTAAAAAAACGCACCTATAGTCGCAATTCTCAGTGAGCGCTGGCAAAACCCGGGGTTTCAGCGTGAAAAAAACACTTATTTTTCCGATTTTTTTTAGAAATATGGATTGAGCAAAGTTATTGAAACCTTTTTTGTACATTATTAAGTATAATGTCGATAATACTCAGTAATTTTTGTATGCGAAAATATCGACAAACAAGCCGGTGACGAAGCTTTTCCAAGAACGTCTTTGGAAATAGACGACTTGCGGTGTACACTGTATCTCAGCTGGAAATTATCCGAAATTAAAAACCTTTAAAATTTAGTCAGAGTATCATTCAATCCTCCCTCCAAACGTTCTCTGATTATTATTTTTTTCATTTTTAAATTTTTGGTGGTAATTTAAAGTAAAAACTGCTATTTTTACGACAAATTTCACCATTTTGTAAGTGGAAAACCCCCTTAATGTAAAAAAAAATTTAAAACAACGTTGGTGGGAGGTATTTTATAAATATAAAGTGTGTACCAAGTTTGAAATGAATCAGTAATTGTTACAGCGATTCTGTAGCACGATATTTTTTTGTGAGTGTTCGGATAAGGAAAGGTGTTGGGTCAAAATCCTACGGCTTGAAACACGCTGATTTAAGTAAATATATATTTTATTAATTCTTTTCCTTATATTATACAAATTCAGTCTTTTTCTTTAAAAAATGCAAAATAAACAATATATAAACAAAATTAACAATTCGTACAAAATGAACAATAACGAAATAAATTCTTCTTAAAATTACCAAATCTTTGTAAATAAAAGAAACGAAATTGGTTCAATTAATTCATTCAAAATTACTCGGTGTTCGCGACGTATTATATCCAATAATATTGTCGGCATATACCTAACAATATTATCGAAGAGGCTATTTATTTTAACTAACAAGCACTCACGGCATATACCTATGATCGCTTGTTCGTTTTCGATGTGATTCTATTTGGCGACGTATATTCAGTAATATCATCGGCGTATACCTAACAATATTATGAATTTTTTGGTGATTTTATTCGAAGAAGTATATTCAGCAATATCATCGGCGTATACCTAACAATATTACTGAATTTTTGGCGATTATATTCGACGAAGTATATTCAGTAATATCATCGGCGTATACCTAACAACATTACTGAATTTTTGCTTTTAAGAGAACTACGGCATAAACCTATAATTGCCAACTTGTTTTGTCCTTTAGTCTTATTTTGCGGCATATACCTGCAATTTGGTCTTCCTCGGCATATACCTGAGTTGAGACTGAGACTATCTCGGCATAAACCTGAGTATAGACTGACTTTTCTATGCACCCCAGCCTGCTTATATAGCAAAATAGAGCAGTACTGGGTTGCGTGTGGTGCACAGGGATTGTACGAATCCTTTTGTACACTGAACCGTAATTCTTTATATTTCTTCATGTAAACGCAGATAGCGTTCGAAATAGTTTGGTGGTCCTAAATATCAGGATGCTTTATAGTTTGGTGGTCCTAAATATCAGGACAGCTGATTGTAAATGTCACCAAGTCAAAATGACATTTTCACTGTATGGGGTAAATTTGTTTCCCATTTCTTTTCTAATTAATGCATTATCTTTTCAGCATGTCGAAGCTGCGACAGTAATGTAGTTTTTAAATAGCAGTGTACACGGACTTTTAAAAAGTGGTTTTGAAAAAGCTCAGTCACCGGGTTTTCTGTCGATATTTTCGCATAAAAAAATTACTGAGTATTGCTGAAATCATACTTAATAATATACAAAAGATTTCAATAAATTTGCTCAAACCATATTTCTAAAAAAAATCGCAAAAAAAGGTTTTTTTTCATGCTGAAACCCTTACCTTCCCCCCCCCCCCTGACTGACTGTAATTTGGGAGGAATACCGTTCTTATGGTACCAAAATCATTATAGGGGTAAGAACAAAATATTAAAGATATTTGCGCTCAAAAGCTGCGTGGCGGACAGTTAATCTTTGGAACGGTAAGTCTGAAACATAAAATTCAAAAAGAGTTACAAAAAGGATACGTGATAGTTTACCAGAAAAATTGAAAAATCATTAAAAATAAAAAAATGGCGGACATTTGAAATTTTTTTTCAAAAATCGCCTTTTTTTCGACCTTTTTTTCAGACTCAAAAATTTTATATATTTTTTTTGTGGTCAAATTGTGGTAAACTATCCCAAAGGATATAAAAACGAACAAAATGCTTCAAAGTTTATTAAAATCGGCCCAGTAGATCCGGAGATTAACTGTCCGCCAGTTAAAAAAACCTAAACTCGAGAAAAACGCGTGTAAAGCTGCGTGAGCACCTGCGGCGAGCCGAGAGCGCGCTTCAATTGAGTCGTTATATCTCGGCACTGATTTCGATTTAATATTTTAGACAGTTATTATTGAAGGTATAAAGAATCTAAAAATGTAAAAAAAAAAAAATTAATTTTTTGAAAATTCTAGACGGTAATAGTACCTTAAGGAACACAATGGGACAAGAACGTTTGAATGACCTCACTATAATGAGTATAGAAAATGACCTTCGAAATATTGATTTGACGAGTGTTATTTCTAAATTCGCTTGCGTTAAATCACGAAAAGCCTTTTCCTAAATGTTTTGGTTTATTTACATCATAAATTTTAATAGGTAATGCAACTTAAGGGCCCCGCCCGTCACATTTGCTACGGGCCCCGCGCTGGCTTGATCCGGCACTGCATCGCAATGCTTCATTAAATGAATAACACTAAAAATGGACAAAACAAAGTAAAGAAAAGTTTCAGAAAAAGCTACTTAAATTGGGAAACGCCGACTTCCCTTCGAAGAAGGTCGGAAGGTATGAGGGAGGAGCTATCTGATAGATGCGTTTTTCCTCGTTTTTCGTATGTTTTCAATTTCCAGAAAGATAACTCAATAAGAAAACTCATTTCCTTGTCGAATTCAATTTCGTGTCAATTCTCGGGCGATTTTTCTGTTTTGGGGGCGAATGCACTCGATTTGGGGAAAATAAATTCGAAAACAACTTCAGGAAGAAAAAGGAAAGGAACGATGGATGAGCAACTGACAGTTTGCGATGTAACTGAACTGTAGCTCAATGTAACATTACAGGAAAAAATATAAATCAATTCGAGTTCTAGTTGTACTTCTGATGTGGAATTTATTCCATTAAAATTAATCGGGTATGCTATTATAGATCCAATGAGAGTATCAGAATGCATAAAAAAGTTCTAACATTTTTAGATTTAACTCAGTTGATGAAGACGACTAAGATCATCCAAAAAATGAGAAATTTTCCTAAAATACCTACTTCAAAATCCTTTACTTAGATTAACTCGCACATTTTTTTTTCAAGTGTACAGACACAGTATTCAAATAAAAATAAAGAGAAATTTTTTTCGATACATAACTTTCAAGGTACAAGCTTCAAAATGCGCTCCTATTCATTCAAATCGGGCTCATTTTTTTCCAAAAATACAGAGGTTTAAAAAGGAAAAAGAGTGTTATTAATCTTTGCAGCTTGCTCTTTGGAATTCCTTTAGGAAGTATGTTTAAATGAAAAACATAAAAACCTTCATGATAACGCTATTGATAAACTAAAAATAGTCAAAAATTGAGTTATTAACGTTATCAAAATATTGAAGAAAAAAATATTTTTGAGAAAATCGAGTAAAAGTATTTTGAAAGGATACTTCCAGCTTTCAAATGACGTCTGGCGGATTACTGTGCAGTGATTCGTTTAGTTGAGTTATGGAAGCTCAAAATTGAAAATGGTGCTTTTGCTTTGACAGTTCAGTTAAACAAAATCGTAGGTAAATTAAAAAAAAAAAACCGTTTATGATAAGAAATAATCTTTATGTGATAAAAAAAATAGTGTAAATTAGCGCACAATGTCGATTCGTGTTCATTTATATTCTACATCGTGTAATTCTATTAATGTAATATGCTTTCGACTATGAATTAGTAATGTTAAATGGAAAACGTTTTTTAATATGTCTTAATTTTGTAACTTGATAAGCTTTGGCATATATTTTAAAAGATAACTTTAAAAAATATAATTAATTCAAGAAAAGATTGAGTACGAGTTAATTTTATTGAGCTTGTTATTTCTAGTGTTAAGCTCATTACTAATCGGAAGGTTTACTCTTTTCAAGGAATCAACAAAGTTTTAAAAATATTGAACAGTGTTTATTTTAGAGCATTTTTAAAAAGAAACCAGCCGATGGTCCATCCTTTTCATTTAAGTGAGACAAAAATAAACAAAGCGTTTTAAAACGAGACTCAGAAAAAATAAATATGCAATATTAATACGAGATAAAATCGCACTACATTCTGCGTAAACGGGTTTTAACGGTATAGGCCAATATGGTGGAATAGATTGCCAAACGCGCCCATATCCGCGTGGAAGTGCAGTGTTCAGAGTAAATTGACCGATAATTAAATAGTGTAGTCCTCGGCGATTTTCCGACTCACCTCCTCTAGTCTACATTGCGAAAGACTGTGCATTAAAAATTTAAAGCGGGATGTTTCCATCAGACGCAAATTAATGGCGGCCCGCTGGGTACGCAATGCGTTGCGTTACGTTATCAATAGCACACAAATCTCAACGCAAACAAAGTGCGTCCGAAATCTAATCTGCAGTCATTCCGCATAGAGCGCATTTTAATTATTTCTGGGCGTAATTAATGTTTGCCCAGATAGGCGGTCGTCGGCCGCGGCCATTGTACGCCATCCCGTGCCTAAGTGCACCCAATTGTAATGCAAATTCAATAAAAACGTTTCACCTTTAATGCAGGTATTTCGACGTGGACGAGAGCCGCAGTCAGCGGGCGGGCCTATGTAAATAGAGCGGCGATTGGCTCGCGGGGCCGCGGAGCTCATTAAACCCCGGGTGTGCGGATTATTCCCGCCTAAATCATTTTGAAATGTTATTTTGTTCAATTTCGAATGTTTTGCTGCATTTGCCGTTTGGTGTCTGCGAACTCGTGTATTTTTTTTTTTTTGCACGCTCCATTGGGGCCGCACGTCCAAACATTTCCACGTTGATTGCCAGATAAATAAATTGTTTTCACGAAAATTACGGCAGTGTGTCCCATTTTTCTTGGCGAGGGTTTGGATTTTGAATCGCCCTGTTCCCCATAATTTGCGAGGGTTCATAATTCAGCGACTGGTTTAATTAAGGACTTACTCGATTTGTGGCGGCATTGCATGATTACACGTCGGAGGTGTCCCGTGGGACTCATCCCGGCTCTCCACTCCGCATTCACTTTTCGCGGAATTCTAATAAAGCGACTCCACCGAATGGAATAAATTGGCGGCGGGTGCTCGGGGTACTTTAGCTTTTATATTTTAATTTAAGATCGCGCCAAAGATGAATGGAATTCCGACGCGTTTCACTTATTAAGATCCGCGACCCCCGCGAGGGGCATTTGCCGGAGCTCGCATAGTTTGCTGCATTCATATAATGAAACATCGGCCGTAACTCATCCGCCAGAATTTATAGCGACACCCAGATCTATGGAGAGCTTTGTTCCATTGTGCGTCCGGGGAGCCCTCACAGCATCCTTAGGACCTAAATAGCAACTAATCATCTTGTGAGCGGTAAGAAGCGGCCGAACGTGTGCTGAAAGACCGACGTGAAGGCGGTCGGAAAAACGCATGATTTAAATGCAGGACACGCAACCAGCCCGCCTTCGACTTAGCGCTCCGACCGACATCCCAACCAGGGGCTGTTATCACTCCACAGAAGCCCCCGACGAGAGGTCACGAAGAAGAGATAAATCGCACAAATTGGTAAGTCAGAAGGATCCCCGGGCGCCCCGGGATGCTCCCCGACTGACGGAGGTCAGGTACGGTCCGGTCCGATGTTCCGCATCTTATTCACCTCGGGTTACCCTAATTGCTGATCTGTGCACTATCCTACGGGCTAGTTATTTTCCAATAAAGTCCCCATCTGGAGATGATATAGTAACAAAGTTTACGAGCATCATAAATGAATTTTTGAATATTTTATCCGGAAAGATAAGCCAAACCTATTGATAAATATTATATGTACTTCTATATACCAGACTGTAAAGCAGAATGTTCTGGGAGCCTTGGTATTTATTTATTTATTTATCAATGGGAACAATTGATTGGCCATTTTAGACATGGACGATACCGGTTCAAAATTACAAGTACCTCTAATTGGACCTGTATATGTATATAAAAACATTTCGTCCTCTGGTCATTCGGTGGCGTGAATTAATATTGATCAGGCTTAAAAGAGTGGGAGGGTCAATAGCAACACCATCAGCGACCTCCCTTCGATTAGAAAGCAACGTCAAATACAAAACCAACAACCTGTTTTGGTACGAGATTATAAGGATCACTCCATAGCAAAATACGAAGAGCACAGTCACTGAAAATAACATCAGAACACACATTTAGGGCATCCCGAGAGTAATCAAATCGGAAATAACAAAAAAGAATAATACCAAAAATAACAAGTAATAATAATGAAAACAATTAATAATAATAATAAAAATAACTAACAATAATAATAAAAATAAGTAATCCTAATGGTATATAATCGTTGGTGCGTCTGTAAGTGATCGTATAACTTCTAAACTACATGACCTATTAAGATCATATTCCCATATGTTTTGTCGAGGCGATGGTTCTTAGCTATGCTAGGATCCGATAGATGGCGCTGTAGTCAAGTTATTTGCTATTTACATAAATTTGAAGCGATTTTTATGAAAATTTGTAGTTAGGGTTTTTGGGAAATATTAAATTTAGAAATTCAAGATGACGGATCCAAAATGACGACAAGAATTACTCGATTTCATTGCATTTTAATGAAAATTAGTACCACGATAAGACTGAGGGCACTAATTTTGAATATTAACAAAATTTTTAAATCCGAAAATTCGACCTTAATTCCGCGATTTCAACGGATTGTAATGAAAATTAGCACAATGATTGTTTCGAAGCCACTAATTTTGAATATTATGCAAAATGGCGGATCCATAAAAGGGTTTTCAGGTTGAAACAATTTCTATTGGGCTTTGAAGTTGAGGTAGTGTGGAATTTTCATGCATTATTGAGTTAAATTGTAGAAACACTACCTCAACTTCAAAGCCCAATATCTCAAGAAATATCGATGTTAGCGATTTGGTGTTCCAGAATTTTTTTGTAGGTAATTGAATTTCCTACAAGTTTGTCATATTCACTTTTTCTGGAGCTCTTGCTATTTAGGAGATAGGCGTAAAAAACGAGAATTTCATGCACAAATTGGGTTTAGTGACCCGTACTACCTCGCTGGTGGCAGTGAGGGTTACGCCGTAATGGGCACTTTTGTAGAGCATTCAATTCTGAACAAGCCCTATCATTGTCCAAAATTATACCATTAAATGCCTCTGAGCTGTAGAGTTTTGAAGAAAAAAAATCAAAGTTTACGTGTATTTTATACGGGAAATCTTTATACGCCCATGTCGAGCACTTAGGCCATTTTCGAATTTACATGCACTTGCACTTAAATCTATTTTTCTCACTAAAAGTTTTCCTAAAAACTCCGAATAGTGCGTAGGGCGATCGAAAATAAAGGTAGTTTGCTTTGCAATTGCACTATTTTATCTGTCGAATTTGAAGTGTTCTCCAAAGTACACTAAAAATGGTTAGGGAATAGGGCAAGTGCATGCGAATTCGAAAACGGCCTTAATATTAATATTAACCCTCAGTCACAAAGGTCGGGTGAACCATACCCAGAGCCTTTTAGAAACGCGTAGCATTTTCCAGGGGGAAGGGGTACATGTCTAAAGCGCATGCGTAAAAAAAGTAGAGGTACCAAAGTACCTAATTAGTGCTTCGTCAAAGTTATTAGTGTCACCTAGCATACTGTTTAATTTGTCCGAATATTGGTTTGGGCATTTTCTACCCGCCACGTGTGAATTCTTTAGAAAACGTCGATAATCAAAATTTGACAAGTAAGTAAAAATGCGTACAAAAGAGCAATTACATCAACTTTTGATGTATATTTTTAGTATACAAATAATATTTTATCATTTTTTTTCTTTCTAGCGATCAAAAAATGAGCAAGATGCGTGTTTTCTGTGACAGTTTAAGGATAGTAAATTCGTATATGGAGGCCTATTTCTAAAGTATGAAGACATAATTTTTTATGTAAAACAATTTAAGTTGGTGTTTCTTGAACTATTAAACTATAATAAATCCTTGCTTTTAGTATGGAAACCCGTGCACGAAGGAATGCGGTTGAAATTGCCTTGTAATTTGCTTGTCCACTTTTTTGGAAAATTGGTCATTTTCAAATTACAAAAAAAATATGGTTTTTGGAGTAAAATACTAAGTCGTGCTGTTTTTATGATAGTTCGAACATTTGTTTACAAGGATTGATGGTTTATACTTTTTAAAAATCGTACTTGATATGTTTTATAATTTTTTGAAAAAAAAATGTTTTTCTGAAATTTTGCTTTTTTTTTTTTGTTTATTGCTGTGTAATTTTTCCAATTAATAATTTTTTATGTTGGGAACGATCAAATATATAGGTTAATATCCCAAACAAATGAAAAAGTAGCATCGAAATTGCTAACGAATACTTTCACTATACGGTATTCACGTCCAAACTCTGGACGGGTAGACCATGCCCGACTTTGTGAATTCTAAATGGAAAAGGCCTTGTGTGACTGAGGGTTAAGAGCTCCAATTTTCAGGGAATTTTTGTTTAGGTGTTTCCCACAAAATTTCGACGTGGGACTGAAAAAAAAAATAGTCGTGAAAAAAAAACACCCAAAAATTATATACATAATATAAGTAAATGATTCTAACCACACAAGAGATGTCATACTTATCAAAACAGTATAATTGAGTATACAGAGAATCCACTTAGAACTTAGGACGAAGGATTTATTCCATTTTTGTATCACTGCTTTGGTTACTGAAGATAGAGTGCTTGGTGCCGTTGGTGCTACGAAAACAACACCAGTCTACCATAAATAGGAACCCCCTCTGAGATTCTCGGAAGTTGTAACAACTTTAAGAATTGGTGGAATCAAAATTGACCTACATCCGCGAGATAAATTTATAATAAAGGGAAGTCTTTGCATCAATTTACAATTCGTATTGTTAAATCCCCTTTATACTACTTAATTGATAGATAGATTATACGATAACTCCAGAGAATTAGATTTGTCTTTCAAGTTTCTGCAAGAAAACCTTACATTCTTTATAACATCCTCCGAAGTATAGCCATAAAATTACATTGAGATAAACACTTTGAAATCACTGGCTCAATATTATACGTAGTAAGCATAATGACATTGGCTTAAATTCGTTAGTATTATATCATAGAAAAATAAAGAGAGTGCAGTGCAGTGTAGTGCAATTTAGGGCTAATTGCGCAACAGCTGATAAAGGCATGATTATATTTAAGTAATACTCCCAGACTTCTGAAAATGCTTTGTACTATTTATAAACAAAAACGTTTGGCTTTTGTCACATGTTTCTTCAACTTAAACTTCCCTATGGTATGCAATTTCAAAAAACATTTATGTTTGGAGGTATCGCAAGGAAATGAGCTTAAAAAATTACATTTCACTCCTGTTGTTCTAGATGAAACTTCTTGTCTTTATTTTTCTACGGTAGTATTCATATTATGAATGAACAATCACCAAATGGTGATTACTTTGTATTATATCTGCAGCGATTGTCACCTATCACTTTACATGAAGGCACCGCAGAATTCGCTCTATTAATTATAATGTCGATATGGTGCCCAAAGTCCAATTTTATATGAGGACTCAAAAGGGAAGCCTAAGAGAAATTAAAGTGCTGTTGCTAATATTTAGCATATATTATTGAATAGTGAGCTTTTGAAGATAGATTTCCTAGAAGTAGTAATATCTTGAAAGAACGAATCAAGTTATTTATGATATTAAAATATATAAAATATTAATAATATTAAAAAAGATAGCTGGATTAACCTATTTGCTAGTATTTATTCATTTGTCCTAGTACTAATTCATTTTCGCAAAAAGATCAGCTCCACAGCCCTCATAGAAATATTTGCCCACCTCTTTGCCCAACTGTTAAAGAAAACAACAAAAGGTTCATATTTGTGTACACTCAGTCTGAGTGAGATTTAAAAATGTTCACCACTTGTGAAATTTTCCACAAAATATGATAATTTGTATTTTTATCGGAATAAATAGTATTACTATCCAGTAAATAACAGATACATACTACTTCTAGCTTTTTTAATTAATTATTAAGAACCCAGCCCCTCAAATAACAAAAGAAGTTTCCAAACATCTGTTCAGCGAGAATTGTAGAAATCCTGGAAATAGAATTAACCTGAAAATATATCTCCCTTCAAATTAATATTTTGTTCTCAATAAAAACACAGGTCATCAGTCTTCAACATATCATCGTTTATTTATACAGATAAACTAAATATGGTCATCATTTGAATTACTTTTTACAAATAGTGTTCATTTCTAGTTATACAATGTTTTACCGCTTAAATATCTTTATACATAAAAAAAGTAAAATTTGGCAACATTCAAAAACAAAATTTGCTGCCGTAAAATATCTCATCGAAATATTAGCTATAATTTTACCAGTTAAGCTACTCTCCTGTCGCACCGCTTCGTGAATTTCTACGTCACTATATCGTTACAGGTTGTTCTCCTTAATTACAGACATAGCACTAGACTGTGATGACTGCTATTATTACTAGAGTTATTTTAAATGTACATTACAACAAATGGCTCTGTTACATTAAGTGTATATCAACTATAAACAGACGGCAGCTGGTCAGCTCAGAACACCTTGATGACTACAACGTCATTCAGCAAATCAAAACGATCCAAGTAAGAATACCGTTACATCTTAATTGTTATGCCTAGTTATGCTATTTAAGCTAAGTTAGTCAAAGAAGATAGTTAAAATGCGCACAATCATCTTTCTTTGCTTGGTGATATTGTTGTTGGTAGACGAAACCGTGTGCAAGCCTCAAAATTCCTTGGAATCATGAAGATGAAATAGAAATTTATTATAATTTTTTTAACTCATATCTGAAACTGCAAGCAACGTGTAGAACTAATAAGAAATTAGTAATTATTTTTAATTGTGTTTCTTAAGGTTTTTTGGTAAATTTGGCAATGCGAATTTTAACCTTATGATCAGTGAGTGATGCTTTTAATGTAAACTTCGCTTTGGAAATATTTAGAATTAAATCTCGAACTTTTGTATCTTATTTTATTTATCAAAAAGCTATCATTTCATTGGATTGTAGTGAAGACAATCGTTTACCCTACTAATTTCTCATTCCTCTAACTTTGAAGTTTCATTTCCAACCCGCGTGTGAGCACGCACCCACTTTTCTCATTTTGTATTTTGTATAGGTTGTGATGTATTAAATTTTATTACGTATTAATTTATTAAAATAATCTATCTGTCTCATTTTCTGTCATTTTCATCTTCATGACGCAATCGTGTTCTAACTATCAGGTATACTTCGGATGATTGTACGCATTTTAAGCCCTTCTCTATATTTATTTTTTTTTTTCAGGGCACATAAAGCTTTCTCGCATTTAGCTAGAGTTTCTGTACTGTAATCTATCTTACAGTGAAAGGTATCAACAAATCCTTAGAAAAATTAAACAAACTAAACTAAGAATACCTGAGCACACTGAGCAATTTGAAACAAGACCTCACCGGAGGCATTCCGATTCGCACTCACCCGCTCCCACCCACGCACTCATTCGCCCTGGTTAAAGTAAAAAAAATGTGTAAACAAGAAACGCGCCCACTTAAAACGTAAGAAGAACAATTTGGTTCGCAACTGATCATCTCAAACTACCTCAAGACTCCTCGATCTCGACGGAGCTGGGGCTAAACGTACGCCTGGCCCCTCGAGCGGGGCTCCTTACCCTGCAGCCGCTCGATGAAGTTCCGCCAGCTGACCACCGTCTTCCCGGAGTAGAGCCAGACGCTGGAGGTGACTCCGACAAGCATCGAGCAGAGGTACTTCACCATGTAGATCTGGAAGATGGGCCGCTGCTCGTCCGCGCCGCTCCTGTTCAGCGGGCACGGGATCGAGAAGTGCTTGCACATGTCCCGGTTCCACTGGATCATCCACTCCTCGAAGTTGTAGTACTCGTAGAAGAGGCACCCGAGGTGGCCCAGCGCCGGCAGGATAAAGAGTCCGCTGAAGAAGCCGATCCGCATCATGAGCCGCTCCAGCTTGTCGGTCCGCTTCCCGTCCGTCTTCATCACGGTGCGAATCCTGAAGAGGGACACAAATCCTGCCAAAAGGAAGAGGGCTCCAACCGAGAGGTAAATGCAGAGTGGCAGGAGCAGGAAGACTCCTAGCGAGTGGGTGTCCAACTGACCAACGAAACATACTCCCGAAAGGATGTCACCTGAAAATTAAGAAAACATTAACATTAGATTTGTTCCATGAAGTATAACAGATTATTTTTTATACTAGATAGATATCTTATACATTCGCCATCAGCACATAATTTCCTAAACATAAACATATGTTAAAACTAAAAGCCAACCCTGATTCTAAATGCTTTTTAAAAAAGATTTAAGCAAGACTTCGATAGACGAGTACAATTGTTAACAAAAATGTCGATATTATTATAGCGAGGACAAATTTTGTGATTTTACCAGCTAGCCGCTCAACTAGCCGCTCAGCTAGCCGCTCAGCTAGCAAAATTGCAACATTACTGCTCAAATCATAACCCCACCATTTTTGCTTTGCCATGGTCGGGTAAAAGTGTTGCCAGGAGCAAGATAATTCTACCACGATGCTAGTGTAACATCTACAATGTCTCTGTTATGATATCGCAATAAGTGACAATTTTGAACCCACGATTTCACATCATGGCATCTAGCGTCGGCCATATTGAATTTCCTGTGATGCCATATAGCCTAGGATACATTCTGGACTAAAACGAATCCAACGATACCTCACATCTTGTAATCGGTTCAGTAGTTTAGGCTGAATGAGCTAACAAACTATATCACATATGTATATACATTCCTTTTGGCTTTGTCATAGTCGAGTATTGAAAAGATTACACGATAAGGGTTAAGAAAAAAACTGTTCCGCAGGGCCCAGAAAAATCTTAGTAAGACTGAAGAGTAACTGATATTTTAAAGCTCTACTTAAAATGTCTAGCTTTCATTTGAGTTACATTTCGAGTTCGTATCACATTCGGTTATTTTATTGAAAATTCCAAAAAACAGCCTTAATATGGTATTTTTTCTTTTAATAAGTTATGTTGAATATATAAATCTTTGATCTATGAACAATATTCCTGTATTATTTACAAGTAAATAGGATTTTCTTCATAATAAATGCGTATAATTTTATAAATTTTAATTCATATACTACATATATGTATTATGAATATGGTATATATTAATGAATTTTCCAAGCACTATGCAACTACATTTGCTAGATATAACTTAATACATTAAACATATACTTCATGAGTAAGTTACTCACAATTTTTGCATTCAAGAAAATTTAAACACAAATCGTGAATAACTTACGCATAAAAGTGAACTGAAGAATATTGAAGAACAATTTATGCCTACTTAAGCATAAAACTAAATTCTGTCCCTGTTATATTAAGTTTCGGCCATGAGAAGTTTTTTCTAAAATTTATGATTTTATTATTCATAATTTTGTGATTTTCTTGAGTTAAATAATATCATTTTGATACTTGATGAGCACGAGATTGTAAGACTTTTTTGTATGTAATTTGGATTAAGAAATAAAGCAGATATTTAACTCTGACCTTAAAATTGTTTTTCGTTTATACATAATAGAAAATTAGCATTATAATTCATGAAATTTATACATGATCAAGGATTATATTACTATTTTCTTCGCAGGGTTTAGTCTACTTAAGTACTAAAATTATGAAATTTTAATGCACATTATTTTGATTTTAGATCATAATACTCGTACGAGAATGTGAGCATTACATGAATATAATACAATATATCAAATATTAATGAAAATGTATGATTATAAGTGATGAAATTCATACTTTGCTATATCCTAGATATTCACAGATACTGATTTTCAATCACAATGTATACATCTGCATCTTTCTCTGTTTATGAAATTTTGTCTTTATTTACGAATATAGAGAACAATATAAGAATTGAAAAACATTAAGCGTACATTTATACATAAATTACTCATAAGGATTAAAATCATATATAGTTCTAAGTTTTGGATAATAATCATAAATGTACGATTAGTAACGGTTGGCAGAATTTTATACTTAATTTAAGTAAAAATATAATTTATGATAACTTTTCTCTCCGTGTGGAAAAAAATATCAAATTTGCTACTATTGCTATTTAGAAGTTAAATATGAATGAGTTTGTGATAAATTATAAATTTTGGTTTGTAGAGCAGAGTTTGTTGAAGAATTTTTGTGAAATCCTAAAATGTTTAAAATGTTGTAGTTCGAGAATTAAAATTCATAAATCTTGAAACCAGATTCAAAATTAACATCCCCGAAAATCCTATTTCATGAAAATTAAATACGGTTTTAAACAGTTTTAGCTCTCTAGTTTAAATCCACCATCATAAATTTCCAAATTTCCATAACAGATTCAAAATCTACAATGCATTCGTTCACGTAGGAATTTTCGTTCCTCATATTGGATCCGAAATCTTAAATTTAAAATATACAGAAACCTATTCAAAATCCGCGACCCCGAAGACTCCAAAATACTTATTTATCTCGTCTTATGCTAGTTATTGTAATATCGTGATGGAAGAAGTAACCAGGTTATAGGTGTGTAATTCAAAGATTTATAATACAATTTGTTACGAAAGATAAAAGAGTACCTACATACATACCTCACTCTTAGAGATATTATCTTAAAACGAATTGCCGTTAAAAAAAATTAAAAGGTAACAAAAAGCAATCGTTGGAAATAAGACATAGCGATGAAAGTTCAAAGATAATCCACAAACGAATTATGACAGCAAATATATTCTCAACAGCTTGAGGCAAATCCCCGCGATCTAATCTGTTTTATAGTCACATGTTATCTTTCGATCGGGTTGAATTGAAGATTAATGAGCTCCAGGAGGTGGATCCACATTGACCATAATTACTTCCCCGTTAAGAACCTAATCTTGAGACAAAACAAGAACACTGCCAGAGACTTCTTTAAAAAAAACGTTCCTCGTGTGCACTGAAAATCGATCAATCAAATCATTAAAAGTCGATCTCTCTCTGATTTATGGATGAGGCATTTATCTTAACTTATTTCCCTGAAAGGGGATCATGGGAAATTATTATTTTTTGTTTTTTTCTAATCCCTATTCTAACCAGGTTCTTAAGTGTATATGTGTTCTAGAAGACTTTTGTTTTCATTTTTTCTATATCGCCATCTAATAGAGTCATTCAATAGCTATACTTTCTGGCGATCAGGAACGTCTCGTAAATAACGAGGAATTAGCCGAGAACTGATAATTAAAGGTTTCGGCCAAAATGTCTTTTCAGCGCGTGAAGGGAAGCCATTTCATCTTTAAGACGATAGCCTGAAGATATCTGTTAAGGTCTAACAGGGAAGAGGTTTACCAAAAGCTTAAAAGAAAAAGAGGAACCCGTCTTATTCAAGCCATTGACACTCTATACAGCTAACTAATAATGGAAATTATCGATTGGCCATTGGATCAAGAACAGGTTCGAGGAGTGCACGAGAGTAAAATTATTGAACGATAAAATGAAAATAATGTAATAATTATCTTGCTGATAAATCAAAACAAGCATACATTAAAATAATCAAGAAATTCCTTGAGACAGATTGTTATATATTACCAAGAAAAATGTTTCGTCTCGCTATTAAACTGCATATGTTAGGTGTGTTTTTTCAATACACTTGAACGTGTATTTTTCATGTAGTCATTTTTGATGTACTTCAAGGTGTGTAATTTTGAAACACGCTAAAGTGTATTCCTGTGAACACCTGTTGATAGATTACTCTTTAAAATTGAATTAGTAAAAATCCAATGATTTTCAGTGCAGTGAACCACTTAAGGGAAAAGTCACTGAAATTTCAATTAATTTTCCTTGAAATGGTTCACTTAGCACTGAAAATCAGTGAATTTTTACCAATTCAATTCTAGAGAGTAGCGTGTTTTAAAGACTATAGTCTTGTATAATTAATAAATTATACAACATTAGAATGTAATGAAAATAGTATGCCTGCATTCGAGGAAGTGGAAAATACATTCATATATGTATAAGAATAAAAAAATACTCTTATAGTCGTTGCTCGAAATTATAATCCAAAATGCCACTAAATTTAATATGTTGAACTATATTTTCGTGCCAATAATATATTTAGTCACGGTTAATAGAACACTTTTAGTTGTCAGTTTAGAAGAGTATTATAAGTAAAGCCATATGAAATTTGAATAAATTTGTGAAATTTTCACGAACATAAGAATTTAAGTATTGCATGACTTTTTAGGTATTTTAATTATAAATGAACATATTGAACGAATAGGCTTCTAAAAGTTTATTTAAATAAAAGCTAGTAGCTACAAGTACAGTGTCTAGCGTTATCGGTATAAACACAACAATGTTGGCTTTCCTGCATCAAGATTTTTACGACACTTTACTCTAATTACCAATTTGTTGGTTCTCCTCCGAGGGGTGGTCTCTTGCCTGAATCATCCGGATAAGGAAAGATTCTGGTTCACCCTTATTTATTGTCTACAGACTCCATACCGAAACTAAATGAGTCACAAAGTCCGAATAAACTAGAAAAATATTTCTTAGCAGCAAAAAAAATCAATAGAATTTTATAGCCCTTTGAGTTTCCACTATCTCGGAGGGAGAAACGCATCTGGGGATGGCCACGTCTTCCTGCTCTGTGTGGCAGTCCTTCCGATCTGAAACCGAGATAGGCTACACACTCCGTCAAATAAACAGAACGATGGAAGAAGACCTGTGTGTCTAAAGAAAATAATCCAATTCTCGTCATGTCGTAGGGAAAATCAGGGAATTTCCCCCACAACCGTGCGTCTGCTGGAGTTCATTAACCCCTGGAGACATACATCTCAGAAAGAGCTCCATCTTTTCTGTCATAAACTCGCCACCCCGCTTTAATTTGTCCTCAAGCTGTGGCTGGGATATTGAAGATATTAAGCAATCGATCGCCCTTTGTCGCCGGTGAGGGCGCTGTCCATGATCGCATAGGGCCCATGCTGGGCACTGGACGGTCTTGTAAAAATTTAAGTAGCAATAGTCCCAGGAATGGCTATCAAGAGCTATAAGCTTGGAATCGCATCATTCACTTTATATTTCTAATTTGTGCTCCACACGAATCGGTCAGCTTACGGGAGAACCAGGCGGTCGGTAGCCGGTTCAAGATGCCCACCTTATTCGCCAGTTGGACGAGTTAAAGCGTCTTCCACTTAGCTGATTGCTCTTAACTCTATCGCTCACTTAAAATTAAATGGAATAGTCAGAATTGGTCGGATGATTAAAGTGCACTTGTCGCGCAGACTTGTCCGAGTGCTCTTCCTCGTCCGTCCTCAGCGCGTCCAGGCAAAGTATTGCCGGAAAGAACCACTGAAAGGATGATAGGGCCCTGATGATGGCTTTATTGCCCTCTTTGAGGCGGTGTCATGAAACAGAGGAGCGTAGTCCAAGCGCATCCCCGACTGCACTTTAATCCGAATCATTCCACTTGGACGACTTTTAGTGCGGCGATCGCTAATTGAGGCAGATAGTTTTTCCACGACGGATCCGCGGATCTGTAGAGATATAAAAACTTAAGCGGCCACGTTATGGCAGCAATCGACGGCTGATTTATTCCAACAAACACTGCCGATGAAAACCACTGTCTGACGGCGATAAACGATTTTTCTCGGGAAATCTCTTTTGCCTTTTACGCGGGCAAATTGCTCCCGAGGGCTTTTGCATCTTGGAGCTGGAAAGCGTTATGCTGATGAGAAAGCCATGAATAAATTATAGACATACGCCGAGAGATTTAGATAACCAAGCGAGTGCGTATCTATTTCACAATTAGCTGCATAGGCCGCTGACCACTTTATGTACACAAAAAACACTGACTCACTGTTGTCTGTTATCTGTCGACAATTCCATCAAAATGGGTGAATGCCTTTTAGACGTAATGATTTCAATTTAAGCTATAGTAGCCTAGACTTTGTCTTTATAAAATTGTTGCCAGTCTTTGTACAGCTTTAAAAATGGTTATATATTTTAGGGAATTTTTTCGGATCAGTTAGGCAGTCTCATCAACTCTACACATGCAAGTAGCCTGGGTCAATGGAGAGAGAGATATAGAAAAACCCTGGGAAATTATCTGCAAAATTTACAAAAGATGACCTTTCTCACTGATCTTGTAGTTTATATAAAAATAAGAAAGTCTTTTTGACTTCAACACTCACCAAATTTGTATTTAACCATCAGAACACAGATAAATGGGTAGCTTTTGCCTTGAAAATTTGATTTTTCGAAGTTAATAATCAAAAACTCAAGCATTTAAGAATTGATTTTATTTCCTTATTGGTAGGATCTACTCAGCTACAAAAGCTTTTTCTATACGAAAAAGTATGTAGCATATTTCCTCGTAGCTCCTGAATTTATTCTTTGTACAAAGGTAAACGTGTTTTATTTTGTCAGAGGAATATTTCAGAAGCCAGAATATTACCGTAGGGTTCAAGGAAGTATTTCGACATTCTGCCCTACTTTCGATTTGCAAAGCAAAAGCATACAATCTCTAATAATACATTTTTCAAAAGCTAAAGGTACGGAAATGCAGTCGAAGTTGTCGATGAATGAAGTTCAGATTTTAAAATAAGGCCAGTCAAACGTTCATGACCAACTACATATAATAACTGACGATGGGGAATAAATTTATTAAATTTTAATTTTGGTGATAAAACTTGAAATCATGATGTTTTTAGTTGTTATAAGATGTTGAATTTTATTTAAGTTTGTTATGAAATGTGGTTATGTTCATATAGTTATTGTATACAATTAAAGAAATTATCAAAATGTTACACCATAAAAGATAGTTTTTCTCTTTTTGGAACCCAATCCCAGTTTTTGTATGTAGGTTCATATTACTAAGTTAGTTTCTCCTATAACGCAACTTCCCAAAAGGCAGTATTTTCAAAGAACGTATTTACCGCGTTGTACGAGGTTTACATGTAATTAGTAAGCATCTAATTATTAGCAATCATATTCTATAAGTCAAGAAAATGTCATCCTGATAACATTGATAATATTCGACAAAAACACAAAAAGGATTAATGTTCTGTGTTATCTTTTCGATTCGCACCAATGAAATCCTTTTTTTCTTTTTAACGATTTAACAAATCCTCTGGTCAATTGATGTAAAGAGAACTGGCTTTGACAATTCCGTTAAAGCAATTTAAAACGATAAAATTGCACCCTTTTGTTTCGAAAAGTCTGAAATAAAAGCGAAAGATACTCGGAAGAGTGTCACCTGCAGCGGAAGGAAGAGCGAAGCATACGCTAGTCTTTGGATTAGACCGTCATTCCACCCCCGTCCACAAGAGTTTTAATCTGCAATTTGTGCAAGAAGGGATTAATAAAAGAAGACAAATCGAGAGGAGTCCTCCAATTACGACTGTTGCGCTGGTTATCTTAGTAACCCGAGACGAGGCGGCGATAATGCTGCAATTTATAGAGCCAGCAGAGCCACAAATCAAATTAAAAAAATTTCGTCAACTCTGGTGCCCCAAGATTATTCTCCTCTATCTAGTAATGCATTTGAGGCTCTGTTGTTGGTGCGGTTCCCCCCCCCCCCCCCCCCCCCTGAAGTCTGTGGTGGCTAACTATCTCCAAGAACTGGCAAGGTAGGAAGAAGATTCCATGTGTGCGGTGGTGCAAAGATAGCACACTCGAAACCAGGAAACCGACCGAGTGTGGCACCTCGGTCGGAGTCGAGGTGGCGGTATCAAAGAACAATTTAAATTGTATCAAGTTGGGCGGTATAATGAAGTTCCTGCTCTTCACCCGCCAACCCGTCCGGACTCCACATCCAGCTTCACATTTTACTGTCTCCGGATGGCGTGGCTCGGTCCACCGGGAAGCTGCAGCTAGTTATGATGGGCCAAGTCCCAGCAGACCTAACGCTGCTGCTGCTGCTGCTCCTTCTCGCCGGGTCCTTTCCCCGGGCGGGAGCAAGAAGACGCCCTGGTCCCAGCTTAGATAGTCAGATGCTCTATCTGCCCCGCTGCGCAGCCCTGACCGTCTCCAGAGCTCGGATTATAATTTACGGTCAGGGCTAGAGGTGTGCCTAAGTTATGGGTTTGTTTATCTCGCGGATGCGTCGGGAACTTTCATGGCACCATTAGGAGGAACATAGATTTGGCGGTGCAGGCCCATTTGTTTTTGATATTTGCTGTCGGTTTCGGGGAATGTTTCTTATGGCAGTGATGATTTGCTAATGGATCCGACTGGCAGGGGCACCATTCGTCGGACGGTCGACTACGTAGTTTAGTAGCAGCAGCGGGAGGTATAAATCGACTTTAGGTCATGTTGGCGAATCCCAAATGCTGTTTATTGCTGCACGGAAGCAGGATTTGTGGAACCGATTAATTGAAGCTTACAACTCTGTTTGACGTAGATGTTAGGTCGGATGGAGGCAAATTTTTTTACTATACGGCCAACAAAATAGCACTGAAACTTCTGGATATACTTGTGGTGACTGGAAACATTTTATTTATAATCAAGCTCAGTTTTAAGCTTATATTTATTTTTTGATGTTTGATTAAAAAACCAAAATATAATTCATCATTTACAACAAAATTCGTTATAAGCTAAACACACAAACGAAACAAAATAGTTCATCCGATATTGGAAATGGAGTGGTTTTCATTACCACTTTTATTCAATTAGGCAGAGTATTTACTAATTGTCGGTAATTTTTCGGCTCCATGGAATTCCAAATATTTTGCATTTCAGAGCGCAACTCCTCGATATTCCTGACCGATTGTTGGTGCACTTTGTTTTCATTTTTCCGCATAAGGATTTAATGGGTGACAGGTCTGGGCTACTTGACGGTCAATCCATAAGAGAAACATTTTTTTGCAACCAACCACGTCTTTGTTATTTTAGCAATATGGCAAGATGTGTCGTCTTGTTGGAAAATATATTTATTAATCTTCAGGGGATTCCAACAAAGGAATTGAAGGTATAAGTTCTTCCCGTAGGAAATTTTGGTACTTCGCGCCGTTGATAGTATCATCAACAAGATGACGACGTCCAACTCCTCGCGACGACGTACATTCCCAAATCATAAACGAATCCGAAGTCCCAAACAATTTGGGTGAACAACTTCTGCCCGGTTTTGTATCTCTTTTGCTCTTTTGTCCTATTCGCTACTCAAATCTGGACTCGTTGCTCCAAATTACGGACTTCATTTCCTTATTGTCCAATTTTCGAGGATTTTCGCGAAATCAAGCTGTTTTTTTGTTTGTTTCGTAGTTAGAAAGACTTTTCCCTTGCCCTTAGTTTTAACATTACCTTTAAATTACGTATGGTAATCATACTTTATAAAAACCATGGTTTAATTTGTTTCTAACAAACGCTTACAAGTTTTATTATATATAAAATTTAATTTAATTAAAACAAAATTAACAAAAAAAAAAAAGATATGAAAAATTGTATAAAAACGATTAGACTTGGAAATATTGTTAATGTTATCTCCGAAAATTGAATCAACAAATTCTTTTAAAGCTTATGACGGCTGTTAATTACAGAAAACTTAATCTTACTTGTGGCTTCCTAATACTATGAACTAATTTACTTTGCCCCGGGATATTGTGTTAAAAAAAAGAAATGCTCGACACGCGTCAAACCTCTTCGGTCTCCATGAGAACCGGATGTATTGACTTAGCTGCCATTTATCCCATTTGCCCCAGAGTAAGCTAATTGGGTCTGATAATTACAAGACGCAATTACAGAGCAAGAAACGAAGATGTTTTGGTTCCCCGATGTTTTCTAGCATGATCGCAGTTCACTAGATTGCGGTCAACTTTGGAAACGAATCGTTCCGCTTTGCAAAAGAAGAGTTTTTTAAAATACAAAACGCAAATTAGCTCCGTAGAAACTTTCACCAGAGTTATCAGTCGGAACTGCAATTAGTTTTTGGGGCATTTTTTTCGATGCATTCATCGAATCAGCGTATCTATCGCCCTGGAATTGCTATCTAGAGCATTGCGATACAAATTTTGAAGTACTAATTCACACGGGGGTTTTTGCGAAAGTTGGCGGATTTTAGCGGATAATTAGTTTAGCCTGTAATTAACTTTTCGCTAAAACGATTTTAACACCCAAGGCTGTATGGGAGTCCTCCGAAATAGAATCGAGGCCTGGAGCGATTAAAAAGTTTACAACCAATTTCCGGTGTTTAATCCACCGGGCTATACACAGGCTCATCCCGAGCAGATGAAATCGCTTCGTTTCTTGGTCAATGGAGATAATCCTAATCCGGCCTGATCCCCGTCTAGCCGGGTGGTTCTTCAATCCCAGCCGCAGCATTTACGTAAATATAAACCCAACATGGCAGCCGCCGAAAAAGTGAGCTCGCCGGGGCGGAATTCATTTGACCTCCTTGCAGGTGGCGCTGCCGGGACTTCGGACAGGTTCGCAGCGAAATTACACGGGAGCAATTTGAATAAGGGGTCGTTAATCCAAGTCCAGGAACAGGACAGTGGCGGCGTTTCGACTCTTCCTTTAATTTCCCATCGTTTTTCGCCGGGTGAACAATTTTCCGGAGCAGGCGGCCATCTAAAGGGCGGGCTCAAGCCCGGTTAATTGTTTCGCTTGTGTCTTTTTACGCTTTTCAATTTTCAAGTGCTTCCTGCGGGCCCTTTGGAGCGCCTCACTCCCCTCGGCAAACAGAAAATAGCGAAAATTGTAATTGCGACCGCGTCTTTTTTCTGCCCGTACATTTTTCATGCTCCGGTGATATTGTTGCCAGCGTAATGGGCGAGCGTGTCGCACAGCGCTGATCTCGTGTTAAATTAAATTTATCCTTTTCAGTGCGTCAATAATCGAAGGGCACACGAACAAACAAGGACATTATAAAACGAAGAGCTTCACATTTAATCCGCGCTTAAGCGAGCTCTTTCCGCGGACCACCATGACACCATTACGCGCTCGGGCGGCGGGCGGACGGAAACAGCAGGCAGCTGAATATTTAAAGAGGGAATTTGATGAATCGTCGTGCCTACAAAAAATCAATTATCGCTCGTGCGACAGGGAGGGGAAGTGCGAGCGGCAAATATTGGTTCTTCCTTGCGTACAGGCGGGATGCGAACACGGGATTATATCGAACAGGAAAACGGCGCACATATTTGCTCCGAGCGCTTTGTTTGTTTTTTTACTTTTCACAAGCTGCAAACAATTTTCAGTAATCTCCGAAGGAATTTGAAGCCTGACATCCAGGTATCATCTTCAGATCAAAACTTTTAACATAATCTGCTGTTGCTTATTTCTGCACTTAGGCATGATCTTATAATCGATTTTGTTGTATTTTCCATTATTTTGAAAAATTCAGGTAATAAAGTTGCTGAAATAAAATAAATACAATATCATTTTCTATAATACTACAGAAATTCACTGAAAATTGTAAGATTAAACAAGGAAAATGTACACGAAAAAAATGTGAATAGGAAAACGAACGTTTTCGCTATACAATTTGACCACATATTATGTAAAAGTGACACATTTGGTTAAATGTTATGGGAGATAATGCCAAAACTTGTCCCTGGTAAATTTAATATCGCCGTATTTTTCACAAATACTATCAAAATTTTGCACTATCCCAAAATGCATCAGAAAATTCAGGGATATTCACTCAAATTTTTCTTTCGTGTATGATTTAACGTAATGAATTTATTCATTGTTATATTCATTTACATACACATCCAATTCTTTCCCAACGAACAAAATACCTTCTGCGTTTTTATACATGGTCTCTTTATTCTAACACGATTTTGATATAATTTTCTTCGAAGAAGTTTCTTTTTATGAAAAACCTACAACCTCCTTGTAAAAAAGATGGCTAGGGTCTTCGAATTGCTTAGTTTTATTTTCCCATTATTGTAGTATTTATCAAGGAGTTGCAGTTGAGCTTGCAGGGTGTTTATTGTGATCTTATGGTCATCAGCACTACAGTATATTGCTGTGTCATCTGCAAACCCTGCTAGTTCACATTTATATAACTTGGGTATATCCGATGTATAAAAACAAATCAAAAAAATAAAATTTAAAAATTACAAAAAAATTTCCGTTTTTTAACTTTATTATACAATAAATTACACAGCCACACAAAAAAAGAAAAGTGGTCTGTACCTACTTTACATGCGATATATGGTTTTCGATGTATTTTCGCGTGCTGAGCACAAATCTGGTGTCTGAAGTGAGCCATCACATCACAGTTAATTCTTAACCTAAAAAAACAGGTAAAAAATAGCAAAAATTCGGATAAATGTACAAGGAAAAATACAGGAATTTCTTTTTTTCATATCCAGATGTATATTTTTATGTAAAAGAACCCCGTGAATCCAAATCCACCGTCAGAGTTGAGGTGGCACGTCATGTTTTTTTTCCTAACCTCAAAAAATCGGATCAGAAATATCGATTTCCGAAAGGCAACCGATTTACGCTAAATTCGGTGTGTGGGGGTTTTAGGGATCGCTGATCACGAATCTGAAGTCAGAGTTGCAAAATTCAAGATGGCGGACCCAATATGGCGGACGAGATTTTTGAAAATCAACCGATCTACGCAAAATTTAGTATGTGGAGGTTTGTGGGATCGCTGATCATGAATCTGGAGTTCAGTTTGCAGAATTAATGATGGCGGATCGCTTGCGAAATTTTCGAAACCAACTGACCTACGCCAAATTTGGTATGTGGGGGTTTTTGCGGTCGCTGATCATGAATCTGATAGTTATTTATGGTGGCAACGACTACTAGAAGAAAAAGGGTAGAAAGACATATTTCCTCAAATGAACGACCTTAAAGTAGACTTTGTGACCATAAATCAATATCATATTCGTAATCTGCGACCTCTAAAACCTCCACATACCAAATTTGAGGCAGTTCAGTCGACTGTTGAAAATCTAGTCCGCCATGTTGGATCCGCCATCTTTAATTCCGCAAGTTTGACTTCAGATTCGTGTTCAGCGAACTCAAAAACCCCCAGGTGAAAGTGTATATTTTCCTTATTGGAAAACAGTTAGAACACAAATCTCGACTAATGAAATCACATTAATAAAAACTACAATGAAAAATTAACGAGTAATCAGTGTTTTTTTGAGTTAATTAGTGTTTTTCCATAAAGCTTTAACTCAGTTTTTTCTTACAGGAAGCCTCAAATGTACTTCATATAACCTAATCAGAGGTCACCTGGAAATCATTTTTGAAAGTCTATTATAAGAAGGTTTTATATTATTCCCACTCAAGAAGAAGAACCTAACATAAGTAAAATAAAAGTTCATAAATATTTATATTGCATACGGCCTCTAGAACTTATTCTCCTAAATCACTCGATACTCGACACTTGGGATTGCTCTAATTGATAACGCGAAATCCTTATTCATTATTATGCTTTCAGAAAGTAGTGACCTACATTAGATATTAAAGCCAATAATTCTTGGGAGTGTTTCCTTTCTACTAGCCGCTGTGCTGGACTGAATAATTAAGATTATTACGAAATTTTTCACTTGATAAGCTCACGAGATTAGTTGCCTGCAGTGGCGGCGCGCGGTGACCGCAGCGCCGTTCACGCCGGAGCAGAAACCTAATTCGTGCACATGTTCCGTCGACAGCTGCGAGCGGGTGCCATCAATCACGCTGCAGCGAACGAGGTGAGATCACGAGTTTAATTAAACTTTCTTCGATAGTCGCTTCGTTTTGATTAGCCCCTCCTCCGCGCGGGGCCGCCGCCGTCGCAATGGACCCGGGTCTCCGTTCCGAGTGATTAAGCAAGTAGTCCACACGGCCATTAATTCCCATAATACCCCCGAAAGAGCCCTTGACAAAAACGGCCCCAACTTGCAGCCGAAACCATAAATAACGTATTTAACCCAACACCGGGGATTATAACTTCTCATTAGTGGGGTCCTTGGCGGGCCGGGCGGAGGGGGAAAAGAAAGCCTTTCGCCCGGACAAAGAGATCTTCCCGCCTGGCAGGCGGAGCTACTCCATTTAATTGGATTATGTCAAATAACTCATTTGGATAACGATTAGAGATAAGTGTCGAACCCGACACTCTCCGCATCCCTTCTGCTCGATGGCGCAGAGACAGCAGCCCGGGGAGAGGAGGAGGAGACTGGGGGTTATCCTGCTGCGGGGCCCAGTAGGTGTAAGTATCTGAATCGGGCTTCGGAAGCAATTCGTTTCCACACCACGCTGAATAAGTTCAATTCGAGCAGTTTAAGTGCTGACGACACGTCCCGGAGCTGGGGACACTCCCGCAGTTAAAGCCGAGCCCAGGAATGAAACCGGAAACATAAATCGCAACGACAAAGTAGTCACTTTTGACTTTAACTGCTGATTTTTTTTCAGCCGCCCGCGAACGAGCTATTGAACTCGCTTCTCCGGTGGTCTCCCTGATCGGGTTAGCCGAGATTTAGGGTTCTTCACAAAAAAAGGCAACGTGCTCCGAAGACGAATGAGACGTTTGCCCGCTTAGAGGGAAAAAAAATCTCATGAAATCGGAATATAACTAGATCTCTGGCCAGCTTATCTAGCCGCTCGCGCACATGAACCAGCGACTTAAGAAAGATACTTGAAAAATCCCCGGGGAACCTCGTTGCCTTTGTGGCTCTATCATCAGATGTTTCCGCTCGACGCGCTGTAAGATCTTAGCCGCCGCGCCGTCGCCCGTCGCTGGCTTTTTCTTAGCCCCCGAAGAGTAGTTTGTTTGTAGATTTTATCCGCCACTCAATTACGAAGCAACAGCCCGGCGGAATCCAGCGGGTGACGTGCGCCCAAGGAAAACAATTTCGAAACGCTTTTTTGGCGGGGCCGCGGCCCGATGAAAGGCAGATCGTCCGCTGGCCGCTGAGTGATTTCATTTGATCTTTTCGGCTCCTCGGTGCGCTAAACGGTCTAAAATTACCTCAGCGGCAGCGCGGAAATTAATTAATTTATCGCTGCGATGTTTTCGCTAACATCAGACATTGATGCATGCGCTGCGCGCCTCAATAACAATTTGATTATTGCGCTGATTAAAACTGGGATGGGGTCACACTTGCCATTGTAAAGATTTCAGCACTCACTTGTATTAAATTAAATTTATTAATACATTCACCGTTAGCAAAATTGTTTGAACAATAAAATCTGATCAATCTTTTACCATTTATAAAATAAAATTAGATTAAAGACGTTTTTTACACAAAATTGCCTAGAAAAAAAATCCTCTTAAGTGCGACATGTGACAATTTGATAAATTAATTCAATTTTTTAAAATATTTCTTTAACCCTCGAGTAGTATCGAACAATGATATATCGACATTGAGAACATTTGCGAAAAGTTTGTGGGAATCAATCACACATTCTGAAATTATTTTATACCCTAGTCGTTAATTACTTTTTCCTTTAGTTCTTAACATGTTCTTTTGAATTGTTTAATTTATCTTTTAAAACGAACTTTTATTGCCCTTTTCTTAAAGCTCAACAAATTACGTAAATCTGGCTCGGCACTTTAGTTATAAACAACTTTAATTTTTCGCACGGTACTAAAAGGATTAAAATATACATATTCAAAAATATAGCATGTAAAAAGAATTTAAGTTAAAATTCCCAAAATTGGAATTTTTTTTAATCGTCACATCGAGGTTCATAACCTTGAACATTTTTAACATTTTCCAATAAAAATTGGTATTGAAGAAGTTGAATATATACGTAATAAAATATCCTTTACTCGATCCTTAAATAATTAGTTAGCAGTCATTGTAGTGTTCCCTTATAATAATTTGTTTACTCTAGAAACGAGTGGGTTCCGCTAAAACCTCCAGGTCAACTTGAGTTTTAAATTTCTTCAAAACTTCTTTCGTTTCAATCAACGATATACTGAGAAAAGAAAACAATGTAATAACAATGAGAACAACATTAACTCAATAATTTTTAAATATAATTTGGTGCCAATGTCGGAAATTATTAATTTAACTACGTTCCAAATTAAAATTTGGAGTTATTAATTTTGTAACGCATTCAAAATAAAATGCATTATTTTCGTTATTACATATATTTGTTTTAGCATTATAATTGAACTTTGTTGGATGTCTTATTTAATGGGTTTCATAGTTATTTCAAATAAAATATTATTAAATGTAAAACGACCCGCAACCAATTTTAAAAACGCGATAATCTATTATTAGGTTAACCCGCACTTGTGATGAAAAATACTGCCTAACACTGGCATCGTGGGTAATCGGCTAGTTACCACCCTTGTTGCTTAATATACTATTTGGCCATGAGCCCTTTTAATATCACATATTTCCAAATCTGGTGATAGTATAATAATAATTTACTCCATTCATTTAATCTACTAAGTTTCTTATACCGTGTTCACACTGAACCAAAGTTATGTGATTTCAAATATTTTCATGATTTCGGTCGAAATCATGTAATTTTCCATACATACAACATCATCAACCATATCGAAAAAAAAGTAGTTAATTTGGATTGTAAAGATAAACTTGACTCCGAAAATTTTTTAGTGAAACATAAATCATACTTTACAATGGCTGTTTAAAAATTTAAAGCCGAAAATCTAGAAGAAATTTGGATAGAATACGACAATCCGTTTTAACAAGATCAGCAATACACTCGAGTTTGAGCAGAACTTAACATTATGATTATAGCGTTTTATTTCAATGCCTGACATCTTTAAAATAAGATAATTTCTCACTGAATCAATAAAGTGATATGATATCTTTGAACTTGAAGCTTTTCATAAAATTTAAAACATTGATTTATTACTTATAATACAAAGTCTCTAATTTGTTCCTTTTCGATTCAAAGAGGTTTACCTAATTTTTAAAGAAAACTTATTTTGATTTTAATAAAAATTTGTTTTATTTTAATGCGAATACCTTTGAGGTTTGATACTTAAATCAATTAACTTTGATTAACTTGAGTATATTTTCATTCATTTTAAGACATTGATTTTTCTCAGTGTACATTTTAACAGTCATAATGGCAAAAGATTTTATTTTGGCGAACTTACAAACGAAAACACACTAAAAATCAATGTACAATCGTGAAAAGCTCTTTTCGCCTACGATTTTTGAGTTTGGAAGTTGTTATCTTGATTCGCCCTAATGATTGTATCTCTTATAATTCATTTTTATTATTAATAAAATCCCTATTCACATGTAAATATTAATCAAAAGGTACTTTGAAGTCACTTTCTGATTTATCTTTCCAATATATGATAACTTGAGACAACAAACGTGTCAACAGAGAATTATAATATTATTTCAAAATTATCTTCTAAAGTCACTCAATTTTGGCTGATTTTAATTAAAGTGAATCTGCCTTTATGGAAAATTATATAATGGAACAAGTAAAAGTGTCCAAGTGGCCCAATTTTTTCGAATAATTCCCACATAAATTATTCAACAATAATTTTTTGGTAAATTTTAATAAAAAAGAAACCCAATCTTCAACACTAAATAGTGAATGGAAAGCATCGCAATAATCGATCGAAATTCTTATTACATACATATGTGCCTCCCAATTTTCACAAATTGTTAAAATGTTGTGGGGTTAAATCAATCGATATCAATCATCAAAATACAACTTTATTTGGGAATTAATGCAAATGAATATATGCGAAAATTCACTGAACAATATGATTGGGCTCTGATTAAAACTGATTGAATAGGGTTGGGGCCGCACGGGAGCTCTGGGTTTACGAGTACCGGGTACCGGGCCCACTTATTCAATTTCCGAGGAGGCTAATGAAAACCGTCGAGTGGTATTACTTTCGTTAGGGTTTCATTATAGTAATGGCCTGCAGTATTTCTTATGCGGCTCAAAGTGCTGCTTTGCATGCTGTTGGCTCGGCTGCGGCTACGGCTACTTGAAACAGCGCCCATGCGGAAACGAGATATTTCAAAAATTGCCGCAATAAGATACAAATGCATTCGCTGGTAGGCAAGAACTCGCACCGCACCATTCACGCGAGTGTTTGTCTTCCGCATGCAACGCTGCGGATTTTGCCGCACCTCGCGCCCTGCAAGCAGAAATTAATTATAAAATCGTTTACGTTTCCCGCCCAAAAAAGTCTCGTTCCACGAAAATGATTAATTTAATTTTAGGTGATTACCCTTCAGTGGGCTGGAGCATCGCAGGGAATCGGGTTACGAGTGGGTCGCTGAAAAGAGAGTCCGCTGTCAACTAGATAAATGTGCAGCCTATTTATAGCATCTTCAAATGGAAGTAAATCCAATTAAGCGTTTCAGCGACCCAGATGCTGGCCTCATCATTCGGTATCTCGCAGCGGCCACCTACAGTATCCCAGAAATTTTGAAAGAATCTTGTAAATTCCCGAAATTACAACAAAATGTTTGTCTGACGCCGGGAGTTGAAAGCCAATAATTAGCCGATGTTCCGCAACAAAGCGATTTTGACAAACAATTTCACCTGCCCACACCACCAAGCCCAAAAGTGGCCTTAAAACAAACACCAGCAATTTCACAGCTCCCGGCAGCTGTCGTGTTGCGCTTTATTGTTGTTAATTCGCGGGTAAATTAACCGGGAAAGAAAAAACGCCTGGAAAGGTGTGGCAGTCTGCTCCAAGGTGACTGGGCATTGTACGATTTGTTCTGCTTGAAAAAGGCGGTACGCATGAACACGTCTCAGTGGCGCAAGAAAATATATGAAATATTTTAAAGAAAACGTTTCGTTGCGGCACTTCTGCAAAAAGGTGACGAATGATAGCTCTTTTTAATTATGGATGTACGTTCTCGCGTTTGAGCTAGATTTCAGAGATAGAAATTTTAGGAAATGCTTTGATGTTGCTCGGGGATATTTGCTATAGAGTTTCAAAGCATGATAATTTTTTTATGTTTCGTTAACGACTACAACCCATTTTTTTAAATATTTTTTTGTCTTATATAATTTATTTCTCCCATCAGAAATTTTAGACTGTGACACAAACTTTAAATTGTTGGTTTAAGCTTGTGAAATAGTCGCGTTTTGTTTTTAATGGATTCTTATCGCTTTTCCCAAAAGAAATCACATTTAAACCTTCAATATCTCATTTTCTTATCGATTTAGTTGTGTCTAGATAAACACCACACATAATATTATATATCACTTTCAAGTAACATTTCGGGTTTTCATAACAAAAATATCTTATTCCATTTCAAATCTATAAAAGTCAATGGAAAAAGTACTCATTTTTATTTCAAATTCCAAACTATATAGATCCATATTTTGCTCCGTCATCTAGAAATTCTAAATTTTTATAGTAGATTCAAAATCCATGCCCTCAAAAACCTCCGAATACTAATTTTTATGGTAATTCCCTGATGTTTAAAATTGTTTGTAGCCACCTTGGGTCCGTCATTTTGAGACATTTATATTTTATTCGAACAAATAATAACCTAAACATTAACACCGGACATTGTGCCAAGTTTTCTTAAAATCTGTCTCGTAGCTTTTGCGTGATGCGTGCACAGACACGATTCGATTATAATTATAATTATATAAAAGAATATCTTTAATATTTTAACTCCCATGAGGAATATCGTGATAATTCTAATTGAAGATAATAACCAAGCCTAAAACGGAAAAGTTTGATTAAAATTTGTCCAGTAATTTTTGCGTGTTGTGCGCACAGACACGCTATTATTTTATTATATGCATATGTGTAGATAAATCGTTCGAACTTAAATAAAAGTGTCCACACAAGTTTTAACTCAGAATTATTAAAAAAAACTTACAAATAACAATATAAATCCAGAACAAAAGTTTTGTCAAAGCTACAGTACAGTTCAAATTAGTTTATAGTAACAATTTAATTTAAGTTCGAAAATTGTATTTCCAATATTTTTTAAAAATCTAGGAAACTAGAGCGCCTTTGCTTGAAATTTGTACTTCCGTTTTTAATAACAATTCACTCTTTAATTGAATTTTGTTACTTTTGTTTTGTCGACACTAATTCTTTGGAATGTAGTGCCTTTGAAATAAAAAAACCGGCCAAGTGCGATTCGGACTCGCGCACCGAGGGTTCCGTACAAACCTGTAGGTATATAAGTAAAAGTTCATCCAAAAAATATGTGATGTAACTAAAAATTTAAGGTTTTCGGAATTTTTCCTTTATATGTGCTATAAAACATTGCTTCGTGCCAAATTTCAAGATTCTAGGTCGACTGGAAGTACCCTTTAGGTTTTGATTCCCTTGTGAGTAGTTGCGAGTTTGAAAATATACGGCTTAAATTGCTGTTTCTTTTGATTGCGTTGACATAGAAGTTTGATTTTGTTACAGCTTAAAGGTATTATAGACCTGAGTATTTGATATGAATTTCAATTTAATACCTCTACGCGTTCATGAGGAAAATGGTAGTAAGTTTAAAATTATTAAAAATATTTTTATTATATTATGTAACTAAAAATTTACGGTTTTCGCAATTTTTCCTTCATCTGTGCTATAAGACGTTGCTTCGTACCAAATTTCAAGATTCTGAGTTCACGGGAAGTACCCTGTAGGTTTTGATTCCCTTGCGAGTGTCGAAAATTTGCGGAAATTTGCGGAAATTTGCGGCATAAACGGCTGTATCTTTTGATTGCGTTGGCTTAGAAGTTTGATTTTTTCACAGCTCCAAGGGACAGTAGACCTGAGTATTTGATATAAATTCCAGCTTGATACCTCCACGCGTTCCTGAGAAAAAGGGTCTTGACAGACAGACAGACGGACGGACGAACGGACAGCAAAGTGATCCTATAAGGTTTCCGTTTTTTCCTTTCGAGGTACGGAACCCTAAAAAGAACACTTCTTTCATGGAATTTTTAATATTTGAAGTGGTATAAGATATTTTTACCATAAAAAACGTGAAATGTTGCTTGAAAATGGTATATTATATATAACATCAAAAATTAAATAGTTGCAATATTACAAAATAGAACTATAAAGTCAAATCTTAACTATATTTGTCATGTTTCATATTATAACAGAAGGAGTGTGAGGTAATAAAAATACATTCCACAGATAGTTAAGGAGTAGTAAAAATTTTTAAGTTCATTTCGATTAAATAACATAAAAAAAATCGCAAAATTACAAACATGTAGATATGTAAAACTCATTTTTGGCTTCAGAAAACGAGGTAGCGACTTCTGGCTCTTTAAAAAAACGGGTTTCAGTTGTATTTATCAAATTTAGGGGATAAGGAAGCTGTTTTCTTTACATTTTTATGCATTTTTTCAGTAAGATTAGTATGAAATATTTTTTTATTTTTATAAACCTATCACAAATAATATGTGAAACCTTTCACTAAAAGCGAATGCTTTTACGAAATGCTCAGAAGTATTTGTTTTCAGTTATATTATTTTTATTAAAAATCGATTTATTATATAGTATAGTAATCCAAGCTCGTAGTACGAATACCTACCAAAAAGACTGGCAGAATCTGACTAACCAGTACTACTCAGTATTATCCCCTTGTAAAACGCGAAGATTCAAATTGTATAAAGGCACCAAATTACATAATTTAATGAACATCGTTAAATTCCATTCCATTCCTAGAATCAGAACTTTACTACATACTCTATTAATGGAAATTTGCAATTACTCGAATAGTCTTAACTTCAAACGAAATTACTTTCTTAAAGAAATGTGCAGTTTAAAACTGGCATCTTGAAAGAAAGCAGAACCATCAAATTCTTCCCATTTCGGCGACCACACTTGCAGCAAGCTCATTTTAAATGAAGTAGCAACTCTACAAAAACTCAAAAAGTACCTCTGCTGTGGATATTGGAGTCATCTCGAACGTCGTTCTTCTGAAGGTAGTTTATCACTTGTAACAGTCGGAATGACGTTCTCAATTATCCCAAAAAACTCTGCGGTCCCCCAGTTATTTTATGACACTTAAGAACTTCCCCAGCACTTTCCACTTCGATTGGAGTTGATAAAAGTTTTGTACAACTCGAAGTTCAACATAAATTTGATTATCGTCAATTTACTTGATTTTCACTTTTCGGCAGGGACGAACGTTTTTTACAGGAACGTATTTCAAAGGTAGTGTGTAATTGTCATGGATTATTGAGCTAAATTGTAGAAACACTACTTCAACTTCAAAACCCAATATCTCAAGAAATATTGATGTTAGCGATTTGGTGTTCAAGAACTTTTTGGAGGAAATTGAATTTGCTACAAGTTTGTCATATTCACTTTTTCTGTACCTCTTGATGTTTACGAAATAGTGGTAAAAAGCGAGAATTTCGTGGAAAAATTGGGGTCAATGACCAGTACTACCTCGCTGGTGGGAGTTAGGGTTACACCGCAATGGACACTTTTGTAGAGCATTCAATTCTGAAGAAACCCTACCATTGCCCAAGATTGTGCCATAAAATGCCTCTGAGTTGTAGAGATTTGAAGAAAAATAATTAAAGCTCACGTGTATTTTATATGGGAAATCTTTATGCGTCTTGGTCTAGTACTAAATATTATTTTTAAGGGCTCCAATTTTCAGGGAATGTTTGTTTAGGTATTAGCCACAAAATTTCGAGGTGGGACTGAAAAAAAAAAAATAGTCGCGAAAAAAAAGCACCCTATTAATACATATTGAATGAATATATATTAATAATTTGCTAAGCCTATTCAAATTATAACCGAGGAAAACAAAAGGAAATAATCAGTTTGCTTAAAACAAAAACGAAAAATTAACCGATTTACAAAATTAAGGGAAGTAAAATGTATAAAATAATTAACTTATATACAATTGTCGACTTTAAGACATGATTCTAGTCAGTATTTTTTGCACCAAGTCAAATAAAAGTTGCAAACTAGAATGTATATAGTACATAGGTATGTTAATGTGCATATATAGACTCAACTTTGTTACATGATTTTAAAATAACACACTCCGCAAAGAAGGAAATTTTTCTTTTCTTGCACGAAATATTTGTTCTAACACGAGTTCCAAAATAATTTTATAATAAGTTTAAAAAAAATTTCAAATTTTTACTGTATGCTATATAAATTATCTATATCAATTATTTACTAAATTATTAAAAAATAGCTACATTTAAAATTTATTACATTCTTAGATCATAGATCAATCACAATATCTCTTTTTAGATTATGGTGCGATTTGACAACCCCCGTAAATTTAATTGAAAATCTCGTTTTTTTATATCGCTAGCATACTCCAATCATGTTTCCTACTAGAGCTTATTTTGACAGGAAAGTTCCTCGCTCTGATTTTCGGTATATCCTTTTTGTCAAGAATTTAAATATATTTTGGATTAAGTCCAGGAAAGCAATTTGACGGTTGTGGAAGCATGAAAAATTATACGATTATGGATTGTATTACACATGCTTCTTTTGCTATAAAACAACTTTGGACATCTACATTTAAATGCTTGTTGGAGAAAAATTTGGCCAAAATGCGTCAGTGAAAATTTTGTAACAAACAATTGTGTGTTCCAAAATTATAACTCTATCACACGCTTTTGGTGATTGGTCGATGAATTGATGATTGAGAAACTTTTGGACGAAGAGGATCTAATTGAAGTTATAACAGCTGATGATAGTAGTGAGAACCATAATGACGAAGACGAAGGTGAAGTTCATCAACTAACAGCTGTCTTAATTCACGAGGTTTTCAAATTTACTGCAAGATCATTTTCTCACTCATAATTCCGACGTGGAACGTGCATTAAAATTTACACATATGCAGATTTGTACGGCTGGATACCAAGAACTATACAAGCAACTTGAGAAACCAAAACAACCAGCATTTGATAACAGATTTCCTTATATGTTAAAAAGAAAGCCGACATCTGAAGTTGATCCGAGGACGTTATGTGACATGACATATTTAGTGATGAAAGCAATGCTGTTCCAATCGGTAATAAATGTGTACTTATTATCAAATAGTGATGATAGTGGCTAAATATGCTTTTTATTTATAATTCCTTTTTTGATTTTTCATGCTTGCACACTATGGGTTTTCATTATTTCTTTTTTCGTACGGTTTATTTAAACAACATATATTTAGTTCTTTTTTCTTCTTACACGTTTTTTTAAAGTTGAGGAACACATACTCAATTTTACTATGTGCAGCATGCACACATTTTTTTACACGTTTTTTGTTTTGCACGACTTTCGTGTTTTGGAATTTATCTACCGTGTAAAAGAAGAATTGAATGTAAGTTGATTTAAAGTATCTGACATGCGCCGGGATAAGTTGAGATGAATTGAATCAGACTAAGTTAACTCTTGAATTAATTTTTACTTCGTTATAGCAATTTTTTTTAAAGTTTGTTGATTGCTCTTCGAAGAAAACCGGCCAAGTGCGAGTCGGACTCGCGCACCGAGGGTTCCGTACAAACCTGTAGGCATATAAGTAAAAGTTCACCCAAAAAATATGTGATGTAACTAAGCATTTAAGGTTTTCGGAATTTTTCCTTTATATGTGCTATAAAACATTGCTTCATGCCAAATTTCAAGATTCTAGGTCGACTGGAAATACCCTTTAGGTTATGATTCCCTTGCGAGTAGTTGCGAGTTTGAAAATATGCGGCTTAAATTGCTGTTTCTTTTGATTGCGTTGACATAGAAGTTTGGTTTTGTTACAGCTTAAAGGTATTATAGACTTGAGTATTTGATATGAATTTCAATTTAATACCTCTACGCGTTCATGAGGAAAGGGGTAGTAAGTTTAAAATGATTAAAAATATTTTTATTATATGATGTAACTAAAACTTTACGGTTTTCGCAGTTTTTCCTTTATCTGTGCTATAAGACGTTGCTTCGTACCAAATTTCAAGATTCTGAGTTCACGGGAAGTACCTTGTAGGTTTTGATTCCCTTGCGAGTGTCGAAAATTTGCGGAAATTTGCGGCATAAACGGCTGTATCTTTTGATTGCGTTGGCTTAGAAGCTTGATTTTTTCACAGCTCCAAGGGACAGTAGACCTGAGTATTTCATATGTTCCAGCTTGATACCTCCACGCGTTCCTGAGAAAAAGGGTCTTGACAGACAGACAGACGGACGGACGGACGGACAACAAAGTAATCCTATAAGGGTTCCGTTTTTTCCTTTCGAGGTACGGAACCCTAAAAATTAATTTAATACGTGCAACCCGGCGTGCTTTTTCGAAGTCTACATGACGAGCGAGAGTACGAGATTATAAGTTGCTTATTCTGCTAGCAACTTGTTTGAATCTCACTGCTGGTTTACGTTATCTATGCCTTAGTTATCAGGAGAAATTAATGTTCAAATTATAATTGTCTCTATACTTTTTTACGTCCTTTTTCCTTATATTTCATAATGTTATAAGCAGGGAGCAAATGATTGACATCTGAAAACTGAAGTCACCTTAAAACTCGTTAATTTCGTGCTTAATCGAGTCGATCTAGCTCACCACTTTGCAGAGCAGTTCACAGCAAGTTTGACCTAAAATCTCATAACTTTACTGTGCACATGTGGTGCTCATCGTTTCCACCCCATAGCCCAAGTACTAGACCCATTCAAAATTTATTTATAGAAAAGAGGCTGGGGGAGACCAAAGCAAATCCCGGCGAACCCCAAAAAGGCAGAATACTCAACAATTTGCCAAAGTGATGGTGGGCGGGTGGCCGAAACCAGCAATAGGAAAAATTTGGGCACTAAATAACTCCTTAGACAGCAATCGCCGTCCAATTTCCAATATAATTTTCTCGATATGAAAATCCCGGCTGATCCCTTACCCAACATAAGAAATGACGATAATATGTGTTTCAACGGATCGGGGCGTGCTCCGGCCCCCGGTTCCCAAGCCCCGGGTCGACAGGCATTTATTAGTTTAGCCCTGTCCTGGCTGAGATCTAGTTTCGATGGGACTTGAACTTCCGCCAGGAATCGCTCCTTTTACGGCGGCCGACCGGGATATTGGAGTTTTCCTGGGACCACACTCCAGAGAACGCAGATTGGCCCGGCAATGTGGGCAATATTCCTTCCTCCTCGGAATGGAATTCAGATTTTTGCGGGCACACTTACAAATTCTCGTCCTTTTCCTGCTCTGTTTGTTGTCCCAAATCGCAATTTTCGACTGAGACGTCTGCCCAAAGATGCTTCACAAAATGCTGAGAAAATTAATATCCGCTAGCTAGCTTCTTTGGTACGAAGTTAGCTGCCGTTTTATCTCCGACAGTACGACATGGGGCGCTTATGGCATTTTGATATGATTGCTACTTGTCGGCTCTTATTCGAGGAGTGTACTTAGAAGATGATGCCTATGATATTTCATTGATATACCCTGAAGGAGGGGGATACAAGAGCTAATACGTATATTCGATCTGCGATTATTCAAAGAATTCAGCTTCTTTAAATAATGAAATCAAATTCAAATCTATAACAGTTTAATCAAAATGATGAAAATGATTCAATTTGATAGCAAACTCCAACTAGCGTAGATGAGGAATTAATTATACTGGCAGCTATTTATCTTTGTTTTTATTCAATACAATCACTAGATTGAAATTTCAGTTGTATTATATAATAAATCTTAAATTGCCTATTTAAAATAAGTAATAGTTATCTGTAAGAGAAATTTTGCATTCATATAATGTGAAAATGTATGTCGAATAGAACATTTTTCACAAAATAAAGGTTAAAAAAAGATGCTGAAAATTATTCGAGTCTATTCTCAAAACTAATCAAAAGCAACTCTTTAAAACAGCACACTTAAATTTTCTTTGCATAAAGAAGGCCAACTTTATTTTTGATATTTTAAAATTAAATCAGAATAGGAATCGAACCTAGGAACTACCCGTCGCCGTCTGCTGAATTATTTAAATAAGAAAAATTCATTTGATAGCAGGTAATGTTTTAATTACAAGGGTTCCGCAGGAGAATTTCTTAGAAGGTTAAAGGTCTGCCACTAAAATAGATAGCCTGATTTTATTTTAATGATTATTACAAAGTAGAAAAGATTAAAGTATTTAATTACTGCGGGTACTGGTAAATGATATTACCCTTATTATATTAATGACCGTTCTTTGAAATCGTATTCAAATTATTACATTGCTTGCAAATACCTGCATACAACGATCTTCACTCTTTTCTATTGTTCCTTTCATAAACTTGTCCTTTTATTATACGATACGGACTATGGCCATTAATTAAGTTCTGGACCTTGGATTTCAGGTCAAGAAACCATTTCGGTGGAACAGCAAATTTTCAATAATAATTTTGTAAATTTATGAAGGTAATCAAATATGCAAAGAGACTACGAGACTACCTGAATAACTATATATAGTAGTTCTAGGATTTCGGTGCAAATCAGTTTGCGTTGTCAGTGAAACGATACTAAGCAATATCCTTAAAACGACAATATGAAAAAATTGTATATTCTGTTTCTTTTAGTTCAAGTCATTGGTACTCGCGCTAGTTGCAACTATAATGAAGTAATTCGTGGTTTTAACGGATTAAAACTCTTGTCGACTATAAAAGGATATGTGATTCCCAATAATCAAAAGAGTTCAAAAATTCCAAACGGGGCAAATGCGGTGTTGTATTGTGAAGACAGATTTGTATGGATGAGCGAATATTATTCTAGCGATCGAGGTGTAATTGGGAAATTCCTAACAATTTACTGTGATAAAAATCAAATGAAATATAGCTCTGAGAATGATTTAAGCAAGAAGGATTTTAACGCAAACGATAGACGTTATGTATTGTGCTACAACGATTCAATTTTTGCAAAGTTGTATACCGGAAAAATTGATCACTGTGACTTCGACGGATTACGGCATGGCATCTATATAAAGAATACCTCTTTAGTATCTTTAGAATTATGCCACGACTTTGAAAACTCTGAACCAATTTTCACGCACTATATTGCCGCTCAGCGAAGTAATTTCCTTGCTAAACAAATTGATTACAACCTTAGCAATGTAACAGAAGCAGACTTCAGCCCTCAAGCCTTAGTCAACGTTGAAGAAGAAATAGTACCAGAAATTGTATTGGAAAACGACTATACTCTCTTCATTCCGAGTTTGAAGCATCTAGTATCTGAACTTGACTACGGTTACAGCGAACTGGCTTCTAGCGCCAATCAATTGTTCAACCTTAATTCCTTCAAATACGACTTTGGCACTTTAAATTCGGTTCCTTGGTGGACACCGTTGAGAGTGGGAAACTGGAAAGTTTTTCAAAACATTCTATCCCGACAGGTGGAAAAGGAAAGTTATAGCATTTATGCAGGAAAATCTCATAAAGCATCTTTCCCGGACAAGTTTGTTTGCAATTCAGAAACCGATATGACCTTCGATTTCGACGGCCGCAAGAAGTACATCCCTCTCTACATCTGGAACTACATCATCCCTCAACGACAGGACGGAGACAACCAAGAGTTCGTTTTGATCGGCATCAACTCGCCTTTCGTCGACACCAAAACGAATAATTCGTCTCTGTTGTGCGAAGATATCTGCGATAGAATTTCTTGGCTGAAACCACTTCAGGCTACTAGAAAAATGCCATCGTTTGGATATATCTTTTGCTGTAAACCAAAGAAAGTGTACAAGATACTAGAGGGATTTCCTATCAAAATGTATAATGCTATTGTTTAGAAATAAAGATTCTTTTAAAACAGAAATTTTTTTTAAAAATAAGGCTTTTTCCCTTCTTCAAACTCAATGTAATCTCCTATGAAATATTTTGTTTCTCACACTAATTGATTGTAAAGAATAAATCTTTTCTTGACCCGAGTGAATTTAATCTACATATAATTTTGTTCAAGAAATTGTTTATTATCATGGTTGGTGAATATTATGGAATAGATAAAAGGAAACTAAAAAGCATATTAGCATTCTGCATGACTTTTAAGAAAATTACGAATAAAGCTTGAATATTTCTATTTAGTTAAAGTTGACTAAGCAAAGCTTAAAAATGGAAATTCAGCACATTTTTTTTTCCCCAAAATGTTGACACAGTAAGAAGAAAAACCGACATTGAAAATTCTAAAGTTCTATTGAAAGGAAATTTATTTTATGTTTGCCATTTTGATTTTCAATATTCAGTTTTAAATACGTTTTCTTGAATTAAAAAAGTTTGTCAACATTTTTTAAAAAAGCGATACGGGAAACCTACAAGTACAATATTTAGAGACTAATTAATTTATAAATCGACGACTGTTTTGTTGATTTTCAAAGTTTTCAAATCATTCAAATCAGCACAGATCTAGAAATTCCCTTTCATTAATGTTTTTATACCAAATAATGTATTTTTAACATTCTATTGGATCGTGTTCCATCACAGCGATTATACAAATTATTAGATTTACAAAATGTTGACTACAACATACATACATCATACACTGGACGAAATGCGTTTAACTGCACTATAATTTTTTTAAGTTTCCAACTAGGGTGGTAATTTTAAACGAAATGAATATTTCGGAAATGTAAAACAGCACGGAATATAAGTTAAGCATATAAAATTATAATTAATTTAACTTAATGCATAAAATTAACTTAAAATGCAATAAAGTTAACTTAATGTATAATTAAATTCAAATTTATATTAACAAAATTACTTAAATAATCATAACAATTATTATTTAGTAATTCATGTGCTCACCATTGATTTCAACTACTTAATTGAATAAAAATTCTATTAAACCTGGAACTTATTAGACCGTCAATTGTCTGTGAACCTATTCTTTTCCAGCAGTCCAAGATCGCTCATTTTAACTCTTGCACAGAATTGTATTAACCGGCATTTTCGTAAATATTCCTCACCATTATACCCCATAACTCCTTTATGGGGTTGAGGTCAGGGCCACATGGTGGCCAATCCAGCACAGAAATATTTTAGCTTCTAAGCCATTCTTTTGAAAATTTCGAAAATGGATAGCTTCGTGATCCTGCTGAAATAAAAACGGACGATCAAAAACGCTCCTTGAGAATGTTTTTTTTCATTCTTGGTACCAATAGTAGTTGAAACCATCTGAACGGTCTAGATTTTCACTTATCAACCAAGTCTATATGATTATGTGCAAAAGCAAGACCAGCAGCCTTATGATAAGGTTTTAATTCAGATTTTTTAAAGAGTTTCTTAAAATACACATAATAAAATTTGCCTGATTCTTTGTTTTGTCACAGGTACGTCGTCTAATATTGCGACAATTTATAAAGAACAAAGGCGATTTTTTTTAGCTTCCCCCACAATGATATTTTCTTGTCGACGAGGTCATTTTTTATTTCTTGATGTAGGTCTTATCGTCAAGTTTCAAAAAATTCCTCAATACGCGTTCGGAACGACTTATTTCCTTCCCTATTTCACGGTAAAACTCTCCTTTCTTCTTCAAAATGCTAATTTTTAGTAATTTTCAGAATCGTTTTATAGTATGGTGTTCCAATTTCGCTGAGTTGCATAATAGACAGGAGATTTTTTTAAAATTAATTGTGATATCCGAAATTTGTCTAGAAAGATTTTGTAGTAAAATAGTCAGAATATCACATTTCAATAGTTATGCATGCTATAGCATCCACGACGATCAAATTTTTCAATCTGATAATGTGAATACTATAGCATGAAAAAGTTTAAAAAAAGACATTTGTTTATCATTTCACTAAAATATTTGATCATCATTAGATGTATCTATCAATGTATAAAAAAAAACCCCTAGAATACAAATACTCTACAATTCACGTCAAGTTTTGCACTTTTAATTTGCACAATATGTCATCTGATAGAAATTTTCAAGCATACAAATAAAAGAAAATACAAAATGAAAATGTTTAATGGAACAGTCAGTCAAAAAATTAACACTATAAAGAATTGAATGCCGCTAATGCGCCTTATGAATTTGGATAAACGTCTGCGAACGTGTAAAATGAAATTTCTAAGAAAAACCTGACACTCTGCTGTTCTGTCTGAGGTATAATAAACCGAAATAAAAATTTCCTGTCAGAATAAATAAGAAGAAATGTTTGAAATATTTAACAGTTAAGTTATAGTGTTACCAAATTCATTTTCTAAATTATATCCCTCGCTTTTTAATTTCGATTGAGCGAATTATCTTTTAGTTGTTAGTTAGGCAAAAAGAATAATGCTTCGGAGGGAGATAAAAGTGGGTATTAAGTTACAGTAGGAATAATCTTATAAGATCTTTCTGAAAATATTCCTTACCATTGAAAATAAGTCGGCTTCTGGAGAAAACGTTTGCATTAGTTACTTCTTTCTTACGTTTCTTTGCGCATACATTATGAGCTAAGAAGCCCGTGAAAGTAAGATTTAATTCAAAAAGAACTGAACAAGCTCCTCCTATCGGCTTGGCGGAATTTTCTCGTCTCCATCACAAAGCCCAAGACAATTACAATAAGCGGCTTAGTTCGCTTCCAACAGTACCCGAACAAATCAGTCAGTTACTGGTCGGAGAACTGATTTTTAAGAAGCAAACAAGAACAAGAAAGGAAAAAAATTCCGCACAGGAACGCCACTGGGATTAAAACTAAGTCAGCTCGAAAACCCCCAAGGGATTAGGAACGGCTGGGATTAGAGCGCGACGTGAGCACAATACACCGTGTCTCAGAGTTTGTTCACTTTTCGGCTTCCTTTCTTCGACCTGATTTAAGTTGTGTCCGAGCCCAAAACACATCCATTTTTCTTTCATAAAATGCAGCAGATAAGAGAACTACCAGGCCTGAAGAATAGGGCAGGTGTTATGAGCCGGTATTGAGGTAGACCGAATTCGAGCCCTTCTTTCCCCCCAAAGAAGTCCAAACAATACCCACATTACGTCGAGAAAAAGCGAAACCAAGAAAAATGAACCTTAAAAATCGAGAAAAAAAAACGCATCTGAATGCATTCAGACTTTGTACGATCGATCGACGGCTTGAGACTCTTCAGGTACGATGTTTGTGGCCTAAACTCTTAAAGAATCGCGGTATGCTTCAAGATGGTCGTAAAAATGAACCAGTTCTCAGCGCGAATTGCTGCAGCTGGATCGATACATTTTTCACAGGAGAACTGAGTCGGGGTCGACGAGGACTGCGTTTCGCAAGATCGAGGTTGTTTTGCCCGAGTATCTGTCAGCGCGCCGGGGCTTCTTCGAGACCCCTTCCTTTTGAGACGTTTCCGATCAAATCCGCCGTACCGCTGCGGCCTAAGATGCAATTGCACGGTTTCGTCTGAACTGGTTTCCACACATCTAGCCAGAGCATCTTGTTTTCGTCTTTTCGCAAATCCATCCGGCGCGATCGCTAAAAAGGCGATTTTTACACAAAACCCATCTTTCTGCAGCGGAAAGTAAATCAATTTAATGAAAGACGAAACCGGCGAGATTATTGACTTTAACGGTGACTGAATTTCGATATCAGTTTCACGCTAGTTTGTCTAACCGCTGGTTTTGTGGTGGCATCGAGTAGATCAGTTCTAGCGCGGAGTACCTGGCAGGTTAATAAATTTAAGGTGCTGGTACTAAAGCGTGACAAAATGTAGTTTGGTGTCAGGTTGTTTGGGCTTATCGGAAAAATATGTTAATTTCCTCGCATTGAAGTGCAGATTTAAATAATATGCAAAGATCGGCGCCCGCTGCGCGGCGAGTGGTTTTCCTCATTTAGATTATACGGTCTGACATAATGGTTCCAAGACCTGATTGTGATGCTGGATAGAAAGATTTGAACGGTTTTCAGATAAAAGCAGAAATAGAATTATCCAAGATAGATTACTGTATCGACTTAAGTAGCCATTGGACATATGTTGAGATGAAAAGTCGTTTAGAGAATTTCTTGACAGACATAGTCTTAAATATACCGCAAAGCCAGTATTTTATAGATAATTTTTTATTTATAAATCCCGAGATTTTATTGCCTTGGTAATTAGTTTAAGTTGCAAACACTTTTTATTTTACTGTTTTTTTTTTAGCTTAAACAGAACTTCCTACATATATAACTGTAATTCTGACAGCTCCACTATCTACTATTATCTCTGTGGTTACGTTTATTTATTTTATTTATTTATTTCGAAATATAGCATATGAAGTTTCATACAATGAGGAAGTCTTATTATTAGTGCCGGAAACTATGATATTGTTATATAGTCTGGCAGAGTGTGTAATCAAGGTGATTATTCAATGTTTGGGAAAAGTTTGTTCTGTGGAAAACTCAATGAAGAATGGGGTTACGTGAAGTCACTGCTTTATGCTGATAAACTAGCAAACAATTGATAAGTAGACAGCCAACATTTTCCATGCTAGTCGTGACATATGACCAACATTGCTCGATAAAGTGACCCAGAATTGGGCTGACTGCGCTTCGTCAAGAACAGTCGCGATAGCCATCTGTCCTAAGTCATTTTTAAATATTAATGTCATCGTGTTCATCATTTTATCGCAAGTTAATTCTTTGTGTTACTTTGTTAAATGTATAGTAAGTTGTATCGCGCTTAAAAAACATCCTTTATAAGGTATAAAGTAATTTTAAGCTCACTACTTTCTCCAAAGGCAACAAATTAAGCGCAAAGACCATCACGACCTAAAAATAAGGTACGAATTGGAAAACATATATTTCAGGATACACCACATACAAATAATATTTATATGTTTTATTGGGTATGCCTTGCTTTATATGACAAATACAAATTATTTTTTGTAATAACAAAAATAATATAAAATTGAAATAAAAACAAAAAACCAGAAACAAAATATCGGCGCAAGAGGCAAGCTGGTGAAGCTATTCTTTTCCATAACATTCCTTAGTGCCACATTGTCTTTATACGTCATCTGAAACAAAAACAAATGTTCAAATATTCTTAATTTTCATTAAAAACCTACCGAAATACATAGAGGTATTGATAAAGTTTTTAAATTAAAAATTCGAGATAAAAACGTGAAGTCCAAATATGTGCTTGATAATAAAATATAAATCTAATTTAAACAAAAATCGATTGAACAATTTAGAGTGAGGTACTTTCTATTTTAACCGAATTTGAAAATACTTTTTTGAGAAAATTTACTTTAATTATCGTTGAATTGCCTTCTTCTAATGAATCACTTTGATAATCGTTAGTCCTACCATTACCAGTAATTAATTTCTCTTTAAATTAGCATGACTATGACTGCGCAATGGTAGTTATAATGCTGTTTCTATTACTTCATTGTTATTAAGTACTAGGAAAATTTTTCATCACCGTTAAAAAATTCAATGGAAATTAGCCGGAGAGCGGCTACCGACCAAAAAGGTATTATAAAACGGCAAATACCACACTCAAACCGTTTATATATAATTTCTTCATTATAATATCAATCGCAATAGGTAATGGTAATGAAAGTGTCATTAATAATTAATTCCAATGAAGTAATTGAACTAGAATTACCATTACCATTGCAGCAATGGTACTGGTCATTAAAATAATTTCAATGACTCGCATTGTTAATGGTAATTGTAATGAACACGACAATTTTACAAGTCTGGCAGACAGACATATATAATGTCTATTTGAAACTATAAACTATAAAATATTATGGTACCTGAACATATCCCTCGAGCCCTGAAGCGACCATTAAAAAACATAAGTGAAATAAATGTTTTTTTATTTTTATATCTACCCACCTTTACAGACAGGATTGTCTCAAGAACGAGAGTAACCTTTTAATTTGAAATATTCTAGTTTTAAGTTCAGAGACCCCAAAAATGGAATATAATAGATCTCTTGAGACTAAAAAGGCATAGGGTGAGGGGAAAAGAATAGAGCGAACTATCTATATAATATTAAATTAAGATAAGCAATCAATGGAAAGTAAATTTAATTTTAGTATTAGCACTACAAAAGTTCACCTATTTGAAGTGGGGATGACAAAATAACTGAATTAGAAACCATATCAGTTTTATTTTTTATATAGCATTTACACTTCAAATGCAACCGTATCAATAAAAAAAACAACCAAATATAGTTCAACGACAACAAAATCAAAATCAATATAAAACAATTCAAAATCAAGATCAACCAAATCAAAATCAGGAACAAGCGAAGCAAAATCAAAGACAGCTTTTTCAAATTCCGGGTTGGTTGTATCTGAATTTGAACAAGTTATTTTAAAAAGTTGGTCTTGATTTTGATTTGGTTCGTCTTGATTTTGATTTTGTTGTAATTGAACTTGATTTGGTTTGCGTTGAATTTGATTTTATTAATATTGTACTTGAAATGTAAATGCTATATATTTCGTCATATTGTCTGATTATAATTTCGGTTTTTGATGGTTCTGATTTCAAATATCTTATCGATATTAAGAATAACACGGAAAAATCAAGTTATATTTCTTGGAAGACTTGGTTTGATTTTGAAAAATACGTGGATACGATCTATATACGCTCGCAACGTTTGGAAAAATCAACTGATTAATATAAAACATATATATATTTTATGAACAAACATGAAGTACACCATGGGGTACATATACAACCCTACTATTTTCGCACCCAAAAAAAAACTTTATTTTTTTATAAACATCTAAACAAATTAAAAGGAAATAATTATTTTAATCAGTGACGTTTAACTTTTTTAAAAGGAAATCCTTGAAGTAATGTTGACACTTCCTCCGGTTTACAGCAAAACATGTATCCAAAAAATGTCATCTTTCTTGTTGCTTCGAGTGGTTTCAGCCAGGAAATTCGATCGCAGATATCTTCGCAAAATACCAGCGAATTATTCCTTTTGGTTTCGACGAAAGGCGAGTTGATGCCGATCAAAACGAACTCCTGGTTGTCTCCGTCCTGTCGTTGGGGGATGATGTAGTTCCAGATGTAGAGAGGTATGTACTTCTTGCGACCGTCGAAATTGAAGGTCATGTCAATCTCGTTATTGCACACAAACCCGTCCGGGAAGTACGCTCTGTGAGATTTTCCTGCATAAATGCTATAACTTTCCTTTTCCACCTGTCGGGATAGAATGTTTTGAAAAACTTTCCAGTTTCCCACCCTCAGCGGTGTCCACCAAGGAACCGAATTCAAAGTGCCAAAGTCGTATTTGAAGGAATTAAGGTTCAACGATTGATAAAGGGCGCTAGAAGCCAGTTCGCTGTAACCGTAGTCAAGTTCAGATACTAGATGCTTCAAACTCGGAATGAAGAGAGTATAGTCATTTTCCAATACAATTTCTGGTACTATTTCTTCTTCAACATTGACTAAGGCTTGAGGGCTGAAGTCAACTTGTGTTACATCGCTGGGATTGTAATCAACTTGTCTTGCAAGAAATATACTACGCTGAGCGGCAATGTAGTGTGTAAAAATCGGTTCGGATTCATTAAGATCGTGGCACAACTGCAAAGACTCTATAGGAACATTTTTTATATAGATCCCATGCCGCAGTCCATCGTAGTCACAATGATCTAATTTACCGCCATACAAATTGGCAGAAAACGATTTGCACTTTACATAATTACGATTTTCTGATGTAAATCTCTCTTTGTTTAAATTATCCTCCTCGCTATATCGCATCTCGTTATCATCACAATAAATTGTCAACGATTTTCCAATTTTTCTAACTCCATTGTAATTGTACAATTCAAAACCTCCATCACAATACAATACAGCACTTCCCCCATTTGGAATTATTGAACTCGTTTGATTATTAGGGATCACATATCCGTTTGGAGTTGATAAAAGTTTTATTCCTTCAAAATCAAGAACGAATCCATTATACGAACAACTGGCGCGGATACTGACAACATGGACTAAGAGAAGAAAAACACCAAATTTAATCAATTTTTTCATATTTGAAAAGAATTAAGAAAATTGTTTGCTTTTGCTCGGACGAGAACTGAAACTGATGCGCTCTGACCTCCCTGAAGTAATTGTAGCTCGTAGTTCTGTCACATTTTTCCTTGCAATTCTGATAACATTGCTCAGCTTTCATACATTCAGCAAAATTTGCTAAGGTGCGGGCGACTTTTGTTTTCAGCAAAAGTGTAATTTAAGTCGAAAATGTTATGCAAAATTGTATAAATTTGATCTTTTGGAATGCATGCATATCCGTTCAGGCAGTTTGGACTTATACACAAACTCCAACAAAGTAAAGTTACTTCTATGCATTACTTATTCAAAGATGTTATAAAAATAAAATAAAAAACATTGGCCAGATCAACAAAAATCAATCGTTTTCGCGTTTCCCGAACTCGATAATCTTTTTTTCAAATATATCACCGGGTTAAATATAAACGCAATCTGTGTTAAGGGGAGGTTCTCATCTAGAACGTCAAAAAAAAAGGTAAAGTTCGTGATTTTTTTTAAGGCAAATGACAAGACATAGGGAAATGATATTTGGCATTATCTTTTATTGTACATTTATCTGTACGAAAAAAATTTTTTATTAAAAAAAAAAACAAAATGGCGCCCGTTATTCAACTTCTCCGGAGGCATGTTTGTGTACAATTTGCGTACAAGATAACTCAAAAACGGTTCAACCGATCAACTTCTAGTTTCGTGCATATTAAAGTAACCAATTTTCTTCATAGAAAGAGTGGAGCACATTTTGAAAATTGTAACATTATCTCCTTTTTGTAAGTGATAAACTATGAAAAAAAACGGCCGAAAGCGGCCTTAAAATTTCAAAATCGCGCCATTCCGTCAATTTTAAATTTTTTGTGAAAGTCGTCCACTCTTTCTGAGACAAATTTATTCTAGTTTATAATAATGTCATCATTATTTGATTTCAGACCAATCTGCGACCCCTAAATTGTACGCAGCTGGGCAATTTTCGAAAAACATGCCTCCGGAGAAGTTGAATAACGGGCGCCATTTTGTTTTTTTTTTTGAATAAAAAAATTTTTTCGTACAGATAAATGTACAATAAAAGATAATGCCAAATATCATTTCCCTATGTCTTGTCATTTGCCTTCAAAAAAATCACGAACTTTACCTACTTTTTGACGTTCTAGATGAGAACCTCCCCTTAAATTATGATAATTTGAAATGAATATTAAAATGGTCAATTTTAATGCGTTAAATTTTTGAGTTGAGACTTAAAAGTGTTTGATTCAAACGTGTTTCGTTGTTGGAATAAAGCTTTTAGTTGTGGGGTTAAAGCTTAAATATACTTTAATTTACTTATTTGAGGCTTGTGCGCGTTATGAATAAAATTTAGACGCTGGCTAATTCTCTCCAGACCTGCAAATCAACACACTAAACAAACTTGCTCTCACTTCTTACTCACCGTCCATAACCTTCAATGACTAAAAAACGACGGAAAAACACTAAATTCAGTAAAAGTGAATTTTTTCAAATTAGAAGTGCAATTACATTGCTGATATTTTCCAAAAATTTCGACAAAATCTATCAAAGTCAAAATTTTAATCGGCAATTTGCACAGGCGTTTAATTCTATACCGTATCTCTCCACTTAGCTGTTAAGAAAATAAATTCTTCATAATAAAATATCTCAAGATTTGTAATCCTATTGAAATTTCGTACCAGCCATAGCATTAATAGTTTACAAGTTATATTGCGTGATAGTGGATTAGGATACGAATTTTTGTCTTTTTGAACTTTGTAATATAAAATAAGAAAATGTATACTTTCAATCTTGATGTTTATTGTAAGAGCTGATTAAAAATAAGATTTGTTAGCTGAAATATTCGCACAGGCTGAACAACGTGATGCGAGCACGGACTATTCGGCCGACTTAGGCTGCAGACACAGCTTTTTATTTAGCTTGTGCTTATTAACGCTACATGTTCATAGACAATGAAGATATGTATTTCATTTAACGCGGAAATTTTTGACACAAATGTTATGTATCATTACATCAAACAATTTAATATTTAATTCAAAAGCGCATCCGTTTGAATTACTTCAATTACGTTCCGCGCTTAAAACATAAATGAAGACATGTATTTCAATCAAACACGAATATTTTTGGGGGAAATATGAAAAGTTCGAACCACACGATTTTCATATTTCAGTCTGAAGCCTTTTTGGCACATTAGACGTTATTTTTACGTGTTTTAACATTAGTTTTAGGGTGGGGAAAACGACTTTAATATAAGAATAGAGTAGATAGAGTCCAGTGATTCCCTGTATATGGTAACTAGCCTCTACTAAATATTTTATTATTCGCTATATTCTCTAGTTTCTAAACAATGTATTTGAGGAGGAAACGTAGTAATTGAATTTTCGTTATTAATAAATGTTGAAACAATCCTTCCGCCACCTTAAAATTGTGGAGTCAACCACAACTAACGTCCAATGTGTCTACAATTTTTTGGAGCCGTTTTAAGCTGGAGTCCCATTTATGCATAATTACCATCGTTTTATTTAAACAAATTTCTGGCCGCGTTTGAATCGAATGTTCACCGTGTTTATTTTATTTACTGTGAGAGTAAACTGTAGTATTTAGTTAAAAGTAAATGTATTATGGAGCACCGACAACTTTTTGCCACTGAATATCACTAAATGTAAAGTGATAACATTTTCTAGGAAAGGTAATACAATTTATTATGACTACAGAATGGAAGGGTTCTCACTTGAGCGTGTTAGTCACCTAAAGAATCTGTGGGGAATTTTTGACCAAAAGCTACTATTTCAATCACACATCGATTGGATCACCTCCAAAGCTTATAAGATGTTGGGTTTCATATTTCGCGCATGCAAATCTTTTAAGCAAACATCGTCATTTATTTCGCTCTATTGCTCATTGATAAGGAGTCTTCACGTAATCTTCGCCCGACAATATTTGCTTCGCTCAGTTTTTCTTTTCTTTTTCAGTTTTTTTTTTTTTAATTTTGTTTTGGATCTATTTATTTTTAATTATTAATTTTTTTTTTCTTTTGTCTCTTTTTCTCCGCATTTTTACATTAATCCTTTTCTGCTTTATCTTCTTTCAATTTAATTTTTATTTCTAAAATATCGGTAGTCTTTAATTGGATTTATTCTGTAGGCTATCGGCGCAACATTTTTGTAAATAAATAAATACCGATTTTATAATTCAAATTAAGTTTACTTTCTGATTTTGAGCTTGTACAAAAGTTGTTAAGCGTCGACATAGGTTTGAGCCAATCATGAGCCCTTAGATATTTTCTGTACGGCAAGGTAATCACCATAATCAAATTCGTTCGTAGGATTTTCAGCGTAATCTTGGAAATAGGATTTCGTAACGTCTTATGTGAGACCTCATCTTATTAGGTGTGGAAATTAAAACGCTTTCCTCTGGGATTTTGTTAATGGTGCGACAGACACAGAATCCCCGCAAACCTCTTGCGCGAGCTCCTTTTATTGCGTTTATTATTGCTCCGAGCATCTCATGCCTGGGAGCTTCGACGTTGCTCTTGGGGGCCAGGCGATTTCGTCCTGTCTAGCCAGAACAGGAATTTATGTGATGCTCCAACCGGGGGTAATTGTTGCTTGTTTTAAAGGATAACACCCGCCCCCCAAAGCCTGGCAATCGTTAAACCTGTCCCACTCGAACCCGCCAACGCTCCCGGAATAATAAACTTAGCTGCGACCAAAGTGAGCCATTTATCATGGTCGGCGCTTCGTGCTCCAGCGGGATCCTTCGACACACGCCCTCTGTTCCCTGGCCCATGTGAGGACGGGTCCTGGTCTGGGGCGTGTCAGCCCGTCCGCCCACACGCACGGGCGTCATGATGATGTTACAAGAAATTGACTGGCTGGGACAGGATTTTTCTCCGCCAACGAGAGCTCGTAATATTAACGATATAATAAAAGGTCCGCGACCTGCAGGCTGCTTTGATAAATTAAATCGAGCGACATGCTCCGGCTGCTGTTCTCATATTCTAGATCTAGACAGCATAGAGATTCCTGACCCTTTTCAGGACTCCCCGGTGGAGGTCTATTTTTGGAAATGTGGCCATCAGGCGTGATACTCCTTGAGATTAATTCCGCTGTTAAGGAAATGCTTCCCTTCTTGATGGGTTTGTTTATTACTTACGACAGGCTCAATGACGTCAAGTTCATTAATCTCGTAAATTGCGCAGCATGTGACCTTTTTTGTTCAAGAATGGTGCAACAGCATAAGATAGGTACGTATAAGATGTTTTTGACAGTTTTTCTAGTACCTAATTTATTCTAACACTAATAGGGTAAGGTGGGAGGTTTCAAGAAGGCGTAAAAAGAGCTTATAAAATATATACAAATTTGTGTCAAAACTATAAGCTTGTTTGTTCGGTTCTTAGATTATTATTTTTATTATTATGGTTTGTAACCTGTAGATGGGAAAAAAATAAAAATAAATTATGCGGTAGCAAGAATCTATCATTTTGTAAATCCAAATATAACAATTGGTAAAAATGAGCTAGTGAAAAAAGAAGAAGTAGATATATTTTTAGGTTTTAAGGACTGCCACATTATGACGCTGTTTTCAGAGGTATTTCATTTTCATTTGCAACCCTCTTTGAAGAGTTCGTTTGATGTCTTTATGCTGACCAGGCATAAGGCAGAATATTAAACGGGCGCTTGGCGGACAGCAGCGGGAGCATTAAAATTCTACCGGCAGGAATTGCGCATTGTGATTCTGCGTATTTATCACGCCATCATGAAGCTGCAAATATTTTCGGAATAAATTTGTTCGGGCAGCACCACAGCACCAACACATCGAAGGTATGTAAAAGGCGATTAGCAACGACGAACGATTAAAATTGAAATAATTTGCGTTCACGGGAAGGCGAAAACACGACGGGAGGGCACTCAGACTGGGAGCCCCATCGGCCCCGGAGGTAATCACAGCACAAAAGCTTCCCGTCCAGGCCGTTCCCATCCATCAGGCAGCGTCCACTCCTCCGCATCATAAATTATTTATACGGAGGCAACCGCTTTTAAAAATCTCCGGAGCAATTGAGTTTTATTTTTTATTAAGTTCTGTTTTTATTACCTGGACCTCCTTCGCTCGGGTTCGGAAAAGCAAAATAAGAACGGTCACAAAAACAGAAAAACTCCAGTTGATGGAGCCCATGAAACTCCGTGGGGAAAAAAGGGGGGCAGAAACATTGGCAGCCAGCCTGAGGACCTTTTGTTCCTGTCAGGTGGGACGAGTTTATGAATTTTAATTGCAGACTCCGAAATTATGAAAGAATGGAGACCTACCAGCCTGAGTTACTGGCAACTTTGAAGTTTTATTAATATTGTCGCTGCACTCGGGGGGCGGGGGTCATTTAGTATGCACAAGCTTCTAGAGACTCCCGGACTTCCGCGGCTTGTCCAGTCCACTCCAACTTTCCCGCCCTCTATCGGGATAGGAGCCGCCCAAAAAGTGAAGCTTGATTTTGCCAGGAGCAAGATAAATGATGAACTTCTGGTCAAGGCTCCACTCGGCGCTGTAAAAAAAGTACTACCATTTCGATTACAATCACCAGTACAAGTAATGCAAGAAAAATTACCAGCACCATTACCAGTATTGGTAATTCAAAATATTTAATTACCATTACCAAGTAATGCTAATTCAATGCTAGGTAATGCTGAATATCAATCAATGCTAAGTAATGCTCCTGTTACTAAACCTGGCGTTACTAAATTATTTATTTGCAGGGCGAAGTTGATTTCCATTGATAAACGCTATAAATCTTCGAAATCAGTGGCAGTTTAAAGAAAATCATAGCCAAAAATTTCTGAAACGTTCAAGTGTTTCATTTGTATAAGCAAAGAACTTTTAAATAACGAGAAGCTTCATCTCAATCTAAAAATTTGGCATTAATTATAGAATCAGGCGGGAAGTGGCACAGAGGTTAGTGAATGAGAATGAGAGAATTCTCAGTGATTACGCCATTCATACATGACGACATGACATGTGTGCAAAGTTCTCGATGCAATCCCTAACCGCTGCGCAGCTGCTTTTAGACATGCATTACTGCAACGTGGGTTTGTGTGGGTGAAATCTTTTCGAAAAATGTCCCAGTAACCCCTAGACTTTCATACGTCGTTAAATAACGATTTTCCAAAGAAAGAAAAGCGAATGAATGGAGTGTGAAAATGTGACCTCAATTTCTTTAGAAATGTTAAAAGGATGAAGTGGTTGAAATCAACCCCTCAGATTAAATTTACCACCCAATCGCTGTAAAAATCAACAAGAATTTGAATATTCAATCTGCTGAAAAATCAATCTGCTACTTGTACTTTAAGACGGCTACAGGCGACCCAATCTGCAAGGCCCGATTTCTTGTGTGAAAAATTGGGTGTGCTCCACACACGACACAATTTATCAGATGCAATCGAGCTCTTTTGAGTAGAAGCATGGTTTCTTCAAAACGCTAGAAAATCGGTTTTGCATTAGCGACGGTGGTATCAGTACCATACATTTTCGTCCCTGCACCTGCTATGGTCCATGATTGACGAGAAAATTGGCCAATCGTTCCACACATGACTCAATTTGTAGCGAATTAGAGTGGAGAGTAGGGCGGTTTTGTTGTTGCCCCACCCAACCGCTCTAACTGGGAAGATCAACAAAATATAGGGCTAACCGCGCCATACCCGACCCAATCTGTAGGGTCCCTACAAATCGGACCTTGCGCCTTGAGAGCACAGAGAGAGAGTTTTCATCATTAACTAGAAGAGCGGTTTGCCAAGCTCATCGCGACGATGAGTTCCAACAGAAAACAGCTCTTGCTGAGAGCGGATCGTAATATCACAATCCACCATATAAAATGTTTCGTTATATGAGAAGAGTGTTTTTTTCCTTTATAAGTTTTTTGGTATAAATCAATTGTACAAAGAATCGATCTACTTTTTCATAATCCAACCTGCAAACAGAAAAAAACCCAGATAAAAATGAAAAACATGGACACAAACAGGCAAAAGGAACAACTGTGTCTTGAAGATATTATATTTCGCTCTTAGAGTTTATAATTTTGTGTATGATAAGCAATAAATGACAACCAAATTTTCCGAGAATCAGTTATGTATATGTATGCACAGCATCAAAAAAGCAATAAATTCAGTAAGACTTTAAGACAAAAAACGGCATTATCTAGAAGCCAGCTGCACTCCATGAAAAATGAAATACCTCGACGTGGAGCACTTATCATCTGATTTCGAGCATAACCCACACCACTTGCGTGGGTCATAAAAATCCCTCCCAAGATCTCACCTCCTCTGAATTTGAACATTTCAACAGTCGAATTTACGCCCCAGCTTAATGGCTGTAGAAATGTTGTCCCAAATTGCGTTCCCTGGCTTTTTGATGTTCTTTCCAGCCGTAGAGGGCGTCGCTCAGCGTCACAATCCGGATCGGATGGATTTGGCTGGCGGTGGTCTAAAAATACCCGCCACTACCAATTTTATCGGTCTCAGTGTGGGGCAGCACGCAGATAGAAAGGTCATAAATTCATTAGGAGCCATGAGTGAGCTTGCTGCATTTTGCAACATGACACGCACGACCACATGCTTGAATGTTCGCAAATGAAATACGAAAACGACAAAGAAGTTTCGCTTTGATCAACAGAAAGAAACAACGTTGGCTCGGCGTAAATCGTTTGCGCAAGCTTGTGGCGAAATATTCGCATGCACAAACAATGAGGAGGAGCCCGCGGCGCAGGACTGAGGTAAATTACTTAGTGACTGACTGACTGACTTAGTCACTTGACGCTGAATGTTTTTTTTCTGATTCTTTTCCTTGAAAGATGTGCAAAGATGATTTGAAGACGTGTTGTGGCTTATTTTAACTTGTTTTTCTTTTCTCATTTCAATCTTCAACGTTCTTTTAGCATTTGAATCTTAAATCATTTTTTAACAGAAAGACAAGCAAACCAGCTACTACATCGTGTTGCAACACAAGCACTACCCGGCTTCAAAGAGGTAAATCAGCTAGCCAAGCAATTTAATAAAACACGCTGGCCTGCGGTTGGTTTGTTATTTTGTCGTTTAAGAAACCAACAGCGGTCGGTAATTGCGCCCGCGAGTGTACCGGCGAGCCTAGAGGCGTGAACGTGCGCACGCATCTTAAAGCTTCGACGGAAATGACGCGCCTAGGTACGGTGCTTTGCATACGCAATGAGCCCGCGGTCGATGGTTGTTGGTGGTTCGCCCCGCTCAATGAAAATCGTGGACTTACTCGCGCTGAAAAATGATTCCCAGCGTGGGCACAATGCAGCCTGCAAATTAAAAAGTATCACCGCCGAGGAATTTGTTGGAAATTCAAGAGCCATTCCGTCGAGTCGGTAAACACAATTTGCATTTTACTTGGTTAGAAGCACTTGCTAGTGCCACAATTGTCGCTCGAATTCCTACTCCAGGGAAGACTTTGCGCCCGACGGACTCTATTCAAATGAGCTGAGTTCTAAAGGGTTCTTCCTGGAGCATTAACACACATCCCAAAACAATTATTAATGAATAAAAGTGGGCAAACACAATTCCCGACAGTTAAATTTAGCTTTTTGAAGGTTTCTCGAAATACTATATACCTGAAAGAAAGTGCTGCGCAATAGCATACATCTTTTAAGATATTCGTCTTTATTACTAATGAACCAAAATTGCCCAATAATCTCTTTACCAAGTGAAAATATGGTTTTACTCAAGCTAAAAGTAGCAAAGGTGTAACACCACCATCGCTATATTAGATCCGCCACCTTTAATTACTAAAATTCTGACAGTAGATTTGAAAGCACTCCTATGAACTGATTTTCAAGAGATTCGAAAAAGTGAAACTGGGAGCCTCTTTGTATTTATTATCATTGAAATATCTTCAAATTATGACATTTTGGCCGCCGCATTGAATGCATTACATTATGTTTCGAAATTCCAATGGCAGATCCGAAATAAATGACCAGAAATCCCATGAATAGCAATTTTGTGTTGCCATATTGAATTCGCCATCTTGAATTTCGAAATTTTAATTACAGAACCGAAACCAGAGGACCCAGAATTCACTTTGTTCTAATGTTCATAAGAATCAGTTGAATGTCAAATATTTTAGTCGACATATCGGGTCCGCTATGTAGAATTTACAAAGTTCGATAAGTTTCAAAATTAGAGGCCTCACAACAATCATTGTACTAATTTTCATTACAATCCACTGAAATCGAGAAATTTTGGGCCAATTTGAGTCCACCATCATGAATTTCTAAATTTGAACAGCATTCCCTAAAACCCTTGAGTACCAATTTTCATGAAAACCTCTTCAAATTCAAACTTCTCAATAGGCATCTTGAGTCCACCATATATATCCGAAAAAATAGTAGTCTATATGTTCAGTTGGAATATGTACTACCCTTGGATAAAATAGGAAAAATATGGAAACAAGGGTTTATGTATAATTGAGCAACAAACAAACAAACGAACGAACTTTCATTTTTATATATACTTAATATAGGAAGGGATATTAAAAACCATTCAGTCGGCAGTTCTATCACCAACACAACACACTTTCAGAGTGTAAGAAGAGTAGGTATTACATAATTTTATAAAGTTAATAATATTTAATAATATTCCGCTAACAGACTGCAGCTCATCGATATAATCAGGTAAATATGATAATATATTTTTTTTAAGATTTTATCGGTTACTTCACTAGCTCTTATGCTCGTAAACTTGCCAGCCATAACAACGTTTTCCTCACAAAATAAATACAGTGGACCATAAAATAATTAGCCTTTTTAAGGTTACGGTGACAATCACTTTAAAATATAGGATCGAATGCTAGAATGATCTAAAAAATAAAGCATTATACACTCGCCACTGGTTGGGTATGTATTACAAAAAGTGTGGATTCAATTCCTCTACACGTCTCCATTAGGATTCCACCTTTTTCAGGGTTTTTGGAAAAACACCTTAGGGAATGTATTCGAAAACAGCACACTTCCTTGTATTGAATATTATACCTAGTGAACAGACTCCTCACCTACAAATAGGGAAATCCTAGACCGCAATATTTAAAAGAGTTTGAACTTCTTAAACCCACTCGCCCTCAGTTTTTTTTACATTACTGCGAATACCTCAAAATCCCTACGAGGCCATCGATACGCCATTCAACCGAACGTACCTTTTTCAAGTGCTTCCATTAACGAGTCCCAACCAGGCGGGTTCCGGGAACGGAAGGTGAGAAGTCCTTGCATGGAAATTCTCTTTTTAACCAGAATCTAAATGAGGTCGCTCATCGTCGAATGCATACGAGGAGCTGTGCCTGGCATATCATTATCCGAAGTCCAGTGGTCAGCTCGAAAGTAATTCGAGCCTGCCATATCGGCTGAAAAGGGCCACATGCTAATCGATGTTAATTCCGCACACCTCTTCCTTGGGAAGGAACGAAGACGTTGAAGGTTTTCAGACAGCATCTCAACTCACTTTACAGACAAAGCCTGTAATTTTATGCCATTTACCCTCAAAAAAGGCAACAAGCCGCTGCGCTCGGTGGACTCCTGCATCTCGGAGCACGTACCCATTGTGTGCCGGCACATCCTCCGGTGTGTCACCCTTTCCGTCCAGACCGGCACCGGATACCAGCAGGCGAAAGATATTAATTATGAGTGACTTTCAGCACATGCTTTCTGGAAGCGATACCCAGCTCCGGAGGATGTAATTCAATATGCATCGCATCGAAACCGTGTCCCCATTGAGAAGTCCTTTCGTTCGGATCGGGGCGTGCACAAGATCTGAATGGGAGGAACAAGCGCGGCGGCTGCTTTAGAGGATTTTCTTCCTCAAGAGAAGTTTTGAAGAACACACATATGGAACGCAGATGAAAGGAAGGCCAGCGGCCCATTTCATGGGTGGGACACCTTCCTTCTCTTCCTTCTGTTCCTTCTGCTTCATTCCAGTCAACAATACGCAGAACAACTCGAGAAGAAAAGGAGTTCTCAAGTGCACTCTTAATTACTTAAGACGAGCTCCGCACCCTGCTGTCTCGAATGCACGCTAAGGCATTGCAAAATGTACATGCGAGCTTAATTAACCATGAGACGTTTTCGGGCAGATACGAGTATAGTATGTCTTCAGAAAATGCAAAATGGGATTTTGTGTCAAACAGGCAGTCAGCCTTCATTAACAGTCAGTTCACTGTAATTTTGGGTTTTGTTCCGGTTCAGCGCCAATTCTGTATTGTTACGAGGAAAGAGGGCCTTTAAGCTCGTCAGAGAGGCTATGAATTCCTGCGAGACCTATATTCACAAAAGTGCCTACCGACAGGTTTGTGCCCGTAGGAATTTTGCGTAATGCTTTTGCATAAGACAGTCAGAAGCTCGAGCTGCTTGTCGTTGGAATACGAAGGTAGGGCAGCGGAAGCTTGTACTTAATGTTAAGAAGTCGTTTAGCAGTAGAAGTTTGTAAAGTCTTTCTTGAAAAGGGTTGTAAAGGGCTTTGACGAAAATGCCAGGAGATATACTTTTATGTAGTTTATCTTGCTAAATATTAATTAAAGGAACACAACTTTGTAATCAATAATTGTAGTCACGTAACTTCCGAGACCCAAGTGAAAAATTAAGATTGAAAAGGGACCAACAATTGAATTTTAGATGGAATTCGAACTGAAATGAGACTGAAATATTTTTGTCAGTTGGAAAGAAAAGAAACTGAAGCTACACTGAAAATTTTATATTAACATAGCTGTATCGAAAAATATACTGAATCAAGACTTAAATATCAGATACCTTTGATTAGAGACTGAAATCAGACTAAAATTGTTCAAATTTTGGGCTTAGAATTTCCAGGTGATTAATAAATTCATCGATATTTTATTTAAACAATTTTCAGTGTAATTTTAGGACAAGTGAAATGAAAACAAATTGATTAAATTTGAGCCCAAAATATATTTTAGTGTATTTTTCGTATGATTTCAGCCCACATTTTTCAATCGAATTTCAGTTCATTTTCTATACATTTTCAGCCTGTTTTCCGTCTGTCATTTTCCATCTGTTGTTCAGTCTACTTTCAATTCGTTTTCCGACTATATTTTAACGCAGAAAAAATTGGCAAAATTTTAAGTTTTATTTGAGAATCCATCAATAATGCAGAGTTCACTCAAACATGTTTTTATTTGGTTATATTTTTACTAATTCTTTCAATATGTTTTTAAATAGTGAAAAGTTTATAGAACTATTTTTATATTAAATTCATTAGATATCGCAGCATTTCTGTTCCGGTTAGGGTTTTACTTTTAATTGACTTCCAAAAAGAAGGCTGTTCTCGCTGGATGAAATGTAACTAAGTTTAAAATATATATATGAAATCAAAAGGATTACATTTTGAATTTTTATAGTTTTAAGGACTACTTCAGAATCCTAAAAGAGGTAACGAGAACACAGCCGTGAAAGAGCAAAATGATTTAAAATTCCACACAAAGGCTTTCGCATACGTAATGTATATACATATGTATATATAGCATATCATAGTGAATTAAAATTTCAGTTTATATTTTTATAAAAATTAATAAAATATGAAAATTCTCTTACTTTTCTTCAATCTATTGATAGCTACGAGCGTATTGAACAATTATTTATTACTTTGTAGTGGTTTTCTCAATAGATTTATTGGAGTATTTTTATTTTATACAGTTTTTTGTTTTGTTAATAAGTTTTTAAAGACACTTAGGGTGTTTAAATAATTTTGTCGATTAATTATGGCTTCGATGCAGTTTCATAAAGCTGAAAGTAGCTGAGTGTTGTTTTATATTTATGAAATTCAACTAAAAATTCCATTCGTCGCGTCATTTTAATTACCCATTTGACTTTCCTTACAACTTCTACAAGCTATATATTTGCATTCCAAACGTTTCTTTATTTTGCCATCTGTACTTCAGCAACGCAATCAGTGCCATGAAGCGTAAATTGATCGTATTTATGTATTGTGCAGATCCCGTTGGCAATCAAAAATTGCGAAAAGCAAACAATTCAAGAAACTCGCAAGGGTACTGAAACACAAATCTCGTTAGGCCCCCGCAGCGTAAAGGTCTCAGCCGATGAAATAATTGGAAGTTACCTGAACCAGGCAATTGCTTTCTTGCTTGAAATTTACGCAAGATTGGCGCAGTTTCTAATGGAAAACTGTTTAATATTCATAAATTGCCCACATACCTTCCTAAAACCTTTTTGCTCCCAGAACTTAGCTAAGATTTGCAATCGGATACTGAGTTGAAGCAGTGCCGCCGCCACTCCTTTCGTTAATTAAGATAATCGACGATGTTCATTTGCAGTTTAGCGCAACTGCTGCCAACCACTTGGCGGTCCATAAAACAGCGAAAGCTTAACTGACAACATACAAAGGTCAATATCTCGGCGGTGGGCACTTAGCGAGACAATTAGAGCTGGACCGAGTTAAGAGCCAGTTCGATCATAGAGCGAATGTAACATATGTCCGCGACTAGAACCGGTTTAAGGAGAACGCAATAAAAGGACCTCCACACCACCGCTTACGAGGGTCTTCTGCGGATTTCTTATATTTTTAACGGACATATTAAATTTAGCATAAAGCAACAATTAAAACTTTGAGCTTAACAAAATCAAAAATGTTATTCATAATAAAATAAATATAATATAACAATATTTTTAATTTAAGAAGTTAAGCAGCTTAAGGACCTGGGTGTGATATTTGATAATGGGCCAAGTTTTAACGAGCATTTACATCTGCAGAAAATCTTGCAAGCTATCAGGATTTATTTTACACACTTCTGCTAACTTCCATAATTTATTCACATCTAAACTGCTATTGTTTAACAATTGTTTACAACATTCAAATACTGCGAACTGGTTTGGTCACCTTATCACCATAAGAAAGTAGATAAAGTGGAAGACGTAAAAAAGGAATTTGAATGTTTTGAGCTGATTTAATATACAACTTTCTTCTTACTCAGATAGGCTTTCTTTTCTTAACCTTGCCACTCCTTGTTAACAGAAGACCTTATCTCGATGAGTGCGCCCTCTGTACTATACAGGGTGATCCAAAAGTATGGAAACGGCTAAATAACTTTCGAGGAATGCATTTTGGAGCAAAAAGTTGTACGCAAAAGTTTTAGGAATTTTCCCCAGCTATTCAATGGTGACCTTAGATTTGACCTTGACCATGGCCTTGAAGGTCATTTCAAGGTCAAGTTGACTTTTTTAAATTGGAACCCTGATTTTCGACCACGGAAATGGAAAGAGCGGAAAATTTTACGTCCAACTATGACCTTTACCATGACCTCGAAGGTCATATCAAGGTCAAAATGGCTCTTTAAATAGGAACCTGCATTGTTAATGCGGATTTGCAAAAAGTGAAAGTTTTGCGTCCAAATGTGACCTTGACCTTGAACATGACCTTGGCAATGACCTTGAAGGTTATATCAAGGTCAAGGTGGTTTTTTGAAGGGGAAACCATGTTTTTGACCACGGAAATGGAAAGAGCGGAAAAGTTAACGACCACGGAAATGAAATGAGCGGAAAAGTTAACGACCGACCATGGTGAAGTCGATTAAGGCAAAGTCAAGTGTGTCATGGTCAAGGTCACTTCCGGGCGCAAAACTTCTGCTCTTTCCAAATCCGCAGTAACAATGCAGGTTCTCCTTTAAAGAACCATCTTGACCTTGATATGACCTTCAAGGTCATGGTCAAGGTCATGGTCCAGGTCATGGTCAAGGTCATAGTCGGACGTTAACTTTTCCGCTCTTTCCATTTCCGTGGTCAAAAACATGGTTTCCCCTTCAAAAAACCATCTTGACCTTGATATAACCTTCAAGGTCATTGCCAAGGTCATGTTCAAGGTTGTGGTCAAGGTCACATTTGGACGCAAAACTTCCACTCTTTGCAAATCCGCAGTAACAATGCAGGTTCCTCTTTAAAGACCCATTTTGACCTTGATATGACCTTCGAGGTCATGGTAAATGTCATAGTTGGACCTAAAATTTTCCGCTCTTTCCATTTCCGTGGTCAAAAATAAGGTTTCCAATTTAAAAAAGTCAACTTGACCTTGAAATGACCTTCAAGGCCATGGTCAAGGTCAAATCTAAGGTCACCATTGAATAGCTGGGGAAAATTCCTAAAACTTTTGTCTACAACTTTTTTCTCCAAAATGCATTCCTCGAAAGTTATTTAGCCGTTTCCATACTTTTGGATCACGCTGTATATACGTCAATTAAGTACCGGGACGACAGAATAACTTGAAAAGTATGCATCACAGAGAAAAATTACTTAGATGAAAGTTGTAGGATTTTTCCCTGGCATTTAAACGGTGGTCTTAAATTTAACCTTGACCTTGGTCTTCAAGGCAATTTTTTTAAATTGCAACCCCGACTTTTGACCCCGGGAATTAAAAGAGCAGGAAATTTTAAGTTCAAGTTTGACCTTGACTATTTTAATTTAACCTCTGAAGGTCAAAGTGCAAGAATTACAGAATAACTCATAAGGAGTGGGTTTTGTATAATGCGATTTTCTTACAAGAACATTCTAACTACTTAATTGCTTAAAAAGTTTATGTACGGCATTACTCTTTCGATATATTAAATTTTTGCAGTGGAAATGAATGGAGAATTCAATTTTTGTATTGAATGCACAAAACGTTTATGAATATTATTTATCACGGAATTTCCCTAAAAATGAACAAACGATAAAACACTACTCTTTTTAATTTAGTATATCATTGTTTTTAAATATGTTCCGACGTGTAATACTTATGTAGATTCAATAAACCTCAATTCAAATACATGTACATTACATTTTCATTGTCATTTGTATTATAATTTTTTATTTATTAACCGTATCCATCACGACTTCGGTTTTTGATAATTAAATTTTTATATACATATTATCATATATGTAAAGCGAAACAAATCAGTCTGATTTATGTACAGTTTATTTATATCTATGATTAACGTGGTTTCTATATAATGCGGTACAAATTTTTAGCGTTATAAGTGGATAGACTGTATTTCCTATTTATTGTAGTATCGAACGTAAAATTTTATATTTTCATAATTGTTTCTATGGCAGCCGATTGTTTACACCTCTTACAATAATACAATACAAAATACAATATATTCTATTCATTCGTTTTGACGCATTATACCATCAGACGCTAGTATTCACTTCCCTGAGGGTAACTTTAATGAGCTTTCTAATAGAACTGTACTCTAAATTGGCAATAAATTATTTAAACACCAACAATTTCTATATGATCGTGGTTTAAAAATAATAAAAGGATTCCTTCTATGCATTGCCCCAGGACATCGATACTTTGAAATACGGCCCTAACATAGGAAATTTAGCAAGACAATTAGAGCCGAGCCAACTCGTTCGATCAATCATAGAGCGAATTTATGGCTGCCGCATACTGGAACGCGAGGTCTATTAATTTTTTTCCCTCGCATCTATAATTCAATCCATCAATTGGAGATGCTTGAGCCCATCTTTCACGGTTTATAGAGCCACAGCGCCAAAGTTATATACAATAGGAAAAAAATTCTTTCGTGAAACAATGTCGTCGTACAAGGCGCGGAGGAAGAGCCTAAAGGCACGGGTATCGTGCGCGAGTCCATCAGACCTGAATTAGCTCGAAAACGAGTTCCCCTTTATTACCCGGCTCGGTACAACGCGTACTCCATCTGTGTCATCATCGGTAGTCGACAGAATAGCTCCGCCGACACCGAGCCAATTGTTGCCCGGAGTATAGAAAGACGCAGCGCATAGTACGCTAGATGGAACATGCATCTTAAAGGTACTCTCATGGGGCCCAAGTACAACGAGTGTGTCTAAGTCTTGAACGCAAAAATTCTTGCGCCGAGCACGATAGAGATCACTTCGAAAATGGAAAAGCAAGAAACGAGCATGCGCAAGTGACTTATAAGTGAGATTTTAAGCGAACATCTCAGTGGCGGCCCCCCGCCTCCTCTAGGCAGCACGGATGGATCTGGTGGCAACCTTGAGTTCTTGGGTAAAAAGATCTTTTGTATTCAAAGTGCTTGGGGTCGATGACCGCGCGGCTCGAAGACGATACAGCTTTTTTTTTCTTCAAACATAATCGCGGTTAAACTGCTCATACGCCCATTGAACAGCAATCAACGGGGTTTTTGTTGGTGTTCTTGTTTTATTGTTCGCTAGGCTGGCACAGGCGTGTTGCATGCTGTTCGAGGCCATTTCCGCCTCACAGGACAAATTTCATTTGATGCGCATGTCGGACGTATTTGAGCCACGATAACTTCTTAAATCGCCTCCAGCTGTTGCACTAGGCGGTGACGCCATTAGCCTACCGGACAGGCGATATCAACTTCTTTCGCTGAATCATTTGCAGGTAATCACCATGTGTGAAATCGAGGCTAATAGAGGTCTTTGGTGGGGCTTTTATGTTATTGTCGCAACAACCGTAAACGGCTATTTCGCTGCTATTACCCTTTTCATGGTCTTTTAACAGTATTAAGCGGAAGATATCTAGCAACAGCCTAAACCACAGTAGTCGATTTGTAACCCATAATTTATTCATATAGACTTTTACCCTTTAAACCTTTATGCTAGCATTAGTTATATGTATGTCATACACATGAAACACATTAGTTAGTTAATTAGAATGAAGAAGCTTTCAACATAAATTTAAATCTTGGTTTAGTAACAGCATCAGAACTGAGTTATGATTCACTGAAAGAAATGTCAAAGAATAATCTTGATATTATATAAGTGAGGGTCAGTTTTAATAGTTACATTAAAAATCAGCATGCCTACAAAGACACTGAGTGCAGCGGTTAGTAATATGTAGGTACACAATTTTATTTCATTCTTTAGTTTCGTTATTTTTTAGGAAACGTTGTCTATTCCGTCATAATACAATTTATACATATGTCCTCAGTGATAATAATAAGGTACTTTATATTATTATTGACATTGTTAAATGACTTATATTTGTGCTTAATACACCCTAAAATTCTAGTATGCTGACGAATAAATGACTGCAAGCTTTTAAATTCTGACCTAAACGCCTTTTATACATGGTGCTCTATAAATCATCTTCCTCTTAATGTAAAGAAGTGTACGACGCTGTCTCTCTCACGAAAAAAAAAGTATCCATTAACTTTATAACGACATAAATAACTCTATATTGACCCGACTGGACAAGATTAAAGACTTGGGTCTGTGGTTAAATTTCCACTTTACATTTGACGACCATGTTGATGCAATATCTAATAAAACTAATGGCACCATACATGACTTTATCAAGAGGTAGTCCAAAGAGTTCGACGATCCCTACACGACTTTTGTATTGTACCTTTGTGAGACTTTTAGAATACGCTTATTGTGTTTGGGTTACCTTACTACGTAGCTAACATCAATCGTATACAGGCCGTACAGCAACGATTTATCCGTTTTGCACTTCGTGAGCTTCCTTGGAAGGTCCCCATTCTTTTACCTCCGTATATGCATCGTCTCAGGCTCATTAATCTCGACTCTTTAGAATCTCGGCGTAATATTTCCAAAACTGTGTTCGTTATGAACTGCCTATAAGGCAATATCGACTCCTCGGTTTTGTTGTCTTCTTTAAATTTATCGGTTCCTTCACGTTCTTTGAAAAACAGATATTTTCTCAGCATCCCCCAACATCGCACTAATTGTGGATATAATGAGCTTATGACATCGATGTCTCGTTGTTTCAGTGTTGAGGTTGATCGCTTTGATTTTAATTTAACGAAAATTTGTATTAAGACAAAACTTTTATAAATCCTTTGTTAGTTGGCTCTCTCTTTTTCCTTCAATTTTTTCTTGTAAAGTCAAATCAGTCATTAATGAAATTGTAAATAAATAAATCAAGTTTCTGTTTTCGGGGAATTTGTTTAAAAACGATTACGAAAGAGTTCACAAATTTCAGTGTAGCAAAAAAAAGAATTTTTCAATTCCAAGACAAATTAGTTATAGTAATTTTCTCTACAAACTAATTTTAGCACTAGTTTCAATTAATTTATTATACGAATACTCAGGCCAATTTACAACATGAAAATATCATTTGAAATATGCTATACATACTATATCTTAGATTTTAGCAAGAAACTGATTTGGAGACAGAAGAAATAGAGTGCGTTCGAAAAAATCAGACAGTGACAATTCTCAACAAGCTCTACACAAAGTTTAAACGCTGGAATCCGTTTAATTTTAACAGAGCTCGAACGACAAAAAAAAAATGTCTCAAGTTGAATATCAGGCTGTTATAAAGTTTTTGAATAATGAAGGTTTAACGCCAACACAAATCAAAGAAAGAGTGCAAACTGTTTTCAGTGACTCGTGTCCATCATTTTCAATAATAAAAAACTGTTCGAGAATAATTAGGAGATGACTGACCTACGTGCGGCAGATCCTTTGAGGGTGACTACTCCAGAAAACATTAAATTAGTGAAAAAATTGTTCTCAGTGACCGACGCTTAAAAATAAAAGAAATTACAACACAGACCGGCATTTCTAAAACAAATGTTCTGAGGATCCTACATGAGTATTTAAGTATGACACGAATTTGTGCCTCGAATTCTTAGCGTAGTGCAAAAGCAGCGGCGAGTAGAATGTTGTGAGCAATTTTTGGAGCTTTACCGTGAGGAGTAAGAAGGAGTACTTCAATCAATTGTGATGGGGGATGAAACTATGGTCCTCTACTATGATCCAACATCCAAAAGAGATTCAATGGAGTGGCATTGGAAAGGAGAACTTGTGCCAACAACAAGGAAAGCCACTCAAAGTACAAAAAAATTATGGCTACAATTTTTTGGGACTGCAAGGAAATTATTTTGATTGACTTCAAGGAACGCGGCATATTTCTTTGATTATTACGGCAGTTGCGTCAAAAAATTGTTGAGAATTCTTTCTTCATGACAATGTTGCATTAGAGCATTGTCATGAAACAAGACTGCTTCACTTTCCAAGGCTACTACTGTTCGTGATTGTGGCTTTACAGAGATTTTGAACATCCCTCTGACTTGGCCCCGTGTGACTATTTTTTGTTCTCAAAACTAAAAACAGTGACTTAGAAGTTTTAATCAGACGTTGTGAAAAGTGTGTGAAAATTAAGGGAGAATATATTGAAAAATAAAAACATGTTTTCCTTCTATGTTAGGCTAAGAACTACGTACTTGTGGTTAAAAGATAATTTTCATCAATATTTTCATAGCGTTGTAGTATTTGCATATTTTATAAGATGTGGCAGCTTGAAAACATAACTTTGATGCAGAAATGCACTTCGTCATTTAAAGCTTATTGCATATATCCGTCGGTGGGCAGGAATTCCTTTTGTATTCCCTTTAAGCTGCTCCGGTTCGATGGAAAATTGAGTTTCCGCTTCGGTATGTAATTTCCATTTCAAAACACTTGCCGACTGTACAACGGAGCGAAGTTGGCCGCAGGTAGGCGCATTAGCATGTTAAAACATAACCACAACAAAGTCCTCATCGGAGGCGGGTATCCTCCCGCGTGACGACCGGGTAACTGGAGCAAAGGGCCCGTGCCCAGGGTTGGGGAGGGTATGGAAGGGCTAGGTTAGGTGCAATCTCCACAGTCGAGTCAAACCGGGTCTAGAGCCCTCATCCTGTGTACCAGTGCTCCAGTCACTTTGTGTCTGCTAATTTCCTCCCTCCATCAGCGTGTTCTAGGCTATTTTCCCTGTTTCTGCTTTGACGATTTTTTTTCCTGCTTCCTCGACATCAGACAAACACCCTGAGGGGAGTGTGGCGTATGTGTTGAACTCCCTGTCTCGTATGTCGAGTGTTTAATACGCCCCTTGGATGTGCTAGTGGAATTGTTTTATCCGGGAAGCCCGCGAGGATTAACAGCGGCCCTACGAAGGGCACTGACATAGGTAGTGTGTGTGTGTGTTAATATTTATGGAAGAGTCGGGCCGGTATAAGGACAAAGAGCCTAATGAATGGTAGACATATGTTGCATGCCCAGTGGCGTGCTCAGAATGTGGTATCGGCTCGTAATGAGGGCTTGATGAATAATGCGCCACGATTGTGTGCAGAACGCGATGGATGAGCGACGACGCGCCGGTTGATGCGGTCGATTTGTTCGAGAAGATATGATCAATCGTCTCGCTAATGTCCTACCGGCGCGGCGCGGTGGCGGCGGTCAGCTTTGGTCCGCGCGCGGCCCCCATCGCCCCGCGGGCACTGGGCCTGCATCCGCCACTCGCATCGCACTCGTGCACGTCACGACGATGATAGCCGTCGTCGCGCAAACCACTTATATGAAAATTCTTTGCCCGCAAAATTCGTGATATCGAAAATGCGTGCGCTCGCTGTGTGGACGGATGATTTCGACTCGTTACCATTTTGGGAACAAAGGGATCTCTTGTGGAATACTAAGTAGGCTTGGGATTTGCCAGGGAATTGTTTGGCGGCTTCAGACAATTAACAGGTTTATTCATACATATTTGCACGTGAATTTTTTTGCTGCTTTTCAAGTGCTGATGGAGCACGCACTATTTATTCAAGTTCCATCAAATAGCTGCATTTTTATTGGATTTTTGTTTATTTTTTTTTATAAAAGTCTATGAAATCATGTTGGCAATTAATGGAACTAAAAATGAAAAATATTCATGCAATCCATAGCTTGCATTGTGTTGACGAACAAGAATTCATCTTTTATGAAGAAATATAAAACTTTTTGATTTCATACAAATGCACTACTCAGTTTCAGGGATCACGACATTGGCTTTTTTAAAAAATTCTATTGTTCGCATGTTTCTATATACTTTTAGTATGAACCTACTGGAATAATTGAATTGAATAAATTTAAATTTCCCAACATTTCGCTTATAATACTCACTTAAACCCAGGCATGAATTCATTCTATAGGTACTCTAAATTTGAAAATTATTTTCACGTATTTCACTACTTTTTAATATTGCTTTAGTGATACTGAAAAAGCATAAATAAGAATTTTATAGTACCTATAAACTAAACAAAACTTGAGCATTTACTATCATTTGGTAGTTTTTCTAATGATTTGAGCACTATACAGTATTTTCCCATGTTTCCACAATATTTTAAGTATTTACTCAACAATACTAGCAACGCTTCGTATTCTCTAGTTTCTGAAAATAAGGAGAGCATACTCAACTAAAGCAAGCATTTGTTGGTCGTAAGTTAGTCGGTGCGTAGATTACAAGTGGTTAAATATTCACGAGAATGATATTCGTAGTTTATTCTTCGTAGAAAAAACAAAATATCATAAAGACCGTGGAACAGAATCGGAAAAAATGTGTTGAAATAAGAAATTCTCATATGAATTTATATAAAAAATATACAGGGAAATACATTTTTTTTAACTCCCAGATTTAATAAAGAAAGTGTGAAATGGATATGAATGAATTTCATTTTCTTGGAAATCACACTGGGACCCGAGGTGGTGCTTTGAATAATAAAAACAAAATTAAATTATGTTTGGGAGTTCACGCGGATCCAGGATTTGTATTAAATGTAGGATCAGTTGCAGTCAATCAACCGTATCAAAGATTCTGTGGATTGTAATATGTAGGATCATATCTAGAAAACCTTTTTAGGACTGACATTGAAAAATGGGTGCATTATAGCACAATTCTATGGTCCGTCGTCAGTTGGACAAGCACCCAAGAATTATTACGTTTACTTTTTTATTTTAATTACGCTCGCATTTCTGTTAATATCAATAACAAATATTTTTCCATGTATATTTTAAATATTTGGACTTAAAATTGCATTAAACATACTCTGGAGATTTTTTTTTATATACATAGGTGTGCATTTGCAACACGTCTAATGTAAGCGTGTAAAAATTAAATTTAAACAATTTAAAACTCTATTATAGGCATCCTGCTAGGTTCAAGTTCATTTTAATAGTAAAATAAACTACTGTAGGACATTTTCATTTTTACTCGAGTCGATACTGAACAGTAGTCGATAATACTCGACCCTACTTGATTTTTCTAACTAATACTTGAGGAAACTTAAACATGCACACTGATATGTCTCCGCAATAAGGTACTAGTTACTAGAAAATAATTTACCATTAGCCAACCTCTTTTCGGACAATATTATATATCATATCATTTTTATATAATGTTCTATGTAGATCAGAGCCGTCGCGTTGTGTACGGGGGCCTGGGGCCATTTTTTGAATTCGGGGCCTATGTAAGGGCAGCGATTGTTGCAAAATGTGGAATGGATACTGTCTATAAGGCTATTTAGCGATTTGGGGGCCTATGCGACCCTGGGGCCTGGGGCTGAGAAACCCAGCAGCCCCCCCCCCCTCGCGACGGCTCTGATGTAGATTGCAAATACGAAAACATAAATTTTCTTATCACAATTTCAAAAAAAAAAATCAGATCTTAGCCATTTCTGAAAATTAGCTGAGAATATCAGAACGGAGCTCAAATGAAAGATTATATCTAAACTATTTAAACTAAAATGTAAACATTAAAATTATGGGAATTTTCATAAAACATTAAAGATTTTAGCTAATTACTTGAGGTTTAAACTTTAATTTAAGATAAATAACAAGTTCCAACAGCAAATTCTTTAAAAATTATTACAATCTTTACTTAAAATCCACACACAATTAAAAATTGTCGTTTTCAGGTTCTAGTTTACTACCCAATTAACACTAGAAATACTAAGACACGTTAAATTGACGGATTCTCAATTCAAATATTAATTCAATACCTTTCAAGGTTATTTCTTAAGACTTCTGCCAAAGCTTAGTAAGGTTCAAAATTACACCAAATTTAATAACCTTTTCGATTTATAATTACTAAATTCAAAGTTGAAAGCATATTACATTAAAGGTGCAGAAAATGTTTAATATTTCAAGCTTGCACTTCAGGAGTTCTAGTGTTAACATCTAAAACTGATTGCATACCGTGATCGTTCTACGTGAATTTACAAAATTGTTGTTTAATATACTTGTCTGAATTTTTTAACTATCACGAAAATATTTACTTTTCAATATCAATTTATTTGGGCGAGAGTTTAACGCAAAGGGACAACTAAATTAAGTGAGAAAGCTAATAGGGATTTATAAACAGCAATGAATTTGTGAAATATCATACTTGTTTGTTACATGATTCCTGTTATATGATGTCGGGATTTTCTTTCGTTTTAGAAAAGCGCTCTTTTGGTGTCCCATTTCAGGCAAAGGGCGTAATGGAGTACTTGAAAAATTGGTACAACTGGCAACACTACCCAGTACCTTGCCTTCATTACCTCCTTAGAAATGCATGTAACTTCGGAACCTGAGGAGCTCCAGAAGGGTTACGCTAAATGCTGTCGCTCCGAAGGCTTCCAAGGAATTTCCCTTAATTACGCTGAAGGACTTAACAATGGAGTCCGCAGTTGTTATTTTGGAGAGCCGAATAAATTCTGCAGACAAATGGCACAAGTGCACTCGCTGGTCACGACGGGCATGTTCTGGAGGGCCGCACGCCGCGCACTATGGTCGCGGTAAGTTACGGGCCGTTCACGTCTCCCGCCGCTCCTGTTTCTCGGGTTGGCTGATGATTTCCCATTTTGTCCCTTATCCGCCGCCGCCACTGCACGCGGAGCAGCTCATGAACGTGACCGTTGCGGAGTTGGAGTTATGGCCCAAAATGGGTCGTCGGTGATTTGTTTTCGGTTCCCCGCAGAGAAATCCGAAGCAGGGGACGGAATAAAACTAACGAAGTGTCTGGCCAGACCGAGTCCCTTCTTCTTGGAACATTATCCTCTTTTTAATTTCCCGTCGTAATTTCCTTGTGGCCGAGAAACCGATTTTACATTTTATAGCTCTGTGGTGAGGATCGGAATTATCATGCGCCTCGTGATTGATTGATTCGAGCTAGTCCTCGACGACAAAGAAACCTTTGTCCATGGGGACAAATTGGTTTTTGCCGCCTTAATCGAGCTTTCCGACAGATTTGTTCACGGGATTTTATTGGCGATTTGCTGCACTGTTTTTCCCCCATGACCCGCCGGATAGTTTTTGTCAGCACTCTGGAGCCCCATGGGTGCTCCGGCGTGTGATATGGGAGGTGATTTAGTTTACGGCTGAGTGATGGGCTCTTTTCGTTTTTGCGTGCGAATTTCTACATAAATCGACAGCGATTTAGGAGCTAAAGGCTATTTCACATTTCACGCTGGTAATTCTGTCGAACTTTTTTCCAACCAGTACCAAAATCGGGGGAGGTCGAAAAGTTAAGAAATGTGAGAAAAAACTAATACATAAAGTCTGAAACACAATTGTTGTCAATTAAAAGCTAATTTTGAATGGTTTTGTAAGTATCTTTTAGCTACGGATGCACTATAAACGCATTGTATCTAGCAAATATTTTTGAAAGATCTTAGAAATTTAAATGTAGGTAGGTGTATACAATTTTAATCTAAATAAATATCGTCTCTACTATCACAAAAACAAATAGTTTTAAAATTATTCAATCATAAACTTTTAAATTAGGCCGAATTAAATTCTCTGTATCCTAGCTTTCAATTTTACAACTACACTTTGCTTACGCATTAACATGTCCAACACGGCGTGGATCACTTTGGTCAACAGCTCTTGCTTTTATCAGGCGGCGTGGACCACCAGTGGTCCACACCTAGTTTTCTCTGCAAATATAGTTGTATATGCACCTGTTATAAATTTCACGAATCTAATCAGACAATTATAATTTGGACATTCACTTCTTGTGGTAAGCCAAGCGCAAGCCATTGATAACGTAAACAAGCAGTGAATCAAACAAGTGTTGCCACAAGAATAAGGGACTTATGATCTCATCATGTATACTTCGAAAAAGGGCGCTGGTTTGAGCATGTTAAACATAATTAAATTCACGAAAACCGCATAACGTAAAAACCAAAACCGCTCTCAACACCGACATTTCTTACTTCGTTGTTTTTTTTTGTTCTTCTTCTTATTATTTTGAAAATCCACTGAACTTCAGTTTAGTGATTGACAATTCCTCAATTTTTGTGCAAGGTTGGACAAAGACAGCCAAACTTAATAATTTGTTCCGCAATTTATTTCCTTATATACAATGTCTACTGACAGGTCTACGTATAATGAAAATTAGTCAATAGACGTTTTGTATAAGGAAAATCTTCAGTAGATATAAATTATTTTATTTTTCTTAGCTTCGTACAAAATTAATTTGTTTTGCCTTGAAGTTAGTATTTTTTATTCTGGTTGTGCTTTGCAATTTTCCTTTATTTGTGTCCCAAAACGTAGAAAATTCAAAACTACATATCTCGATACTTGATATTTCTCGTACTGAAAGCCCATAATCGTTATACAGGGTCCGCCAAATAACTTTTTTTTTTGAAAATGCTATAAAAAAAAAACTACTGAATATTTTTTCAAATTTCTTTTTTTATTTCAAATTACAATCCTTCCGGTTAATGATGGAAAATAATTTCATTCAAATGGCTGCCTCGGCTGGCCATGCAGTAGCCTACACGATCGGTCCAATTTTTAAGTACATTATCGATTGTGTGCAGCTGTATTTCACCAATGGCTTCACGAATATTGTCCTTTAAAGCGTCAATTGTCTCTGGCTTGTCGGCGTAACAATCTTTATCTTTGACGGCACCCCACAAAGAATAGTCTAACGGTGTCAAATCGCAGCTCCGAGGTGGCCAAACGACATCAGCTCTGCGGCTGATAATGCGATTTTCAAAAACAGGGCGCAAAACATCAAGTGTAGCGTCGGCTGTGTGGCACGTAGCGCCGTCCTGTTGAAACCAAATGTTGCCAATATCCTGCTCTTCAATTTCTGTGAACAAAAATTCGTTCAACATGGCCCGATAACGATCGCCATTGACTGTAACGGCCACTCCTTGCTCATTTTCGAAGAAAAATGGCCCAATTATGCCTCTGGACCAAAATCCGCACCAAACAGTGACTCGTTTTGGGTGCATCGGCTTTTGAATGAATGCGTGCGGGTTTTCTGTGCCCCAAATGCGACAATTCTGCTTGTTTACATACCCGCCAAGATCGAAATGAGCTTCATCTGAACATTCTGCAACATTACCATGATTTTCAAAGTAATGTCGCAATATTTCCCAGCGTTGTTCAAGCGTATACACAACCATATTCGTTCAGCGGAAGGATAAAACTAATTATCTGTCAAATCAGACATGAGCTAAGTGTTGCCATCCACGAAATAAGCACTAGTTGAAAAAAAAAACGTTAGATGGCGGACCCTGTACAATCATTATATATTTTCTTTTTCTCTTCCTCGCTCAATGCTTTACTACGCAGCATGGCTAAAATACAAGAATACGTCTACATTAAAATCAATAAACGTCATAAAACCCATTACTAGTTCTTTGATGTTTTCGATTTAAAATTAATTCCCATTCCTCTGGTTTTACAGAAAGTTTCACAAAAAATGTATTACCCCTTGATGCTTACTTCCTTAATTAACATTTCAGCCGTTAACAAACTACGATATTGAATTTAATCATATTTAATACGTGATAGAAGCATAGTTATGCAGTGAGTTGTAGTAATAAAGAGTTTAACTTCATTTCAGTGTGTCTTTAATTTTTAAAACGGCGGATTTTACTCTAAAAGGCATTTAGAAAGCATTTTGTACATATATAGGATGTCAAAGTGACACTTTATTTAAGAATATCTCGAAAACAATGCAAGATGGATTTTCTCCTTATTTCCTGCTACAAAATGTTTTAGAAACCGTTCTCGCAGAATCTCGGAAATGATAGAAGTGCTCGGAAATAAAAAAAAAGATAATCGGATGAACTCCAGCTTTATTTTCTTTTATTGTATTGGTTTTTTTTATTTTTCTTACTTTGATTTTTTTTCTTTCACCTTTATATTAAACTATGAATTCTTATACTCTTAAGGTCCGATTCGTTCCGACCAGACGGACAGTAAAATTATTCCGTTTCGCTCCATCATTTGACAACTGTTTGGATTAGTTGTGAGTTGTAAATGTTAATTAAAATGGCCTATGTCCTCGGGCATTTATTGCTAATCTTCTCTATAAAACTGTTTGGCGCTGAAATGTGTGTTCCTTCCAAGTTAAAAGTTGCTCAACCCGTCCGTTCCGAACCCGTCCGTTCCGTTCCGATCCGATCCGTTCCCTTCATTGTAGGCAATTACCCATTATTGGGTAAGTTTAACTTTGACAGTTTGCCGGAACGGAACGGCATGGATCGGATGCTATATAATCGGACCTTTAACCCGTAAAAGGTATCATCAAAATAAATCACGTAAAGGGTATAATGGGTAAAATTTCACCCCAGAATATGCTTATATGTCTTTTTAGCTTAGTAAATACCTTTATATGTTATATTTCATGATAACGTTACTTTTATAGTGCCCTTATAAATGTATACAAGAAAAATCACTGTTAAAAGTCATTAGGTTTTTCTAAAAAATTCAGAAGATCAATTTGTCTGGGGTGAATTTTCACCCTCTAATTCCATTTAAGGGTTAATGTGTTGTTAATTTTCTCTACAGATATATGCATACGTGCATAGTCTTTCTTATTTATCAATACATATTTTAACTTATAACATTTAAACTTGTAAATAAATAAATACTGGTAAAAGTGCTAAAAATAAAATACACTCACCTTCGACTTTAGCCAATGCCAGGACTGAAATTGTTTGCAGGGCGGGGATGGCCCAGGCCACCAAGTGGAACAGGTGGGACTTGTTCTCGATGGCTTCGTGGCCCCATTTGAGTCCGGCGGCCAGGAACCAGGCGAACGCGAGGCACGACCACCAGGCGAAGGCCGACATGCAGCAGAAGTAGAGGGCCATGAAGAGGACGGTGCAGGAGGTGGACTGACGGTGTCCCTGCGGATGAAATATGACACAATTCGCTCAGTTGCCCCGTATTTTTTGTCGGCGAATTACAGTAATTAAAATTTTTATGAAGACAGCTCACCTGTGTTATAGTCGACATCATCTGCAGCCGCCCGAGGCGGATCGGCGGCGGAAATGGCTCGCGACATGCAACCGAGTCGCCTGCACCCAAGCCGGCGACGTAGGCGCACCCGACGACGAGGTAGCAGACTGCGAGGAAGACTATCGCCCGTTCGGGGTATCGAAACCGGGACGAATCTATTAGGAACGTGAGTACCTGTGAATGGACGAGGAAGATGAAAAATTAATGAAATGCAAAATCCGCCCCTGTAAACTAGTTCGACAAAAACACAGGACCTGCATAGGACCCATGTCACAAAAAATTGACACCGAGCACCAAACCAAAAACACTCTGCCGCCCAGGAGCAAAACTCGTCACAGCGACATGAGGGCTGCTAACGAGGGCGGATGCGGAAGGGAAGATTCCTCGCCGAATTTTTGTCTAAATGGAACCGAGAATCGGCAGAAGGGCGGCTTGCGACCGACGTTGATAGCGTTCCCGGCGTACAAGGGATTCGCCCGTGACGAAGGTCCCAGTGCCTAATGACGTTGCTGATGGTGGCAAAATATTGTTGATGCCATTATCCCCGGCCGGTGTCATCTGTCCCGCAGAAGCCGACTATTGCGTTTTTCCATCATTTCGGCACGGCCGACTTTTGATGGAATCGCCTCAGGCAATGGGGCAGGAGGGCACAAGTCGATTTGGACTAATGTCGTGTCGAAATGCTTTTCTCGAGTATTTCTCCACTTTTTGCTGGGAAAGCAATTTAGGGGAGTACATAAAAAATCGTTCGAAACACAACAGAAAACAAAAACAAAAAAAATATTTATGTAACTGTTTCTTCCTCATTCTAATGTGACAGCTATTTCATCTCTCTATTTATCAACGACTGTTAGGGGTGTCTAACTATCGATAGCTCTATCGATAGTATCGATAGTTTTGAACTATCAAAACTATCAATAGTTTTTCTCCCTATCGATACTATCGACATCTTATTTTGAGAACCCGTATAACCGCCAAAAAAGCAGTTGTCATTTTCATCTGTCATGTTAGCTTTACGTTACGCTTGCTGAGCTAAAAACTGTGCGACTTAAAAGTACTGATGTGATTTAAATCTAGTAGAAAAAATGCCTAAGCCCAAGTGTAGATCTGCAGCGTGGGATTAGTTAGTTAGTTAGTTTGCTGTTTATTCGACAAAATCAATGGTTGGAGGATTTATAACTTACGGGCCTTTTGTATTTCATGTCAAACAAATTTTTCCTTGAATAAAATTTATATATACAGTTTCTTTTGAAAATTGATATATTTTTCATTATTGTTACTCTTTATTGTTGCTCTTTTTGTTTTTTTCTATACTTTGTAATAAAAAACTCTGAATTTTTCGAATCCTTCGGTTTGGTATTTTACATCTACTATACTCTATAATATCTACTGACAAAAAAGCTACCTTTTTGTGAAAAATACCCGCATAATAGATTTGTCTGGTGAAATACTAGTTTTACGAATTCTTATAACAATATACAATATTCTTAAAAGATTCGTACAAATTAGTAAAAATTCGTAATAAGAGTATTTCACCAGGCAGACCAAGGCCTACTATCGATACTCTATCGATAGTATCGATAATTTCAAAAAACTATCAATAGTCTATCGATAGTTTGTTTTCCGATAGTTTGACATCTCTAACTACTGTACTAAAGACAAAATATTTAAAGAAATATTTTGATTTTTGCATGAACAACCATTGCCCAATTGAATAGAAATAAACTGACAAACTCTGTATGCAAACGTTACATGCAAGGGATTTTATTTAACAATCATCAAAAAAGAAAGCAACCTTTGACCGTACAGTGCCATCTGTTGTCCAATTGTAAAACTTTTTGCTTTCTTGCACTGGTAATGTAAACACAATTTTCGGTCGGTAAGTTATCTTCTCAAGGGTTTGGTTGTTTTCGGGAGCTCTAACCTTCATTGACATTCTCTATAATTTGGAGCGTCGTACATTGACATTTGTAGTAACAACAGGGTTTTATTAACATCATCTTTTTGGTCTCTTTTCGAATTTGCATTACATTTTGTGTTAAAAATAAATTAATAGTACCACAACATTGAAAATGTTGCAAAAGTGTTTTGACGACGATTCTCTGGGCGATCAAAGATTTTGAAGTGGTATAAACGCTTCAGAAGTGGTCGCGCGATTATGTCGACGATGACGATCGTTCGAGCAGGCCATCGACGTCAACAACTGATAACAATATCGATGAAAATTAACAATTATTGGCCGCAAACTGCAAATTGACCATCATAGATGATCATCTCGTTTGGATCCATTAAAGGCATTCTGGTCAATCAATTGGGCTTGGGACGAACGACGTGTCGTTGTAAGACTGTCGCCGACAGAGTTCAAAGACCATCTCACAGTGCACTTATTATTCTCTGCTTTTTGGCCAAAAACTACAAAACTATCATCCAACAACCACCATATTCAACTTGATATGGCTTCGTGGGAATTTTTCCTGTTTGATCGACCAAAGAAAACTCTTAGCAAAACACGTTTTGACAGCCCAGAGGCAAAAGATGATGTTAATAAAACGCTGTGATTACATACTTCAATATATAAAGCCACGAATTATAGAGAATATCATTAGAGGTTCTACAATTTTCGATGGTTTGAGGCCCTATTTCACGATTAGCTCGATCAATACTGTGTCTGAATTTTTTCTGGATTGTCAGCATAAAATCGATCTTTAACGGCACCCCACAAAAAAAAAGTCCAATATTGTCAAATTGCAGCTGCACGTTAGCCATTCCAACAGCTGCTTACATGATTATTGAACTTAATGGGCAAAAGACGGCTTATGTGGCATGAACCGCGAAGTGATGGTTTGAGGTTCTCGGGTTTACACGCAAGCTTTCGACAACAACAGCAATATTCTCAGCTGAACGCAGAAGAGGAACACGAACATTCTTCATAAACTTACGTACAGCAGTCGCGGTTGGTGCATTATTTCGAACGAAATTTTTTTCAAAATTCACATTGTTTCGGCAGAAATTTTAGAAATAAGTTTTCAATATTTTCCAAAGTTGTTCAAGCGTTATATGATACTGTGACTGTCAAAATAACTTGTAATTTAAAAAGAAACCAACAGTTGACCCACCCTCAAGAAAATCGACTGTTTTAAGAAACATAACATCAATCGATGTACTTTTTAAATACATATACTTTATAGGAATTATTAGGCTTATTTATTTATTCCATCATTCTGCCTAAAATACTGAAATAGGTTTTCTAGGAAACGCTCAATGTAAAAAAAATCTCAAAGAATCATAAAACCAAGAACCTAAACCAACAGATTGCTTAATATAATCAAACATCAAAACCGATCTATAGGGACCTAAAAAAGATCTAACAAGACGAGATGCAATTAATTTCTTGTTAGGCATAAAGCTCTCGTTTACTTGATTATTTCTTCGGAAAACTCAACAAATTAACCCTGTTTGATCTAATGAGCTCCATCGTCTGCTCAGAAAGGGAGAACCTCAATTCACCACCGAACCGCTTCGTTGGCAACAAGTCAACAGAAGCCAACGCAACACCATCTGATGAGCCGGGCGGGCGGGCTGCTCCCCTCAGCTCCAAAAGTGGAAATCTTCACCGGAATCAAAGTCGATTTGTAAGCAAACACTGTCCCCCGACAATTTAGGTGCCACCCAAGGACAGGTTGTTTACTCTCCGTCGTGCAGTACAAAGGCTCGTTCACACATCTCTCGCATGTCGGTGCTACTTCAGACACAAGACGCCACAAAGAAGCACCACGGCCGCACCACTGCGACGACACCTCGACTTTGTTCCATTCAGATCGACCTCAAAGTGGACGCTGCGTTTCTAGCTAAAATGAATCTGCGGCCAAACAAAACGCAGCGGCGCACAGTGGGGCCATATTGCTAAATTGGTTCAAAACCACCCACAAGTCGTAATTTTTAACGGAATTTGAAAATTCTTGTTTAAGGATACTCGTGATGAGGAAACAAAGAGACTCACGAAGCCCTTTTTGCCAAAAATTGCTTCGGTGATTTTAAAAATTCAAAAAACTTCACTTTGATCTCGAAAATTCAGCATATTGAAAGTACAATCTTATGATCCAAGAACTTAAAGCAAAAATGAAAATCTGGAAAAAAAACTACAAGTAGGATTTCGAGGTTGCTGAATCTAAATTAGTCATTTACTTGATCATACAAGGTCTCCTAAAGGTCATTTCAAGGTCAAGTGAGAATTTTTAAAATCATCGAAGCAATTTTTGGGAAAAAGGGCTTCGTGAGTCTCTTTGTTTCCTCATCACGAGTATTCTCAAACTAAGAATTTTCAAATTTTGTTAAAAATTACGACTTGTGGGTGGTTTTGAACCCACTGGGCCCACTGTGCGGCGGGACGTAAATTTTTGTTTGGGGTCTTGCAAGGCTCCCGTGCCGTCATGTTTTGACTACTTACCGTGAACAAACAGCTGGCGACGCAGACCGCTGCCCAGGACCCCACCCAGTACCGTAGCACGGCCCGCTCGTTTTCTGGAAAGAACATCGCGTGACAGGGAGCTCCACAGTCGCGGGTTTCCTGCAAAGAAACAATCGGGGGGTGCATTATTATCGGCCGGATTAATTGTGTTATAAATAATTGGGATGCGATAGGGCTGCGAGCGCTGCACTGATGTCGGGGATGTTTTTGTTAATCTGATTCCACCGCTTTCAGACAGGCCCAGAGGAATTTAAATTAAATTAAAGCTGCACTTTGTGTGCAGAGGATGCTTTCGAATTTTGGGTAGTATATTCGGATCAATAGATAGGCCTAGTTCTGCTAAAATACTGAATAAAGCGCTTTGAGCAGATACAACCGTAGAATTCAGTAAGCAAAGATTATTCCGCACAAAAAGATTAAGGGGGTAAGGTATTTTTTTCTAATTGTTTTTTCTTCTTATATTAATGTACAGCATATTAAGATTATTGCATTAAAATTTGAAGTCGATTGAAGTAAAACTAACGGAGATATGGAGTCGTAAGTCTCCGCCCCTCCTATCCGACTTCGAACAGTTCCTGTGCTTTATAAATTCATTGTTTAGTTTTTAAACGCGGTTTTCTCACACTTAGCTTCTTCAGAGTCGGTGCCCACTGTAGCTCAAAATCTACTGCACCGATCCTTTTGAAATTTTAAATACTTCTCCTTTACATAAATGAGGAGGTAATGACGTCGATTTTTTTTTTTTTGTAATTTAAACGTAAATCCAAGTGCTGGAAAAAATTTGAAACTCAATTAAAAAACAAAAAATTCGACGTTATTACCTGCAGAAACTTAACCAACTAATAAAATCATTTTGGCTTTTTGATTTTTGATGATCCAATAAAATGAGTTATGAGGGGCACCGCAATCAAACTTTTTTTTTAGACGTCCGCGGAGATTCGCTGTCAATGGCTCATTTCTTTATAAAACTTAATGAAAATTTCACGAAATATTCTTCAAATGTTACTTTATTATGCAGTAATTATAGAAATAGATGTGTTGCCAAAAAAAATTATTGAAAATATGCTGTTTTGTATCGAATTAACCTAGAATTAGGGATAATGATCTTAAAAAAAAATGTTCAATTGAGTAAAAATGTTGAATGATAAGAACTATTAAAAGTTTTTTTATACTAGTTCAAAAATTTATTAATCTGGTTTTTTCACCCAAAATTTTTTCTGAAAGGCGGAATTTAAAAAAAAGGAATCTTAAAAAATGGGCTTTTAACAAAACGGGCAAAAGCGGAAAAAATAAAATAGAGAATATAAAAACGCAATTTTGAATAACGGAAGATAAGACAATAACATCAAAATTTTATTCCTAAAGAATTATTGAAGAAAATTACCAACCAAGATGTTGAGTATCAAATGTATGTTAAGGCTTTGAGAATGTGTCAAAAGCAAAAATAAGAGCATTACCTACACAATGAACTTCTTAAGATTGCGCGTGCTCTTTTAGCACTATATATTTATTTTCATATTTTATGAATTATTTATTTTTGTTACAACTTCTAAAAGACATTAACCCTAGATAGCTAAAATTAATTCCATGTTATTCTGTAACTAATCATTCGTCTCATGTTGTTTTAAAAGCCTGGTATTTTTATATTTCCTTCATTTTTTTAAAACAAATTAGCGTAACTTAAGGGTTTACATGGGTTTCAAAATTTGAAAAAATCGATTTTTTTTTGCTTCATTTTAAAGTATATCATAACAAGAGTATTTTCTTAAAGTTTCAAATCGATCGGAGCAAAACTCTAAGAGAGCGAGCGATTTCCCCCACTAAGCTCTACCACCTGCTCGAACCGTATATTCACAACGCTGGTTTCTTCTTCATTTCCAGTCCAATTTTTCTCGAAAACACATTTTTTAAGTCGGTAGTCACGATTACTTAAAAACTATTCCACCGATCATCCTAATATTTTGCATACTTCTTCTACATAGTATTCTCTAGGGGGTGAACGAAGGATTTTTTTTTTTGGTGCATTACAACTTCACTTATGTGGCAAAATATATTGATTTTTTATACCGAAAAATGATTTTTTAGCGCGCAACGCCGCCAAAAATTCAAATTTCGATTTTTTAACAAATTCTTCGTTCAACCCCGAACTATACACGTATACTACAAGAAAAAACAAATTTTTTTGTTTCAGATAAATCTAAAGCAAGATATCATGCCTACCGCATTTTCACCAAGTTTTCGAAAAATAGCCACTAGAGGGTCAATTTTCAAACAAAAATTTCACAAAATATTGTTCAAATGTTGCTTTTTTCAATAAACAATAGTTTCAATATAATTGTATTTATTGCACCATTAAAAAATGTGTCCAAAGTTTAGTCATTTAAGACCCATGTACCCCCTTAATAGTAGTATAATCATATTTAAATTAATAAATGGGAAAGTGCTAAAAATTAACGTTTGCAATCTCTACAAATGGCCTCGTTGCAGTAATTTTTCATTTTGCGTTTGTTATATGGAGAAAGCACACATTTTCGTATTTGTTTGTTGCGCTTTTAGTATGTAAAAAGTGCAATGAACTGTAGTAAGGTACAGTCGCCAAATTTCGTCCCCTACCCTAATTTCGTCCCCTTCAATATCTACTCTTTTAAAAACCGCCATCTATTATCAGTGACCCGAACCGACAGCTAGTTGCATTAATCGGCCATTGTGTAGAAGTGAGTGCGTCACGACGTTCGTACCGACAGAAATTCGAAAATCAAAAAAAGTGTTGAAGGTGAGTTTTTCATTGAAATATTTTCGGATACCATAAAATATTGAGATACCTGACTTATTGGACAAATTTTTTTGTCAAACTAACTATCAATATCTCAGATGTTAATCGATTAAGTAAAATTTTCAGGTTTATGACACGTTTTTTGCTTAAATGGATGCGACAAAATAAATAGAAATTTCCTATAATATCGTCCCCTTACGTGAACCTTATATCGTAACATGTAACTTTAGAATGTTTTTTTTTTTATTTATTTTTTAGATGCCGAAAAAATTATTAAAATAATTAAGAAAGGGCTGATTAGATATTAATATGATAGTTAGGCTCAATTTTATATAATAGAAAAGGAGTAAGTACAACTCCAGTTCAGGTGATCCAAATATCGTCCCCGGGACGAAATTAGGAGCCCAAAAATATATTTTCATAATTTGAGTAAGTATTTTTGTTAAAGCTATTTTATAACTTTTTCTAACAATGTTAACGCGTTTTTGAACCTAATGTTTGACGTTTCATTTATTACTGTGGTATTTTTTTCTATTTTTTTAGATTTGTTTTACAAAAAGGGGACGATATTTGGCGACCCTACCTTACTATGAGTGATATTGTGTGAGTGCCACGGAAACATTTCGATATTAGAAAACTGGCAGTGCGCCGGCAGTCTATTAGACGAATGTTTAGTTATCTAGGGTTAAAAAAGTTGTATTCGTCTTTTTACTGCAAAAGGAATAACATTTTGAAATGTAATCTGATACCTCAAAGATTGCTTTGCAGTCTCAACATTTTGTAAATTAACCGATATAAAATGATAGACATAAAATTTAAATTTTTTAGCTTATTACAGAATCCAAAAATATGTCCAAAATGTCGCCCTCTTAAACATAAAACAGTTTTAAATTTCGGAGTAACTAACATTACATTACATTAAAAAAACCTTATTTTTATGACGATCTTATTGTAACGTCATATAAAATTGGGATGTCTTAAGGCTGTTGTAAAACATCTATATTAGCGTTGACTTAATGATCCTATAAGATCATAGACTCACAGTTCAGTCATTTCTCCTTGAAAAAGTTTTAAGTTAAACTCTAAAATAAATATATTCTTACTTTACTAACACAACATTACTGTAAGGCAGTAATCAGAAGAACGTATCTTTTTAAAAGTCAATCTTAGTTACAAGAATTTCTATCAAAGGTGAATTGAATTTTCGAAATCCCCCAGAATGGAATATTAATGGAATGGTAAATTAATTTCTTTTGCTTAGTGTATTTGAGCTAAAAAGCTTAAGTAGAATTAATTTCACTCCCTTCTCCTTTCACAATGAAATGACTTCTTTCTCAATGAAAGGATTCTTGAAATTTCACAGTAATCACTTTTCAAATTTTCCTTTAACATAAGCTGGCACTTTTATTTATGCCATAAACATGAAAGGAACGTTTCTTCGCCTTCATTTCTATGAAATTAACAGTCGTTTTTCCATATTACGGACGCATTAAATTTAACCACTATTCTTCTAGTGCAACTCTATAAATTCGTGAAGAACTTTTCGTGAAGCAAACTGTCTCTAAAAAATACTCACTCCAACTCTTTTCTCCATCCTTCAGCGATTTCTATACTTCGCGGGATGGTCCCATAACACAAATTTATACGAATCTCTGCGCACAGATTATCCACCCCCAAGCACATAATAAAAATTTATTTCCGCACCCTACGCTGGAAGCATTTTCTGGACGTTTATTGCTATCCTAAGGGGGGGCCAAGTGTTGTGAAGCACCCATTCGGCCCCATTCTGCGCGGGAATCCTTTGCAGCAATTTTATCGCTAAATAATGCCCAGTCGGGACGAAACCGCGCATCCCGCCGACACGGCACGTAAATAATCAACCATGACACCTGAGAATAGTGCCCGCAGCCACCGACCGGGAGAAATCGAATTAAGGGCCCGCGGGTATTATTCGACTTCGCCTTTGGTGGATTTCTGGGGTTCTTTCTAACCCGGCGTCGCTTGTTCCGGCGAGTTATTTTTTAACTTTAAATTTTCAGGAGCGGAAAACAGGAAATGAATGTGTTTTTCATAACTTCGGGACAATAGCAGGACCCAGTGCGAGCGGGTTTGAACACTGCCGCAGGGGCTTCATCTAGAAGCTGTGAAGCGTTGCTAGGGCTACACTCGACCCCCAAAATATTTTCCGAAAGTCTCCCCCAACTGACTTCTGCTTTACAGAGGGGCTGGAATGTGCCAGGCGCATTTCACGTTGGGGCTTCGCTCATAATTTAACCCTCGCCCAAAAAAAAAAAAAAAAAAACGAGAAAATCGAAACAACCTGAGTTGTAGGGTGAGGGTATAAGTTGGCAGGGCAAACCTTTGTCAGGACTCAGGACGGACGGGATGCGTTCGTTTATGTCGGCGCTGTGCAATTTACAGCTGACCGAACCTTTAAAGGGAACTTTCGAGGAGCCTCGGTGTGCGAAGGCTCCCCGATAGACAACGCTGAAAAATGGGTTCAAGGAAACGTTTGTTAATTTGCTGCCATAAATGAATTGCGTTTTTAGCCAGGCACCATTCCAAGTGCGGTAAAAAAGGGCGGCCTCAGACGGGCGATGATGGCCCGAACGGGGCGAAGAGGGCTTTGTTAGGAATGTCTTTCCCTCTGGAAATCCCCCAAAAAGCCCGAGGGGTCATGCCTTTTGTAGTCAGTTCGAACGATTGAGCATCCAGTCGCAGTGGTGCCAGACTGGAAGGTTTTGTTTCATTTTCAGTTGGATGGCAATGGCCCTCTTTTTTCTGTTCACCTCTGCATCGAGGGTTACAAATTGAGTTAATTGGAAACCTTTGATCCTCTAGCACTACCGCCCCAACCTCTTTGGTTTCGATTTACGACGAAAGGTCCAACTTTAAGATCTGAGTGCGTTTTGCGGTCCGTTATTTTAACCTATGGCGACCCATGTTTAAAGTTATACCACCGCAAATATTAAGACTAGGAAAAGGGACATACGACCCTGAATGAAGCATTCTGGCATAAGGTCATGGGCAGACCCTTTAGTTTGTAAAATGTTTTTTTATGAATATAATATCGAAGCTAAGCTAAAGGTATAAGCGGCTTAAACAGATAACAAACTTCAGCAAAATTATTGTAATTGATCATAAAATCCCGTTCACTTATGGTTAAAAGCGATTATTTAAAAAAAATGTTGACAGTCTGTTGTATTTTTAAATTAATCTGGAAAGTGCAAGCAACTAGCAAATTTTTTTTGTATATTCATCACTTTTGATCTCAAATAAAAGGTTACTCCAAAGTTACATCAAAAACCTTAAGCAGAACTCAATTTAAGCCGTAATATATACATATTTTTTGCTTGTAAGAGCTTCGCCGTGGCTTCAAATAAATGAAAATCTCTAGCATATCAAATACAGAAATTAAGGCTTAAGGAAAAATGCAATTTTTCTTTTTCATAAGAAAAGTGGGTAATTTATGTCAAAAGAAAGCCGAAAATTAGCTTATCAAGTACGGTAATTTATTAAAGAAAACAAAAAAACATTTCCTTTTTAGTAGAAAAATGCCATGTAGAGTGATGTTTGAGAATTTATTAAAAAAATAAAAAAATAAAAATTAAACGAAATCATCATAAAATAATGGAAAAAAGTGAATCAAATTAAACATTCCTTAAATTCTTTTAGGGTTTTTTTCTTAAAGATTAGAAATGTTTTGCAATATGATCTTTAAGATCTTCCTAAAAATTCGGAAAGTAAAGAGGGTTATCACATTGCTATTAGCACTAGAACGACCGAGGGTTAAGCCACATCCCTTCAAACAGGTTGTTTTGCAAGAGGGCTGCGAATCAAGAGTGCGATCAGTGCGATCAAGTGTTGAGTATTGACATTCCATCAAAATCATACCCCTTATTCCCACGACTATCCGTTCGAAGCCTGCGGAGCACTGAAAACCCACATTGGGTGTCTCTTATGAAAATTTGCGACCACCAGCAGACAAGTCAACCAGGTTTGACCGCATCCAGCCCACCACAATGAATATGATCGGGCCGGTGTGGCGCGCTGATCAACGCAACTCGCAACAAAGAAAAAACGGCGACGAAACCGATTCACCTTAAGCTAACGAGTCGATCAGAAAAAAAAGATAGAAAGACAAGAAATCTTCGATTACCCCAGTTCGCTTCGGTGGAAAATTGTGTTACATGAGATTCTGGCAGATACCGACCTGCACGGCCAGAACATAAAAAAGCACTCGCTCCAGGTATCACCTGACAAGATCGGATCGGATCCAGTATCAGTCCGCTCGAGTGATGCCAGGTCCTAGGCAAATGAGTCTGCGGCCTGGATCCGAGCGATCATTGGGCCCGATCGGCGAACTCTGCCGCAATGCAGCGAAAGCGATGCAGTAGCTGCACAACAAAACCGAACGAGCGGTCGATCGGTTAGAGGTGAGAAATCCGCGATAAGACCGAAATAAAGAAACAGCACACGTTACCAATTTGTGGTTGGAATCAATGAGAATTCCGCCGACCGATCAGAGTCATCGGAGCGAATGCGGCAATTGGGCCACTTCAACTTCTTTAGCATAATGTAAATATTATTATTCACAGTATTATAAATGTTATCCACAAAACTTAGCGACATCAAAATATACATAGGGCACTGTATCTATCCTTTTTTTTAATTTGAACTAAAAACTTTTTGCGCAAACATTATTTAAGGTTTTTCTAAATGTCATCTGTTAGCAAACTTAGGTACAACCGATTAAATGTATCTAATATTTTTAAGAACGCCGCAACAGAGCCGCACAAAGTCTGCTTGAATTTTGAAGGTTTTATCCGGTGGAACGACGGCCGCACTGTAAATACCTAATATAAAAAATGGGAGTACCACATATAAGGCCGTAACTACGCGACTTAAAAGCTACCATGGCCACACCATCGGCGAAACCAATTTATAAATATATTTTTTAATTGTAAAATGAGCTGCCATTTGTTTTTAGTTATAAAGACATTTTTATTCAGTGATCTCTAATAAAGCATCATTGAAAGAAATAAACCGCAGCAACGAGTCCAAATCGTGGTAATTTATTTTCGAAATCAAGGCTCGAATAATCGCCCATCAGAACATGCTATTGATCATGTTATTAAAAATTTAATTTCCAAAACCTCGATAAATTAATTTTGACGACTTGTGGTTTCAACCAGATGGCGTTATGTGCCATACAGCTACCGAAACAATCGATTTATTGAAAGAAAAATTTGGCGAAAGTTTTGACGGGGATATTTGAAGTCTCTATTCTATGGTGATAAGCCAGATTTGATTGACGCATTAGAAGTCAACATAAGACGTGTCATTGCGGATATATGGCCCCAAAGGTTCGGAAAAGTGTCAAAAATAGGACTGATAGGAAGCGCTAAGTAACTGGCAATTTTTTTTAATGTTAAATACTCTTTCCAATTAAACCAAATTTTTGGTCATTTGCTTTATTTTTATGTGGTTTATTTAAATTCAAAATCCGCAAGTGGTTCAAAAAATTCCATTTATATACAATTATGTATATCTATTCCGTACGATCGTTTGATATTTTTCAAAAACACTACGGTCCGCATGCAATTACGGAAAGGATCACTTATTAAGAATACCATTGATATGTAAGTAACAATATCACACTATTACTTATAGTAAGAATAAAAAATAATGAATGATTATTTTCATTCTCTAGCTTTTGTTATTAGATTACTAATTTAGGCTAGAAATATAGAAAGTAGTTGACTTCTTTTACGACTTGTAGTGTACATAATAGTATATATAAAATGTCGCATATTTAAAAAGGTGTTAAATTTCAAATAAAATACTTTTATCACTTAATAACTTAATTGAAGCCTTTGAGATTTGACTTTAATAGCTAATGTAACGTATACAAGTTAGTATATTTCTATTGCCATGACACAAATTTGCTATTTTCTGAGAAATAGAGTTGAAAGATATTTTATCAAGAACTACTTCTTCTGTACAACATTTATTGTGCAATTACATTTCTGATTGCAATTAAAACAGAAACAAGCAGCTATACCAAGGTAAAGTAAAAGTAAGAGGCTTAACCTGGTTTTAACCGTAAAGAAATGTTTAACTTATATCAATTTGATAAATCATATAACATAATAAAAGCCGTAAATCTTCAGAAAATTGAGAAATCATTCGAAGTAAAGTGCTTATTGCTAGGCACGATTGTGAGTAGGTATCTCTGTAAACAAAACAACAATTTATGTGAACATTATTTCTTCAGTCCCAGTAATGAACACCAAAATTGCTTGGATCTAAAACTCCAGACACCTTAATGATGCCATGAATTAAATCTAACATAAAAGTTAACTTCAACACACTACACTGAGAAAGTGTATGAAATGCAATTCAAGAAATTTAATACAGTGATCGCGAGAAAAAAAGAGTATCCGTGCTGCAAGAATACATCAAGTCAGATTTGCGCATCAGCTATAATTTAATTAAGGAGCATGCTCGTTACTTGACATTCTCATTCGACAGATAAAATTTATATTGGCAATTCGAGAGACATATTTCGCTTCCTGCGAGCAAACTGAGACACCGACTACCGTTTTCTCTGTCGATTAGCTGCGAATTAATCTTTCATCTTGCAAGTTGTAATCGGTGACATTTTCAAACCTTACACTCTCTATGATATCGAGAAATTTTATTTAGATGTCAACAAAAAAAGCTGTTTCTGCGCCTCATGTAACTCGCAAACCAGATAAGTTTTTTTTTTTTTAAAGATAATGACAGAGGATATTGGTACTGCGAACAAGTATCACAAACCAGTTAACATATGAAAATTTATCAGCACCTGGGAAACATAGCTTCACAAAAAATTCTTTCGATATCAAGTGTCGAGTAGTGAGTATCGAGTATTCGACACATTTTGCTTAATCCAGTTTCAAGAAGAAAAACTGAAGCATAAGCATAAATCATTTCTTTAATACTGAACTACTTTCGATTTATTTGTAAATTTAATTTTCTTTTTCAATTAAAATCCCATTGTAAATCATTTTTCGAAGACGTTTTTCTATTTCTTCTCATAATTTGAAAATTACTGAAGTGATATATGTGATCCAACTTTTCCTACTGTATGCTGCAAATGAATCATTCTTCTTACAACTGAAACACAACTCTTCTAAACATATTATTATTACGAAGTATGCAGCCTGACTGATAATTCTTATCCTATAACTGGTAAAACTAGAGGTTTAAGGGACTATTTCGGTCTAGAACGTAAAAAAATGGTCTTTTTTTGGGAATTTTTTTCTGGGCTCCTTTATTAGATATTTACATGAAATATTTTGTAACACGTTATTACATAAAAAAAGTACACAAACAAATTTTTTTCTTTTTTTTGTCACTCTTCTTCCGAAATGTAGAGGGCGTCAAAGTCTGGTCCTGAAAAAATTCTCCTTCTATGGCGGATAGTTAATCTCATGATTGAGAAGTCTGAAACAAAAAATTCAAAATAGGTCTTTTAAAAAAAGGCTTCTTACACAGTAATACAGCAGAAAATTCGGAAAATCGATGAAAAAAAAAAATGGCGGCATTTTGAAAAAAAACTTGGAAAATTGACCTCGTTTTTAGTTCTTTTTTCTCGCAAATTTTTTTTTTATATAGAAAATTCTCAAATTTTCTGCTGTATTACTGTGTACGACACTTAAATAAAGATGTACACAAAATTTGGTAATGATCGGTTGAGTAGTTTCGGAGATTAACTGTCCGCCGTGTGAAAAAAGTTGATTTTGAGAAAAACGCGTTTAAAGATTTTTTTTGTGAAAAAACATGAATAATTTGTAAAAAATCGAATTGTAAAACTCGCTCTAGACCGGTTTAGAATTCGAATTTCATTAAAATATTTCAGGACATAATTTTTGAGACTATAAAGAGTCAGAAAATGTAAAAAAAAAAAAATCGATTCTTTGAAATTTCTAGACCGAAATAGTCCCTTAAGTGTAAATTTTATCATAAAACCTGCATACTCGTATAAGAATGAATACATCTATAATAAAAATAGAATTTATATTAAAAAAATTCTGTTTAGCATAAATATAAAAATTAATTAACTTTGGAGCAGTTCTTTTAATGCGTTGCCGACACAAGTCAGTCACGTTAACATTCTATCATAAAAACAAAAAAACAACTCTTTTATCTTCAACCTTTTTAAATCGAATAAAGAGGATTTTATAGTAACATAAATATTTAATTACACCATTATCAACACTATACTAGACAGACCATCGTTTTCTGTTTTAAATCAATTTTCTCTACATTAAGCATTACGTCGTTTTCTTTTCTCCATTAAGCATTGAGTGATTTTGAAGACAAAGTAGATACTGTAGAGTAAAATAATTAAACGAAGAAGAATTTTCATGCTTTATTGACTAAATTCTGTTAAAAAAAAAAGAAGCTATTACTTTATTCGAATTTCTTAGTATAACATGAAGACTATTTTCCAGGAAAAAACTTTTTTACATATATTGTTATTTTGAAAAAACTTCTAAACAATATTTGAGTAGTTGATACTTATAGGTACTGCTTTTCGTTTAAGTTCTTCTAACCACAAAACAGCAGGAGCGGTCCGCTTGACCGCTTATTAGTTCTGACCTGAAGAATTTAACCGCTTATAAATTTTTAAATTCTTTCAAGCGATTGGAAATTTCGGGTTTTTCTTAAATATTAACTCGAAACATTGCTTTTTTGATTTCTTTCTACTACTTTCATCAAAAAGTAAAGCCAATTTCTTTATAACTTTGAAAATTTTTATTTATTCTTCCAAATCTATATCATCCCCTTCAAAGTAGTCCCCGCCCGATACAATACACCTATGCCATCGATTTTTCCATTCCTCGAAACACTTCTGAAACTCGATGATTGGAATGGCCTTCAGTTCCTTCTTCGATTTTTCTTTTATTTTATCAGTCGATTCAAAACGGTGTCCCCAAAACGGTCATTTGAGCTTAGAGAATAGCCAGAAGTCACATGGAGCTGAAGCGGGCGAACGGTGGAACGACATATATCGAGTTTTTTATGAAAAAGTCTCAAAGAACCAATGCAGTGTGAGATGAGAAATTGAGTGTTTTTGGAACCAATCGAGATGTGACATAAATGTTCTTTCAAAGTAGTTTGGACCGATCAAAATGATATTTTTACAGTATCAGCAAGGTCTCTAATTGTCAACCGACGATTTTAGAGCACCAAATCTTTTTGTTTCATTGACATGTTTTTCATTGATTGATGTTGATGGTTGTCCGGGACGATTGATGTTGATGGTTGTCCGGGACGATTGATGTTGATGGTTGTCTTCAACGTTTTCTCTACCTTCTTTGAAATGTTTATACCACTTGTAAACATTTCTTTCGGCCAAAACCTGATCGCCGAAGACCTTCTGTAACATTGTTAACGCTTCTGCGGCAGAAATTTCATTCCGCGAACAAAATTTAATGCAATTTCTTTGCACAATAAAATCATACATTGTAATAATCGGAAAATTAACTTTTAATTGCTCAGAAAAGACAACGAAACTAAACAAACAAATCACGTACTGGCGTGAAATTGTACACATACCCGCGCAATTTAAATTCAAAATTGGCTTTACTTTTTGACCCTAGGGGTGGTCTCATCTAACTTTGAAATTTACTTAACGACTAAATCCTGGCCGTTTCAAACATCAGAACTTGAGAAATTCGGCACTAAATCTTGGCTCGCTGTTGATGCTCGATCGAAGTATCTTCTGAACAACTTTTCTTCTCCAAGAGTGTCATCGTTCATTTAAGGGAGCATGACGAAGGTAGAAATGTTACCACCGACATTTTTTTCACGTCTGTCAAACTAGCAAGAAAACTAAAATTCAAGAAGACAAGTCACGACAATACTCTAAATAAGGCTAGAAGGGGTTGTAGAAAAGGTTTCTCGTAATAATTTCTATGATAGAATACTGCTAAATTATGAAGTCTCCACCATTAGAGAATAACAACGAAAAGTTAACAAAAATGCTGTAGTTTAACGTTTAAATATCGTGTAGAAGCACTTTTTACTTCCTATGTTCATCCATGACATCGACACTTTCATTTGCTTGAAAACCTTTGGCATACCGACAGAGGTCATTTTGATTATTGATTTGCAAGAATCATGTAGTACTGAAATATCTAGATATATATTGATGTACCCAGCTTCGACCACCTCTTCACCACCTTGAACCCTGATCTTAATGACCCAGAACATGGCCGTCAAAGAAAAAAAAAAAAAGCCCTTTGTTTAGCCCAATACAACTTTCAAAGTAAACGTGATCGCGTGCCAAAACTTAAATAAATTTAATGAAAACTTTCTCCGTGAATGGGGGGAAATTGGGAAAAAGAAAAATCGGATAACCACCCTGTAAAGCCTTAGGGTGGTCCTTTATGGATCGATTTCCTCACATCGTGCCCCACTAAAGTCCCCCGCTATCCCAAAAACTCGCATTACAAGACGCGGTATCGCATTGCCATCGCTTTGGCTCCTCCATCCGTGAAGTTGCGATATCTCCGCCAGATATGAACAATACTTTCATCTCCGTTCGATGGAGCCCCCAGCCTCCGCCGGGCAGGATGTGCTCCATCTTCCCTTCCAAAGGTAAGGTGGTGGAGGATAGAGGAGCGCCCGGTTCGCCTCGAGCATTTTTCTTTTCGTTAGCAGCGGCCGGCAGAGCAAAAGTTTCCATTTGCCAACAAGATAAATCGCAGCATCCTTCGCAAGAATAAGGAATTAAGCGTGCACAAGAGTTCAAAGTTTGGGGCTGGATCAGACGGGGGCGGCGGCGACGACGACGACGACGGTGCAGGTTCGTTTGACCCGCTGTGGCCCCCCGGAGTAGGGTGGAGCACCACGTTAACTCGATTTGTTGATGTTACTGCCTGCCCCGGTGTTGATTGATGCTGCCGAGCAGTTTTGGCCAATTGGTTGCTGCAAGGACGTCTACTTCTGAGCATTTACGTGTTGCTGCTCAGGAAATATTCATCAAGTTTAAGTCCTCGTAATTTACACTACGTCTACGTGTTTGCTACTCTCGAACCTTCCAGCGCAAGAGATGGCCCCACTGTTCAGGAGTTTTAAGTTTTAAGTAAGGCGCAGCGGGAGGAGGACCGGAAAATATGTAGAACGACCTCAAAGGTGCTTAGGCACGTCTTGTGCCAGCTCAGGCACACAAAATACTCCCGTCGTGTTTACACGCTGGACCGAAAGCTTCTAATAAATCTTCGAAACGAACATGATACTACAATTTGGTTTGCGTCGAAGAATGAAGAAATAATGAAACTATCTAACTATATTTATTTAGTCTGCACTTATTTTTGTTGTAGTTGTTCGTGCATCCAAAAGTGAGGCAAATAAACGCTACTGGAACAGCAAGTAACCAAATCGTTGTATCATCTTTCATTTAGCAGCTCAGAAGCACTAAACACCTATATTATATTATAATACCATAATTCTTCCACATTTTGATTACCCTTCTTCAGTTTATGATGTAAAAGATGTCATGTGTTGCCATAGAAACAACTACCAAAATTTAAATGGAGAAGGTTAAAAAAGTGCCGATTTTTGTCCCCGAGTGTACAGTAAATGAATGTTGAATTGGATCCTAAAATTACAGGAAATAATATATGTATTGCTTAGAAATTATTGGAACATTGCCTAAGTAGGATTAACAAATACTATTAGTTATATATGCCTATAATTAATATTGAATATGCACACTACAATTCTTTAAACTTTACAGAGAATATTTTCCCTTGTACTTATTAATTACAATCCAAGAAGTTTTAAAACAACGGAAAATAATATTTTTATCTCTTAGAAATTATAGTAATAATGCTATAATGTCCAACTAACTCCAATTATATGAAAAAATCGCGATGTTAATGTAATTTTCAAAGAAATCTCACCAATAAAATTTATTTTATTATATTAATTTTAAATTGTATCAGGCATCCAAAAAGCGTTGAAAATCAAAAATGATTTATTCCCCTATGACAGTCCATTATTAATATTTATTCGTAATTCTTTATGAATTGCTTAAACCACAATCCACTAGTTATTAGCTATTGGTTAAACAACAATCAAAAGGACATCAATGAGTGGAAGTCTAAAGAGCGGAAAAAGGTTGAATTTCAACATTTTTTACAAAATGAAAATTCTTTTTAGTGGTCTTCATTCTACATATCTTCAGTTATTTTTCAAAAAAATTTGTAAAAATATTATGGTACTGAAGATGGATGAAGCACGTCATTTTTTCGGATAGTGTACTACAGCCGGAATAAAACTGTCCCACAATTTTTTACCAAAAACCAAAAATCAAATTAATTTGAAGTCTAGATAAGATTTGTCTTCGAAATACAAAGCGAATCGATTTTTGATAAAATAGTTCATGTTGGAAAAAGACTGAGTTTTCTGGATTTTTGTCGGAAAAAAGTTTTCAACATACTTATCAAAAATCTCCTGCGTACTCTGATACAAAATGTTCTTATAAGGTTCAAGCTAAATTTTCAAGTCAATCTGTGAAGAATTGGCCAGTTAGAAAACGCGTTTAAAGTTGTATGTAGCATAGGTATAATACCCGGAATAGGTCTTTAAAAATTGTCCCCTTTTTTTTAAGACCCTGAAGCAAACAAAACAAAAAAAAAGTATTTTTTGAAAATTCCATTGTCAGCTCATGAGAACAATGTATAAAAATAGGTAAATTTAAAAAACGAATGTTTGTGATACAACAAACTATCTAAAAGATTTTTGTTTTTACATTATGCATTATTACAATATGTATTGTACTATTATTTTAAATAATATTTGTCAAATTTTCATTGAAATATTATTAATGAAAGCAGACGCTCATATAAACAAGCAAATCTGTCAGAGCTTATTGAAAATTTTCGCGTTTTCCAGAGAACGGAGAAAACGTGGCAATAATAACCCAAAGCATTTTCAAAAAGCAGAAAATTGTTTGCGCTAATTTGCACGTTACCCGTCCTTGGGGATCTGTAAACATATCGTTTTGAATCACTTAGACGATAACTCATTCAGGCCCGATGCCTTTGATATGAAGTAGACGCTTTGAGTCTAATTAGACAAAGCCGCCTAATACCAACCCATTCGGCAGAGATAAGAGGCTTATTGTGGATTACGGTTGCCTTCCTTGATTAATGACTTAAGTAATCATTAAAGGCCCCGACTTGGGTGAAACTGATAAATTTTTTGCGCGTCAATTTAAAACCCAATATGGATGAATTCGTCGCATAAGCCACAGATTTTCTTGCGATTTTTCAAATTTTTCAGAATCAAGAAATAGTTACAAGTATATGTAGTAAACTCGGCTAAGAAGTTGAAATAGCAGCTCTCAACTAGTGTTTAGTCAAATTAAAAGAGGCACAATCGTAAAAAGAAGGTAACATAAAATCGGACGAATTTAGCCCCTTAGGACTTAAAACCACAGATCGGTAAAAAAAAAAAGTATTTCGTTTTGAATTTTTCAATTTGTAAGCAATTCCTAATTACAACATTGCGATTATAAACTATTAACAAATTAATAATCATCGTTTTAGACATTTTCATTGCCCAAATAATCAGTAATTGGTCAGGCAAACATTTATGAACACCCAAATATAGATAAATCTGTCTTCCAAAAGTTGTGATTACTCAAGCAATTTTTTATTATTATTTGTTCTATAATCTATCTGCGGATTTTACATTATATTTTTTCTATAATCTATCTGCGGAAAAAACACCGCAATTGATTTTATATGCAAATTGTTGCTGTTGTGGCAACGTCACTATTTCGGCACTAGCGTCTTAAATATGTACTTTGAAATAGTACACTAACAATTAGTAGAAATTCATATAAATAGCACAGGCATTTTCAATATTGCTTTCAAGAGAGTAGAATTATAAAATAAATTAAAGTAGCATTAAAATTAAATAAGAAACGAAGGTTCAATTTATCACTTTCCTCAGGGAATTTTGTTTTAGCTAGATCTCTCTGCAAATGTTTATTGATGATATACATAATTTAACTATTCATTTACAATTCTCTTACTGTACATTGCAATACATTTTTTAGTGCTCTTATCACGATTTTGGTCAGACAATCTATCTCCTATCCGTCATGTCCAATTTCATCGATTTTACCAATGAGAGAGTTCGAACTTTGAAAGCGAAAACCAACAACAAATTGTATTTATAAAATTTGAGCAAAACCTCCAATCTATCCCATCAACCATGAAATATTGATTGCTAACTATTGAACTTCCCAAGGGCCTCTGTCCACTTTCGTAAATATATGCCATATGCTAATTGGTCAGTATCCCTATTTCAAATTATTTCCAATAGTTTCGGTGTCCCTGAGGGCACAGGTTTAGGACCATTTCTAGTTAACATCTTGAAATGTGTGCATTTATGTATTGGAAAAAATTATCAAAGTTTTATGAACTCTTGAGATAATCAACGTATGAATGAATTAATGAAGTAAGAATTTAAAAACAATTTTTTTTTTTTCATACAAACTCTTGCTTTCAGTTGAAATTATGATAAAACAAGTCAGGACTTTTTAAGAACTAATTAATTAATTAATTAAGTTCGCTCACGATTCCGGATCAGATGTTATGGGAAGTTTTATTTTATTTTACAATCGAAATTACGGGTGAACGGAATTAAAAAGGAATTTATATAGTTTAATTCGACTTTCAAGCTACTTTACAGCTCTTAAAAGACTTTGACGTTCCTGCGCTCTTTGAAATGTTCCATCAATGTATATTTTACAGAAGCAGTAATTAAAGAGAATTCCAATTTTTATTTATAGTATAGTTAGAAACGAGTAACTAAAGAACCGAGTGCGTTAATATGCCGTAAAATATTTTCCTCTTGCCGAGACTCTCAATTAACAACACTTATTTTGTCGATTTATCTCGAAACATTTATCTTCGTTATCTTTGTGTGTGATGCACTCTTGAGTTTGCTTCTGCTCATAAAATAAAATTGTCTATTACTATGCATTATATTCCAAATTGACCGTAAAGCATTAAATCGACTTGTGCTCAATTTCATATAATTATTATGTGAACGACAAATTTAACATTCCATTGAACGCAGAAATTCAACTTTGCAATTTGATCCTGTACTTGGTGTTTAATGTTATTTTCATTGACTTTCTGCAGCATTTTCACAATATAAAATCCTAGAATTTATTACCTTCATTAGGTTAGTTGAATTTACGTATACATACAAGTTTTTTTTTATAGTGAAAACAGTATGCAGTCGTCTAGGAGCGATGCAAACTCGGATCGGATATGACATATTTACAAACATTTTCAACTACGCGGGATTTCCTTTCAAATGAATACGTATTGTTGCAGTTGCTAGCATGGCAAAACCACAAAACGTGCTATCGCTGTAACTCGGGGACATGGGAACATTTTTGTTAAGAATTTGACTCGTCTACCGAAGTAGAGTGTAGTAGTGCGAATTATACTGAAGGCAATTTTTGTATCAATATATGTATATGGGTTTTTAGGGTTGCCAATTTCGAATTTACTATCGAAATTTAGAAAATTAAGATGACTTCTAATATGGTGAATAACATGTACTATATTTTATTGTCTTAAAAACAAATGTGCGTGCATTTTCAGAATCGCTCGTTTTCGCTTAGTGAACGCTTAAAGTAAGAATAACATATCCCTATATATATATAAATAAAAGTTGGTTTGTTGCTCAATCACGCCTAAACGCTTGCATCGATATTTTTCATTTTTTGTCCGAAGGTAGTACATATTCCAACTTAACATATAGGCTAATTTTTTTCCGGATAATACATAGGGTTTCAAAATGGCGGACCCAAGATGGCGGCTGGAAATTTTAAATTTGAGGCAATTTTCATGAAAATTAGTATATAGGGGTTTTGCAAAATGCTAATTTTAAATCCGCTGTCTAAATTTAGAAATTCAAGATGGCGGATCAAATATGGCGACTAATATTTCTTGATTTCAACGGATTTTTATGAAAATTAGCGCAATGATAGTTTTGAGGTCACTGATTTAGAATATTATCAAAATTTACAAATCCAAGATGGCGGTCCCAATATGGCGACCAATATTTCTCGATTTCAACGGATTGTAATGGAAATAAGTACAGTGATTGATTATTCTGAAGCCACTAATTTTGGATATTATCAAAATTTCCAAATCCAAGATGGCGGACCCAACATGGAGATCAGAATGTCTCGACTTCGACGGATTTTAATGAAAATTGGTATAATGATTATTCTGAGGCCACTAATTTCGAATACATATTAGCAAAATTTGTAAATCCAAGATGGCGGATCCAATATGAAGACCAAATGTCTTGATTTCAACGGATTTTAATTCAAATTAGTACAATGATTATTCCGAGGCCACTAATTTCGAATATTATCAAAATTTCCAAATCCAAGATGGCGACCAATATTTCTCGATTTCAACGGATTTTAATGAAAATTTGAACTGGGAATGGTATATTATATTTTTAAAATTATACGTATTTAAAATGAGATGGACACAGAACAACTTTTCAGAGTTGAATCAATAACATACGTACTGATATTAAATACGTACATACATTATAATTTTCAGAGTTGAATGAACGCTTCACATTTTTATATTAAGATTGCTGTTCATTTAATAACCTCATACTTAAGTTTCTTGATATGTACGTTTTGTATTAATATAACTTTATATTTCTCTGAGTACATTAATTAGAATTTGTAGAAACTAAAGTAAAACTACGCCTTTACTTTACAAAAGAGAATTATTGCATTGTTTGGAATTGTTTGATCCTTTGCGAACTTCATGTCTCTTTTTCAACTATTACTGCAAGCAACTATTATTGCAAAAGTTTCAGCCTCTTTCGGATACTCATCTAGCAAAAATTCTACTCCCTCTAGAGATTTCTCTATCTGAAATTCAAAGGCCTTCCGTTTTCGTACATCCCCAGGGTTTGGTCTCTATTACTTTACACAATAATTTCACGCTGTGAAAGGTTCATCGCAAAATTTCATGCGCCACGAGAGAACAGAGCCAGCTGCCGCAGGGCAACCATGTCAAAGTGGATTTCCAAAGAAATCATTCGTTCGTTTTTAGTGTAAACCACCTCTAAGACATTCACCGCCATCCGGAGTATCCGTCCTGAGTTATCCCACCGGATCAGGCTGGGGCGGGCTTTAATTTCTTTTGTTCTGGCCGAGCTCATTTGAGGGATTCCGACAGGTCTGAAGTTTAAGCCAGCTGTCTGGTCCCCGCATGAAATTTTGAACCCCTCGTGAAACGACCCAAGGGCACGAGACCGATCTCACATCGGCCGCCGAGCCGCGCTTAATGAGCAGCTAATGCGCTAGACACGTAAATAATTACATAAATCAACAATCCGCAGGTATCCTGCGGGCAGCTGGTATGTGCACTTATTCTTCCCTAGTGCACGCCTCTCCTGGCCGGGATCGGAGCAGGGTCGGGAGAACAGGTTTCAAGGATAATGAGCGTGCAGTGGGCAAGTGGAATCAGACAAAACAGCGCTGCAGGGACCGCCGCTTCTCCGACTTCAACTGTTGGGCCGGAGGTGCTCCTTTTAAGGAGTGATTTATGACGGGCGGTCAGGTAAGAAGGCAGCATTTATGAAAATCGTTCTTACCTTCCCGCCAACTTTGAGGGAGTAGCCCATTCCAGCGGGGGTTTTCAGCTGGACGGGGCAGACGAAGCCAATATTCCTCTGCGGGCTCACGTCGGTGTTTTTCCGCGCGTTCGTTATCTTCGGGGTTTTGCTCCTGTTGGGGGCCGGGGTGGTCGCGGTGTTGTTCTGGGGCATACACAGCACCCCACTGTCCTGCTCCGGGTACTTGGAGCACTCGAGGTTGTCGGGCCAGTGAAAGTTGTAGTGCTTCATGAGGGTCTCGCAGACGCGAGCCGACTCGCACAGGCTCCGGCACGGGGGGATGGGCTCCTCCAGAATCGTGCAGACGGGAACGTAGACGGAGCACAGGAACAGCTGTAGGTCGGGACTGCACCCGATTTTCACTAGCGGCGTGAATTGATGGACGTCCAGACCAGCCTCCTCCTGCCGGCTGTGCCCCATCAAATTCGGCATTATCGTCCAATTGTAGGGGATGTCCTTGCAGATCGAGATCGTGATCAATTCACACTTGTCATTCGGCGGCTTCGGCTCCCCCATCATCTCGCCGTGCGAACTTTCGTATACCCGCACTGCACCTGAGCACCGCAGCAGCACCTGAAGTGCCGCCATCACTAAAAAACACTTCATCGTGAAATTTCAAGCTTCTCAAGGAACTCTAAAAATGCACTTGGATCGCGCACTCGATTCACTAAAAAATTTCTATTTCACTTTAAAAAAAAAAAAAAAAATTGCAGACACAATCACCAGCTGGTATCCATGGCGGCGAGTGGAAGCGTAGAAGCCAGCGTAAATGGCGCGCGGATCTACAACGGTCGCGGGCGCAAAAGACCGTTAAAATAGGTGCTATTTTCACCACCCGGGCAGTTATGATCAATTTGATGCGCTTTCCACCGCACTGAAAACAAAGCGTGGAACGGACCGTGGAAATTCACTCCGCCACCATTGGCGTCGGACCGAGCTGAAATCTGACGCGGGACCAACGTTGGAACAAGACCTTACCACTCCGAACGCCGTAAACAAACTGAGAAGCGAACGAAAAGTCCAAAACTGGTTTCGCTTTCGTCTCGCCGAGGGCCAAGGGGACACGTTTTATCTTTACGTGTATTTCATTCAACTCGGTAGCACTCACAGGCCACAGCATTCCCGGACGGACTAGTGTTCGGGACTCACACAGGCATTCCCGCCGATTCCCGATTCCCGACTCCCGTGCCCGTGGAGCGCCGAAATGGCCAGAACGCGTTTCAAGCCCGAGATTTGTAAACATCCCCGTCCATGGAAATTGAAGTTCGCCGGCTGCAGGCGAAAGAGACCTAGACGCAGTCACCGCGCAGCTCCAAAGCACACGGAGCTTTAGGTCACTTTCGAGCCAGAGCTTTCAAGATTGCCGTCGTTCCGAAACATGTAGAATGCATAACTGTACTGCCTGCCGCGGAGCAGCGAAGGTGGCCAGTGGTTCCAGCTGCTGATTTTCAGTTATAAAACTAAAGAAGACGAAACGCAAACATGAAATAAGGAAAATAATTGGAACAATAATAAATGATATTCATATTTGGAAGGTCACTTTTATTTCGGTAAAAATGTAAAGAGATAAGTAAAAAAAATAAAGTAAGGAAAATAAAAACACTTTATTCGGAGCTTTTAAAAAAAGAACATATATCCATAGTAAAATTTTTTTTAATATGAGGAGAAGGCTTCGCATCACGGGCTGTCACGAGTCACTATCTGCATCTGCAAATTAAAGAAAACACGGGTGAGCATTTTACCCGGACGTACACCACCGCGCCGAAACCGTAGATCGTTGGTGGACATAATCGTTTCTTTTCAAATATAATTAAAAGGAGGTGCACTGCGTGGCTTATCAAAGTGACGTGAACACCAACCTCACTACGTCCCGATATCTCCCAGAAACGAGATACAATTGAGTTAAACCACTCGCCTGTCATCCCGATCTGGCCCGATGAAACCAACCTTTCGAATGCCAACCGAGGAGAAACACCATCCACGGACAGGGAACTTCACACTCTCAACCTCGGAAAATCAAAATAGTCAAAATAAAAACCACGATCCAACAACTTCGTCGCCACTTACTTGATATTAATCTAATTTATAATTTCTTGCAAAACCTTTCACACTCAGCAAAATACTCAGTGATTTTACTCACGAATAATCCGACAGGTAATTCCCCTGTAATTTTCATTTTAATCTTGATTAACTCACTCAAAAGCAAAACTAAAAGTGAGCTCCCTGCTAAGTGAATCCTGAAGATCGGACTATCCGATGCGCATGCAAAAACAATCCTTCTACCTACTCATGCAGTTTTATTACCTCAAACAAACAACCCTAACCAAATGAGCTGCGCGCTTTCATTAGGCAAGGCGCCGCCCGTACCCCGGCTCCTGGACATCGTCTCGCTAGGACCGAGTGCATGCCACCGCAATTATCCCGAATTTATTTGCTCAGGTGGCGAGGGACACAAATATGCTTCTTAAAAATGCGCAGTTCCTGAAGGCCTTACCATGCTCTCGTTTTCAAATATAAAAATGTATAAATATCATGGGGGAAACAAATCTTTCCATACAAAAAGAAATATAAGCGCAACAGTTAGATCTTCGATGCTTTTTCAAAAATGGTGAATTATTAAGATAAATTGCAAATAAGTCACCAAACTGTCAAGAGAATTAAAGATTCTGATAGAATTTTATCCAGCAGTACATCCAGAAAAAGACCACGCATACTCTTAGATCAAGAAACTTATTCCATTGCTCGACTTCTAGCTTCAGGATCCGAAAATGTCCCAAAATTAGCTTCCCCAAAGCGAATGGCCTAGTCCCTAGTGTATGGATAGTAGTATAAAGGTCAAATAATTGGTCAAAATTGTGGGGATAATGAAAAATGACCAATATTTAGATATTCTCCAGAAGAACCTCCCAAATGCTATCCATTAAGCAAAAATTAAGGAACAAAACGTAATTTTTTCTGCAAGACGGAGATCCGAAACACCGTAGTAAAAAACTGGCTCAAAAATCAAAAATTGTCTACACTATTATGACCAGCGCAAAGTTCGGATATAAATCTGGTAGAAATTGTGAAGAATTTATATCACGGTATGCCCACGAGGATATAAAAGTTAGGCCGACCATACACGCTCAGTTATATTGCACAATAAAACTGTGTAAAATATTGCACAAAAAACTGCGCTAGATGATGTCCACACACAGAAATGCAGAATTTACTCAGTTATTTGCTCATTTTTCGTGAGAGTTTGAACTATCAATACTTGAAGAAGTCATTTTGAAGTAAATTAATAGCAAGCCATAATGTGTTAGAGAAAAGTATTAATTTACGTCCTATTAGCTGCAGCAATTTTAAAAGCGAAAAGAAATAGAAGGAAACGTTACGTTTCCATAAAATCAAGTTTCGTTTTCTTCTCACTTGAATTAATGGTTGCTGTCACACAGAATTGCACAGTTATATTGAAAGCAATTCATGGGACCTGCGCATTTAACTGCGCAATCACGATGACTTTGTGCAGTTCAAAAACTGTGCTAATAACTGGGTAAATTTTGCATGTGACCTGAGCTTTCTTCAGTTTTTTTCCATCAGTTCTGAAGTCACGCCGTTTTATTGCCGGCTTTAGAAAAATTGATATTGTACTGATTACTACATTATTAAGAGTACCCTTTGATAAAAATGTTTGGGAAAACTGATAACGAATTTTTTTCTCATGGGTACCACGATAAAAAAAAATAAATTTAAGTTATTTCAAAAGATCTTGCATTCTACTTATCATTAAAGTGGCCTTATCCATAATTATATATTAAATAATTTTTTTCTTTTTTAATAAACAGTGTTGCAGACAAAAAATCTTATTTTTCTTAAATTTTAACTTTAAATTCATGTGAAAAATTGAAAAAAAGGCTTTTTACTTCCATAGTGGTTAAGGCGAGAGCTACATATATTCATATATTATAATTATTTATTTGATGTTTTTATTTTGAATAATCCTGTCACGAGTTCTAATGACGACCATCTAACAACATTTTTAAAGGGAACTCATGAAGATCACTGCATTCTTCCATTTAATAATAATCATTTTGGAATTGTATAACACTCTTTGTGTACTAGGAAGATGTACAAATAAAACTCCAAAAGTGTTTTTCGATATGTCGTATAGGTTTTATAAAAAAAAAAAAAAATTCAAACAAGTAATTTTTTATTTAAGTATTTTGATGGGAAGAATTCGAGATGCAATAATGTAAATATACACTTACAAGAGAAATCTTATTAAAAAATCAGCCTTCCTTTAAAAAAACATTTTTTCAGCATCCGTGGCAACACCGAATAGCATTTTTTAAATGAAAGTAACGAGCTAAAACTTCCTAAAAATCATTTTCAATTTGCTTCAAGTGGCATTTCAAAATGATTTAAATGTTTTCTGCCTCAGTTCAATAGCCTCGTCAGAAGTCAAATATACTTCTGTCTGCAACGAAAAAAAAAAAGAATTTATAGCGCATGAGATTTTCCTTGTAATTAAAAATTAACTTTCTTCGACATTTCTTTGAAATTTTCCCTCTTCCCTTAAGCGCCACGCCTTCGTCTAGAGTGAGGCTTACATTTTCGGCAATTTCGTTTTTAACCTAATTCCCCACTTGTCATGCCTACGGTCTTGATCCTGTCCCACACAAAAATCAGGAGCGATAGGAAAATTCCCAAGGAAAATGACCTTCGTCAGCGAAAAGTTTTTGGGGAGACTTTCATTCTGTCGCCAATTTCACAGCGCGGATTTGTTTCGCATTTTCATTTCAATGTCGACAGTCAGCAGAAATCGGTACGGAATGAGGTGGAAGCAGCGAATAGAATTTCACTCTGTTGTAACTCCTACCAATTTTTGTTTTTCAATTTAATTTTGCCTGAGACGGGGATAAGCTGAAAATCGAAAATTGATTTTGAGTCCTGCCACCGTGAGACGGTCGGGTTTTATCTTTACGTATGTCTGTCTATTCGCTGAATTGATGGAGCTACTATCGGAGAAATGATGTTTGGGAAAGCATGTAACCGCAGTTGGGCCACTTTGCCTGTAATAGGGCCCCATCTAGCTGGATCCTTTGGAGTGGAATGCCCTGATAGACCCTCCCATCTGCGGGAGACATTTACTTAAGTTACACAAATTCCAGGCAGATGAAATCCTCAAACAAAGCGAGCCTCGCATTCGTTGAATTCTTTTTGTCCACTTAGCCATTTTCAGAAAGGGGTCGAAAATTTATTTGCCGGAAACACCTTCTGCTGACTTGTCCAAATCCCCTCCCGTAACTAGCCGTCCCTAATCCCTAAATTCCGGGAATCGCTTCTAAAAACATAGAAGCTTTCAGTAGCTTCGCACCTAAATGCCAGCGATAATGAATTCCTAAGAACACGAAATTCCTCTAAGGCCCTACACATCGAGTTTTGCCTACGAAATTAACCCGACCAAACCGGGAAACCCCCTTCGAGCCCCTGACTTTTCTGATTCATCCCTCGCCCCTTCCGCAAACGCCCGTGTCGAGTGGTGGCATTCTGCACGGGGCCTACTCTTCACGTGAATTTCAGCAACGTCATATCCGCACTCCCGAAATCATCCCTCGCCTGCCGCCCTTTCGCACGGCTCAGGACAACCATCACCCCGCCGGGTCTATTTGCCCTGCACGCCCCGTATCTATGTGGGATTTAACACTCGATGTCGGCTATCGATTTTATTCACTTTGAAGGGGTGCTGCACCCGCACAAAGTCGTTTTTCTCTGTCTGGTCGTGTGTCTCTGTTGCTTCAACTTTCACTTCCTGGTCGTCTATCGGCGACATTTCACAGGGTGCCTCGGCTGTGTGATTGGACCCATTAAAGGGAGGCCTGCAGACGCATAATCATATCAAATTTTCGCGGCGAAATTAATTTGGGCACGTGAAGGAAACTCAAGCGTGCCGGAACACCCACGATCGTGGACGGGGATTCCCCAAGTAGCGCGTGATAAATCAATAGAGTTGCAATTAACTCTGCACTTGAGGCCCTGACTGGAAAGAAGATTAAGTGCTCCCAGACGGAGGGAGGAAGGCAGACAACTCCGCTGAGAACTCAATAGGAGGAAAATTACCTTAGATAGATAGATCAATGCATGATTCCATTGCATGAGGAACCCCTTTGTCAGATCCTCTCGAAGAATGAAAAAAAGGCTCGACAAGGTATTCAACGGCGACGGTACGGGCGTGAAAGTTAAGCGTTCAAGGAAACAGCAGGCGCCACACCGCTACAGTAACTTCTACAAGGATTAGGGGTGATTTCTTTGTCCTTAAAGAGCTGAGTTTGTCTCGATGGGAAGAATTTTCCTTTTATTATGGGGGAGATTGGCTGTTGCTATTGAAAATTATTCGAGGAGTCTCCGTAGAATTGCCAATAATGCTCTTATCATTGATTTTGAAATCGCAATATTCTTGTCGATTTGACGCGAAGCGTAAAAAATACTCTTCAGATTTCTTAACTCCCCTTGAAAATTGTTATTGATCTCTTCTTAGGAGGTGTAAAACTTTTAAGCTATTCTAGAACATATATTGCAGCTTGTTTGGCGGTTTGCATTGGAAGGATATACTTACTTCTTAAGGAATTTAAATAAAATAGAACTGAATAAACGCTTTATACAATGCGTGTATTGTGTATAATAGAGTAATGGCGTACTATCTTTAAATTTGAATGATTATTCAAGATTACAAAAAAAGTTTATTAAAGTTATACTTTGAAATGAATTACCTTAAATTTCTAATTGTTGATTACTATTAAATTCTAAGACTGAATTAACAATAAAGACCGTTTTATTTCATACATTTCGTGTTTTATTTCCAAAAAGGCTTATGGTGTGCCATATTACCCGAAGTTACTCTATGTGAAATCGTTCGCACTTCTCATCAAAACGTCGTAATTGAATGCAGAAAGTCTATTAATTATGCATTTTTTCGAAGTGCACAATTCGCTCTAAAAGAAGTTCTTTTCAAGTCAATTGTTATTTTTATCAGAAAGTATAAGTGTCTATAAACAATTTAAATCAAAATGCCAATCTGCTAGCATGATAACTAGAAAAAATTTTATGCTTCACCTATTTACGTTAACTAAAGCTTTGATTCAAAATATGTAATACAAAACAAAAAATTTTCTGGAGACAAGTTGAAAATTATTTGGGAAGATAGTAGCATAGATGCGTATAGCGACAAATTTAAACATGGAAGCTTTTCGATTGAAATTCATAGTTTAACAAAAGCTTAAAGTTAGTATTCCTGAAGAGATTAAAGAGACGCAATTTCAAATAGTATTCTGAGCAATAAACAAATATTTTGTAATATTTACGAAAAAAACTCCTAATTCCAGAGCGCAGCTTATTTTCCTAATATTATAACACAAACATTTTTCTAATTAATATACTTTTTTTGCTTTAAATGACTTAATACATAATTAGAAACGATATACAGTAAAATTGGAGAAACATATAAGTCCTTTTAGCTCCAGAGAGAAGGCAATACCAAATCCATTTGCCAAATGAACAAATTTAGTATAAAGTTTTTAAGCAGTCATTTCCTCGCTTCAATTTTCATTAAACATATTTTTGCTTCAACACTGTTTATTTATGCATATAACCTCCTTGAGAGCTCACTCTGTTTCCCCACCTAATTTTTTTTTTTTCAGTTTTCCACAGTGCTGTCTCTGAATAATGAATAAAATTGAGAAAGTTCCGGCCACTGAAAAAGTTTTCGCGGTCGTTGCAGTCGCCTGTTGTTCTCAAAACTTTATCCAGGCTCCCATACAAAAAGACCAATAATTCATTCTCTGAAACTGAGCTGTAATTGCTGCCATCGCTCGAGTTATTATATTTTTCAGTATTAGACACACATGTGATCCGGATAGTACTTTGATAAAAGTTGCGAGGACCTACTTTTTGGGGGCACATTCAACATGCATCACAAGTTTGCTTTATAAACTGTGAACAATGGCATCACTATCAGGTGCAACTATTCGCCTAATGAATTGCATTTTACTTTTTTCGGAACAAATGCATATTTCATCAGGAATTACAACGATGCTTAAAGAACTGGAGCACTTTTACTTGGTTTCATTTACATACAGAATATTACTGCGTCAATATTCTTTTCATAAATATTACAGCTTTAGTGTCCTTTTCATAAATAAACAACTTTACGAAAATCCGAATTTCATAACTGGAGTTAAGGCAAATGATACTAGGAAAAACTGAGACTTAAATTGTAGGTAAAATGAAAAAAAAAAAATTATCATTTAGTACATAGATGTTTCTTACTACATTATTTATATCAAATCAATCTCAAAAATGCAATGTGATATATGTTCAGCAAAGAAGAGTCAAAAATCCACCTATAGACGCTAAAAAAGCGCGTTATCATCCCTCAAAAACTGGAATAACTTGGAATATTTTTCAAAATTCTAAATACTAGATACTTTTTTGCTTCAAGTCATGACAAACACGTGATTGGCATCTTGCTAGTTTTGAAAGAAAAATTACCCTTAGCCTAGTACAGCTGCTCTCTAAGGGGGTGAAATCATCCCCTAAATATAAAAATACTGTAAAAATATTTTTGAAAATTCTGAATATGAAATATTTTTGCTTTTTGAGTGAGGAAATATTTTTAGAATATAAAAAATTCGTTTAGATTACATAAATGTTTGCAGAATGATTTTACCCCTTTAGAAGCATTTTTATCCTGCTGAGAGTTCATTTTTTCAAGAATCAAAAATTAATCTTTTAGGATGATTTGAACCCTCAATTAGCGGTGATTTTTTAAAATTTTCGAAAAACTTAAAGTAATGCTTCTCTTGATTTTTTATGTTGATTAAATTGATACCTGATACCATTTTTTATGTCTTTTCCTTAGTTCACTGTGAAATGTGCAAAAACAGGCGAAAAAACGACATAGTGAAAACTACAAAAATCTCTTATAAATTATTGAATTATTATGTAATGATGCAAAAGTGTTCAGATTTTGATAAATTACATTTGCTCGTAATTGTAAAATACTCAAAAATATTTACTCTTTAATGCACCTTCAATTCAAACTAAGGTCAACTGAGAAATCATAGCATAAGTAAGTAAAATAGTTCTAAAATATTCCTTAAATACCAGTTATTAACGGGTCGGGTATAATTGGTGAATTAAGCGTTACTTTACCTTTCAACGGTGATCCAACCAATAAATATTTTGGGTCCATCGTAAATACACTTTATTACTTTTCGTTGGAAAACCGTTGCAGGTAGCCGGCTATGGGTTTTTGCGGAAGAAAGGCAACATTGGGGGCATTGTTAAACAATAATAAAATTACATTCCGTAGAAAAATTTTTTTGAAATAAATGGATTTATTTTTCAAAATTCTAGGAAAAAAATCGAAAATTTTCAATTCATTTTGTAATATCTTGAAGAATAGTTCGTCGATAGCAACAAGTGAGGTACCAAAAGAAAGATACTTATAACAGCTTTCAACTTACCACAAATAACCAGAATCCATAGGGTGATTCACAAGGTATGAGTAATCATTTCCATCAAAGAACATCCAAAGTAGAAAAATCTTTGAGGGCCTATAACTCGTCATGGAACCACGTGGTATACCCCGCGACAGCTTGATCTGAATCATCTTGTAGATGTTCAGCAAAATAACATTGTCTTTCATAGAATTCTGTTTGTTTCTAGTTAAATATATAATTATTTTTCATAAAAAAATTATTTATTGCGAAATGTATCTCTCTGACTAACAATGAAGTCATCTGTTTTCCTTTTTATCTATGATCCAATAAGCAAGCAACTAGTCCCCTTAAGTACTGTATGTGGCATTTTTGAGCAAAGCTTTTCCCATTATCTTAGAAATTCTATCACAAATATCCTCGCGTAAAAGGGATAATCTCCGCGACATAAATCCCAAGATGTGTTTCCTTCCATGTGTCTATTTTCGCTAATTTTCATCTCGCAATTTACTCCTACAAAATGCAAATTTACAGCACTCTTTATAGCCATTTAGCCAAGGAGCAGTTTCTATGGTCTTAGTCCCTTGTTTCACAATTCCATGAATACAAATTGCTAGGGAATCCCTCCTCTAGCAGGATCATCCCCTGACGAGCGACTGACGTGACTGAGTGGAATCATCATTTCAAGCTAGAACTTCGGAATTGCGCTCGAGCACAAACTGAAGGTCCTCCTGGCTTGTAAAATGAGAAAATCCACTTTAACTGAAATTTAACGCAATCAACAGGAGCAGTCACGTCCCGGTTCGAGTGTATCTTACCCCCGAGGAAATCTGGAAGTTTTGTAATACCCCTGGAAAAATTGCCATCGCCTGGGATAGTTGCTGTTATCTCATCTCTCGAGGGCATTTTCTAAGCTAAACTATGTAAGAGTGCATCTGGGCGAAGCATTAGAGGAAAATAGCGAAACATCCCTAGAATTTTCAGCAGGTGAGTCTTCAGTTTGTATATTTGCTTGAAAACTGCACCCAGTGACTCCTGATCTTAAATTGCATCGCGTTCCGGGAATGACTTTTAGTCAGCATCGCCCTCAACCCCAGGGACTCGTCTGTTGCAAATCTGGAGCGAGCGAGAGCCGTGTACCCGTTTTGATTTTAATTTGACGAAGATTAGATTCTCCTCTAAGAACTGCTTCAGATATACACAGTCTTTTCAGTTTCGTAATAGCTAGAATAAGCTAAGGAAACTGTTTAACAAGAATTAATAAGAACTTCAACCAATCCCATCCTTAAAGCGGTCTTATCGCTCCTAAGGGAGCTTCTATCTAATTTGTCCGGAATTATGCACGTTGTGATAATGCGCTTTAATGGATCTTAGCTCAATTACGGCGCTGCTCGGCTGCAATCTCGTTAAGTGATAATTTCACTTAAGGAACTCATTTTCTTAATCTTGGCAAGTTTAATGTCTCAATCCCAAACGTATCACGAAAATTGCTAGTGAAATTTCTTTCGAGCTCATCTTTAATGGCTTAATTGCGCGCTCCCGGTGCATACCCAGGTACCTTCTGTATGCCCTTTTTCTTCAATGCGCAAGCTACAGCATCCAGCTCTGGACCATTTTCTCGTACATCTCAGTAGCTTCCAGTTTGATGTTTTGCAATTCCTCTGGACTGCAAAAGTTTTTCTCCCTGAACTGGTTTGCCGGCTTACCTTTTTTCATTTTCAAGACCCTATTCAGATGATAAAGAAATTTCAGGGACAGATTGCTGCAACCCGCCCACCTCCTGCCTGGTTTTTCTCCACTTTCGAGTTTAATTGCATGTCAACAGCGGGAAGCACAAATGTGGACAGAGGGGGAAATTGCAGGCTACCTGTTTCCACCTGGAAAAGCTAAAGTCGCTTTTTCACCTTGGGGCTCTGCGCCCCGATGATGTTGTCGCTTCGGCTGATGGCTATTCTCCAGCCGTGAAGCCGACGGAAGCCAGCCAGATGACAAATGTTTTTTTAATTGACGAAGAGCTCCGCAAGTCGAGCGGCCTGATGAATGGTTGGAGACAAACACGCGATTTAAAAAGATCACAGAAGCACTGCCTGTGTGTGTCTGCAACTACAAGAAATTTATCTCTCTGCAACTTGGGCATTGTACAAATTCAACATAGACGGTAAGTCCAACATAGAAGAATTGTGGGAAAAGCTTAAATTAACTTCAGTTTTGAAGATTTATAGTTTTAGCATAACAAACATACAAAAAGTCAAACTAATATGAGTCCTTAATATCAGTACTGTATAATGTTTACTCGTCATGTCTTTTTAAAAGCGTTTAATCTTACACAATACAATTCAATGCATTTACATTATTCAAACTATGAAAATTGGTGTACCATGAAATAATACCGATCGCGAAATTCGCGTTCAACAAAATCGATTCAAAAGCACTCGGCAACAAATTTTATATAAGTTCTTCGTTCCTAATAAGCATAGCTTCATTTCTATAGGAACGACAACAAGTTTATTATATAGTAAGAAAAATTGGGAAAATTTACTTTCAACGCAATTTTTCGAAGAATTTTAAAGCCTTTCGTACTTTTATATAAAATATTAAGGTTCAAGCCAACATTACAAATTTCTATGTTGATCGCTTTGCACTTCTTACTCTTTTTCTCTAAAATACGACTTAATCGAACATTTTCGTTTGACAATTCGTAATCTGAGGAAAAAATCATATAAAAATTATCTTTCATTTATTCGAAGTCTAACTCGGTACTGATAATTATAATTAGTGAAAAAATTCAACTGCGCAAATTAAAACACGGGACACTTTTCCAAAGCTGACAATTGGCGTTTTTAAACACTCTAAAGGAAATCCTAAAAAATGGTCCTGTGATACAAGCCTCTAGTATAGGGATAGCATTTTTTAACTTTTCCCCGCCAAACCCCCGTAAAAAGTAGACCCACCTAAAGGCAAAGACATTTTTAAATTACGAAAATTTAAAGTTTGCAGACCTTAACAGATAAAAAATGTTTATAACGTATTTATTTAACACTAAACCTACCAGTGCCGGTCAAATTGACCGTTTTCAAACTTTTTGTAAAACTTACACATTTTTAAACGTTATAATACCGTTATCAAACTATATGACAATTCTTAGAATATGCATATAATATTTTCTTCACTCTTTACTTTTAGTTATTTTTTCTATTTTCCAAAAAAAATTTGTTATGTGGCCTAACTACCGCGGTCGGTCAATATGACCGGCGGGAAAAAATGTTATACAGTTATCTCAGAGAAAAAATTTTTACAGTTATTTCAGAGTCGCTTTCAATTGAAAAGAGTAAATAACAATAGTATTGATTAAGTCTCAAGTAGTGCACTTCTAAAGAGTTTCTTATGCAATTTTTTTTTACAATTGTTTATTTGAAGGAGATAAGGTAAAGTATCAAAACATGGATGTAAATTTGTTATTCCTTACATAGTGTAACAATCTGTTGTAGATATTTACCCTAAAAATGTCAAAGCATTTGAAAATTACAAATTACCTAAGAAATATAACGGACATGGAAGAAGAATTTTCAGAATATGATGAACAAGAAATTTCTGGAATTGAAAAAAACATGGAAATAGATCTATTACAAGTGAATTGGAATTAGAAAGCGATAGTGAAGAGGAGATAATTATAAATAAGCGTTCAGGGCAGAAAAGAAAGAGGGTTTTATTGACATCCGAAAGCGAAACAGATTTAGAGGATCAATGCATCGAAACTGTTGCTGATGGAACAGTCTGGGAAGAAATAAACGGAAGACCTAAACCTGGCAGGTTACCAGTGCATAATATTTTTAGGGATATGTCAGGACCAACAGAATACGCTAAACGACATATAATGAAAGGACAAATGAAGACGGCATTTACTCTTATCATTGATCAGCGCATAATGCATCATATTATAAAATGTACAGAAGAAGAAGCATTTAGGGTGATGGGGACTAAGTGGGAGCTAAATGCAACAAAACTAGACGCATTTATTTCTTTGCTATATGCTCGCGGCGCATATGAGGCGACAAATTTGGATATCTCATATTTGTGGAATAAAAATTCGGGACCCGCTTTTTTTCGAAAACAATGAGCCGAAACGACTTTACTGAAATTATGAAGTACATACGATTTGATAAGAAGAGCGAAAGAAGCCAGCGTTTACAAACCAATAAATTCGCTATGATATCTACAATATGGGATCGATTTATTGAAAATTCTCAAAATTGTTATAAACCTGGTGCATATATTGCTGTTGATGAGCAGTTATTTCCGTCGAAGACTAGGTGTAGATTTACACAATATATGCCAAACAAACCAGACAAATTTGGAATAAAGTTCTGGTTGGCGTGTGACGTCAATAGTAAGTATATTATAAATGGGTTTCCCTATTTGGGAAAGGATGAAAGGAGAGATTGTTCAATACCACTTGGGGAGTTCGTTGTTCTAAAGCTGATGGATCCTTTCACAGGATGCGGAAGGAATGTAACAACAGATAATTTTTTCACGAGTGTATCATAAGCCAAGAAATTACTTGCAAAAAAAACTACAATTGTTAAATTGTTAAAAGTTAGCCAAAGAAAGAAAAGATAAAATGGCTAGATTTTCAAGCAAATTGTATAAATCAAATTACATTACTCTTACAGTTTATAAAAGTAAGCCCAAAAAAAAGTGCTTGTTCTAATAGTAGGAGAGCCAGTGACATTTTTCAGTGATGATTTAGTTAAGGTCTATTTTTTGAGAGGATGTCGAGGAGGGCCTAACTAAGTGTCATCCGCGAGGATTAACCCTGATTTCAGTCATAAGAGGGTGGCAGAACGCCCCCAACGTGTAAAAACAACGGCATCTTTTTATAATCACTACACTACACTACTCTACAACATACCACGAAATCAGAAAAATTGACAAAATCTAGCTCTGGTGCAAGTTGGGGGTGACTTATCCCCGCACACCCTCTTAAGATTGCTTATTTTCAAATCTCCTAAAACACGTCAACTATATTTTTCAATTATCTACTTTATCCAATTATTTTGGCTCAAATTCTAATAATTTAGGAATTTTTACAGATAAAAAATACTCTGAAAAATCGTATTTACCCTCAAAATTACTTAGGGGTTTCGACCCTATGGGTCCAAAGTACTATTCACAATATTGTTATAATACAACCTAAAAAGCGCACTTGGTATTGTTGAACAATTTTAATTAGTTTTCAAGATATTTAAAAAAAATGGTTTTTGGGGGTTAACTTTAAGGGCGGTTTTTACCCCTTCAATGGAGGAGTTAGCACGTAATACCACAAAATGAAGAAAATCGGTTAGGTACACCTCGGGTACCTTCCTTGTCAGAAACTAATCAAAATACGAAAAAAAGTCATGAGACCTTTTTTGTAGAGAATTGAATTTCCTACAAAAACGTCTCATGTTGTATTCTCGAATCTAGCATAGTTCCAAAGATATGTGCGTCTGAACGTAAAAAATATTCGTAAATTTTCTTCATTTTCAGTATAACTCAGAAAATAAACAAAATATGAAGAAATGTCAAGAGACCTTTTTTGTAGAGAATTAAATTTCCCACAAAAAATCTCTTCTTTCAGACTGAAAATAAAAACTTCAAATCATTCTGCCAGGGTGTTGATGCCGCCATTTTGTTCTGCAAATTGACATTCACACTTGGAATAGTTGTCACAACAACATATTAAAAGATGAAGCTTAACTAAATAATAAAAAGTTCATCACTCACACGACATATTAGGGGCGATCTGCCACCCCCTTATGACTGGCCAATCGTTCTGCAAATATAATATCGATGATTGTGGGCTATCAAAGGACTGCTGGAGAAAATTTCAGCCTTAACTAAATGATAAAAAGATGCCGTTTTTTTTACACGTTGGGGGCGTTCTGCCACCCTCTTATGACTGGAATCAGGGTTAATCCTCGCGGATGACACTTAGTTAGGCCCTCCTCAACATCCTCTCAAAAAATAGACCTTAACTAAATCATCACTGAAAAATGTCACTGGCTCTTAGACTATAAGTTCCAAACATAACTCAATAGAAATAGAAAAAAGCAGCAAACGTATACCGGAAACTATTAGATTTTATAATAGTACAAAATTTGGTGTAGATGTGGCAGACCAGATGACAAGGAAATACAGCGTGAAGTCGAAAAGTTGTAGGTGGCCACTTCAAGTATTTTTCAACATTTTGGACCTAGCTGGAATAAATGCCTGGATTTTGTATAAAGAAACGACGGGTGAAAACATTTCCAGGCAGGAATTTTTGTTCCAGTTAGCTTCAGAACTCGGCGATGCATATACAAAATCTCAAGAAAAAAAGCTTTTACCAACACCGTCCACAAGTTCCGATTTGTGCGTACGAAAAACTTGTCAAATAAAATTTTGTAAAGGTTATAAAACAACAAAAATCTGTTCGAAGTGCAAAAAATATGTTTGCGGCAAATGCACATTTCAGATTAAAATTATTTGTAAACAATGTGAGGAAGCCGAATAAAGTATATTATGTATGCATAACATTCTGTATAAAAATTTAATTTTATTTGTTTTTTTATAAAGAATTTTAGAAATTATATAAAAATAAATTTGGACGAAATTTCATGAAAATTCTTTATTTTATATACATTTAGCCACAAATCAACAATTATCTGCACTGAATAATAAAATCGATAACTTTTTTAATTACCGGTCAATTTGACCGCGCGCGGTAGAAATAGGTATACAAGAATTGTCGGTAGGTTTAAGGCCCAATTACAATGAACGGATCTGAGCGCAACGGAACCGAAATGAAATGTGAAATAGGTTTTCTCACCATACGTTTTCTACCTCAGCGATTACATTGAACGGATACAAGCGCATTCGATCGGAACTACGCGCAGTAAATTTCGGATTGTGTAGAAATCGCCGGATTGAAGTGCTTACTTTGACATTTCTATCCGTTCAGATCCATTCATTGTAATTGGGCCTTTAGTGTTAAAGAACATATTCCAAAACTTCATTTAATTTCCCTGTGACTACAAGATAAAAGCATGCTCTTACTACGAGAAATATCGAAGTTATGAAAATTCGGTCGAACTTATTTATTAATCCCTAGGTAATAAATTATATCAGAAATGGATGATTCGCGTTCACAGAAATATCCGAATAAATGTACAATATATTCGAATTTAGCAATTTTCGAATAACTTTCTTACTTATTTTCACATCCATAACCTTTAGATAAGAAAACATCATCATAAAAGGTTTTCTCGTCCCAACAAACCTTTGAAATTGTGTGTAACATGCTCGTATTCAACTAACCCTCTCCATTAGTTATACTTATTTAACCTCTAGATAGAAAATAACATAAAAAATGAGTTTGAGTCTGTGTTTAGTAATTTTCTCCCCCACTTGAGCCTCTACATACAAAAATATGCCAGAAATAGATTTAACATTTCGAGATTGAAACGATGCGACATGGGTGTTTTGTGTTATATGTGTTGATTTATATGAAAAAAACTGTCAAAATAAGGGGTAACTTCAAGAAGCCGTAAATTGATTCTTTTTTGTGGTAAGAGAATGTTTTTGTCTTGCATTCACAGGGAAATTAAATGAAGTTATGGAATATTTTTATGTAGTGTAATTAAGTTACCAAGTTGTATACGAAAATGAAGAAATTTATACTGGAAGTGAAAGTGTGTAACAAATGAATCGACAAAATCAATTTTATTTTATTCTCAAGAATTTCTATACATACATATCTATGGCTATATACGGAGGATTTTGTAGAAAGATTTGCATTTACATGAATTGAGCCAACACCGTATTATTTTACAAATGTAAACAGATGCATTTTCTTGAAGCAACATTTTGTTTGGTTAAGAAGTTCGAAGTAAATAGATTTAAAAATAAAAAAATCATCGTTTATTGCCAGAAAAAATGCAGAAAAAACCACTTCGTTTGCATTCTCGCCAAATGACACCATTACACCAATTTTCTGGGAATTTTGAATTGATTTGAAATTGATCCACTCGTAGTGGACATTTAATCACAATCTGTTCCATGTATTGGGTGTGTGAATATGACTCCGCCCTTTCTCAACATATGTCGTTTTTAGTATTGTTTATGTGTACTAATAAATGGCAACACTTGTGGTCGATAGTACCTACTTTACTTTACTACAAGTGCTTTTACCTCCTTGAAAATGTCTATTTTCGTTCCAAGTAAACATCATGTGCTATTACACTATTTTATTGCAAAGAAAAGTGCAGCTGAAGCATATTGTTTGCTTGTGGAGATTTACGGTGAGCTTGCTCCATCTAATACAACTTGTAAGGAATGGTTTCGACGATTTCAAAATAATGATTTTGGCACTGAGGACAAAGACCATGGAAAACCACCAAACAAGTTTGAAGCATTATTGGCAGAGGGTTCTTGCCCAACTCAATCATAATTGGTTGCAGCATTAAATGATGAACGATCAACTGTTGCAAAGCGTTTAAAAGCAATGGGAATGGTTCATAAATTTGGTAACTAGTTCCATATGAATTGAAAGAAAGAGACATCGAACGTCAAAAAACAGTTTGTGAAATGCTACTTCAATGACAGCAAAGAAAAGGATTTTTGCATCGAATCACAGGAGATGAAAAATAGATATGTTATGAGAATCCTAAACGTAAAAAAGTTTGGGTGATAATGTAATTTCCACTTCCAAGCACTCTATCCCTGATCATGTAAGTACAATTTATGCCAGCTATATTTTAATTTTAGATTAATTTTTGTGTAATGTTCCAAAACAACAGTGCATTTGTTGTTCTGCAGATATTTTTTACGCTGAATAGAACAAAATTGCTTATTCTTTTTACTATTTCTTCTATTGAAATTTAGGAACGCTTTTGACATTTTTGAAGCTCCTGTCTCAGTCAGCTGAGAGCTATAAAAAATATAAATATTCAAGTTCGAGAAGCATACCAGTTCCAAAAAGTTAAAATGGCTGGCAATGAAGAATTGATTGAATTTTTTTTTCTGAAAGAAAGAATTTGTCTCTTTTTGCTAAGTAGCAACTGAGGAAGGCTTTTGTTTCTGCACGTTTTTCGTCTTTCTCTGCTAGAAATTTTCAAACTACAATTAAATATATCATAATTGGAAATATTAACCTTTTATATCCATTTTGAGCATGTGCGCACTCTTAATTGTCCCTTCTCAAACGCAACCTATCGCACCTTTGACAGTCTACTGGAGTACCAACGTTTCAAACAAAAATGATGTTCGCTTGAATCGTTCTTTTGTGCTGTTCTTGTTCTACTCTAGATAGCGAGAACAAAAGAACACGGTTTTTCTTATTTTCGAATAGTGTAATTTGATTTTATTTTTTTACATATTTATGGAATAAAGCTTGATTTATTGGAGTTTTTCTGTTTACAACATAAAATGCCGAAGCGCGCCCGCTTATGAGATGGAACACGGCGCGACTACTGGAGGGTTAAGAGGAAAATATAAGTGCAATATTTCGACCCTTTAATTCTGAACATATTACCATTAAAAATTAAAATATAAAATAACATTCTGTAAAGAGTTCCAAAAGTGGTTGAAGTAAATTAGGGTTACTCCTAATAATTGTTTGAACTTTTTTAAATGAATATTTTTTAATGAATAAATAAAATTAAAATAATCTCATATCTGGCCAATAGAGTATAATATTAAAAGTAAATATATAAGTTAGTTGCTTTAACACCTGCAAAATGTATTACTTAGTTAAATTAAAGAATTCGGCATGTTCCAAAAATTAAGTTCCCATAAAAACAATATAGCTCAAACACGTAAATCCTGTAGCTCACTGCATATAGGAAGATAAAGGGTTTAATATGGGTCATGCAAATTCAATTTATTGGGCTTAAGCTCCATAATTGTGTGAGAAAACACAATTAAACTTTGCAACAGTTCCAAACAAACCAGCATATTCGGAACGTTTTAGCAGGATTTCAGCGCCCTGTAACAATCCAGCAGCACGGCAAGGGGGGTCCAATTATAATATCACGAGCTAATAAACTTGAAAATTATTATAATTACATGCACACTGCTGAGCAGATGAACGTGTTAATATTATAACAAACAAATTAAATGCATGGCAACTCCGAGGGCCTGTGTTGCTTTGGGAAATATCTCATCCTCAAAAAGGACACCCGCGGGCGTGCTGGCCCACCTGATTACTTTGATGAATCGGTGGTGCGTCTGTGTATATACCTGTTCCACGTAACCTGATGATTTTTGGATTTTAATAAGTGAAACCGCCAATTAATCAGAAAGCCCGCAAAACACCGGTAGCATTGCAATCGCCCCGCAACAGCCACTTTAATCTCGAATTTTAAAATTGGTCCTAAAACGCCTGTAAAGTGTTTATTGTGTCCCAGAACTATGGAAGGGGAGAAGGGTCACCAGCTCAATGGTTTCCGTTTTACGAGTTTACTTCAAAAGTCGCAAATTCACACCATCTTCCCATTTCTTAGATCCCCATGGCAGCGAGTACTCTTGGGACCCTCCAGCAAGAGATAGATACTTAGATACTCGTTCGTAGATAGATAGGTACCCCTGTAGGATGAGGCGCTGGCAGCGCTATCTATATGTAGGTCCTTGTGGTTCTTGGCAACTTTACGGGTGGTAATGTAAAGAGTTCTGAAGCCGTTAATGGCGTACGCGCCCGTAAAATCAGACGGCGCGAAACAATAGATACAGCAAGCGGCGTCCAGCTTCCCACAGGAATATCTTGGCAACTTTTAATTAAATCCTTTCCGAGGAAATAGGAAACGGTCAACCGAGTGCTCATCCCGCTGCCCTATTTATTCACCCCCCGTCGCGGAGGGATTTGTGGGATCTTCTGTTCTAGACTGAAGTGAACCAAGACATTTTCTGTTTATCCAAAGAATGGAAAAGAACGCTCACTTCCTGGACATTGAAGTTGCTGAGTACAGAAGCTTCGCAGTATGGCTCTTAGCTATTTAAGCTATTTGCAAAGAAAATAATATTTTATGATTTGTTTCGCCCTTTCCTTCGCCCTCCCTCTCGATGCAATCCCAGTGTAATGCGAACTAAACAATGTGGAAACGACTGCGCTTACCCAGATAACATTCCTTGACTCCGAAAACTCTAAGCTCTTAGAAAACCAAGATGGCTCAAGATTTCAGAATATTCGTTTCTAGAGTGACGAAGTTTTACCTTGTTTTCTTTTAATTTCATTCCGGACATTGAAGTGTTTTCTTACAGGTTGAATTGCATTTGCTTGATCTTTTGTGTCTCCAGCTGGATTCTACTTCAAGAATATATGGAAAAATAAATGAATTTGATTGCAAAATTTAATATTAATCAAAAATGTAGGCTAAACTGACAAAATGAAGGCATTTTAAAAGCAAACAACCATTTAGGAAGCTCGTTTCTTACATGTTGTAAAATGAAAAATGAAGTATGAAATTTAAAATGAATATAGCTCGTGATATTATACTTACACAAATTTTTTACAAAGTGCAAAACTTCACTAACCTAACTTAAACCCATAATGACTTTAATCTAACCATTAGAGGATAAATAAGAATATGAAAGATCGCAAATCCTTTGGTTATATCAAGTTGAATCAATGAGGATATATTTATTTTACTAATTGAAAATCCAAATGGATATCTTTTTCAATAAAAACATGTGAAATTCACTTAATTTTTAGTATCAATTCTGAGTGAGAAAGGGGCGTCTCGAAAAGCTGGACAAATATTAAGTTTTAATTTACACCATTTTATAATACGCGATCTAATTTAGGTATAGGACTAATAGAAAATATTAAAATTGTTATATAATCCGTTTTCATCATCTAACTATATTTTACGTTCTATTCGGGAATTTCCTGAGTCTCTTATATATATTTTGAATAATTTATTATAGATAGTTCTAGAAAACAATTGTTAACAAAAAAAGTGTACAGATGATTGCCTTTTTCTTAGAGATGGTCAAAAGCTAGATTGTAAGCGCACGACTGCTACAGGGTGGGCCATCTAACGTTTGGAATTGCAACTATAGGTTATTTTGAGGTTGGAAGGTTTGATGACATTTCTGATGTTACAGAAAGTTAGTTTTATGTTTGACATTTATGAAATGGGTCGCTTTTCGCCTGAACAAGGTTGGGAAATACTAAAAACGTATTTCCATATTGGTGAGTTTTCTACTCAAACTGTAAGAAATTTACGGAAAAAATTTGACAAAAAGGATGTGCCAAAAACGCAGTTTGTGGATCAATTTGGATAAAACAACCCGTGTACGTACTCGTCCAGTGCGCTCAACCGAAAACATCGCTGCTGTTGCTCAGAGTGTGCGTGAACAACCATCAACATCAACTCGTCATCGTTCTCAAGAATTGAACATTTCACGCACTTCTTTGAGAAGAATTTTGCATAAAGATCTCGGTATGAATGCGTACAAAGTTCAATTAGTGCAAGAGCTGAAGCCGCATGACCATCCGATGCGTTTTCGGTTTGCTCAATGGGCCGAAGACCGCTTGATCGAAGATGGGCATTTTTACCGAAAAATCATCTTTTCAGATGAAGCTCATTTGCACCTCGGAGGATACGTCAATAAACAAAATTGTCGTATTTGGGGCTCAGAAAATCCACACGTCATTGTGGAGAAATCAATGCATCCACAACGTGTGACTGTCTGGTGCGGATTTTGGCCTGGCGGCATTATTGGGCCATTTTTCTTCGAAAATGAGCAAGGAAACGCCGTTACAGTGAATGGCGATCGCTACCGCGCCATGCTAAGAGATTTTTTGTTTCCCAAAATTGAAGAGTATGACATAGACGACATTTGATTTCAACAGGACGGCGCAACGTGCCACACAGCTAAAGTAACAATCGATCTTTTGTGCACTGTTTTCGGAAATCGCATAATCAGCCGAAATGCTGATGTCAATTGGCTACCTCGAAGCTGCGATTTGACTCCGTTAAATTTTTTTTTTGTGGGGAGCCGTTAAGGACAAGCGTTACGCTAACCATCCAGAGACGATTGATGACTTGAAACGTGAAATCGAAGTTGCCATTGACGAAATAGAGGCCCAAACAATCGAAAATGTACTAAAAAATTGGACTGATCGAATGGGGTATTGTAAGGCTAGCCGTGGCAGTCTTTTGAATGATGTTGTCTTCCATTCCTAAATGGAAAGGTTCAATCTTTCTAATAAACTCATAACTTTGAAAAAACACTCATTTGTTTTTTTTTTTAAAGCCGATTCAAATTCCAAATCTTAAATGGCCTACCCTGTAGTACTGTCTTTGGTTTTTGATTTACAATAATACTTAGCATATTTGTTCATAATTGTTGATCGTTTTCTTAATTTGTATTATATTTTTTATCGTATCTATAATGGAACGCTGCTCATATCAATAAATTAGATTCTAACTAATACGTATAGTATCATTTCAGTTTATTCTTTTATGCTTGGATATATTTTTAATTTATAGTCTATGTTTGATAGTTTTCGTGTAAATGGAAATTCATTTTTGCACAAAGCTCTCATTGTAAATAAATAAATGAATTTTAGCTCACGTGAGTTTTATGATATAAAGATAGTTCAAAGCTAGTTTAATTTTTCCTTCCAAAGTCCACTAAGGAGGTAAATTATAAATTATAATCGTTCTGCAGATAGTTGGTTCCTTGTTTAAAACTCATAATCCAGGAAAAAACTGCGTAAGACTTTTCTTTTCCCATCTCTTCCAGATAAAAAGCTCAATGTCATGTGCGAGTAACACATACAGCACTTGTCTTATATACCTGTCGTGCAAACAGAAGAATCCTGACAAATGTTTATCCTTTGTCAACGCTCCGTTGCGGCAAGCTTAAGGAAAGAAGAAGATGTTCCTGGCTAATATCATATTATATATGCTCCGAGTTTATGCGAAAAAAGATGTCTAAGAGTCGACAAATAACTCACCTCATCCACTTATCAAATTAGGACTAAAACCCTTTCAAGCAAGAATACCCAGGTGCTCGGCGACCACTACATCACAGCATTCACCGCTGAAAGGAACATATCTGGCATTTGTCGTCAGAACCTCTATTAGGCAAATTGTGGACGCAAACGGGAGTACCTCTGGCAGGCTCGCTTTCCCAGATGGATATAATCGGGACGATTGGGGGTATCAAACTTTGTGACATACCCCATAATTGGAGCAGTAGTGTGTCGTCTGGCCGGATCATTTTAGCCATATCACTCACAGATAAAATGTTGGCAAAGTTCCGGGACAGCGATTTCAATTTTTTATCCTTGTCAACATGCAGACGATTTCGAATCAATAAAAAGCCATTGTCCCTTCCAGCCTTATTGAAATAACCTGGATGCGCGCCAAAAATTATTTAGATGACTGAATAATATGCCAGAAGAGATAAAGTTATGCTATTCAATTTTCAGATGGACCTCCCTGGAGTATCCTTTTGTTTAAAGAACCCTTAGGGAAAGATGATTGCTTTTTGTTTTTTTTTTGGAAACTAGTTTTGGAAATGTTTCAGTGAATTATTCATAAGTCTAGAGGGTAACACTTTGAAATTAAAGTCTTAACTTAAATTTATTTTATCAGTGACATTCAGTTTTTACATAAACGGATTTTTTATATGTACTTTCATATACAGGGTGTTCAGAGGTGGGAGGTCAATACTGAAGGGGGTGAAAGGTCAGACCGAGACAAGCAAAAAATCGTATGGGTGGGGGGGGGGCATCTTGCACCGTTTGGCAGTTACAGGGTGATTCGTAAATCAGGATTTTGCCTTATATGGGAACCGCTCTTGTATTTTTATCTTTTTTTCTACGCATCGCAGCGGCCCCAAACTGATTTCAAAAAATCACTATTTGGAAGCCCTTTCCAAAAAAGTTTACACCACCCCCCTATCCCCAACCCCTTGGCCACAATCCCCCCTGGAAGTTGAAAAAATTAACTTTTATTTCACGATTTTTCACCTTTCGCCCCACTTTTCTCCGAAACTCATGTTATTAACATACCTACTTTTTATTTTTTTTAAGTTGCCTATCTAATTACCTCTCCAAAAAGGTGCAACATGCCCAGGTAGAAAAGGGTTGCAAAAGTCCTGAAATTAAAACATCCTCACAGGTACCTAATTACTTTATTGCACCATAATGGAAAATGTCGTTAAGTAAACAATTTTTATGACAGCAAGTTCGGAAATGTTTGTTTAGGAAACAGAGGTAATACATTTTTATTTTTTCAGCAAAACAGTAATAAAATAATAAATGTAATCTCGTTAAATAGCGTTATTAGATTATTATATCCAGTATTGACTCCTAAGTATCCTGACGCTCCGTTTCTAATACCTCCTATGAATTATGGTATAAAAATGGGTGAGTTTGAAAGGACATTGACCACAGTTGAAGAAGCAAGCGAAAAGAACGGGTGTTTAATAGAAAAAATTAAGATAAAATGGCAGAATTCAGTGTTGACGAGTATGCCGATATAATTTACGTGCACGGTTTAGTAGAAGGAAGTGATAGTGAGGCCGTACGAGAATACCAAAAGAGATTCCCGAATCGGCGGGTACACAACAGAAGGGTATTTTCAAGGACTTTCAGAAGGTTAAAAGAAACCGGAAGTGTAACCGCCCCCAGAGCAGAAACGCGAGCAGGAAAATCGGCCGATTCAGCGGACCCCGACCAACAAATCCTCAACATCGTCAGGAACAGCCCTGTAATAAGCATCAGGCAGGTCGCACGAAGGTCAGGATTGTCTTCAGGGAGAGTTTGGACCGTTGTGAACCGAGAGGGACTACATCCATACCACCATATCCCGGTCCAAGCACTAGGGAAGGAGATTCCGAAGGACGATTGCAATTCTGCACTTGGCTGTTCGAGTCTGACATCGAAAACAGAAGGTTTCTAGACCGAATTCTGTGGACGGATGAATCGCAATTCACCCGGGATGGCATCACAAACTTACACAACCTCCACACCTGGTCAGATGTGAACCCACATAGGACCAGGTGTCGGTCCTTCCAGCAAAGATTTAGTGTCAATGTCTGGGCTGGCATCATCGGCAACCAGTTGATAGAACCCTTCATCTTACCCCAAGTGCTGAATAGTCAGCTATACTCGGACTTTTTGGAGAATACCCTTCCGGATCTGTTGGAGGACATCCCCCTGGCCACCAGAACCGCAATTTATTTACAGCTAGACGGAGCACCTGCGCATACTGGGAACATTGTTAGGGCAAGGTTAAATGAAAATTACCCAGAGCGCTGGATTGGACGAGGTGGACCGATTCCTTGGCCTGCTAGGTCACCGGACCTTACTCCACTGGACTTTTTCTTATAGGGAATGATGAAAGATGAAGTTTACTCAAGACCAATCAACACCAGAGAAGAATTAGTTACCAGGATTGGGACTGCAGCCACGAAAATACGGGAGAGACTGGCTACCATAGACCTCAAACGTGAAATAAAACGAAGGCTACTTGCATGCATCGAAACTGGCGGAGAACATTTTGAACAGCTTTTGAAGGACATACGTTTTAATTGTAATTAGTTTTTAAGCGAACAAAATGTATTTTTTAGTTAACTTAAGTACAATTTCTTAAAAATTCGAATTATCATGATATTCTGTAAAAGGATTTTTGTAAATAAATTTTCGTATCCTTTTCCTACCTGGGCATGTTGCACCTTTTTGGAAAGGTAATTAGATAGGCAACTTAAAAAAAATAAAAGGTAGGTATGTTAATAACATGAATTTCAGAGAAAAGTGGGGCGAAAGGTGAAAAATCGTGAAATAAAAGTTAATTTTTTCAACTTCCAGGGGGGATTGTGGCCAAGGGGTTGGGGATAGGGGGGTGGTGTAAACTGTTTTGGAAAGGGCTTCCAAATAGTGATTTTTTGAAATTAGTTTGGGGCCGCTGCGATGCGTAGAAAAAAAGATAAAAATACAAGAGCGGTTCCCATATAAGGCAAAATCCTGATTTACGAATCACCCTGTAACTGCCAAACGGTGCGAGATGCCCCCCCCCCCCCCACCCATACGATTTTTTGCTTGTCTCGGTCTGACCTTTCACCCCCTTCAGTATTGACCACCCACCTCTGAACACCCTGTATAGTAGGAGATCGCAAATGGTATCTTGTTGTTCTTGAAAGCGTGTTGTAATGCAATATTTCGAAATTTTAATTCACAATACATGGAAAAATTTTTGTATTAATTAATAGCCTATATAATTAATATTTATTATTATAAGCTTTCACGGAATAAACTATGGATGGCAAAAATCCGCAACCAATTCACGAAAGTTTTCGCTATAAAATTTAACTACATATGATGGAAATATCGTATATTCAGTAAAAAATTGTAGGATATAATACCATTACCAATAACATTTGTCGCCAGTCATTGAAAATTCCCGTATACCAAAATTTTGCAATTGTTTCGGCGGAAACATAATTACTCGACGCACCGCACATTGAATATTGACAAATGACAACTGTCCCTATAACTTGCATTCACTGGGCAGTGTCAAAAATTTTACCCTTCTAGGCACGTGTTGCGGTCACGAAGCAAGAAGAAGATCACTACGGCTGGCAAAACCTTACAAATGCATAAGAGAAGTGCAATGCAAGTGGCAGCCGCAACGTTGAAAGGACTAACGGTTACTATTGTCTAACTTCTCTATAAAAGGCCACGCTGGACGTAAGTTAGTCATTAGTTTCTGGGAAATCACCGAGATTAATCAAGCTTTGGGTAATTACCAAAGTTCCTTTTTTCTTTGCAAACTCCAAATTTCGACTCGAATTTCTTACACTTAGAATTATTTCGGTTTGGGAATATCACCGATCGAATTTTTCTAAGTCTTTTTCTCGCGTTAAATTCTTTACACTTAGAATTATTTCGGTTTGGGAATATCACCGATCGAATTTTTCTAAGTCTTTTTCTCGCATTAAATTCTTTACACTTAGAATTATTTCGGTTTGGGAATATCACCAATCGAATTTTTTCTAAGTCTTTTTCTCGCGTTAATTCTTACACTTAGAATTATTTCGGTTTGGGAATATCACCAATCGAATTTTTTTCTAAGTCTTTTTCTCGCGTTAATTCTTACACTTAGAATTATTTCGGTTTGGGAATATCACCAATCGAAATTTTTTCTAAGTCTTTTTTTCTCGCGTTAATTCTTTACACTTAGAATTACTTCGGTTTGGGAATATCACCAATCGAATTTTTTCTAAGTCTTTTTCTCGCGTTTAATTCTTACACTTAGAATTATTTCGGTTTGGGAATATCACCGATCGAATTTTTTCTAAGTCTGTTTCTTGCGTTTAATTCTTACACTTAGAATTATTTCGGTTTGGGAATATCACCAATCAAATTTTTCTAAGTTTTTTTTTTTTTCGCGTTAATTCTTTATATTTAGAATTGCTTCGGTTTGGGAGTATCACCGATCGAAAATTTTCTAAATCCATTTATCACGTTAATTCTCTACACTTAAAATTGCTTCGGTTTGGGATTATTACCGATCAACAATTTTTCTTAGTTTTTTTTGTACACAATTATCATTCTAAGCTTGGAACGATTTCGGTTGGGTCTATAACCAGCTGAAATTCTTTCCAAGTCCCGCCTTGAATTTATTTATTTTATTTTTTCTCTGAATTAAGTTTTATTAATTTTTTTGTTGAATTCCAATAATTGAAACTTTTGTAATAATTACATTTGGCTGCAATGAATATTAAATTTTTAGAGTTATAGCGAATGTTGAAGATTATACTATATTTAATTGAATAAAAGATTACACGTAAATCTAAATTAATGATTTCTTATTTTACGCCTTCTTTTTTCCTTTCCTTTTTTTAGCTTTGGTTATAGAAGGTTAACTATAGGTTTGCTATCATCTCTAACAAACGAATCAGATGCCCTATTGAAAAAAAATTTTATGTTTGACCTTAAACAAGTCAAAACATTGGTCCTTCGAGCCGGATATACATTAGATATATTGCCGATTTATTGCAGCCAGATTTTTTATTACATAAAGTTTAATACTGTTCAACAGTAAGTCCTACTAACAAATACTTCTCGACTTCGAAGATAAAAATGAAACCTACAATTCGAAATCAATCAACCTTAAAAGGTTTACTCGAACAAGCGCGAATAAATTACGAAAAAACTGATGATAAGAAAATAACAAAAGGATATCTAGAGGCAAGAATTCAGCAGATTGAAAAATTATGGTTGCAATTCGAAGAAAACCATTTAGGGATTTGCGCGGGAGAAGAGAAGAACCAAAAGATCGTGTCGAAATATCTAAATAGTTCAATTTACGAAGAATTTGAAGGCACATACTTCGAGTTTCTCGGTGAACTACAAGACAAACTGAGTAACATGGAAAAATCAGATCCTGTTCCTCAAATTACACAATCTATACAACGGGCCGAAGTCAAGCTTCCCCGTATAGATCTACCAAAATTCAATGGCGAATATGCTAACTGGAGAGCATTTCATGATATTTTCGTATCGCTCATACATTCAGACCAGCGTATTCCTCAAATCCAAAAATTACATTACTTAAAGTCCTGCCTTACAGGGGAGGCAGAAAGATTCCTAAAACAATTTGATATGGTAGGAACGAACTACCAATCAGCATGGGAAACATTAGTGAAAAGATACAGCAACCAAAGGGTGCAAGTTTTTTCACATCTAAAGCAACTGGTTAATCAACCAGGTATAAAAAACGAGACCGAACGGTCAATTAAGGGTGTTTTAGACACCACAAGGGAACAACTTCACGAGCTGGAGGCCCTCAAAATAGATATCACACACTGGAATGCAATAGTTATTTTCATAATTATCCAGAAGCTGCCCGAAGAGACACGAAAACTATGGGAACAGAGGATATCAGAAACTACTGATATACCGACCCTAGAGGAATTCTACACATTTTTGGAAGCTCGATATCGCACATTAGAAGCAATGTCTGAAGCAAAGTCAACTAAATTTGTTCAGACAAAAAACACTACAAACTATTATATAAGCCACCAGAACGAATGCGTTCTTTGCAAAGGGGATCATTCGGTGCAACAATGTAGCAAATTCCTTCACATGAAGATTGATGATAGACGGAAGGCGCTAACAAGGAGCAATATCTGCTTCCAATGCTTCCAACGCCATGGGAACAAAACTTGTAAAACTCTACGAACATGTTACATGTGCAATGGAACACATCCATTATATAAATGTGATCAGTTTAAAGGGAAAAGCTTGGGCGAAAAACGAAGTTATGTACAGAGAAAGAATCTCTGCATTAACTGTCTAAGCCCACATCAAAAACAAGTCTGCATAAGTAGAAACAATTGCTACAAATGCAATCAGCGTCATCATACCTTATTACATGATGAACAAGCAAAAAATAGAAATACAAATCTGGGTACAACAGCCTCTAACTCGAAAACGGCTGAGGCACAATCCCAAAAGCAGACAGGAACAATTAGCTGTCATTATAACAAAAATACAACGAAATCGTTGTTGGCAACTGCCATAATAAACGTGGAGAATGACTACGGTACTTCAATTCCCCTTCGTGCCCTTATTGATTTAGGGTCACAAAGCTCATTTGTGTCAGAAGAAGTCTGTCAGACTCTGAAATTAAAGGGGAAAGCCACTTCACTGCAAGTAACAGGGTTGGGTTCAACCAAGGTAGCTTCCACCACTAAGGAAGTAACATTGTGCTTAAGATCCAACATTGATCATACAATCAATTTTCCCATAAGGGCATACGTTCTAAGGAAAATTACAAGCGTATTTCCTCCTAAGCAAACGGATCAAGTAGATTGGTCTTACATCAAGGACCTACACTTAGCCGACCCAAATTTTATGCAAGCAGGAAAAATAGACATGTTGCTAGGAGTAAACGTGTATTCTAAAATTCTGCGTGATGGTCTCCGAAGGGGAAAGAATAACTCCCCAATTGCCCAAAACACCCATCTTGGATGGATATTATTTGGCGAAATACCAAGTGATACAAGCCAAAACCATGGAGACACATTCTCAGCATTGGCATTAGAAGGTCAATGTGACATACAAACTCTAAACGAGCAAATTCGTAAATTTTGGGAAATCGAAGAAATCTCAAATGAGCGAAAATTTACAAATGAGGAAGAAAGATGTGAAATGCATTACAAAGCAACACACACTCGCTTACCTGGTGGCAAATATCAGGTCAAAATACCCTTTCACAACGAATTCCCAAGCTTAGCAGATTCTAAACAGCAAACAGCAAAGCGATTTCTTCAGTTGGAAAATAAATTCTCGAAACATCCGGACATACAAAAGGAATATTCACAATGTATAAACGAATATCTCAGAATGGGACATATGAGCATGGTTAATAAATCAATCAGCGGGGAACCAAGGCGCTACTACATGCCGCACCACGCAGTTTTCAAGGAAAGTACAACAACGAAACTCAGAGTTGTGTTTGATGCATCAATGAAAACATCAAACGGGATGAGTCTAAATGAACAAATGCTAACTGGACCCACGTTACAATCAAAATTATGTTCCATCTTGCTTAAATGGCGAAGATACCAATTCGCCATGACAGCCGACATAGAGAAAATGTATCGGATGATAGAGATTCACCCATCCGATAGGAAATATCAAACGATATTCTGGAGAAATCATAGACAGGAGCCTCTTCAAGAATATGAGTTGAATACAGTGACATTTGGCACGACATCGGCTCCATACCTTGCAATTAAAACATTGCAACAACTTGCCATAGATGATGGTGATAAATTTCCAATTGCATCTCAAGCAACTCTCCATGATTTTTACGTAGATGATTTGCTTACAGGCGCTGACACATTAACGGAAGCTAAAATCTTACAAGGGCAAATAATTCTTTTACTTAAAGGTGGGGGTTTCAATTTAAGAAAGTGGGCAGCCAACCACGCGGAACTGCTGGAAACAATACCGCCGGAACATCGAGAATTACAATTACCTTTAACATTTGAAGACGAAAATCAAATTAAAGCATTAGGAATATACTGGCATCCGGTTAGCGATCATTTTACGTACGCAATCAAGGTCGAAGAGTTCGATACACTAGCCAATACTAAGAGAAAAATTCTATCAGAAGTTTCAAAACTCTATGATCCGTTGGGATGGATTTCCCCATGCATAATTTTAGCAAAGATTCAGATACAAAAACTCTGGATTAGCGGATGCGATTGGGATAAAATAGCCCCGAACGAGATATGCAATCAATGGGCAACCTTCAAGAAAGAACTTAAAGATCTAGTAAGCATCAAAATTCCACGATGGATTCAGACTAATCAGTCACACAAAGAATGTCAATTACATGGATTTTGCGATGCATCACAATAAGCATACGCCGCTGTTGTTTATATTCGAGTGGTAGACGCCAATGGCAAAATATTCGTAAATTTATTAGCTGCAAAAACAAGGGTGGCCCCAATAAAACCAATGTCCATACCTCGCCTAGAGTTATGTGGTGCAGTTTTGCTGAGTAGACTTCTTAAACAAGTAAAAAGGGATATGCAGTTTGATAACGTTCCAAGTCTGTCATGGACTGATTCAAAAATAGTGCTCGCCTGGATAAAGGGTCATCCAAATAAATGGCGTACATTCGTAGCAAACAGAGTTGTAGAAATTCACGAAACTTTAGAAAACAACTCTTGGAATTATACCTCAACTAGAGAAAATCCTGCAGACATAGCATCTAGAGGTATCATGCCTTCACAAATATTGAACAATTCAATTTGGTGGAACGGTCCTACATGGTTACATAGTGACAAAGAGAATTGGCCAAATAATCACCAAATTGAACTAAAAACCACTTTAGAGTTGAAGCATAGCAATAAATTAACGTTCACAACGCAGATAAGCGAAACCTTTGTCCTATTTCAGAAATATTCATCATTCACGAAAATGACGCGTATTGTAGCATATTGTATGCGATTTGTACATAATGCTAAGTACAAATTAAACCGAAACATTGGATATTTGTCAACTCAGGAAATAAAGAAGGCTAAAGCGATCATAGTACGTACAGTACAACAGGAGGTATTTGGCGAAGAATACAAACAATTACAGGCAGGAAGGCTAAATAAAAACAGTAATTTGCTAAAACTAAATCCATTTCTGGCTAAAGATGGCACTATCAGAGTAGGAGGAAGACTCAGAAATATACAACTGCCATTCGATGCTAAGCATCCGATGATTCTTCCAAGCAAGCACCGCGTGTCGGATTTAATTATCGACAAGTTCCACATCGAAACGTTGCACGGTGGCGCACAACTTACCATAAGCACAATTCGTAATCAATTCTGGATAATAAACGGCCTATCAGCGGTCAAATCCAGAATATTAAAATGCATTAAATGCATGAAATTGAGAACTAAACAATCGTCTCAAATTATGGGAGAACTACCTCCTGTAAGAGTGAATCAAGCTCGCCCGTTCGAAAACACTGGAGTTGATTTTGCGGGACCTATAGATCTAAGGATGTCTAAACATAGAGGATCCAAAACTTATAAAGGATATTTTTGCATATTTGTATGCATGGCAGTTAAGGCGATACATTTAGAGGTAGTCTCAGACCTCACTGCTGAAGCATTTATAGCAGCATATCGACGATTTACTGGCAGGAGAGGAATATGTGCAAACATCTATTCGGATAATGGCACAAATTTTGTTAAAGCAAACAAAATTCTAAAGCGAGATATAGCAAACGCAATAAGCGATGGTGTTGAACAGATCAACACTCAAACGGAGCATACTAAATGGCATTTCATACCCCCTTCCGCTCCACATTTTGGCGGTTTATGGGAAGCAGGTGTGAAAAGTGTAAAGTACCATCTAAAGAGAACCACTAACGGTCACAATCTAACCTTTGAAGAGCTGAACACACTTTTAATTCAAATCGAGGCATGTCTCAATTCCCGACCATTATGTGCAATTTCTGCAGATCCATCGAATTCAGACGTCCTTACACCAGCTCATTTTTTGATTGGTACAACATTACTTGCTCCGCCCGATTCAACTGCAACATTAACCAAAATATCTTATTCTGACAATTGGAAATATATACAACGATTGAGACAGCAGTTTTGGAAAAAATGGTCAACCGAGTATATCACGCAATTACAAAATCGACAAAAATGGTCAATACAAAAACCAAATTTAGAAATTGGTCAAATAGTTTTGGTAAGGGATGAGACAACAGCACCTAATAAATGGCCTTTAGGGATAATAGAAGAAGTACATCCCGGTGATGATGGGCTAGTCAGAGTTGTGACTGTAAAAACCAACTCTGGAACCTACAAAAGATCTATATGTAAAATTTGTCCACTTCCCATTCAACATTAACATCAACAATAACATAAATGTTTGTGCTGTCCATGTGGTCGTTTTATGTATAAAACAAAACATGTAACAAAGCAGTTTTTTTTATTAAACAGATTTAAATATGGAGGACATTTTACAATTAAACGTGACGGAGGATGACGTTCAGGGATGGGGAATTCGGTCTCCACCACGAACACCTCCATACGAGGACTTCGACTATGGAGAGATGTTGCTAACTCCCGAAAAGGCGGCGCTATTCCCTAACCCTCCGCGGCGAATCCTGGAGACACCACCAAGGCCGTCATTTCCGGACATGCCCAGTCTGGATTCCTCACCACTGCAGTCCCAACTGGAACCGCCAACAACCGACCGACGAGCTGCTCCGATGACCCCCGCAAATCGTCAGGAACTTTCCGAGGAGACAAACGATGTCCGTGTAGTGGAAGGCAGGCGCCTCACCATCACCGGTCCAGGTAATCTGGCAGAAAGGACGTACGAGGTGCAGACAGTGGAAGGCAGGCGTTTCACCATCACCTACGCACAGATGCAACAGATTCCTTTCCGCCAGATTAGAGCCGGTAAAAGAAAACGCTACACCGTCTTCTTAGGACCCGGACGCAGAGTACGCCTATTACTGCGACGCAACAGACTGGTCTGGCAAGGCTATAGAGAAATAGCAAACATTGATTAAAAGTAGATTAAGCCTAGTATTAAGTTTCTTTGAATTTGAATTTTTTTTGTAAATATTTTTTTTTTTTTTACTTACAATGAGTATTAGAAGTAATTAAAACTGGCACCTGCAACCCGACTCATTTATTTTAATGCTATGAGCATTAAAAGGGGGGGAGAATGTTTCGGCGGAAACATAATTACTCGACGCACCGCACATTGAATATTGACAAATGACAACTGTCCCTATAACTTGCATTCACTGGGCAGTGTCAAAAATTTTACCCTTCTAGGCACGTGTTGCGGTCACGAAGCAAGAAGAAGATCACTACGGCTGGCAAAACCTTACAAATGCATAAGAGAAGTGCAATGCAAGTGGCAGCCGCAACGTTGAAAGGACTAACGGTTACTATTGTCTAACTTCTCTATAAAAGGCCACGCTGGACGTAAGTTAGTCATTAGTTTCTGGGAAATCACCGAGATTAATCAAGCTTTGGGTAATTACCAAAGTTCCTTTTTTCTTTGCAAACTCCAAATTTCGACTCGAATTTCTTACACTTAGAATTATTTCGGTTTGGGAATATCACCGATCGAATTTTTCTAAGTCTTTTTCTCGCGTTAAATTCTTTACACTTAGAATTATTTCGGTTTGGGAATATCACCGATCGAATTTTTCTAAGTCTTTTTCTCGCATTAAATTCTTTACACTTAGAATTATTTCGGTTTGGGAATATCACCAATCGAATTTTTTCTAAGTCTTTTTCTCGCGTTAATTCTTACACTTAGAATTATTTCGGTTTGGGAATATCACCAATCGAATTTTTTCTAAGTCTTTTTCTCGCGTTAATTCTTACACTTAGAATTATTTCGGTTTGGGAATATCACCAATCGAAATTTTTTCTAAGTCTTTTTTTCTCGCGTTAATTCTTTACACTTAGAATTACTTCGGTTTGGGAATATCACCAATCGAATTTTTTCTAAGTCTTTTTCTCGCGTTTAATTCTTACACTTAGAATTATTTCGGTTTGGGAATATCACCGATCGAATTTTTTCTAAGTCTGTTTCTTGCGTTTAATTCTTACACTTAGAATTATTTCGGTTTGGGAATATCACCAATCAAATTTTTCTAAGTTTTTTTTTTTTCGCGTTAATTCTTTATATTTAGAATTGCTTCGGTTTGGGAGTATCACCGATCGAAAATTTTCTAAATCCATTTATCACGTTAATTCTCTACACTTAAAATTGCTTCGGTTTGGGATTATTACCGATCAACAATTTTTCTTAGTTTTTTTTGTACACAATTATCATTCTAAGCTTGGAACGATTTCGGTTGGGTCTATAACCAGCTGAAATTCTTTCCAAGTCCCGCCTTGAATTTATTTATTTTATTTTTTCTCTGAATTAAGTTTTATTAATTTTTTTGTTGAATTCCAATAATTGAAACTTTTGTAATAATTACATTTGGCTGCAATGAATATTAAATTTTTAGAGTTATAGCGAATGTTGAAGATTATACTATATTTAATTGAATAAAAGATTACACGTAAATCTAAATTAATGATTTCTTATTTTACGCCTTCTTTTTTCCTTTCCTTTTTTTAGCTTTGGTTATAGAAGGTTAACTATAGGTTTGCTATCATCTCTAACAAACGAATCAGATGCCCTATTGAAAAAAAATTTTATGTTTGACCTTAAACAAGTCAAAACAGCAATATTCACAAAATTCAGGGATATTTCCAGAGAGGAGTCGATATTTACTGTCAGTTTATTTTATTTCCGTGTTCTTCAACCCTAGAGTTTATAATTTGTCATAAGTATTATGAGGATATTTGTAAACTCTAGAGATAATTATATCTTCTTGCTTTTAAGGGGGTAAATACAATTACATGGGCAAAAATTACGCATTAGAAAACATTTTTTTTCACAAAGAAGGTTTAATGCAATCATTATAAAACTGTACACTTGTTAAGGTATAAATGAGGAATGTAAAAATATTTTTTTTTTTAATTTTTGAAAACAAAATGGCGGCTGTACGCTGGCGTGAAGTTGACCTAAAAAAAAAAACGGCAACCACTCTGGACATCGTGTTATTGATCTGTAACAGCTCATAAGAAAAATTTGGCTTAAATATACATGTAAATTGTCGGTAAACCTCGAAAATTAAAAAAAAAAAATTATTCTGCGTTTGGTAGAAGTTTTTGTAAAAAATCGATAATTTTCACTATTTTTTCAGCCATTTTTTGCATTAATAATTCAATTTTGCAACAAAAATTCCAAAATAATTAGGCTTACAGACAAGTCTGAGGTATAAAGAAGAAACCCTAAAAAGCTAAATTGGGCAAGTAGTTTTCGAGTAATCGTGGTTGCAAATTTTAAAAATATTGTTTTGAGAAAAACGCGTTTAAAGTTTTGAAAACCTGCTATGCGCTGAACAAAGCGTTCTCGAAAAATGAAGAAAAATATATAAAGAGTTCTATTTTCGACCTGAAACTTTATGGAGCGTATTCTACGGGAAATTTCCTAACTTTTAAGAGGAACAAAAAAAAAATCGTTTTTTTTTTACCTTCTAATTGTATTTACCCCCTTAAGGGAATTTTACATTGGGGAGTACTAACAATAACAATTTACAATTTCTATTTTTGCTTTTTTTTAAGGTAAGACTCATAAAGAGAAATCTTTATAGAAAAGTACTAATAGACACTAATCAGAACTATTGAAACACTAATGAAAACTAGTGAACACTAGTAGAAAACTTTACATGAGGGAATAATCATCATACTTCACTCTATAGTATTCTTATGCCAAATGATGTGTGTGGAAATATTGAAAAAATGTAAATCTCTACGTGGATCAATTGCCTAAATGACTGGTCTTATTTATTTAATAATATTTCTTATACTATAGAATATAAAAAATTTTTGCCGATTTAAGAAAAATATAAGATCAAATATTGGATTAGAAAAAAATGTAACAAATTTCTGTACATGATTTCTTCTACTCTAATATACTAAATAGTAAATACCATATTCTCTACATATTCTTAAAGTCAGAATAGTCAGTCATAAAGCACATTCTGATTGTTTCTGATTGTCAATTGTAAGCTGTGATTAATTTATTTCACTCAATACTATTTTATGTAGATTTATGATTATACAACGAACTAGTCATAACATTATTATTATTTTTTTTTTTTTTAATTTGATTATTAGAATCTTAAATTTAGGGTTATCATTAAAAATGAAATCTGAATAATGTAGGTACGAGATTCATTTTCAGATTCAGAAGCAGAAAGGTTTGTGCGTACAGTGAAAGAAAAACATTGGTAAAAATAAACAAAATCGTAGTTTATTAATAAGAAAATAATGAAGGTATTTTTTTAACAACGAAAAATAGTTAACCTCTTAATAAAACCCTTTGAAAAAGAAAATTTTTTAATAAGTTTGTTTGTTTAGTATTTGAATGTTAACTAACTTTTTTTTAGTTAATTTAATAAGCGCAAGGTACAACCACATTTCTCAATGTGAGAATATTGTTTAAATGTAGATTGACATTTTCTTCAAATAAGGGGTTGGAGTAGAAAGCACACTTTTTTGATTTTAAACATTTTTTTAAAATATGCAGCACGTTGTTTTGTTGCATTGTTCGTTATTTCTATGAATAATTGAGTAAAATTTCATGAACGTTTGGTGAAAATTTCGTTCAAAAATATTAATACCTCACAATTGTTAATAAATTACGAAAATAGTAAGTATTGACCACGTTTTACTGCTAGCCGATAGCAGATTTAACAAAAGATTGATTAGGCAGCAGGATGAGAAGTTAACATCGCTTACAGCTTACAATTTTATTTGTATATTCTAACACACAGCGTGAATTCTGCTTAAGAATACAATTTTGAATTAACTATTTTTGGTAGTTGGTACTGAACAACAAACTTATTTAAAAGTATACAGAGTTTCAAGAATATGTATGGCGTGCTATTTTAGCAATTTATGTAGTTTAAATTGACCTTCTTTATTTTTCTAAGTATATAAATCGCCACTTAGAGTCAGATTCAGTGCATTTCATTAAACCATCATGGCGATTTAAAAGCACTTGTCGATCGAAACACTCGGAAGTGTCAACGAGACCGTACCTTTACCTGGAGCAGTTCACACATGTTTATGTCACGTGAAAACGACGTGTTGAGTGTCGTTTTTAGTTTAATTTTGTGAAACAGACAAGACAGTCGACATGTTGCGTCGTCGTCATTCTACGTCGACTTGTGTAAACTAGGCCTCTGCTGTACTGTATATATATATATGTATATAACGAATGGATTTCAAGAAACCAGAAAAATTCCCGAAAGCCGAATAGCCCGAAAAATTGTATTGAAGCGCTTCTTAATAGCAACGCACTACCTAGGGAAACGCTGATCTAATAGTCTTTTTGGAGGCATTTTTTCGGATTAAAGAGCTTGATAAACGAATAGAAATTTCACCGAGCCGAACTAATAACATCCCATCATGTCCCTTCCCTTGGAAATTAGGAAATTTATCCTATTAAGGAACTCAATTTGGACGCAGGAAAGATTTGCTTTTCATCTCGCTGCGAGAAGTTCATTTCTCCCGGAGCACTTCGAGCGGGAACGAAAGAAAAGATTTTTCTTTTTCATGAAGTCGCTGAAGCGGCTCCGGGAAAAAATAAGTTTCTGCAGAGAATGGCCAGCAGGGGCGTGCGGTATTATCGGAAGGTTCCCAAGGTACAGAGCAGTCGGGCTAATTACCCAAAAGAAAATAACGAGGAAGAAACAAGCCGACGTCAGTCCCAGTTAGATTGATGCTTTTCTGTCGTTTAACCAAAACAGGGGCCCTATTCCAAAGTTAATTATTTCCTCGAGCTCCTTTGATTATCACTGTGGAGTTAATCAGGTTCTGGCCCATCCGAGGACGTGGGACCGGCTCGGGGTCAGACATTAATCCCGCCCTGAATGATACTCCGACCCGGATGCGCACAATCCCTGTCCCTTTAAATTCGGGGCACATGCTGCATTTAATTCGGGACCGTAATTTATTAATAAATCGTGCAACATGTGCCGGCTCGCAATTTAATAAAGGTGGGTGGTATTTATGATGTGCACAACAAATAAATAAAAATCAAAACCATCTGCTGCAGCAACCCATCAGCAAATCCCCTGGATAGTGGAGTTTTTGCGCCCGCCGGGCTTCGTTCATTCCAGACACCTCGAGGCCATAAATACACCCCGTAAGCCCGCCGGTGGTGCTCCGGCTTGTTCTACAAGGAGCGCTCCAAAAGTAGTGGATTCAGCCAAAGTAGATTATAATCTTCGCCACTAGTGTGCTCCTGGGGATTTGCGGCGAGTGTCGTCCTTATTCCTCGTTATGGGCGAGCGATTCGGACGAGAGGACAAAAGCAGGATGTATCGCCGGATAATAGGACTTTTTTTTGCTCTGATGAAAGGATAATAAACCCGACAGGCCGGCGTCATATAATTCGATTGCCCCAGGAGGTGAAGCTGAGCTGGGGAGCCTTTTTGGCTCGAGTGTAGTAGCAACAGGATGCTGGACATACAGCACGACAGCAGGTGGTAATGCTTTCATCTTTAATACTGTTTATAAGAATTGTCCACTTGTGTTGTAGCCGTAAAACCACCTGTATTTGGACATTTGGTCCACATTTTATTCGGAATGTTCAACTCCGCACATTTTATGGATTTCGAATTCAGTCTTTTAACATTTGACGGGTAACGGCGTAAAAGGAAATACTTCTTATTTTAGTATTCTAGAAATGTTTACTCACTTAATTTATGAAATTATCAATATTTCGCATTCCAAATTTTTGCAGTCAAATTCTATACAGGAAAAAAAAAAGAAACATTAATTAAATTTTTTTAAAATCCGAAATTGTATTAAAAAATATCCGATTTCGTCTTACTGTCATCCCACAACCTAAGTTTATTTAAAAACGTATCAGGCAAAGTTTGATACTAAAATTGATGTTGTACTTGTTCAACACTTTAAAACATAGCAAAATGTCTTTTTCAAAGTTGAATTGCTCTCTGGTTTTGACGGTTACACGCATAAATACATAAAATAATTTATTTTAAGACAGCCTATGTTACCTGTCTAAACTTTCATAGGTTTCCTAATTAATATTACGTGCGTGACTACCTATCCAGAAAATTCTAAAAGCTTCCTGATTTTGAACAGAAATTAAATTTTGCGCACTTGCTCGATAGTAAATAGTCAGAAATGAATTTAGGCTAACTTTTTTTCCCCTATTTTCATATCCCTAAGGGCTTTATTCTGGGTCCAGCATCGTGTATTTTCATCACGTCCACTTGATTACAACTACCTCCAAATCTGGCGTTTGCTCCAGCAGCACTATGAGCACGATGCACCACTTTTTGTGGCGTGGAGCGTTTCTTGGGAGAAATGCGTTGATGTCGGGATCCCGACACGTAGCATTAGGCCTAAGGAACGAGAAAACTAAGTTAGGAGTTCTGAATTCCCTCAGGAGGAGATTTGCTTGTTTGTTTGAAAGAGACTTTGATTTAGGAAGTTCCTCTGCTGGTGTTCGCCCCTCCCTGGGGTTAGAGGGACTCAAGCTTTACAGCAGGACCGATGTGGTCTGGGATTGAACTTCCCAGTCATATCAGTCCCATAAATCCCTCACTGTCACCCGAAGTGGTACGCCGCGACGTGAACAACGAAAGGCCATTTTAACGCGCGAAGACAAGTTAATTCACTAAGCGCTGGCCGCTTGACACGAACTCACCCTTGCGTGCGTGCTGCAGCGATTAAAGCCGCTGTCCATCAGAGGCCTCATAATCCCGTGCCAGGTTCATTTGGTGGCGTGCTTGAGATGCCTAATAGCCTGGAATGTGTTGGCAGAGTCCCAGCAGCTGAGAACTGTGCCGCTCTACTCGGATCCACAATCTCTTCCAGGATACGGCAGCATTCGCCGAGGAGCACTTTTAATGGCTTTTTGTAATTAACCAGAACATTCTGGGCGTTTTTGCATTTTTTCCCTTGATAAACTCGTTCGCTACATGAGAAACCGGGCATATGGGGAATATGTTGAGGGATGGGACCGCAGCAGCACCGGGCAAATGAGCCCTTTAAACGAGGATTTACGGGGCGAGTTCCTGTGGGCCCCTCTGAAGGTGGGATGTTGATGCACAGGCTTTAGTTAATATTAAACGGGCCTATTGAGGCTCATAAGCGAGCGTGTTTTAAGGGTTTTGCCAAATTTAATTCCTCTGTTCCATTTCCGGACTCTGAGCACTTTCGGACACTCTCGGTTTGTGCAGAAGCTCATTAAAGATTTACAGAGATCAGCGGGTCAGAGAACTTTTTCGGGTTTGATATGAGTATTTAAAAACGTTTGTATCTGGACCTTTGCTGGTTCTTTTTACTTGATACACACAATTCATATAAAATTAGGGATGCTACAATGAAAACCTCTTTTAAATCAGTGTTATATGTGCTTATATGGGATTTCACAATTTCGCATTTACAATTTCAGAAATCCCGAAGAGATACTCACTAGATACATTTACACTATTGTAGTAACTATTTGAAACTTTTAGATGATGCATGCACATCGAAATGGTCAATTTCACAAAATCAAATGCTTTGTGTAACTTTTATATGAAATTACCAATTGTTAAGCATCAAATTTTCTTAACTTCTGAAATTAAATAAGGATTAAGAATAAACACAGGTGGATAAAAAAATTCGATTTTTCAAAAATATTATTTTTCGGTAGTACAACCTTTCAACTATATTCTCTGAAAATTTGATTAAAGAATCTGCAAAACTGATGAAATTACAACGTTTAATGTGCATGCAGTCCCTGTGTCATTCATGCTAGAAAATATTTATCGAAAACTTCAAACGTATTTTTCTCAAAACAATGCTTTTTAACCCTTAACGGTCCGGACGTATTACAAGTTTACTTACCGCCAGGTCCAAGCTATTTTTCATACGAAAATAAACTGTGTGCTAAACATTTCTATATCAAGTACAGAAAAGAGCTCAAAAGTACACAGGTATAGATAAAAATGGCGAAAGCTAGATAACAAGGTGGCACAAATTCAAAGAACGGACCTGGCACAATAGTTAACGCGTAAATATACCAATAACACTGCAGAAATAATACAATATACGCGGCATTGGACCTGATAAGTAAAAGTGTCATGCCGCTTATATGGCGGCATTGGTCCGGTAAGGGTTAAAATTGTAGCCGTATTATCTTGAGAACTAAACAACACAAATATTCTACATCCGTCTAGTAGTTATAGTAGGATTTTTTGTAAAAACACTACAGCATTTTTTTTTTATAAATAAATAAAGATCGATTTTTATAGTACAAAATTATAAGTCTACATTCAAATGTCCACCATTTTTCGTAAAAATTAAAATCTAAAAAATTGGCTGCGCCAAACACTGACTAATTCTATCTACTTTGAGTACATATTTTTTCGGCACATTTTTCAATATTTTTTAATAAAAATTCAACTGTAAATATATAAGGCTGTCTACTTCAAGATATAGTAAATAATTTTTGAATAAAGGTATATATTCATTGAAAACAATTGTTAAACTTGACCGAATTTTTCCTACCACTAGATGTATGTAGCCCCTTAAATCATGTAGCGGCACACTGAGCTTGGAGCCGCTTTTAGAAAGCCAGAAACCATACGAATACATGGTATCACAAAAGAATTTTTGCAGGTATATTTGACGACTTTTTCAAATAAGCTTATATATATATAAGGTTATAAACAACACATAGTTTCCGACTAGGATGATTCTGATCCAGAGGCATCTTGATATGATGAGGTCGAAGAATCAGTCTGTCTGTTAATTTCTCCAGGAGCAAAAAAAGAAGTTAATTTAGATAATTTCCTGATAATCCGTTTTTGGACAGCTAGTTTTTTTCCAATTTTCTACACGCAAAACTTTCAACACGCAACATCTTAAGGACACTTTATGATATTTCTGAAACAAAAAAAGCAAGTTTGAGCATAAAGAGTTATCGGAAGCGTATGCGTACGTAAAGTTGTCTTTCCTGAAAATGCTTGCTAACATGACATTAGGGATTTGATTCAGGAAAACTCTCGATATTCGATATATTAGGATTATTAAAAATATCAATATCAGATAAGATATATCAAAAAATAAAAGATTCTTTTTTTATGTTTTTTAATAAAAATAATTAATTTATACACAAAATGCTTTTTTTTATTATACAGTAAACTTCACATATATATAAAACCTTGTTAATTAAGCCAAAAGTTTTCACTTATAGGGTGTAAAAAAAGATTTAAAAATAAAAAATATAAAACAGTAATTGTAATATTTTTACTTTAGCGCAACCTTAACTGATGAGGCCTCGGTAGCTCAGTGCTATGAGAGCCGGGCTACCATTCTCGAGGTCGTGGGTTCGATTCCCACTGGTCTTTGGCCATTTGGTCAATTGACCACTCTGGCCCATTTTTGCCCCACCTAGTTATTCCTTCCCTGGGCGTAGCTCGCACAAAAGGCATCTTAGGTCGCAGTGGGCATGGGTCGTCCTCTTCCTAAAAAAACAAACCTTAACTGATGTTAATCCAAAACTTAAGAATGATGACCATCAGTTTGTCTTGATTTCTTAGTACTGGTTTAATATCAGCGATGTTTTCCCTCCCCGACTTGAAACATCTGGTAAAATCGTAGGATGCAACATTGAAAGTAGTAATAGAAGGTGTTTAACTATTATAAAATTATTTAATATTTTTCTAGAGTCGGTTCCCCTTTTTTAAGTAATTGTTCCAAATATTCCCATATGCATATTGAATAGTAGTAGTGCCTAGTGCCTACCCATATATGTAGAACCTGTGCGAAAATTTGGAATAAAGTAAAAAACCAAGGTGCTTTTTATTAATTTGTCCATTTAATGAAATTAAAAAAATATGTGGGCATGGGTTCCGGAGCCCCTTTAGGCCGATTGCCCTGGGATCGTTTCAAACATGCGCATTGGGTAAAGCGATAGAGCTATGACATGTTTGGATAGAACTTTGGCAAGTTTCTAATTGAAGGAGTGAAATAAAACTTTGCATTACTTGATATACTTCCGATAGTTTTACCCTTTCATGTTTGTTAAGTCATTAGAAAAATATGATCATCCTACTTTAACCCCAAATCTCATTTGGAAGACAGTGAAAACAATTGTACTCCGATTAATCCACTTCATCATGGAAATTAAATTTACAAATTCGTAGCCTTCGTAGACTTACACAGAGTCCACATTGTGCCCGATTCCCATAGAAGTAAATTACCACTTTATTCACCTGTTATCACAGGAGCACCCAAAATTTGTCGCCAAAGGGGCATTTGCATAAAGCGATTATCTCAAATTTTGCTCACTTAGGCACTAGCCGCACTGAATCCAGAAGCTTGCATGGAATCAGCCCGAAAACAAGGTGCTATCGAGCTACCGCGCTAACGACCAGTTGCCAACATTGTCTACCATCGCAGAAACAAGCCGCAGATGTTGATGCAATCATCTTGGTCGGACGTGCACAAATCAAAGACCCCGCCCCGGACCTTGGGACCCTGGAGCCTCCACTGCCCTACCGGACTTATGTCGGATGAAATGGAATCTAAATCAGAAGTGCTGTACCGAACTGGCCGGGATTATGGTCGAACGAGGACAACGGGCGCAAAGATGCGATGATATCTGAGCTGGGATTTGGATTTGGGTGTCCTCATGTGTGATTCCACATGGCATTCCACTTGTCCACTGAAATCCGAATCTGACACATTTCGCTGCATCTTCTTTATGAATTGCGTAGGAAACCAGTCCCTCCGGCTGCTGCTAAATTGGATCCCAGGAAGTTGTGTCGGCTGTACACCGACGCACCTTCCGAAGAGATACATGCCGCAGGGAGCGTGAATCGACCCGTCTTGGGCCTCGGCAGCAGTCTGCATGAAATTTCTCGTTAGTAGCTAGATCTGCTTAATTCTAAAACTAATGGCCTCCAACCAATACTCGGAAATATCAAGCCTGCTAGACAATTTCTTAACTGGGTGTTTTCATTATTTTTATTATATACAATTATGTTTAAGATTAAAGCATAATGAAACTTTTTCTGTGCACCAACAACAATATGCACCAGAATAATTGTTATGCTTTAAAGCTTTTGCCAAGCTGCTGGAAGTGTTAGAATTTCTTTGATAAATTTGTATAGAAACAAGCTATTTGATTTTGTAATACACCCAGAGAAAAGAGTCAAAAAGGATTATTTGACAACTATTTTCCTTGTTCAATCTGGCATATAATGGTAAAATAGTTACATCTAGTGAATTTTTACTATATAATATAGTTATTTCTGGTAGCTGTCTAATTGACTATAAATATAGTAATTTTTAACAAGTTTGTAAGTTAAAACTGACTATATAATTTTTGCATATAAAATGCGTAGAGGTAGCGTTACAAATATAGGTATAAATTTTTTTCTTTTACGAATTCCTTAAAACGGTTTTAGGAGAGTGTTTATATGATATTAAGAAGCATTTTTATGAAAAAATTGAAAAATTGATTTTTTTTCGATTTTGAAAGTAAAGGTCCCCAAGAACTGAATGCTAATTCAAAGAATTTTTCATTCCCAAACTGTGATAGTTGAATGAAACTAAGTAATCTGCCTCTTATTTAGAAGCATTCTGCAATACTTGGCTCGAAATCGTGTTTAAGATGTTTGTTGCAAGAATTTATTTGCAGTGAAGTCTTTAATTTGGCTGATTGTAGTAGAATGGGTCCAGTTTGTCCATGAACAGCCCAATTGGGCCTCGATTTTGACGACGATAAGAATGTTCGATATCGTTCGAACCTTCCACCCCCAAAAGGTTTCAGAAGGTTTAAAGAGCTAGCCACTGGAGTTTGTTGGTCCCACAACTACTGGTCGCGGAAACAATGGCGTTGAATACAGGTTTTGGCACTTTGTAAGGATTTTCGAGTTCTCCTAACTTTAGTTTGCAAGGAAGGATGCCGAGCGAACAGGATGCTTTTGAGATGCAGGAAATTGTAGCTCATGTTCGTACAGCGCTGGGGCATTGCTTTTTACTTTTTCTGTTCCCGCTGCAGGGAACATACGAGGCTGACCCCAATTCTTTGCATCCTGGAGAGCTCACTCCAGCATTCCTTTAAGAAGCGAACACATTTCAAAAACAAAGAGCCGAACAAGGCGATGAAATGTTTCATTTTCCACGCGAGGAATTCTTATTTCACCACCAGAAGACGCTAGAGCCTTGTGGATCAGCGTGCCTGGGAGTTATAACGTCGTATACCCTTTTTGCCAGTCTTGAAGAACTATGTAATAGCTTCTTTCTTTTTAATCATTTTTAACGTTGCAAGTAAACTCCTTTTGTTATATGTTTATATGTGTTTCTTAAATTTAAGAGATACATTTTGTCAACTTTAAGCTACTTTTTATGTTCGTAGCATAAAGGAAATTAAATCTAGATTGCTACAAATACTCCAATTATAAGTGGTAGTAGTTTTTATTATCACACTTTAAGCACTCTAGATTTCATAGTCAATTGATTAATAGGAAATGAAATAAAATTAATGGCCTGTCCGAATCCAAGTCTTCGTCTTGTTATGACAGTTCGTAAGCTCTATCCGAATTCATTTCTATATCTGTGGGCTTAGCTACGCAGTATAATAGTTAAGCCAGTTCCTTAACTTGATGAGCGTGTCAAGGTTTGGGTTAACTTCGTGAGGCAGACTGCGTGAAATTGGTTGTTTTAATAAGCAGTTGTGAAATTAATTATTATAAGCAGTTGTGGAATTAATTATGATAAAATGAGCTAAAAAATGTAAGTACAATCAGTTGTAATTATTATAAACATATGTTGTTAAGAATAATTTTTTTACTGCGGGAATTACAGAAAACATTTTGAAACTAATTGAGCTGCGAGGAAGAATTTGGTGATGGACAATAAATTGTTATTAGCACTCAGATTTTATTTGCTTTTGTACTGAATTTTTAGGCACTCAATTCTGATCAAGGTCAGTCAAAGTCCAACAAACATGTTATCACTCATATCTCCTTCAACTTTTCTTCCACCTTTCATTATTAATTAATTTTTTAGGGCTATAGTTTAGTCCTCCTATTAAATGTTAAGGTAAGCAAACGAATTTGAACAGGTTAGCTTTGCCTTCGTCTTAATTGTTATAATAGTTTAGCTTTTTCGCTGACGTCACAAACTTTTATAACAAGACGAATATGAATCCTTGGATTCGGATAGGCCCTAAGAATTTCTGTATTATTATTGGTGAGTGCACCTATACAGCCGAAATTATCATACTTGCTTCTCGATTTTAACCCGATAAGAAAGGTACTGAAGTTCTGTTATCCAAGAAAACTACTGCTTTAGGTATAATACAGGGTCACTGGAAATTGTGCTATATTAATGCAAAACTCATTACTTTTCGAAGTATTTCAATTTTACTTTTTGGAATTGGAATATAATAAAAGGATGACCATTCTGGTCACAGCCCACAAACTTGCAATCAGTCATTCATTTCAAATACTAAAGAAACAAGCATTGGTTTAATACAATTAGATTTATTTTAGTGAAGAAAAAATATTAATTTCATCCACATATACACTCAAAAAACCTGGTTTCTGCAACTAATTTCGTGTTTCATAATTTCATTTATTATTTTTGCTTATGATATTCTTCTAACAAGATTACTGGTGAGAATTACGAAAGAAATTTGTTTAAAAATTTCAAAATATGCATGCATGTTATTTAAACCACATATTTAGTTGAAACGATATGATGGAATTAGTTGAGGGAACGAGGCTCATTCTTAACATTAGTACGACCAACCAGTCGAATTGATGAACCTCAGACTTATTAAATCACTAGCTGGGTTACCCGGTTTCACCCGGCGTTGGGTAAATACTTACTAATTAAACACTTCTCAAATGTTCTAGTTTGTTATTTCCTAGAAATTGTTTCAACCCGAAAACCCCTCTATGGATCCGATATCTTGAAATTCCAAATCTTAATAATATTAAAAATTAGTGGCCTTAAAATAATCATTGTACCAATTTTCATTCAAATCCGTTGAAATCGAGAAATGTTGGTCGCCATATTGGATCCGCCATCTTGAGTTTGGAAATTAGGCCAATATTCGCAATTAGTGGCCTCAGAATAATCATTGTACTAATTTTCAGTAAAATCCGTTGAAATCAAGAAATTTGGTCTCATATTGGACCCACCATCTTAGATTTACAAATTTTGATAATATTCGAAATTTGTAGCTTCAGAATAATCATTGTACCAATTTTCATTAAAATCCGTCGAAATTGAGACATTCTGGACGCCATGTTGGGCCCGCCATCTTGCATTTAGAAATTTTAATAATATACAAAATTAGTGGTCTCAGAATAATCACTGTACTAATTTCCATTACAATCCGTTGAAATCGAGAAATTTTGGTCGCCATGTTGGATATGGAAATTTTGATAATATTCGAAATTAGTGGCTCCGGAATAATCATTGTACTAATTTTAATTAAAATCCGTTGAAATCGAGATATTCGGTTGCCATATTGGATCCGCCATCTTGGATTTACAACTTTTGATAATATTCGGAACTTGTATCCTCAGAATAATCATTGTACCAATTTTCATTAAAATCCGTTGAAATCGAGACATTCTGGTCGCCATGTTGGATCCGCCATCTTGGATTTGTAAATTTTGATAATATTCAAAATCAGTGACCTCAAGATAATCATTGTACTAATTTTCATTAAAATTCCTTGAAATCGAGAAATATGGTCGCCATTTTGGATCCGCCATCTTGGATTTCTAAATTTTGATAATATTCAAAATCAGTGATCTCAAAACATTCATTGTACTAATTTTCATTAAAATCCGTTGGAATCCGGAAATCTTGGTCGCCATATTGGATCCGCCATCTTGAATTTCTAAATTTGGGCAGCGGATTTAAAATCCCCATCCAGCAAAACCCCTATATACCAATTTTCATGAAAATCGCTTCAAATTTAAAATTTTTAGCCGCCATCTTGGATCCGCCATTTTGAAACCCTACAAAGTATCCTATATCCGTTTCATGGTTCTAAGCTACCTCCCCACCAATTTTCAGCCCAATCGGTTCAGCCGTTCTTGAGTTATAAAGAGTGACGGCTTTCTGTTATATATATAGATTTTCCCCGTTTTTGCAACATTTTTCACTGATGCATCGCTCCTATTGGTCGCAGCGTAATGTTATATAGCCTAAAGCCTTCCGCGACAAATGGACTATCCAACAAAAACGAATTTTTGAATTCGAACCATTAGTTCTTGAGATTAGCGCGTTCAAACAAACAAACAATCTCTTCAGCTTTATAATATTAATTAAGTATAGATTTACCCCAACTCATATAAAGCCGGGTTTTTGCTGACATTGTCAGATTATATTAATTCTCATATGTAGAGAAATTCAGTAAAGTTAAGCTATTTTAAACTAATTTAAGCAGGCATCTAATAGTAACTATATATATACTATATACATGCTGAGTTTAACTTGGACTAAAACTTAAATTGAAATGATTTTTGTTTGAAAATTAACAAATGTATCTAGTCCCATTATTTCAACTTATCTCTAGTAAATATTAGTAAACACATCAAAATTGTTAGATGAACTAGGATCTAGTTGATTGAAACCGCCAATAAATTCACAAGCCCTCATTGTTGAAACAACTAGAAATATTATTTTCAGAATAGGTTTTTATCTCTCAGAACTTTTCTAGAGTTTACATTTACACTTTTCGAAAGCTTTTTTACAAAAGGGAGGGAGAATAATATTCTAGAATTTCTAGAAATGGTGTAGATTTCAACATTTCAACATCATGGGCTCATGTCTGTTCTTGAAGAGCTAATGCAGTTGCATGAAGTATCTTTCTAGACGAATCTAAAGCGAAGCAAAACAATTTCAGACATCGATTACACATGAGTAATGAGAAAAGTGTAAGAGTCGAGTGTACCTAATTATTAAATGTCGTATAAAAGAAACTAACGTAAATGTATTCTAATTAATTAAGGGTCTTTATGTATTTCAAGTGCAGTGTTAATTATATTGATGTCTATTTCGAATTTTTTTAACCTTAGATGGATTTGGCTCACTGCCGGTGTCAGAGTAGGGTAATAAAGTAATTCAATTTTGATCACATAAGAAATTCGCAGAGATTATGTCATCGTATTTTTTTAAATATGTTATAGGGTTAATAAAACAAAATTTTGCAAAAAAGTCGAACCGTACATCTTCACATTCGGATTTTACAACATTCCCGTCAAAACCCCCAATTTATCTTGTTTCCACGGGCTTACGTGGGAATTAAGAAAAGCGCTGCATTCAATTGCCCCGTGTGGCTCTGGATCCCGGGATCTGGCTGGAGTCTGACGGGGCAGCTAGGAGACGTTCCATTAAAATTAATGTGCAGTTGACAAGTTGTATTCTGCGAGCGGGGATCATACGTGTATGATAGCAATTAGTGTCTGCTGGTTGCCAAGGTAATTGCGTAATAAAGGGGTAAACGAACTCGGCTGCATTAGAGCGATGACGGCGCAGTTGACCGCTTCCTCGGACCTCAACTGCAGCGGACACAGTTTCATTAGAGCCTGAAAATTACTCAATTAGAAATTGTTACAGGAAAGTGCAGTCCCCGAGGAACATCTCACTCCGGCGGATAGAGGTCGCGGATGACGGTGAACGCATTCCTCTGCGGAAATTGCGAGAGCTACTCCTGAGCAGAGACTCAGGTCCGCTTATTGAATAAGACGATCTAAGGATCTAAAATTCAATCTGAGCGGCTGGAGGCTGCAATTATTGGCCGAGGGCTGCTTGTCAGGAGCGCCGTCGTAAATCAGACAGAATTAATTAGCGGCGGATAATTAACGGCCGCTGCCCGGCTCTTACATCGCAAACAAGACGCGATTTCGAGGGAACAAATGTTTTTGCACAGCGCAACAATAATTTAACCTCGCGATCATCGCGCTGACGAGCACTGAAGATATCATCAGTTGGTGGTGATGCGATCCGACGCAATGGAGGAACTGCCTGGGGCTGTAGTCCCTGGGATTTAAAAATTAATACCACAAATGTGTGGTAGCTACCTGCTTTTTTTCACATGAAACCACATGAAGGCGCCAACGAAAACAACAAGAGCCAAAAACCTGAAGCAACGACTATAGAAGATATATAGTTTGGGCCCGTTGTAAGGAACTGCAAAGTTGCAAAGTTGTCGGGCAATGGAATTGTCGCAGTGTGGCTATTACCTTAACTTTTGCTACAAAGTAACTCCTTAACTCCTGAGGCGGTGTTAGTTAACAAGCACTTTTTGCACACGAATCACCCTCCACGCCTGTGAGGCGGAAAGTTTGCATACAAAGGGACATTGTCAGGTTGTGTAACACAGGTAAACAGGTGAACCGGCAGCGCCATCTGCAGAAAAAGGAGAGTTCACTACTCCGCACGTAATCGCCGTTCGACGAGGTTGCAACCTGGCTGTTCATTAAAATCAATATTATCTGCCATGGGAGTTGAAGAGCAGCAACCATTTGTTCCTCATGCTTCAAAGCTGACAGCGGGGTGGGGGGACGTGGGATGACCTGTTCAGGTGTGAAAACTACAAATTGGAGGTATTTTTGTCACTGAACAGTTAAACTGCTGTTTTTGTAGTACCTGCATATTTCAATTTCGGAATATTTGTCATCCCAAACCACAAAAACTTCGGCTCAAAATGTTCAATTAATAAAGTTATTAAACCCGGAAGTAACCCCTAAAATCAACATTTTTACTGAAGGATCGTACGCTTCGAAGAGTAAAAAGAGTGAAGATCTGGCTCAGGAGCACTATGCCAGAAGAAAGGCTTACTGGTTTATGCCTGATGACTGGTGCATCATAATTTTGTGAAAGAAAACCGTGAAATGGTGAAAAATAACGTTATAGACAAATTTGCAACAAATCCGATTACTATTAACATAAACATTTAACTCAGTAAAGTATATAGGTACCTATTATAAAGTAGTAGTATTAGTATGTTTAGGGATTTTGATTTTGTAAGAAATCGTCTTTCGCCCTCTTTACCCCTGTACCGCGAAACTAATATGAATTGCTTCCTCTTCTTCACATCTTGAGCATAGGGCTAAAGATTATTATTCAAATATTAATGACACAAATGAATAGTAACAACATTTAAACACATAGTTTTGACGTTTACAGTAGTTTGGAAAACATGCGGGAAAAAGTTACTTGGTTAAAACTTGTTTGTGAGATGAAACTTCTGAACTTTGACTGAAAAACCGGGAATACCGTAAATCGTTTACTCAAATCTGGCTAATTTAACCTTTAAGCTAAACTTGTTATACCTTTATAATTTTAATATACATACATATGTACATAAATATAAAAATGATCAATAAAATAGTAGATGCTAAACCTTGATATTTTATGATGAACAATTGTTCTATTTTAAAATATACAATGAATAAATCTATAAGTTCCCGAAATATCCGTTTAATAAATATTTAATAATATAATACATTTTATTAGTAAATTAAAAATAAAATCAGTAAAGAAACTGTTTTCTTTTTAAATTATAAATTGTTTACAAAATACTGAACAATACTTTAATACTTGCTGACTTTATGTGTATGCCACTAAAAATTGTCTGTCTGGCGTTGAAAGGATTGAAAAGGGATTTTCTCTGCAAGACTTAATTTTTCTCTTTCCATTATCTCTAAACTTTTTTAAGCATATATTTTACCTTTTTTCAGCCGTAGCAGAACCGAGCACTTTTCTAAAGTACCTATACGTATATATGTATTCCCCGATCTGGCGAAAATTCAACGTTGCATAAAATATTTACAAAGGAAAAATCTATCACATACATAATGTAACATAGTGACTGCACAGCAACGTGTATATTCGTAGAGGAAATCAATATCACGTTCCAATGAACGAAATAGGCCGCTTCTACACACACACACACACACACACAAAATCCCTTGGTCCTAAATTCTGTGAAGTCCGCGTCTACGGAACCCCGCTTCTGATATTTCATCGTTAATGCATCGTTCGTCGAAGTCAAAAGTTGGATGTTTCGGGAAGCGTAGCACACCATGCTCTCTCCAAAAAGTTGGCGCTTGACAGCGCTTGGGACTGGAAGCTACCATCCGACAGCGACAGCGACAACCCAACATGTGTAGACAGGTGTAAGTTATGCTGGTTGACAACTTTAAAGACCCTCCCCCAGGAGCTATTTATTAAAGTTGAAAGGAATTTGGCTATGACAGGATTCTGACGCCACCGAGCGAGACTATCGGGAGTGGTCCTGTGGGAAGAAGCGATGTTAGTTCTGCTCCGCTCCGATAAGATACCGAAAAGGGGTTTTGCGGATTACCCATTTCCTTGGAAGAGTTCTCATTTTCTTCGAATATTGAGTAAATGGTTTAACCACGATAGTGAAAGTTTTGTATTTGTTTGTATTTAATTTGAAACTAATGTTCTTTGATATATTTTGCATGTTTTCGACTACTGATGTCATATAGTCATTTAGAACTTATAGAACAGAATTTTCAGTGATAGCGTAAATAATAATAATATATTGTAAAATAATCTTCCTAAAGTATGTTTTTTAAGTACATTTAAGTAAAAAGTATGAAAAATGTATCTTAAGATTCTTACCGAGTAGCCATCGATAAATCATTCAAGTCAACAAATTTAAACGTATGTTTTGATTCTGACTTATGACTGCTACTCGTTTGGACTGGACACTCGTTTGGATTGTTTGAACCTCAATTACAACTAAATGTGTGCTACTGATACTAGGAGAGTATTCCACTATAGCAGTTTTTTTTTATTGGATTCCAAAATGGTGAATCCAATATGGCGTTCGAACATTGGCAACTTGATGGAATTTGTTATTAAAATAAACTTTTCGGATAAAATAAAATAGGAGCCTTTGAAATCTGTAGTGATAAGCTTGATATAGTGCGAAAGTTGAAAATTAGGAAGATTTTATAAGGAATGTGAAAATTAGGAAGATACTTTAAAACTAATGGGTTTTTTCCCTGATTTTACCCATATTTTGTAAGGAATCTCAGTTCCGCTTACACTCCCGTAGCGTACAGAAGTGTATTTGGTGCCTTAAGTAAAATCAAAAGTTAAATTCGAAAATATTATAAGAAAATAAATAATTTTAAAATAAAACGTGTTCGCGCTGAATATCTCAGTGATGACTCTGACGAGTCTACTGCAAATAAAGTATATAGTGCTAATAAAAAGCAAAATATTCATATTGATTCCACTATGAGTGGAAAATCAGCTAGAAATTCTCCAGCTGCTAGAACCAGCAACAACAGAGCTACCCGTAGCAGTAGTTCACAGCGAACCAACTTCTTTGCTCCGTTGCAAACACTGGACGATTCTCGCAATGACGACGATTCCCGCAATGACAACGATTGCTCTGACCCTGTGCCACCCAAAACTCCAGCTGTGAGTCGGAAAATCCCACCGATCAATGTTATCAAGAACAACTCTGATCATATCCACCGATTATTAAAAGAAAATTCAATTGATGATTATGTGATTAAAAGGATGTCTATTGGGATAAAAATCATCCCAAAGTCTATGGAATCCTATGTGAAGATAAGCGACACACTAAAGGCTTCTAAGTGCGAGTTCTACTCACATAGCCACAAAGCTGATCTACCGTTTAAAGTCACCTTAACTGGATTAGAAATTTCCGACTTTGACAAACTTAAATCCTATCTTACGGAAGCTGCTATACAATACACCGATGTTAAGCCTGTAACCAGAAAAACAAGTAGTGGGTCAATCACAATTTACATCGTGTATCTAGTACGAAGGTCGATTACACTAAAGGAACTACGTGATAAACATAGTGTTATCAACAGGACAGTTGTCAGATGGGAGTTTCGCAGAAGACTTCCAAAACAAATTACACAGTGCTATAACTGCCAAATGTATGGGCACGGTTCTAAGCACTGCCATATTACTACCTTCTGTGCTCACTGTTCGGGTTACCATGCCACTGCTAATTGCGAGTCGTCAGGAATTGTAAAATGTGCAAATTATCATGGTGATCATAAGTCGACAGACCCAAACTGCCCAAGTCGTAGGAGCTACATCGAATTCCGTGAAAAATTAATTTCAAATAAACCGAAGAATTCTACAAATCGAGGCTACACCCCGCGCCAAGAAGATTTTCCACCACTGTCCAGAGGATCCCACGACCAACCTGTGACAAATACCAACGCATGGTCTACACAACGATTCCGCGATAACCCTAACTTAGCTAAAGTAGGTGGTCCACTGAACGCGAGGAACAACAATCAACATTCCACCGGCTACTCCCCTTGGTCTACTTTTAGGTTTGATAATAGTCCTAAGATAGATACAATAAACACTGACGGTAACAATTCTAACTTATTCACCTTAAATGAAATCCAAATGATTACAGCGGAATTAGTTAATAAACTAAGGCTATGCAAAGATAAATTTGAACAATTTCATATAATTACTGGATTAGCATTAAAATACCTTGGCTATGGAAAATAATTATATTAAAATAATCACTTGGAATGCTAGAGGTATTCGAGCCAAAACCTTTGAATTTTTTAATTTTATGCAACATAATAAAATAGATATAGCTATGGTTACTGAAACTGGTTTAAACTCTAATATAGCTTTATCAAACCAGAATTACTTCTGTTTCAGAGTAGATAGAGAAGGTTCCAGAGGTGGAGGAGTCGCTCTTATTATAAACAAGCATCTTAAAGTTAATTCCATACTTCAGACACGGACGAAAGTTATTGAAACCATAGGTGCAGAGATATCAATTAAAGGAAACACCTCAATAAGCGTCATTTGTGCGTATTTTCCCGGTGGCACGTCTAGACAGCGAGTAATCAAAAGCCTGTTTAGGTCTGATATCAGAAAATTAACTCGCCTGCAGAACAAATTTATTATCGGTGGGGACTTCAACTGCAGACACCAAGCTTGGGGTTGCTTACGAGCTAACTGCTGGGGTAACATTTTAAATGAATTAAACTCTAATTGCCCCTTTAATTTGTTATATCCACCTGACCCTACCTATGTTCCTAGTCAAGCTAGAGCTAACCCTTCTGTTCTCGACCTTTACTTGACAAACTGCCCGGATTTACTTTCAGAACCGTATATGGTGAACGATCTCTCCTCGGATCATCTTCCTGTTTTCCTTAAACTTTATAAAGACCCAGTCCTAAACAAAATTAAGAGCCCTAATTTGAAATTTACTAATTGGATTCGCTACCAAAGGCTCATAAAAAATAAACTAAATGTATCTACCTTATCACTTCCGGCCATTCAACGCAAATCACAGGTGGATAATATGATCAGTATTTTTACAGATGCTATAAACTCAAGCATTCTAGAATCCAGCCCTAGTTTTCCTCTAAACACAACTCAAGAAAAACTTCCAAGGCACATATTAGATATAATAGCTAGCCGAAATACGATGCGAAGGAATTGGTTGCGCTACAGGTTACCTTGTTATAAGAAGGAGCTAGTTGAGCTTAATTATCATATCAAAAAATTAGTTCTTGAACACAGAAATAAAAAATGGAGTTCACTTTTACTAGGCCTGGATAAATGTTCGAAACCATTCTGGAATATAACTAAAATCATTAAAAACAAACGTAAGCCAATTCCAGTACTCAGGCAACAAAATAAAAAATATATCACTTGCAGTGAAAAGGCTGAACTTTTTTCCGAAATATTTGCTGGTAATTCGACCATATCCGCCAATCTGAGCGACGCTGATACTGTTCAGCAGGTTGAAGCATCCTTGAGACAATTGGAACCGCCAAATACGCAGATTGATACTCAATATATGGTCCGCCCCAAAGAAATTAAAAATATCATAAAATGTTCGAAAACAAAAAAATCATGCGGAATTGATGGTATTCCCAATATCTGTTTGAAAGCTCTTCCTCGCGGTGGAATTGTTTACCTCACCTTCATTGTGAACTCTTGCCTAAAGCTTCAATACTTCCCTATAGCGTGGAAGGAAGCCAAAGTAATCCCTATATTGAAGGCTGGCAAGTTACCTAGTGATCCCAGTAGCTACCGTCCTATAAGTCTTCTAAGTAATTTAGCAAAAATACTAGAAAAAGTCATCAAAAGGAGAATTATAGACCATGTAGAGGATGCGAATCTTTTACCAAATCAGCAGTTTGGCTTTCGATTTGGCCATAATACGACTCATCCAGTGCTTAGAATCTGTCAGCATGTTAAAAATAACTTTGCACAAAAGAACTCTACTGGTCTTGTTCTTCTTGATATCCAAGCTGCATTTGACTCGGTATGGCATGATGCTCTTATACATAAGATGATTAAATTCAAGTTCCCTGCAAGGCTTATAGGATTAACCCGTGATTTTCTGAACGAAAGAACTTTCAGGGTGCATCTAGGTTCAGTACCTTCATTACCTCGTCAAAACACTGCAGGTGTACCTCAAGGTTCGGTTTTAGGACCAGTTCTTTACAATATTTATACAGCCGATTTTCCTACCATACCTAACTGTTCGTCTTCCATTTATGCAGATGACACAGCCATATACAGTTCTCATGAAAATCATACTCACATCTGTACAAATCTACGGATTGGGCTTGACATTCTTGCTAATTATTTTCATAAATGGAAAATAAAAATTAATACAAATAAATTCCAAGCTATATTTTTTACCCGCAGGAGAAGTCCCCGCTTTCTACCCAGCACTAACTTAATACTAAATGGGCATGTGGTCACTTGGAGTGATCAAGTTAAATATTTAGGAATTATCCTTGACAAGAAACTAACTTTTGCTAAGCATATAATGTCGACTGTTAATAAAACTGGCTTACTAATCAAAACTTTGTATCCATTAGTAGTATTAGGTTAGTATTATGAATTCAATGGGTTTTAGAAATTATTTTTCCCAAAATATAAATTAACTATACACATTTATTTTCCGCTGGGCTGGCTACGTCATTTTAATTATAGATGAATGAAGTTTATATCTTCTAGCACTAAAATGAATTTTTATATTGTATATACATATGAATGTTTTGAACTTGGAATAAATTAAATTGAATTGAATTGAAATTGAAATTGTAAGGAATCTTTAGTTTCTAGACAGGAGCTAAATGTGCCGACGTTTTGTATGGTTACCCTCATAAATAGAAAAAGTTGTACAAGGATAAGTTCTGCTAGTTCCTGATAAAGGAGGGTATATGGGTCAGTGTTTTCTTGTTCTAAAGAATTTTCATTTTCTTCAGAAACTTGAGTAAATTGAGTAACCACAGCACTTCGAGCTATTAGTGTTTAATTTAAAACTAATTTCCCCATTGCTCAGAGCCCCTCAAATTTTAATGTAGACTTGATTCGGAACAAAAAACAGAGCTGTCTGGACGAGTTAATTTCTTGTACGGTGGGAACTAGTCTATCACTGAAAGAATGAATGAGTTTTTAAACTGAACATAATATTGCCACCCAACCCGAGAAAAATTTTCCATTCGGACTCCGGAACTATGGGGCTAAAGAAGGGCTGTGCTCGCCCATAAGCCCGGTTGAGTCCCGGTCTTTGTTATTGCACACATTTTTTACCCTCGCTATCCTTTCATTTGGCGAAACACAATATTCCGAGGAGGAGAGCATTCATAAGCCCGAGATAAAGACATGCATTCACTGTTCAAGCATCTGCCTCAATATACAGAATATCTCGGTTATTTTAAATTAAATTCCCCGTAAAAGGATTTCGAGCTTTTTTAATCCCAGCAAAATATTTCTACAGGGATTCTAATTTTACGGGCACTCGCGCTTGCCGGGCAACCGGAAATTGCAAGGAGTCCTGATCCTTGCGCTTATTGAGAAATGAATGGGTAAATTAAAGGTTTTACAGACCGACTATAACAGGAAAGAAGGCAGTTATGTTCCTTGTACCACTACTCAGGAAGATAAAGTAGCTCTTCATGGCAAATTTCAACTTATAAGGGCTTCCAAAAGGTTTAAGGGCTCTTTTAATTTACCAAGCCGTATTGAAACAATTGGGGAAAAATATCTATAGGTACTCCGCAAAATCTGTCTGATAATGACTATTATTTGACTTGAGCCACATACAAGTATTTTGATATCTCTCTATAAATGACTTTAAATAGGAATGGTACTAAATCGCAAGTATAACACTTACAGCTTTTACCCTATCAGCACAAAAGGTTATACCATTGCATTTTACTTGTTTCACATGTTAAAAAATTTACAATATTTCTATGGGATTAAATACAAATAATGAGCAGTGTTATTTTTATACTAATAGGTAGATGGCAAGAGTAGATGGTAATGGAATTGGATGATATATAAAATTGAATTGGAATCTTTATTTAGCCGAGCAAATTTTAGATGTTCTTGCTTTTTTCCCCCCAAATGTCAACTAATTTTATCGATTCTACTGATTCCATTAAAAAAAAAAATAATGCTATTTTCTAGCTAATAGTTTAATAGGACCTCGTCCCATAAAAATTGTTTTTTTTTAAATAGCTCCAGAGGAGGAGCTGAGAGAAAACCTATAACATTTCATAATTTTATAATGGTAAAATTTTTCAATAGTTTGGTTTTGCTGCCAATATTTCCAACATTAGTTTAGTATCATTTCCTATGTATTAAGGTACAAGTATCAAAATAATTAGATAGTAATTTAAAGAAAAATGATAATGTTTCCATAAGCGGCGGAGTTTTTACAAGAGATTAAAGCAATTTCTGATTATTATGAATGAATAGTTAAATATGAAATCAAAATCTAAGATCGAAACAGAGCACATTTCATTTTTATTAATATAGATATAATAGATACAAGCATTAACAACAGTAGGCACAAGCATTTATTAAATATTCCAATGTCAATTTCTATGCGCAATCACAAACCGACTAAAATATGAAAGGAAAAAATTCTACGCACTGAAGAATCCATTTACTAAATATGTACATGGTAAATTTTATTGAATCCTTTAATTTATTCAATTTGATGGCTTGTCAACTCTCTATTATTCTAAGACTAATTGTAAATATTAATGTTTTAAAAATTTCACTTATATATTAAAAACTAAAATATATTAAGATTACTACAGGTAATGTAATAACATTGGATTAGTTTCCAATCTAATTGGTTTTGCTTTTAGGCGAATGGATTAAAATTAAATGCAAAAGGATTAAAAATGACTTAGTATTGTGGTATAAACTGTAACATAAATTGATTTGATTCTGCCCTTGCTCAAGCACGTTTCCTAACTAATTATTAACGAATGGAGAACGAAAAATTAATATTTCTCAATTGGGACAATTAGATGTAGATGTAGATTTCAGGAGGCGGGCGATGATACCCAGCACTTAGACCATGTGGTCCATTGTACATACCTCAGGAGACGAACGCCATCTGATTTAATCTTGTTACCCTTCAAGAGCCGTTAGTCGTTTGGTTCGTCTAACAAAGCTCATTATTTTGGGTAACGTAAGATTGTGTAGCTCTGACGTGGCTACTATAAGTGCTCCGAGTGTATCGGCTCTCGCTCTGAAGTAGAGGGGGCAGGAACTCAGGAAGTGGTCCATGGTTTCCTCCGCCAGCTCGCATTTACAAAATGGCGAGTCAACAATCCGCAAAGTGTGAAGATGTTTGTTCAGCTTGCAGTGTCCCGTAATGACACTGATTGCCAAGCTGATGCTTCTTCTATTGCAGCTCACCAACCATTTAGTTAAGCCTTGATCGGCTTTTTTCAAAATAGTCTTAGACTGCCTGCAGTCCCCCCTAGCATACCATCGTTCATTGTGCTCTTTTAGGGCGCACTCATCGAAGATGTGTGTAATAAAGGATGTTGCTAGGCCTACACATGACTCGGGGCCTGTCAATGGGGTATTGGAGCCCTTCCTGGTCAATGAGTCAGCAATATCGTTACCCTCGATGTTGCTGTGACCAGGGACCCATATGATCGCCACCTTGTTTATTTCGGCGATTGATTCAAGCGATTTTCTGCATTCACCTAATAGTTTCGAGGATATCACATCCGAATCTAGAGCCTTTAAGGCTGCTTGACTATCAGAGAAGATAAATATGTTCTTCCCACTGATGTTCATCTCTCGTATTGTAGTGGCACATGTGTTTATGCCTAGAATTTCTGTCTGGAAAATAGTGGAAAAACTGCCAACTGGTAGGGAGATGTACAGGCTCTCCGTTTGTCCATAGACTCCAACACCCGCGTGTCCACCCGCCAGAGAGCCATCCGTAAACCACACGGAGCTACTCTCTGATGTATTGTTCCAGAGATAATTTTCTTCCCAATCTGTTCTAGAAGGCAAGTGTACTACATAACTCCTGCTTGGACAGATTTGAGGAGTTGTGTGATCTGAGATCATGAGAACAGTTTTGTCCAAATTAATCATCTTTTCCCAGATTTTTAGATGCCCTACCTGCCGAGTATTAATTTGGGACAATTAAATAGATTGTGGTTATCATTATATATGCGCTTTCCATATCAATGTGCGAAAAGAAGGAAAAATTCCGAAATTTGACTTTATTAAGAGCATATATTTTGTACAAAATAATTATTAAATTAAAAATAATAATTTTTCGTGTGAGGTTTATAAAACAGATGTATTAATGTTTTAATATATTTCTATTGATTTATAATAAAATTATCAGTTTAAAAGTATTACTTCGAATATTAAATTTTCTAATTAACTAACTAATTTAACAATACACAAAAATATTAAAAGGAATATGTAATACGTGTAAAATATTACAATCTAATAAATTGTTGGTGTGGTATATAATCCAAAAAAGTGTTAATTTTATTCCGAAATTTTCGACCGTGTAGGTATCAAATTATTGAAGTATTGAGTACAAGAAATATGATATTTATATTTATTTATCAAGTTACTGCGATCAATTTTTCATGTTTTTAGTAATTCGAACAATAAAATATCTATAATACTCCACGTAAGCGGAATTCATATTTCCGACTGCATGACATCTCCTTTTCCTTGAATTGTCTTTTTTTTCTAGAAATGAAAATTCCGTACTTATTGACCAAAGTTGCCAATCTTCGTTTGACTTTGCTACTTATCTTTTTAGTAATCAAATAACCAGTATAAAAATGATAGGCACAGAGGATATTAACGTCTATTAAGTTTGTCGACAGACGCATATTCGTTCCCATTAGAAAGGTGACAGATGGTGATATTTTATCATTATTGTCTATATGTGCTTTGTATGTTTTACCAAAAAATTTTTTTAAATTTTAAAAGCATTCGACGGTGTTGACCAACATTTAGAGTTCACTGTAAAAGATCAATAGGGAACATTATTTTGTGTATTATATGCACATATTTTGAATAAAATTAATTAAATTAGTTAAAATGTCTGAATATTTCCTTATATACATATTCCTTTCACAAAATAAAATAATAATTAGGCAATTCAATTAGTATTAACTTCTTAAAACCATAGTGCATTAGAAGTAATATATAGTTAATATTACCTTTTAATACAAAAAGTATTCATTTTTAATGCTCTTGTTTGAAAAATACTTTAATACTGAAGAGATTTTATTTTAATACCTGCCAATATTAAGTACAGTGGTACATATTTTAATACTTTCAAAATATTAAAATCTATTCTTTTTTTGGTGTGGACTTATATGCAATCCATAAAATATTGGTTTTTAGTCCTAAATTTTTTACTGTATAAATACAAGCATTTATAAGAATGAGAAGACACAAAAAAACTAGTTAAATCAAATTTGACGTTGATTTTCCTGAATTGATAATTAAGCACCCATTCAGCTGGCTAAACTGCAAGGTACTGATTTTGAGTGTTTTTACGACGGCTGACTCATTCAAGTGTAATTAGCAACCTTAATTCCCAACATTCTTAACTCTGCTTGTGTGAACTTTCTCATTCACGTAAGTTTCCAAAGTACACCCCGTTGAGCACATAATTTCCGGAGCATTAGCGACTTTATCAACTCTGCTCGGTGCAATGACACCCTGTCGCATTCCGCACCTTGATTCACACCTCGCTTCGTCTGGAAGGCGCGTGGACCAAAGCAGCATCACACGTCTCAGATGTGATAAAACATATTCGAAAAGTTGGAGGCGAGATTAATAGGGTGCGATGTATCAAAACGGCACGGGTTGCATTTTGGGGGCTGTCGCCTGCACCGAGCGTCATTCAACAAGTACATGAACACTTGCACACGCCGCTGGCTGTTTCGGGCGACTCAAAAAGACGTCGCCTAACAACAAAGGCGACGGCGCGAGGAAGTTCGGAAACTTTATCTTGCGAGTACTTCTGCAGCATTTGTTCGTCTCCACTCCACTGGCCGGAAAGGGGCAAATTAATCCAAATCCAGAGGGCGCTGGGCGAGCACTTAGCACCAACATCTCCTCGGGTGCGCTGTTGCTCACCTGAAAAGCTTAAAACTTTAGCAAATACAGCGAAAACAGATGGCGCTACTCTGAACTGGAAGGCAAGAACTTTCAGGGACAGCTGCTGCGATCCATCGCGTTCGATTCGGGGGGTTTCGAACTAAACAAGTTAAGGAAGTGATTAATGCTCTCTTGAGGAATTAACAAAGGCGCTGCATACAATTCCCAGAAGCACAGAATTCGGTGTGACCATTAATCGACATTAAATTAAAATAAATGTGTAACTGACAACTTGTTTTCCGCTTTCGCAGATCATACCGAATGAATTCGAAGGTAATGAGAGTAAAATTTTTAAAGAAACAAAATTGGGTAATATGAAATAAGCATTATTCACTCACCATTTATTTGCATGATTCTACCAACATGTATATGTATGTTTCTTTGGCTTTTTAACTTATCCTGAACTTTTCAAATTTTTGGCTAAAAAAATGTAATTGTTAATTTTAGAGAGAGAGGCTCATATTACACGAATGATTGTAGTAAAAAGACTTCCAATAAAGAAGATGGTATTACAAAATGATCTCAACATTTTAAAGCCAAAATACACTTTTTAAGTAACTGTGGGACAGCAGTTAATGTTATAGAAGAAAATTAATTATACACTTAATTTAATGAAAAATAATTTTAAAATGAAATTTAGTGAAAGACTAAAGATAACTCAAAAACTGAAATGAAGAAAATTCGAAGAAATAAAATTTTGTTTACACCTCCTCCCCAACGGTGAAAAATGAAGAGAATACATTTTTTTTAGAACAAATTGAATGCATTAAGCTATCGTCAATAAATATACAAAAGATGAAGTTTATCTGACTTTTGGTTTTGTCAGCGTTTGGTACCACGTATTGAAAAATCACGTTTCGAGAAAAATGCCTTCAAAGTTTAACACATTCGCTACCGGAACATCAGAAAAAATTCTTGTACCACAGACCACAGGAATTTTTCTTATAATGTGACTTCAATTAGCATTGGGGTTTTCAACATTATATTTATAACATTGAAAATAAACAATAAACAAAGCAATTTTTCAAACTGACGCATATTGGTGTTTTATAGGCCATTACAACTGTTTCGGGGAAAAATTAGTGCAATTGTCATAAACTGATAAAGTAAACACGTGGCGCATTTGTGCGACGCTGAAACACGATTTTCGTACAAAATATTACATTATATGTAACTTTCATAAAATGAGCTTACATTTTTGGGTTACACGGCTGCACGTAACACGGCTTCAATAAAACATGATATAAAATTTCGTGTTAAACGACGGGTATATGAATGTATAATACAGTGCTTCAATCGCTTGAATAACATAAACTAACTTTAATTTAGAGCTGACATTTTACCAGTACATTTTTGAGAAGATAAACTATGGAAAATTAAATTTAATAAATTTAGATTTTTTAATAATTTAACAGTAGAATGTCCTCTTAAGCGATGTTTACGAAATCTAAAACTAAGGGTACCGGTAAGGAAAACCATTAACTTTAAATTCTAAAATTAGAAAAAAAAAACTTAAGAAGTCACCTATTATTTAATTTTATCTCAAAACATTACCGAAATCAAACTTCTATTTAATTTTTTAAATTGGTAGTTCCTACATTTTTGTATGATAACAACTGATAGAACTAGGATTTTTTAATGTTACTTTTTTTGTAGTATCGTAGGCATGTAGAGCAATATATTTTTTTACACTTTTACTTCATTAACTTTCTTTATGCTGCCTAATGCTTGTAAAGAGTGGACAACCAGTTAGTTTATTTTTAAATTACATGTTATCTTGACACAGACAGCTTTTTCGCTCTCAAAATATTAACAGAAACACAGTTTAATACATCCACGGTACGAAATCAATAGAGTTACGCTTGAAAAACATTGGGAAATATTGAAAACTTATTTCCAAAGTAATTAATGTGTTGCCAAAACAGTGTGAAATTTGAATTCAGTCATTTTACAGATGCACAATGGCCACCGTGCAGTTACGATTTGATACCGTTGGAGATCGATGTTATTCTGATAATTCACAAACGATTCATGTATTAAAGCAAAATATTATTCGCCCTATTCGTAAAGGGTTACTGCCAGCCACGCCAGCCAAAATAGCCATTTAAATGAAATCATACTTCATAACTAATCGGAAGCTTTACTCTTGTCAGTAAATTAAAAAACGTTGAAAAATATTCAAAAGACTTTATTTTATAGCATTTTTAAAAAGAAACCAGCTGTGCAGATAATTTATTTAATTTTACTGGTTATACTAAATTAATTTGATCCTAATTCAATGTGCTCGTAATTTTAACTTATTTTGTATTTTTCATTTTCGCCGTTTAATAAATAATTTCTACGGGAATCTCATAAATTCTGCTCCTCCCTAACTTTATCTTCTGTGAAGAAATTTTACTAGGTACTAATGGCAGCGCGCTTAATTTCGATGATTTTGTTAAAAATCCCCGGCATCCGAAGGTACGAGAAAGTGCGCACCGTCCACCTCCCCGGATCCCAGGACAGCCTTCGCTGTGGAGCGAACTTGCCGAAAGGAGGCATCTGAAGCATGTCGGTCCATGTCGAACGAATGAGATTTTCCACTTTTAAGCTAAATTTAGAAAAGTTTCGCTTTGATGTTCAGCTGCGTTGTCAGTTTGCATCTGAAATGCATCTCAAATTCCCAGCGCGAAGAATTTTGTCACGACTCTGGATCTGGCGCTCGAGAACAAAGGCCCTTAATTCCTGAGCAATCAATTCCTGTCGACACATTTATTGCATCTCAAGCTGGAGGAATTAAACGGGCTAAAAGAAGCACTTTGTTTGTGACACAGACGGAAATATTTTTGGGATTCAGCAACCTCTGAGCAAATTAGAGGCATTTCGCTTAAGATAGTCTTCATTCAGATGCCCGGCGGCTGACCGGCTTAAGGACACGACAAGGCCAAGACCTCTAATAGTTGCTAAGTTTCCATTAGAAGTCACTGCGTCTACAAAGTTATTCAATTTAGTGATGATGATAGGGAAAATCCATTGTCTTAAGTTTATTGCCCAAGATGTACTGCAGCCGGGGAATCTCATTTGAGCGAAACTTTTCTAATAAGCGCCGAAGGTACTCCAGCGCCCAGGAAAGTTTCTCTTTGGTTTGCCAATGACAACGGGCAAAGTTAACGCAGCCTCCCTAGGGAAAGTTGTGGAGAATGTCCTCAGCCCTGCACGCGAAACGAAACGAAACAAATCTCCTCGGAGTAGTTGCAGCGCGGAAAATGGAATTTTTGCATTTTTCAGAGTTCGCCTGACCAAATTAAAATCCGACTAACTGCTTGCGGGCGAAATTGAGACACCTTTTGTGAGCAAAACGCTGCTCCGCGATGTGTCTTGATGAAAAGCAACTTTCTGGTTTCGCAAGAGCCAAGTTGCAGAAAGCTGTTGCAATTCAAATAAAAAATTCAAAAAAAAAAAAAAAAAAAGAATGAAAGGTGAAGCCCTCGGGGTGGACTGTAAAAAGTATGAAGCAAACCAAACATTTCGCGGAAGAAGTTTAAAAATGAACTTTTATTTATGAGCTTCTTCAAGTTTATGTTTCTTGTTACTCTTCTGGAGATCCTTGGGCACTGCAACTTTGCGGGTTTATTATATTAAAACGTCTTAAATAAAAACGAACTACCAGTTAACCATTGGCTGGATTCTTTTCAAAATTGCTATAAAATATATACTGTTTAGTATTTTTAAAATTGTGTTGATTTATTGAAAATATTAAACCCTCCGATTATGTTATGGAATATTATTTCATTTAAATGGTTGCCTCGGCTGGCTTGACAGTAGGCCATCTTGTTAACCGAATTTTGCAGCACATTTTCGATGATTTGGGGCACTATTTCACAAATAGCTTGATCAATATTATGCTTAAGTAACCGAATCTTTTGGATTGTCTGCATAACGTCGATCTTTAAAGGTATCCCAGACAAAGTAGTCTGACAGTGTCAATCGAGAGGAGTAACCCTTATGTACCGGGTTATTTTCAATACATGATTTTAAGAATTTCTTTGAAAAGAACAAATAATTAATCAAAAGGTAATTTACGTAATGCTGTTACGGCTCCAAAACACACAACATTTTGAAAGAGCGCTCTGTGTCCGAATACAAAAGATCGCAAATCTCGAACCATTACAAAAATTAAATTTTTCTTAATAAGTATTTCACAAGCTAGAGAAAAGCTAAGGCAATTTTTGAAATACCGAGTTTTGTGAATAAAAATTTGAATTTCTTGCCAAAATATTTCACAGAAAATGTTTTATTTCGCATATTTTTAGCAATTTTTGGACCCGCATGTGTATTTCCTCTATACAGATTTAGAAAAAAACTCGGAACACCTAAATAACTTAGGCATATGCTATAGGTATATTTTTGAAACCCTTGTAATGTCAACATTTCACTCCGTCTTTAAAAATCGGCAATACAGGCTCAAAAATTCACAATCGATTTTGATGAAATTTCTTACGGAGTTGTCTTTTGAATAGTATTAAAAGAAATAAAAAATTTTAACAATGGCACATTTTTATTCAGATTTTGTTCACTTACGTAAGTAGGTATTTTTCGGATAATTTTAATATATTGTTTTTAAAAGTAGCTTAATTTAAAACTTCTTATTTTTAATCTTCCCACTTAATCTATCATTTGCCGGTTACAGGTAGGTATTGTAATCAATATGATCAAATAAAGTTAGAAAAGGTTTTTTTTATAATTCAGAGTATATTTTCTAAAGAGTGGAAAACCGAATTTCGACTTGTTATTAGTTCTAATGTGAAAGAGCCTTTTCTTTTTACCTACAGTATATATGTAAGTCTAAATCAACAAAAAAAAAAAAAAAAATTCAATGATTTATGCCAGCTTAGTTGATCCTCCAGTCAATGTAAAAATTTTCCTAACTGACTCGAAACTCTAGCCTCAAGGTCTGTAAATGGAGCATGCATGTAATTTGTCATTTTGGTTGCTACATCGCATGTAAATGCCAATAAACTTTTCCCGATCTGCTTTTGACACGCCAGCGATATGGAAGCCTCCTCCGTGGCCCCATCAAGCCATCCGGCTGGCACACAATTTCCAATGGAGGAAAAGAAATATTCGCCTCCATTTAGCCACGTCAGGTTTTCAAATCCATCACAAATGGGAGATAGGTCGCCCCGTGGATAAATGGAGCGTCGCTTCCACTTCCCTTATCGTGTCCGGGAGCATTCACTTGCGCATAAATTATGACGTCAAAATGAATTTCCAGCATCAATCAGGTGAATTGTTATTAATTTTTGGATTTGAAGTGCACACCGCTGAATAGAGCTGGAGGTTAGCAAGTGGACGTCATTTCAATTCAGTTCAGTTTTGCATAAATACACAAAACAACTTCAATTTGCATTGGACGTTTTTGAACTGAAGTGCTGTAAACGCTTCCACTGCCACCCCCTGGAGACGACATACATGCTGTAGTTTGTAGTTGGCGATAATTATTTAAGCCCCTATAAAGTGCAGATACGTCGGCGGTGGCTTAATTATTCCAACTCGATTTCCTTCCGCTCTCGTCTAATTGAATTCCGATAAAGGACTCAGAGCTCTCTCTATCCTCCTTGGCATTTCCGTAATGCAATTAAAGTTTAATGGAAGAGAAAATTTGTAGGAGTTATTTTTCTCCCTATTTATTGCTTAGGGAATTGTAGACGACTTTAAATGGCACGTGAAGGCATTAAACCGCCCGCTTCTTGTTTTGTCGAGTATTTTTCTATATCTTTTGTATTTATGTATTTCAGCTTCCATTCTCTTGATATTAAGGAAAGCGAACGTCTTGCTTGTATTGTAAGACGTTTTCCAGAATCTTCGTTAATTAATTTTCTTGGAAATTCTAGGAGATCTTTTTTATTTAAAATTGAAGCAAATTATAAAGATAAATATACTACACAGAGAAAATTAACAAACGCACTCTAAAGAAAAAACTGAAAAAAAACCCAAGATATAACCCTCTAGTTTGGGAATAGACTTCTGAAACTAAAGGCAAATACTCTTTTAAATTGCGAAAATTTACACAGAAATATATTTCGTTAGAATTAAAAATCATAATCTGGAACTTCATTTAATTTGTCTGTGAATGCAAAGCATGTTCTTTACACTTTTCATACTTTTCAATAGCCAAGTTATGGCCTCTTGCATTTTGTCTTGTATTTGTCGACTTGAGGAATATCTGAAACGAAATGTGACATGGTTGTTTTCATTGATTTTTGATTAACTCCATAATTATTTTTTAACCACTAGATAATAAATTACACCAAAAGTGGATGGTTTAAGACAGTGCCGGCCTTAGGCATTTTACGCCGCAAAGGCATTGAGTTTTTAGTATACAGATTTCACCTTAACATTTGTAAAATATTTCAAATTTACAATTAAAAGGTTAAGTACATACATATGTATATACAGCAGTGGCGTGGGGTGAAATTTTTGAGAAGGTAAGCCGGTGCAAAAATCAGAAACTTAATAGCGAAAAAAAACTCACCAAATGAAGTCAGATATTACAAAATGTGTTCAACAGTGACTGCGTGTATTCTTGTCGAATTTAGTCGGCCACTTCTATCATACTTAAAGTCATTGGAAGTTAAGTGCTATATGAAAATTATGAATAAATATGGACATATATACAATGAACTTCAAGAATAATATAAGTGGCTTTGAAAAAAACCGTTATAGTCGCGTGTATCGTGCAATCAAACTAAAGCGGTTAACAAAAACTGTGAAAAGTTGATATGAAATATAATTAATCTTACTTATACTCAAAAACTAATCTACGATTTTTTTTTATAAATTCAGCCAAAACATCATTGTAAAAATTCGACTGATTTCTAATTTGTAAAAGAAGGTGTTTTTCTATCGATAAGAGTGCTAAATTTGAGAGCCTTTCTTCGGTTTGAGAATTTCTTAAATAAGTATGTATTCTCTTAAGGGCTGAAAAAGATCTTTCCGCGGAAGCAACTGTAATGGGAAGAGTTAAAAATATACAACACAAGTTTAAAATTTGAGGAAAAGTATCTTTTAAAATGCCACATTTAATATGCGAGTAAAGCGCGAGAATATCAAATTGCCGTAATGAAGAAGTGGTATATAAAACGTTCAATTCATTTTTTAAAGCAGAAAACTGGAAAATTCCCGGGAAAACTGTAATTAAAAATGATGTCTTTTCGTTAGGACTTGATTGAGCAAAATAATCATATTTTGATTTATTAAGTAAATCTAAAAATTTTAGTTGACTAAAGGAACTATACCGAGTTTTAATCTGAGAAATGACGAGAAGCCGGATTCTATCGTGTTATCGAGAGGTAATAAAATAGCACCACACCACACTCATAAGTCACAATCCGTTGAGCACCAAGGCAAAAAGAGACACAAGTTAACAATTTTTTTATTAAAATATAATAAACAAAACCACAACACCCCTCCCTTCCGAGAAGACGACTTCTGCCGTGTTCTTGTGAAATAAGGGAGCATTCACTCCTACAATTCACAGCCCCTTCAGTATCAAAGAGATTTAATAACCAAACCCACCCCAACCAACCCCACTCACCCGAGAAGCCGCTTTCTACCGTGTTATAGAGCACCACTACACTCACACCCGTTCATAGAGAAGACACGAATCAGCTGACATTCTAAGAAATAAACAACCACCCGCCGAAGTGACCCGAATTTCAACTTCTGCAAAACAAAAACAGCCGAGAAGCCGGTTTCTATCGTGTTATTTTCTTATAGGATTTGCCTTTAGTGAGCAAAGGATATCACACACGATTTCTTTGTTACTCGTGGAGAAAAGTGTGGGCTTGAGTAAGCCGTAAAAAGACCGGCTTACAGAAGCAGCGAGCGAGCACTTCATACCCGATGCAACCCCTTGATAGAACCTGCTACGGTGCGAGGGAAGGTTCCATCGTAGTGCAACAACAGATTATGGTTGTTTTTGGTTGTAACACTTGTTTTGCCATGTTTTCTTTACGAGATGAATTTTGGGAGCGCTTTCCAGGAATTTTACAGGCATAGAACAAGTTTTAAATTTACGGGAATAGGATGAGTTCCCAAAAGGGAAGCCGGTAGGAATCGTGTTATATGGACCCCACGCCACTGATATACAGTCAGAATTTCCAGAAAATCGTTTTTTTTTTCCGTAATGCACATATATTTAAGTACACCCACATAAAATGTCATGTCAATCCGGTGAATATTCTCGAAGTTACACGCATATTTGTAATGATTTTTTTGCTATATGTAAGATGTTTTTTAAACTTTAAACGTGTTTTTCTCAAAACTGTGTTTTTAAAGTCGTTGAGCAAGATTTCTCGGAAACGGCTGAACTGATCAGTTTAAAATTTTAACACAAGCTTTTTAAGTATATTTTTTAGTAATGAATCGAAGGTTTTTCCTCACCGATCAATAGTTTCAATTTTAGAAACAATTTAAGGCCAACATTTTCGTAAAAATCGATTTTTTTTTTTTTTTTTTAAGAAACCGCTATTTTGTCAAAAATTGCTATTTTGCTTATTCTTTCGATTAATTACAAGATAAAACAATATATTAACAAAATATTTTTGGTCTTTTCAATTTGGATGATCTAGTTCAGAGATATCGTGCAAACCGCAAGACGCCTTTTTTCAGAGTTGCACCCGGAGATCAGCTGTAGTAGCTTTTATGATGATTATTTTTACAAATAAAAAACATTAAAATACACTCAAGAGTTACCATAATATGTGTATAATAACTAGAAAGGTCATCTCAAGAAAGATCGGCTTTTTTGGGCCTCCTGACTGTACATAACCTCTTAAATCAAGACAACCCTCTGCTTTTCTTAATTGAGAGACACACATCACTCTGGTTTTCTCCCCTAACTTGTGGTATGCCTCAGGGATCTATCCTTGATCCTCTTCTCTTCTCATTATATATTAATGATATCTCTTTGGACATTAATATAATTGTGATTTTCACATGCACGCCGATGATATACAGCTCTGTATAAATGAAGATATATTCCCCACAGACAATGGGCAGCGTCGATTAAATTGTTACTGAATGCAGCTAAATCTGAAGCCATTGTCGCATATAAGAAAGCTGTGGACACATCTAACTTTCCGGTGACTCTCAATGATAACGCTGTTA